>CM062293.1:254441881-255041881 GCA_031216915.1 Pictodentalium vernedei | reverse complement strand
TCTTTTTCCCAACTCAGCTCCTGGGAAGTTCACGCGGTGATACCGAACCGTATTTGCGTGTTTCGTAGCCCCGGTATATGTGGAATCGTTTTCTGGCAAAGATGCGACAAGTTTATGCAGACTGCATGTGCCAGACACAAAAATAAGTCATACCCCCACCACACCACACACCGCTCTAGCTCCAGCCCCAAAACGTGGCTGTGCAACACCGGCAGCATGTCACCCACACGACTCGATGACAAGCGATTTTTCAGTGGCCAAATGTGCTAGACATTCAAAACACCTGCAGCTTCAGGACTGAAGTTGGGGCACTGGGACTCGTTACAAACAATGATTTAATAATAAAATAATATTGGACAAGCATTACTGGATACCCTATTGTAAATACTCTTATTAAACCATTGTTTGTAACGAGCCCCTGTGCCCCAACTTCAATCCTGTCTCTTCATCGTAAGGTGTTTTGATAATATAAACAAGCATTACTGGATACCCCCATTGTAAATACTATATATAGTATTTACAATGGGGGTATTCAATAATGCTTGTCAAATTATTTTTTTTATTATTAAATCATTGTTTGTAACGAGCCCTGTGGTCGCTGCGTTTTGAAGAATTTTAGTTTCCAATATCTTTGTTCTTGGATATCTGAAACACATTTGACCACGAATTGTTCTCCTGAAATATTATTTTATTATCAGTTCTGGTACGAATACGGTAACAGACTTCCAGGAACCATTTGTGCCTGCTGTCAACTCTGTGAGTTGATTACATATATTTTTCCTATACATCATAACCTTTATTTTGATGCAGAATTTGTGAATATTCAATTTGAATTCATGGAATTTCAGAGGTGAGAATTTCAAAGTAAACAAATTTCCCTAACGAATATAACATCTTAAACAATTTTATCAGGCGAGCGATTAAGGCCCCTTGGCACCTCTTCTTCTTATTATTATTAATGATTTCAACATGGAAGAGACAAATCCATGTATTGACTAGACATATCTGCCCATAATAAAAGTGAATATGGGGATATTAAACTATAAGTTACTCCAGGAGCCAATACTATAAAACTTTTACAATTGTATTTTCTATAATTATATTTTCTACCTATTAATATAACTGACTAAAATGAATCATTCATTAGCATTTTTAAAGATATGGAAATTTGCCAACTGGCAAATTGCCACATCTTTGAAAATGCTATTGGTTCATTTCAACCCATTTAAAGTCATAACTAGAAAATACAGTTTTACAAAATACAACTGTAAAAGTTTTATAGTACTGACCACTGGTGGAAAAAGTTATAGTTGAAGATAACGAACTTCAGTAGTACTGATTCTAGATAACACAAACGTTTTCTTTTCTAGTTCATCCTGCTATCGGATATGGTGGATATAGATTTACTAACAAATTTGTCAGTCAATGCCACTTTATTCCTCCCTACAAACGAAGCATTCCGGCAGCTAAGCAAAGAATATATGGACGATCTGTTGCATAACAGAGGGAAACTAAAAAATTTATTGCTGTATCATATTGGTAAGTGCAAATATATATTATTTCAGCTAACCTTTTCTACCCTACACCCTGATTGGCATCGTCTAATTCACTAGCGAAATGGGAGAGTCTCACTTGCATTCTAGGGGAGGGCCAGAAATAATTTAATCCTCCAGCCCCAGTGGGGTGTAACAATAATTTATCACTGATTCTTCTGTCCAGTTTGGTGTTTATTTTGACACTCATAGCATGCAAATGTTTGCCTTTCGCCAGAGCGTCCCGTAGGAGGGTGGGGGTGACACTGCCCCACCCATTACTTTTTCCAGTCAGGATATTTTCTTCTGGGTTGGAGTCTTAGATAATGACTGGCTCTCAATAGTATTAATGTACTTTCTTAAAGATTAGATTCAATACTTGGATTTATGACAAACACACGGACGGCCATACAAATGGAGATCCACGAGGTCAGCAGTACCCGATTCTGACACTGAGGGGGCGGGGGGGGGGGGGGTATGACACCTTTGAAGCTCGGTATACGTTTTAACTAAATGAAATATTGCGTCTTGGCTACTAGAGGTATATTTTATTTGTCCACAACTACATTTCCAAGAATCCCGTCTGGGTAGTCCTGTCTGACTAATATTCCAACTAAATCACCAAAGCATGTCTTAATGATGTAGATAGAATAGTTTATCAGCCGGGACTTGAGCCATCACTTCAGGACAAATCAGGTTTACTTCCCCTCTCACCCGACCCCCATCGGTCATCTCTGCGACGTCTCTGCATTTCGTAAAAATGTGTACATATCGTGTTGAAAAGGTTAATCGACTCTTGGACGTGTGACAGGTGGCAATTCGATACTTTGACATTCAGTCGTTGGAACATTTAGACAGGCTGAACATTTTATTTGAAAACTATGACAGAATGACACATATTCCGTATGTGCGTTTTTTAAATAAAATAATAGCATATCAGGAAACTGCTGAAGACAAAATATGATGTTACACATTTAGAAATGACTATCTTTATTTATATCTTGGGTACCCGTCAAATATCAAATTATCTCTTAGTTTTCACTCAGAGGAAATGAACTTGAAGAATGCCACTAGGAGATTTTTCCTCTAATACTGCATAACAGACATGGGCGTAGGACGCATCTCGAACTGGGGGGGGGGGGGGGGGGGGGGCATTCAAGCGCATCCACCCACTGATAGATGTCAGTGATGCCACCCCCCCCCCCCCATGTGCTTTAGTGGGGTGGTAGGAATACAATAAACATAGCTATGCTTGGAACTCACATTTTTACATCAAGCAGAATGCACATTTTGGATGGTATCATTCTTTGAGTAAGTGAGAAGTCCGTGCACCCTATTACTGCTAATTCCCTATAACATTGCAATGACGGATTGGTAAAGATAATGTTGGCCTATTTATCTCTCTATCTCTCTCTCTGTCTCCCTCTCTCTGTCTCTCTCTCTCTCTATGGGAAAGGTAGAGGATATGGGAGGGGGCATGTCCCCGATTACAGATTGCGATTGTAGTCATAATACAAGTCTGATACTGTTTCTTTGAAGCTTGTCTTAAGAAAGCTTTCAATAATATATAAGTAGTATGTCTCGCACGTTTGAGGGAATAGTTGCCGGACCTCGGTGCCGGACCTCGGAAGTGACGTCATGTCACGTGATGTAGTGGCGCCATGTTGTGTTGTCATGGTAACCCGCGTGAGCGGCCATGTTGTGACGTCATCTCCATAGTGATGCGTGGTGGTAGTACGCATGCGCAGCGCGTGTTGTTAGGGTGATACGAGCTTCCGTCGTCCATTTTTATACTGGAAGCCGCCATCTTGGTTTCTATGGTAGCACGTGATTGCTATGTTACCTAAGGCCAACAATAGGACAGGGGTATGTTCGGAGGGTTCCTTTGTAGACGGGTAAATCTGATTACCACAAACAACCCGACAATCCCTCCAAATCACCAAAATCCACCCAAAATCACCGAAATTAACTTTATTTCCCCCATTGATCGGCTTAGCACGTAGTGCTATAGTACTAAGGGGTACAAGAGGGTGCATTCGATTGAACAGGAGTAATGTTCTGGATTAGAATTCTCCCAGAATCCCTTTTTGGATCTCTATCCCATGAAGTTTTTCCCTATTAAGAATAGCACGTAGTGCTATAGGACAAATTTACCCAGAATTCTCTGTTTCTATCTATATATGAAATAGTTAACGTCTACCTGACCATGTTCCTTTGTTCTAGAGTATACTCCCAGTAACGTAGAAGAGCCTATTAGTTGGAACAGCTTTGCTTATTATCACTATATTTAGCTATTCTGGTCTATTCTTGTTAGTTCTGACCCTATTCCGTGTACTCTTGTTGTTTCATTTATCTAACTAACCAATGAGATTGCTTGATTTCTCATAATCTATAAGCAGAGTTATCTCCCTTCTGTATAACAAAAGACTATATCCAATGGCCATATCCCATGGAATCCCATTTTGGGGAAACACCTGTGGCTATGAAATCCCTTTTTGTCGTATGAGGCCATGAGGGCTATGTAAAAGCCCTCAATGAGTCCTCATTTATTATCCCTCATAACCTCATTGAATTTTGAGGTTATGAGGACCTTGAAAAATCCCTCAATGAGGTATAATTTACTTCGACTCTTATCCTCATTTCAGTATTTAACAGGTATATCCTATGGAATCCCATTTTGGAAAACGCCTGTGACTGTGGAATCCCTTTTTGTCGTATGAGGCCATGAGGGCTATGTAAAAGCCCTCAATGAGTCCTCATTTACTATCCCTCATAGCCTCATTGAATTTTGAGGTTATGAGGACCCTTAAAAATCCCTCAATGAGGCATAATTTACTACGACTCTTAGCCTCATCTCGGTATTTGAGGATACCCATGGGCTGGTATTGTATTATTCGAGGATACCTATCGAGGATACCTTTTATAGGATACTTATCTGAGGATACTATATAGGCTGTACATATCCCTATAGGTCTCTTGCTGGTCCTTAGTACTATTAATCCACCTGATGCTTTATGTTATCCCATGACTGGTATAGGTAGTATGCAATGCTAGGCATAGGGGTATTGTGGGTAGGGGTACTGCTTGGTAGTTTAGAACGGTACTATAGTATAGCGGTATATACACCTATAGGTCCCTCTTAGTGCTTGGTACTATTAACCAACCGATTGCTTTGTTTTATTATATGGCTGGTATATGTAGTACGTTATGGTAGACCTAGTGATTTTATGGGGGTGGGGGTAATGCTTGGTAGTTTAGAACGTTAGAATAGCATAGACTGTACATATCCCTGTAGGTCTCTTGCTGGCCCTTGGCACTACTGATCCACCAGATGCTTCATATTATTGAACGGTATTCTGGGGTGGGGTCAATGCCTGGTAATACAGAACGGCAGCAGAGTATGGTAGGTATATTCCCCTATAGGTTCCATCCTAACCGTTCATAGTATTAACCTACCAAATGCTTTGTATCATCCTGTTACTGGTAAGGTGGTACGTAATACCTGTAGTTGCTGCCTTATTCCGAGTACTCTTGTTGTTTCATTTGTCTAGATCATTTATATAAATTATAATTAACCAATTAGATTGCTTGATTTCCCATAACCTGTACTTAATCGTACAGAGTTATCTCCCTTCTGTATAATTAAAACCTATATCAATGGCAATATCCCCAGCACCCCAATTTCTGCACCCCTTTTTTGAAAAGCATATGGCCTCCGGCACCCCTTTTTCTGAAATGAGGATAAGAGTCGTATTAAAAATCCCTCATTGAGGGATTTTTAATACGACTCTTATCCTCATTTCAGAAAAAGGGGTGCCAAAGGCCATATGTTTTTCAAAAAAGGGGTGCCCAAATTGGGGTGCCTTCTGGAGAATCCCTTTACTGTCAAATGAGGATAAGAGTCGTAGTAAATTTGACCTCATTGAGGGATTTTTAATACGACTCTTATCCTCATTTGATAGAAAAGGGATTCTCCAGAAGGCACCCCAATTTGGGCACCCCTTTTTGAAAAACATATGGCCTTCGGTACCCCTTTTTCTGAAATGAGGATAAGAGTCGTATTAAAAATCCCTCAATGAGGGATTTTTAATACGACTCTTATCCTCATTTCAGAAAAAGGGGTGCCGAAGGCCATATGCCTTTCAAAAAAGGGGTGCCGAAATTGGGGTGCTGGGGATATTGCCATTGATATAGGTTTTTATTATACAGAAGGGAGATAACTCTGTACGATTAAGTACAGGTTATGGGAAATCAAGCAATCTAATTGGTTAATTATAATTTATATAAATGATCTAGACAAATGAAACAACAAGAGTACTCGGAATAAGGTAGCAACTACAGGTATTACGTACCACCTTACCAGTAACAGGATGATACAAAGCATTTGGTAGGTTAATACTATGAACGGTTAGGATGGAACCTATAGGGGAATATACCTACATACTCTGCTGCCGTTCTGTATTACCAGGCATTGACCCCACCCCAGAATACCGTTCAATAATATGAAGCATCTGGTGGATCAGTAGTACCAAGGGCCAGCAAGAGACCTACAGGGATATGTACAGCCTATGCTATTCTAACGTTCTAAACTACCAAGCATTACCCCCACCCCCATAAAATCATTAGGTCTACCATAACGTACTACATATACCAGCCATATAATAAAACAAAGCAATCGGTTGGTTAATAGTACCAAGCACTAACAGGGACCTATAGGTGTATATACCGCTATACTATAGTACCGTTCTAAACTACCAAGCAGTACCCCTACCCACAATACCCCTATGCCTAGCATTGCATACTACCTATACCAGTCATGGGATAACATAAAGCATCAGGTGGATTAATAGTACTAAGGACCAGCAAGAGACCTATAGGGATATGTACAGCCTATATAGTATCCTCAGATAAGTATCCTATAAAAGGTATCCTCGATAGGTATCCTCGAATAATACAATACCAGCCCATGGGTATCCTCAAATACCGAGATGAGGCTAAGAGTCGTAGTAAATTATGCCTCATTGAGGGATTTTTAAGGGTCCTCATAACCTCAAAATTCAATGAGGCTATGAGGGATAGTAAATGAGGACTCATTGAGGGCTTTTACATAGCCCTCATGGCCTCATACGACAAAAAGGGATTCCACAGTCACAGGCGTTTTCCAAAATGGGATTCCATAGGATATACCTGTTAAATACTGAAATGAGGATAAGAGTCGAAGTAAATTATACCTCATTGAGGGATTTTTCAAGGTCCTTATAACCTCAAAATTCAATGAGGATATGAGGGATAATAAATGAGGACTCATTGAGGGCTTTTACATAGCCCTCATGGCCTCATGCGACAAAAAGGGATTTCATAGCCACAGGTGTTTCCCCAAAATGGGATTCCATGGGATATGGCCATTGGATATAGTCTTTTGTTATACAGAAGGGAGATAACTCTGCTTACAGATTATGAGAAATCAAGCAATCTCATTGGTTAGTTAGATAAATGAAACAACAAGAGTACACGGAATAGGGTCAGAACTAACAAGAATAGACCAGAATAGCTAAATATAGTGATAATAAGCAAAGCTGTTCCAACTAATAGGCTCTTCTACGTTACTGGAGTATACTCTAGAACAAATGAACATGGTCAGGTAGACGTTAACTATTTCATATATAGATAGAAACAGAGAATTCTGGGTAAATTTGTCCTATAGCACTACGTGCTATTCTTAATAGGGAAAAACGTCATGGGATAGGGATTCTGGGAGAATTCTGATCCAGAACATTACCCCTGTTCAATCGAATGCACCCCCTTGTACCCCTTAGTACTATAGCACTACGTGCTAAGCCGATCAATTGGGGAAATAAAGTTAATTTCGGTGATTTTGGGTGGATTTTGGTGATTTGGAGGGATTGTCGGGTTGTTTGTGGTAATCAGATTTACCCGTCTACAAAGGAACCCTCCGAAAATACCCCTGTCCTATTGTTGGCCTTAGGTAACATAGCAATCACGTGCTACCATAGAAACCAAGATGGCGGCTTCCAGTATAAAAATGGACGACGGAAGCTCGTATCACCCTAACAACACGCGCTGCGCATGCGTACTACCACCACGCATCACTATGGAGATGACGTCACAACATTGCCGCTCACGCGGGTTACCATGACAACACAACATGGCGCCACTACGTCACGTGACATGACGTCACTTCCGAGGTCCGGCACCGAGGTCCGGCAACTATTCCCTCAAACGTGCGAGACATACTACTTATATATCACCAAAACTTGTATCATTAGTGAATGGTAAATGGTACGGAAAGTGGCTGCGCAACTATGCTACAACATACAGGGAAAGGAGATCAGGGGACAGGGGCCTTTGGGTGGCTTGAGGAAGAAATAGAATCCAGTTAAGATAGGGGAACAGAAGGGTAATCGGACCATACTCGTGAGAGAACGGCGACAAATCAGCGGCTGGCCGAAGTGGCTTTATTATAAATTGTATCCTCTGATGCAAGTTTTTATGGATATTCGAAATAGACAGTGATTCGTGTTTCCGATTGTCATGTTGTTTATGACACCCATAAAACATAGACACGTCCAATATTGTCGCGCGTCCCGATGGACTGAGCACATATATGCATCTTACCTCCCATACGTATCGCAGAATTTCATTAGGTTTGCAATATCATATGAAAGCCGCAAAAAGGGGATAAACAGTCCGTTGAAGTCAAATTAATATACGACTGCTAGAGTTATCTCGCTTCAATCATTCGTCTTTCGAACTGTCAGCGAACGATAAGCACTTCGCGTTAAACAGGTAAAAATTCTATCAGTTGCAAGTTTAGTATATACAGAATGTAGCCGATGAGACATATTCGTTACAAATTTTGTTAGTGAGCAGTTATGTAATATGATATGTATAATTTCAGTTCGCTCTCGTCAATATTGTATTAACGGACACTGTATATACCATATTAAGTCACTGACAAATTTCGTAACTGATAACCGTCGAATAAATGGACAATAGTCCACGGCTCGTATTCGAGTACGATTCTATCCTCTCGTGGGCCCCGCGATTATTTCACTCGGTTAACGCCTCGTGAAATAATCATCCGCGCGCCCCACTCGAGGATAAAATCGTACTCGAATCCGAGCAGTGAACTTCTGCATTTATTAAAAATAGTCCGTCATCACTGAGAGTGGAATACGATGCTGGAGTGGAATACCATTTTCGGCGAGTAGGAGTGGGAATGAGATTTTGTTCTGGGGGAAAAAACGAATGAAAATAAAATAAATAACAGGCATCACTTCAATGTTTGTATATTGAAATGGAATTAATGCATATTCCTTACATTTGGTTTTCTCGATGCAGTTTCCCTCATCAAAAAAAAGCCAATTGAACTTCAGAAGCGCACGAAATTCACCACATCAGTCACACCAAGGGAGGAAACTCGAAACGGTTTTTAAAATCGTCCGGCAAAGTGACAGAAGTGGTTTTTCGTTTGCATTTTTGGGGTTTTGTTTTGTATTTTGCAATGCAAATGGTTACAATAATTGGCGACAGTACTAATCTTTTCCTGACTCCTCAGCTTATCAAGTTCATTTTGGGGGAAACAAGCCTCTATCCACTTTGTATATGATCTCATTAAAATGTACTGCAGAAAAATGTACAGTCTACTCGGCAGTATCGAGTCACTTTTTTTTACTTTTCTGCCACCTCCGTCGTTAAACCAAGAATCGATGTGTTTGTCTTGGCAATGTATCACGTAGAACTAGGTACTGCTTACCGCGACTGCGCGAGGAAAAATAACGCTTACATGTCCGTGTACGAAATCATTTTATCAGATCATAATAGCGGCAGTAAAGAGTCAATGCAGGTAGTAAAGAATCACACATTTTGCGCCAGTTCAAATGTGTATTGTATCACTAAATTGGGTAATTTGTGGTTGTCGAACTCTCTAAGACACATTTCTGTAAGAACAGATACAAATTAGAATTTATCTCAGAGTGATTATTATATATTCCCAGCGATCTGTCAAGTTAGTGCTGAACCGAGAGTAAACGGGTGCCGCCATTTGCAATCGGGTTAAAATACTTAACTTTGCTCAAAGGTGACAGGAAATTCACAAAGCATACGGCATCAATTCATGATTATATCAGGCTCGTGTTTTTTTCCTTTCACGGTAAACTGAGCCGTTGGTATTCAATGTCGACTTTACGAATAAGCAGAGGCGAACTGGCCGTTCGGGCGGCCAGGAGATTTCCCGATGGGCCGGTGGCCCAAATAAATAACTGATACACATCGAGATTTTCTGACTACTAGTACCATCACAACTTTTTATCGCTACTGCGGTGGAGGGGGGGGGGGGGGGGGGTATGCATGGGTGGACCGATAAATTAGTAGAGGATCCGCCACTGTTGCCATATGGTGCTGAATTTTCCCGAACCGAATTTTTAGCCGTTCCGCCTCTGCGGATAAGGGTCATTTTGTACCAGTTGTATAAAATCATGCACGTACCGTCACTCTCAGATTTTTTAATGGCCTTAGGGTGGAGCACAGTTGCTCAGCGGTTGACTGTTGGACTTCTATGCTAGAGGTCCCGAGTTCGATCCCTGTCCGGGACGACCCGCGTTGTGTCCTTGGGCAAGGCACGTTATCCCGGTTGCCAATATGGGGGCACGATGACGCCGTGTACTAAGGCGTACTGCACGTCAGTGCAGCGCATGTCTTCAACCGCTGTAACCCTGCTTTAGCGGAGCTTGAACAGAATTGAAATGTTGAGGAGCTGACTGCTCATCGATCCTCGGGGGGGGGGGGGGGCTCTTTTGCTTCCTCCACACGTACAACTGTCACGATTAGCTATTGCGCATACGTATGTGCCCTTAAACACCAATACATAAATAAATGGCCTTAGGGTGAGTGACCGAGTTATCTCAAGTTCTGAACGTTATTTATATACCAGGCATACTGACTGATTAAAAGGCAGTAAAGCATGTGAAAGACAGTGGTGGAAATTTCTGAAAGGTGGGGTGGGGGGGGGGTGTGGGCGGAGGTTGATGTGCAACAGTCATATCTGGAAGGAAGAAAATATGATTTGTAATGTTGGGAATAATAAAACAAACAACATATTCCAAGAAATGAGATGTATTAAATAGAAAGCATTCAAAGCAAACTGCTTCTCATAGGGAGATTATGATGATGACGATGATGATGATGAGATGATGGTAATGAGTTGATGATGATGATTGATGATGACGAGTTGATGGCGTGATGATGATGATGATGATGATGATGATGATGATGATGATGATGATGATGATGAGTTGAATTGTTGAGTTGATGAGTTCAGGTGATGAGTTCAGTTGTTGAGTTGATGGATGCAGTACCAGTTGAAATAAGTTGTAGGGTAACCATTAGAAACTTTACCTTACAGTTTAGCTTTCTTATCCCCGTGGGAACGACGGGAAGTGGAGTAGTACCTGTTCCTGGTGGTAAACAAGTCCTGCTTTAATGGTAAAACAGGATCCGGTAATCAATGCCTGTGGAGGAAGTCCTCTGATGTTGACAATGTGTATAAACGATTGGTTAGTCTTGTATTTTTACTTGTTGTATCCGTTGTATTGTCACGATACAGCCTTAGATGTTGATTTGACACCAATCACTAATAAATGAATAAAATTTACCTTTCATGATAATTCCAAGACTTGACATATTTCTTGGGAAGGGCTTCCCAGAAAATGATGTCAAGTGTTGGAATTATCGACACATGGGGATAAAAACGAAAGTGTCAATGACACTGCAGCTCAAATTGTTCAAGAAGGGACTGAACTAAATAGAAAGATCCAGTAATGGCAATGCCAATTCATTTACTCATGTTTCTCAGTGAAAAAAATCGGGGAGGGGTGTGGCCAGTAGGCTGAACTAATGGAATTGTTGAAAATTTATATGCCAAATCCAAGATGGCCACTGACGGCCATGTTTTTCAACGAAATTCAGAAACTCCCATTTCTTCCTCGTCTCCCCAGACATGTTTTGGGCAAAAATGTTCAATTTGGGCCTTCGCCCATGTCTAGTTAAGACACACTTCATACCCCAGCCCACCACCTACCGCAAATAGAGACCAGAATGCTTTGGTCGAAACACCTCGGTCGATCTCACTCTCATCGCCGAAATCATACAAGGCCGAAAGTGAATTAGGCCGCAACGACACCCCCCCCCCCCACCCCCCCCCCCCCCCCAAAAAAAAAGCAGAAAAAAAACAACACGAAACGAGCACACTCATCCCCTGTCGAAATTTCAACAATTCATCAGAGGCAAACATTGGAATTTTAACTTGGCCTCCATGTAGTTGTGGATATCGGAAACAAACAAAATCATATTTCCAACCCCTCGCAGCCACCCTCGCACAGCCCGTCGGTTATTTATTTATTTATTTATTGGTGTTTAAGGTCACATACTTATGCATAATGGCTAATCGTGACCGTGACAGTTTTACGGGTGGAGGAAGCCGGAGTACCCGGAGAGAACCACCGAGCAACGACGAGCAGCTGTCAGCTCTCCAACAGCGTAACTCTGAACTCTGCACCGCAGCACAGGCAGGGTTAGATTGGTTGAAGACATGCGCACCATCGACGTGCAGTACGCCACAGTACACAGCGTCATCGTGCCCCCATGTAGGCAATCGGGGTGAAGTGTCTTGCCCAAAGACACAACGCGGTTGCCGCAGGTGGGATTCGAACCGATGACCTCTCGGCTTGCAGCCTGCACCTCTACCAACTGAGCCACCGCGCCCCCTAGCCCGTCGGTGTCACCCTTGAAAAATGTGCAGCCCGGTATACACGTGCATATAGGCCCCCGGTGCAATTTGAAATCAGTGCGAACATCAATAACACACGTGTGAAAATTGCAATAAAACGATTGATTTGTTCACTAAAATGGGTAAATTATTGTAAAATTAGTAACTTATTGTATAAGACATGCAATTGCGAGATAAAACAACACCTTCTTACCATTTTAACACGTGCTGAATCTTGACAGGCCAATATTTGCAGAGTTTCTAAAAATATATCTTTCACGGGGAATAATATCACGTGAGTCACTGCAGCCTGTACTGGTTCGATAATGCCGAGTACATGCCCTCCATCAACTTTACTATTTGCATTAGAATGGTAAGGAATTTACTCTCAAAGTTTTTATTAGTTAGAGAATAATAGTGGGGTAACAATTTAAACAACTTAGCTTCTGCGTTATTTGGGCCGTTTCTTTTTCTTGAAGTAAAATTAAAAAATCAAGTGGGTGAGCAAGTTACATTTTCGTCGCGGTCGGTTCCGGTAATAACAAAAACACCGCCACACAGACTTAATATATTGCGAAAGCATATTTCTTTTTCATGATATCTGGAAAATATATATTTTCTATCAGTAAGCAGAAAGAAAAAATAAAAATATTTCGGTTGTTTAAACGTAACATGGCAGTCAGTAAATTTTGAATCGATACAGCCGACGACTCGATATTGCCGAGTTGACTGTATGTTGTGATCTATTTTCTGCCTTCAAGTTTGGGGATTCCTCTACTACTGTCGCACTGTATTAGAAAGACATATTTTACTTGCCCTCTAACCATTTTTGCAGCCCTAACAATTTTAAGAGTACAGCAGTGCAAATATTTTAAGTTTTTTTTTTCAAATCAGGCTCTTTAACATTTTTATTGAGAGCTCCAAACATTTTTGGTCTCCAAACTCAACAGATATTGCCCCAAATCCGTTAATCCCCAACATTTTATGCTCCATTAAATGTCGAGTGGAAACCGCAAGCTGGAGTTTTTGCCCGCATATATGCTATTGTAACCGAATATGCAAAGATATCCAATACTGATTTATATTGGACAATCACTTAACCTTTCATCTCAACGTTCATCCGCTATTTTAATCGAATGTATAGCCAAACAGGACATAAAATTATGCAACTGACTGTGCTATGTGTCAAGCAGCAGCATTTATATGCCTGCTAACTTTAGTCCTTTACAACACCGGCAGTGCAGTCATAATTATGCAAGGAAACATAACTCAGCGCCTCAACACAAACATCTATACAGTTGTAGATCCGATTACAAGAACATCAAAAAATATGTAGGATGCATTTGATAACAACAAACTTAAATGGGATTTAATTTATCTGTTCAATGAAATGTTTATAATTCAAATTTCTCTCAATAAAAAATCAAAATGCCTTGCCCACCTACCGGCACGTTCTCTCATTTAACCTGGAACAAGAACTTGAAGAATTTGATCATGACGCACGAACCTAAATGGACTACAACAGGGTTAGGAAGGTGATCACAACTTCACACTGGCGCTAAAGTATGCCTCCTAATCCTTTATCCAATACATATGATATCAAAATTAATTACTTTGAAAATTGTATTTTATTTAAAAAAAATTAACAAAACCATGCCATGTGATCCACCCCCTGCACACATTGGAACGTGCTCGCTCTAATGGGAGTCACATGATATAGTTTCGTTGAAATGTTTTGAAAATTGTTTTTTTTTTCAAGTGATCACTTTGTAACTTACGCGCGCGCATGTGGTCGATTCGTTAGGTAAAGGGGTAAGCGAATCCGGAGCATTATTCTAACTGCCACCGAACTTGAAACTAGAGTGATGGGGTCGCAAGTTAATCGGTATGTAATTCTCGTTGACAATCGCCGCATGTGCCGAATGAATCTGCAGCGTGTGTCAAGACACTTGCATGCTAGGCGGACTGGGGCAATGTTCCTCCGAGAACATTTTCAAATTTAGTATCAAAATTGAGAATAGAGCTCTCTAGTGCCAGGTTGGGAATTTATTTGCATACTGTCTTTCTTAAAAAAAACCAAACATTTTGAGCTATTGCGGTGAATTGGCGGTAACTTGTGCAGAGAGATGTAACCTTAAACACCAATAAATAAATATTGACGGTAACGTGGTCCGAGGTCTGAGGTTTGGAGCTTATGTTCAACCGAGACGTAAAGCGTCGGGGTTGAACATACGCTCTGGGCCGCAAACCGCTGACTATGTTAGGGTGTTAGTCTTATTAGAACATATTCAATTTCCTAACACCATTTCAGAAAACCTGTAGTTGATTCACGCAATCCTACATGGAATGCTCAGGTCGGTCAGTGCTACTGATTTTTGTCTTCCTAAATCTAACTTATGACCTCTCACTGAAACGTGCTTCAGGAGGTCGACTGGATGATGGATCATAAGCTATATTGTTTAGGTAAAAAATGAAATTGTTTAGTTGTTCAAAAATGGTAGTACATTGTCGTCTCCAATCTCTTTATATAAAGGATCGAATCGTATTGAGAATATGTAGCATTAACTCTTGGAACTCTAGTGGTATCTTCCATGCCAGTTCAATGGCAGCAATTAGACAGGTCCATATTCATTATTTGGGGTAGACCAATCAGTATTTTCAACGTGCAGCCTCGGGCTGCACGCTGAAAATACTAATTGGTCTACCCCACAATATTTACTGAACAGCCATCATATATAATGACGTTATGACGTATTATGTGCCTGGTCGGAAAAGCTGCCGCTGGGGTTCAAAGGGTTAAAGCTGCACATTCCTTCGTCCTTAGGGTTCAAGCCTTATGGTTTTTTATGTGTACCCATACCATGTATGGTACACATAATGCCGGCATCCGGGGTGACCATCCGTCGTTCGTCCATCCTTTGTCCGTCCCTCTGTCCGGGCCAACATTGGGGGTTTAGGGGATATTATTATTAGGGGCTACCTCCAAATTAAGGTAGTGTTAGGGTTAGGAGTGAGGTGGGGTTAGGGGTAGGGGTAGCCCCAGAGTAGGGCTTAAGGTTGGGGAGGGTTAGGTTCCGGGGGGGGGGGTTAGGGTTGGGGTCAGGGGTGGGATTTTAGTTTTAGTAGCCCCTAAATCGAAAAAATAGCTCCTAATCCTATTGGTTTGGCTAGGGTGGGGTTGGGTCAGGTAGCCCCAGAGTAGGGCTTAAGGTATGTGGGGGTTAGGTCCCGGGGGTGGGTGGGGATTAGGGTCTGGGGTGGGCTTTTAGGGTTTAGGGTCAGGGTGGGGTAGGGTTAGGGTTAGGGTGTGGTTTTTGGGTGGAGGGTGGGGTTAGGGTTAAATATAAGTTCTAGGGTGGAGGGGGTGGGGTTCTGGGTAAAATAAGGTTTTGGACATACAAAATGTTTTTTTGGTAGCCCATAAACCCGAAATGTTGGAGCGTCCGTCTGTCCGTCCGTCCGTCCGTCCGTCCGTCTGTCCGTCCGGCGTCCGTATCCATTTCTTTGTCATTCGATAACTTGAAAAATATTGCTTGGATTGTCAAGTTACTTTATATTTGTGTTCAGGTTACTGATGTGCCAAGCTGTATAGTTTTTGGTGTAAATCGGATAATTTGATCCTGAGATATTAACCCTTTATCCTTCAAATTGAAAATTCCTCCAATCCCTTTGGCATTCGAAAACTTGAAAAATATTGCTTGGATTGTCTAGTTACTTTATATTTGTGTTCAGGTTACTGATGTGCCGAGCTGTATAGTTTTTGGTGTAAATCTGATGATTTCATCCCGAGATATTAACCCTTTATCTTTCAATTTGAAAATTCCTCCAATCTCTTTGGCATTCGATAACTTGAAAAATATTGCTTGGATTGTCAAGTTACTTTATATTGGTGTTCAGGATACTGATGTGCCGAGTTGTATAGTTTTTGGTGTAAATCTGTTATTTTGATCCTGAGATATTAACCCTTTATCCTTCAAATTGAAAATTTCTCCAATCCCTTTGGTATTCGATAACTTGAAAAATATTGCTTGGATTGTCAAGTTACTTTATATTTGTGTTCAGGTTACTGATGCGCCGAGCTGTATAGTTTTTGGTGTAAATCGGATAATTTGATCCTGAGATATTAACCCTTTATCCTTCAAATTGAAAATTCCTCCAATCCCTTTGGCATTCGATAACTTGAAAAATATTGCTTGGATTGTCTAGTTACATTATATTTGTGTTCAGGTTACTGATGTGCCGAGCTGTATAGTTTTTGGTGTAAATCTGATAATTTGATCCCGAGATATTAACCCTTTATCCTTCAAATTGAAAATTCTTCCAATCCCTTTGGCATTCGATAACTTGAAAAATATTACTTGGATTGTCAAGTTACTTTATATTTGTTTTCAGGTTACTGATGTGCCGAGCTGTATAGTTTTTGGTGTAAATCTGTTATTGTGATCCTGAGATATTAACCCTTTATCCTTCAAATTGAAAATTCCTCCAATCCCTTTGGCATTCAATAACTTGAAAAATATTGCTTGAATTGCCAAGTTACTTTATATTTGTGTTCAGGTTACTAATGTGCCGAGCTGTATCGTTTTTGGTGTAAATCTGATAATTTAATCCTGAGATATTAACCCTTTATCCTTCAAATTGAAAATTCCTCCAGTCCGTTTCGCTTTCGATAACTTGAAAAATATTGCTAGGATTGTCAAGTTACTTTATAATTGTGTTCAGGTTACTGATGTGCTGAGCTGTATAGTTTTTGGTGTAAATCTGATAATTTGACCCGGAGATATTAACCGCCTTTATCCTTCAAATTGAAAATTCCTCCAATCCCTTTGGTATGAGATAACTCAAAAAATATCAATCCGATTGTCATGTTACTTTATATATTTATTCAGGTTACTGATGTGCTGTGCTGTATAGTTTTTTATGTAAATCTGATAATTTGACCCGGAGATATTAACCCTTTATCCATCAAATTAGACACTCCTCCAATCCCATTTCTATATGTAACCATACCTTGTATGGTGTACATTATGTCAGCATCCGTGGTGGCCCTCCGTCATACAGCTTTCTACTAATTGCGCGTATGGGTACACATCTGATGATTTCATCGGCCTATTTTTTTATCATTGTGTGTTCCTAACCAGTTCGGAGTCAATTCATAACACACACATAGTGTTAAAGCTACCACCACCCCACCCCCCTCCAGCAAGACCAAACACATTGAAAAGTTTTACAATTTACACATTCTAATTATAATTCATTTTACCCTGCCAGTCCCAAAAATGGATGCCGACTGAAGAAAATCTTTTTTGTGTGTGTTTTTCTCTTCATTCATGATTCCATATCCTGATATTATTCTTGGAAAACTACCAGAGCTCTCACAAAATTAATGTTGTTGTTTTTTCATAGAGAAGAACTTCTGTTCCTTGCCGGTTATCGCCCAACTCTTTTTCGATTTCAAAAGCATTCAGTTGCTGGTAGAGAGTATACATGATTCGTGCTGCATAGTGTGATATAAGTGTGATATGAAAGTATACATACAATAATAAACTTGTGATAATGGTCTAAATAATAAACTTGTACAGTGGAACCCTGTTAAATGAATAGCCACTTTGCCAATGGAAATTATTCAATTAACAGGAGAATTCAATTAACAGGAAATCTGTTACTTTACTGTATTCTAGAGATAAACTTAGCATTTATTCTATTATATCTTGTTTGACAGAGCTCCATGAGCCAAATACATCTATAAACAAAGGAAAACTGTGGAGAGTTAGGGTAATTCTCGACAGGTTGCAACATTTTTTATTCAATTAACAGGAGTTTACTCTATGACCTATATTCAATTAACAGTTCAAATTTGTACTGGAGACATGGTAAATGATTTTGTGTTGGGAAATTATTTTCAATTAACAGGGTTATTCAGTTAAGAGATATCCAATTAAGTGGGCTCCACTGTATATGTAGACCATACGTGTTGTGGAGGTCCCTCCAGAAGTCTATAACCTTGTCTCTGTGTTGTTTAACCATCTGCATATTGATGTCAAAATACCAAATTAAAACAGCAATTTTTTTCTCATAGTGCAGCTTGGAATGTAACCACTGACCAGTTCAGACCTGTTTGACAGTGCTCAATGAGCTCCGTCAAACAAGACTAAAATGGTTAAATTCCAAGTTGCATTATGGGGAAATTGCAAATTGAAATTTTGATATTTTTTGGGACACCAGCGTAAAGAGAGTTAATTCAACTTCAGGGAGCCTGGTAGTTCAGAGGTTAGAGCATTGGACTTCAAACCGAAACGTTCACGGTTCGATCCTGACTAGCGATAGCTGCGTCAGACCCCGACTGCCAACCTTGGACACGGTGACGCTGTGTACTAAACGTACTGCACGTCGACGGTGTACTTTACTTCAACTAATCGTCCCATGAGTTCCAATGTGTTCTATGTGCCTACTGGAACTCAGGGGACGCAATGCTAACCCTGCTTGTGCGGAATTAGTACCGTCTGACTGTAGCTCGCCGCAGCTCGGTGGTTCTTTCCCGGTACTTCGGTTTCCTGCACCCGTAAAACTGTCTGGCGCGAGGTGACCGTGGCTGTCAAAAATATCGTTAAATCGACTCTGCATTGCATTTCACACTTCATACATCTGTATTTCCAGTGCACGGGATCGTTGATAAATCCAGTTTGGAGGACGAAGTAACCCTACACAGTTACGCTACAAAATCCACACACGACGAGCGCGCATTGATAAGATCAACATTCTACAAATACATTAATCCACCGGTACAGTATCTTTAGAATCTATTTTTTACAGGAGAAGTTCCAGGTACGACTGGTGTGAACACACCTAACCACAGAATTGGAGTTCTAACTGAGGGACTCTCTCCCACTTGTGATTTGAAAATTTTGATAAAATGGGGCGATGTCACCTATTCCTGTCGGCTCTATCGATAAATAGGTTATCTCCACCTGATACAGTGAACTCTTCTGCGCTATGGAGACTAATATGAATTACTTCTGGTTGGTAGGTTTAATTCTTTATTTCTGAGTTTTCGTCTGTTTACATTGTGATTCAACTGAATAGCGCTGGCAAAATTGCGATTACACTAAAGGAAAACGTCTAACGCGTAATTGTGTGTCACAATTCCAGTGCAGTCGCCGTGGACTGGTCGTAATCCACGCGTGGGCAGTGTTGTCCATGCATGCGTTTACCATGTAATAAAAATCATCACCAGCAAAATTTTAATCAATGAAGCACCGGGTTGTACCCGATGCTTCATTAAGGGGTCGTCCAACCTAACTTTGGGCAATTTGTTGACATTTTTCCCAATGCCTCAGAAACAGATAAGAGAAGTAAGGAAAGGCAAATTTTTTATCAAAATAATGAATAAAGTGCACAGAAAAGGTACATATAATTTTTTTCAGGAAAAAAAGTGAATTTTATGATTTTGAAGAAGATTAATTTGCCAATGGCATAAGTAACGAACCGGTAAAACCACAAAATTATCGGTAATTCGAAAGCCTTGTCCTCAATATAATGATAACATACAGAGAAAGCATTTTTTGACACACACTCTGGTGGGTTTTGATGTTTGAATGTAATAACACCAACACAAATTTTGGATGTTCTGGATGTGACCATGTTTCAATGATGTTTATTCCGGTCATGTGATTACGATGTGGTTCTTGCAGAAATACTCAATTTGGGCAATCGTAAGAATGCAAGGACGTGATCACGCCCTTTATATGTTCGAGACAATGTATGAGCGGATTTGCAAACAGATGACAGCAAATACTTGAGCTGTTAATGTCATAACTGCAAAATATGGTTCAAAAT
This sequence comes from Pictodentalium vernedei, assembly GCA_031216915.1. NCBI lineage: Eukaryota > Metazoa > Mollusca > Scaphopoda > Dentaliida > Dentaliidae > Pictodentalium > Pictodentalium vernedei. The sequence continues at coordinate 255,021,727 of CM062293.1, read as the reverse complement.
TCCCTCTCGTGTTTACAGACCGTCTGAACTTTTTTGTTGACAAAAAATGTGAATTATTGCGCACTAGAAAGACAACATGAACCACTTGTAAAAAAATAACGGAGTGTATAAAATCGGGACGATACACATAAAATAAGGCAATATTCATAACAAAGTAAGCAGAATGCTTCAGAAATCACTTTTTCACGAAGTATATTCCAAGTGACCTGGAACTGTATTGAGCGTGTTGATTTCAACGATGTTGTGAAGTTATTTACTTCACAGTTAACATGGCTGTTCGCCACAGACTGTGTTGATGTCGGCAAAGGACCGATTCAAGATGGGTTGAAAATGATGCATTCGCGCTTTTAAATGAGGTTCATTTGGACGATGCCGAGAATTTTCTTGCAACCAACCATACTAACACAAGCGTCGATCAGTGTCTTTTGTCATCGTTTTACACTGACAAGTGTGACAAATCTCCTTCACCGGAAACTATCTCCCACTTTGCATATCACAATAAACATAACCGCTGTCAGCGTGACCGTGTGGTCAAAACCGAAACGAATTATCGAATCCACGGTCAAAATTAGCTGCAATTGGCTTTTAAACACATGAAATACACGAAATATTCGCAATGTCTTCATTATCCATGCCGAGATACTTTTTAACCAGACCACATGCGTCCAATTTCGTTTGTCGGCATCAAACTGATATTGTTTGTGGTAATTAATTGTACGAGGAGGCGAAAGAAGCCAAATATTTCCCATCATCTATAAATTAAATAAAATTGATAATTTCTTTTATTTTACTGAAATTATGAATTGATAAGGTGGGTGTGTTGTGATTATTATGGCCCGGACCTGGAAGTTGTAAAATCCAAGGTGCATCTAGGGCCGTGCAGTGGTGACCTCTGTCCTCTTACCCATGCATCATTACATGTACCAACATTCTCCCTTGTATCTCATGCACTGCTACTCCAATGTGAAGGATATTTGGTGTTGTGATCGAGCATCATGGGGAAACAATGCCTGTGTAGATGCTGTAGCATGTGTTTCTTCCCACATTTTTCAGAGTTGTGGTACTTTTTCACTCTTTTGAGTTAGAAAATTTTGTAAATAACTAGTTGATTTGTTACAATTTGTTGGAAAGTGCCTGCTGTTACCCTCAAATGTATTGCTACAAAATATTTCTGGTGAAGATTTTGTTCCTATTACTTATCAAGCAACAACCTAATGAATATTCTGTATAAAGCCACCAATCTGATGTTTGACAGTTTTATCGGAGCTGAGTAGTACGTCAGGGGCTTTTGAGGGCCCATATGGGGGACCCCGATGGGGGACCCCACAGGGGACCGTCGAAGGCAGCCAATAAGCTGTCGAGCAGTTACTGATAAGTCATTGCTCGAATGACTCGAATCCCATCGAGGAAATGAGCTTTAGAACAATTGCTCGATCTAGTGACTCGGCATATTGCTCGAACGACTCAAATCCCATCGAGCAAATGAGCTATCGAGTAATTGCTCGTACGAGTGACTCCTTGAACGACTCTTGGACTCATTTCAGAAAAAAGGGATTCCATAGCCACAGGCGTTTTCGAGAAAGGGATTCCACAAATAGGATTCCACAAAAGGGATTCCATAAGTAGGATTCTGTCTTACCTCGAGTGGCTCGCATATATTGCTCGAACGACTCGAATCCCATCGAGCAAATGAGCCAACGAGCAATTGCTCGTTCGAGTGACTCCTCGAACGACTCTTAGACTCATTTCAGAAAAAAGGGATTCCACAGCCACAGCCGTTTTCGAAAAAGGGATTCCACAAATGGGATTCCCCAAAAGGGATTCCATAAGTGGGATTCCGTCTTACCTCGAGTGACTCGCATATATTGCTCGAACGACTCGACTCCCATCGAGCAAATGAGCTAACGAGCAATTGCTCGTTCGAGTGACCCCTCGAACGACTCTTAGACTCATTTCAGAAAAAGGGATTCCAAAAAGGGATTCTTAAAAAGGGATTCCGTAAGTAGGGCTTTTTAGTCGTATGAGGCCAAGAAGGCTATGTGAAAGGTATGGCGGTCCTATTGCACTATATTCTTGAAGAATCCATATCACATATAGTCGGGTTTGTTTGTTTTTTTTTGGTGATTTGAGGATTGGTGGGAAGTAGTGGGGTCTGGTGGGGACTATTTGGGGCTGGTGGGGACTAGAGGCTAATTGTCGTAAAAACCTGTGGTTTCTACAACCGGATCTCCACATCTCCTACTTCATTTCCCCCTGGCTCTCTCTTCAACGGTCCCCTGTAGGGTCCTGCCAACCATCCCTCAAATGTACCTGACATACTACTGCTTCCCTCCCGAGCCCCCCCCCCCCCCCCCCTGCGGGGTCCTGCCAGCCATCCCTCAAATGTACCTGACATACTACTGAGCTGTTATGGAGGCTTATGGAACTCAAAATGTTGATTATGGCAGGACTTTTCTATTCGCCCATAATCGATAAATTAAGTGTTATAGTTGGAAGTAATAAGCATAAAAGGTCCAGAACCTAAAGTCTAAAAAGAATGTTTTGCGATGCAACATGATTTTTGCAGGTACACTTATTTGAAGGGTTACCTGTCTGATAGTGTTTGGAACATGTGTGGCCAGGATCCTCAAAAAGAAAAAAAGAGTTAAAGTTTGAGAAAAAAGGCATACGCCTTGAGTGCCGGAGGTAGAGTCATACAAGGAAGAGAGCCCACCCCCCTCCCACCCCCGGGAATTTTTTTTGTGTCAAATGGAGCTCACTTGTCTTTTGGGGGTTGCTTTGTGTACTGCGTTCTTGAAAAAAATATGTGAAACCCTCTGGATGTGTCCTTCTGATCTCAATATGCCAATAAGCCTCCTTGGGGAAAGTACATGCAATAATTGTTATGTGAGGTTGATTTGATGTGTTTTGAATAACAATGTACTTATAAGTACATTAGATGGTTTATTGCAGTGACAGGTTACAGTTACCCTTATTTCTTCTCCAACAGATATCATGAGTGTATTGGTGTCCAAGAGTAAACAAAGCTATTATACTTATTGATAAACCAGACAAATTTAACAATTTAATCACTATCAAATTGATGCATAGGATAAAGAGGTTACAGCGCAAAGGGTTTGTAAATATATTTATTCAACTACAATGTATGACTTTGCAGTGCATTCTACATAGGAGAATATCATAGTTTCTGTCCAAACCACCACAGTGACACACACATCTTTATATTGGGAGACACTCTTTTGTCATTCCATACTTCTTCTGGTGGACTCCTTCAAGTTGACCTTTGTTGAACTCCCCAAATCAAAACATAAATAAAAGAAAATGTCTGCCTTCAATCAGTGAGCACTCCACTTATAACATTTGGTCTCAATCTTTATTACTTTCATGAATTAGGAAAAGATTTCTTCGAGTATGTACTTCAATGTTTATAGAATACAGCTCTTATTTCATTTTGAGGTATTTTATTGTTCTCTTACTTATGCCATAGCAGACTTTCAGGCGGTGCTATTTACACATGGCAAATTTCAGTTTCCACATGTTCTATGTTTCATTCCAAGCATTTTGGTATATAATTTATTGGGGTTATTCATTTTGTGCCTTTTTTAGACTTGAAAGAAAATTACATGAAATTTGACCAAAGTTAGGTTGGACGTCCCCTTAATTAAATTTTTGATGATTATTCCATAATTAGTGCTTGGAATCTAATATCATTGCATTCGTAGAAATACTGTCCACTCCCTGGAACGTGACCACTACACAGCGGTCGTTCTGAACAACGACAAAGTTTTCAATGGTAATATCGATTTGTGTGATGCGCAGTGTTCGAGCCTTTGTTGATAGTGATGTCATATTGATTGCCATGCACATTTTTTCCAAGGGAAGAACACCTTGGGACCCCACACCACCAAACCATTTCCGACAGGGGTGAGTTGATGTGGGTGGTCCCAAGGTATTCCGTGATATTCGCCCTCAGGAGAAATTTGACAATGTGCTAATCAGCGCTATCAATTCGAATCGAAATGCCAACCGGTACAAGTTTGTGCAAGAACGACAACTGACTTTCCGACAGACGCTACACGTCGTACTCTTCGTGGCTTGACCACAGAGAATGCGATGTGTCGGAGTAAGTTGTTTTAAAACATAAATATTTTTGTTTTCGTGTAGTTTCTGTGAAACACCTAGGCGCTACCTTGATATTTCTTTTTATAGCCGGGCTACAAAAAGTATCAAAATGCCTAGGCGTTTTGGTGTTACAGGCCCTAAATGTTACATCGAGCTTATCGCTTTTTAATTTCTGCCAGAACCACATATTAACCCTTTGAACGCTATTGGTATCTTCCATCCCAGTTCGATGACAGCAATTAGAGAAGCCCATTTTCATTATCTGGGGTAAACCAATCAATATTTTCAACGTGCAGCCCCGAGGCTGCACGTTGAAAATATTGATTGGTTTACCCCTCACATTTACTGAACGGCCATCCTATTTAATGACGATATGACGTATCATGTTCCTGCGCGGAAAAGCGGTTGCTCTGTTTCAAAGGGTTAACAGAATTACAAATATAGGTATAATATATATCTGGAAAATAAAATATACTTATCAATCTATTTAATCTATGTAATTTTCACACACAATAGTGCAAAAGTGCACTGCTTATATTTTAGATACAAAAGTCCACATAATGTTTCCCAATTGTTGCCGCAGAGTTCCATTTGATACTCATTTTTCAATATTTTGATCGTCGATCAGGCGCGTAGCCAGGCTATCAAAGTTAGGGGGGCCAAGCGTAATAACTAGGGGGGTGATCAGCGATCTGAACATAGCGGCTCCCTCCCTACGAAAGGGGGGGGGGGAGGGTAGCCGCTACGTTCAGATCGCTGAACTACTAGGGGTGGGGCATGCGGTATAGGATGCGCAACATCATCCGAGTCACGTAGCGGCGAGACGGGGGCGAGCAAAGGAGGGGGACACCCCTATCGCTGGAGGGGGGGGGGCGGTTCCCCCGGGAAAAATTTTGAAATTCGAGACAAAAAACGCCATTTCCTTGACTCTGAGTCCGTTTGTGTACATGATTTATAAGTTACATTTATAAGCATCAATAATTGGGCCACATCACCGGAGGGGGCGGGGGGGTAGTGACTGAAAATTGGGAGGGCATGTGCCCCCTCAGCCTCCCCATGACTGCGCCACTGTCGACGATCGCCACTCAGCGAATCTGTCCAACAAAATTCCTGGCTACAAACGTGACTGAGTTCACTACTCGTTTCGGTTTGTATACCACATTCCACAGCCGTCGTGGAACAGTAATGTAGTTGTACACTGCACACGTCACGCGTGGTGCGATCAAAATAACACTTCGATTCGGTTCCAAAGCAGTACCAAAATCTTTTTAGTGGATTGGGATTTCTTTCAAGAGAGAGAGAGAGAGAGTGAGAGAGCGATATTAAAGTAACATATTCTTTACGTGTGGCTTTGGGTGGGGATCGAAGATATGATTGTTTAATTAATAACGTCACCCTGAGTCCCACCTCCAATGTGGGGCAGGCAATAATCTTTGCTGTCATTGTCAAAAAGTTTGATTATACGTGTGTTTAAGGGTGTATTTGTGTATCAGGAGAGCCGACAAATAGGGGAGGATAGAGGGTGTGGGGGTACACATTCTCCTTGTCGAGGCGGTCAAACTCTCTCGTCGGTGAAATGACCTCCTTTAATGTGTGCTTAACGGGAAATCCTGACGCCACCCCTGGTGTGAAAAGGGTAAAACATACGCACTGGCACAAACATTTCCTTTGAAATTTTTTTTTTGCTTGCAATAGCCAACTCTGGTGTGCATATATGTATATGTATGTGCGTAGGCGCGCGAGAGTCTGTCAGGTTGACACGTTCAATTATCCCAATTGATTTGTAATGGGCCACTTGTTCATATTTTAGGAGGGGGTGGGAGCAGCTTCCAGACCAGAAGTTCCACACAACGAAACTCTTGAGTGAGTCAGAAACTTTGGTCCATGTTTTATATTTCAACCTGCACACTGTGGTCAATATCTGTCCCTGTTTTGAACTAAAACACAAAATATTGCTATCACATTTTGTCCAAGCTGCAAACTTAAAAACCCTGTTTGATAACAGTGTCCTGGTTTTTTCAAGATCACAAACTTTCCGACAGAAGATAGCAATGCCACATAGCGGTGTTTTCTCTTAGTAATTCTATGTTCTTGCGGCTCTCTTTAACTTCTAGAGTGCTAAATTATTTTTGGTCCTTGAAACTTCTTTGTGCATGTTTGCCTTGTTATAATTTATGGGAGAGTGCTAGTAGGCACTCTCCCTTAAATTCTAACAAGGCCAATTCTAACAGATAAATAATATCACTTCAAAGATAATATGTAGCACATCCACAGAATATGAAGCCTTAAAATTGTGGTACCGGTACTAAAGAATGAAGCCCAAATATAGGCTACCAGCACTCTACCAGTTAATTAAAAGCTGGTGTGTCCCTTTATTGCCTTTATAGATAGAAAACTTTAAAAAGGCGTCTCACAGGTGTATTCTCTTTGGCACACACTGAAAATTTGTGCAGCACTCCTACTGTCATCCACATTTGTCATATTTCAAACCATCCACGGCACCTCTTGCTATTTGGGTTTTTCCCCCGATACATTCTGCTACATTCTATGCCTACACATTGGGTAAAAAAGCCCTCCAGATTGTCCATAACACAGAAATGTGACCACTCAGTCTTTGAACACGCTACTTTTTCTGCTTGAAACAAGAGAAGTGCAGCTGCCACACAAAATGAACCTCGCGGGATAGATAAATGCAAAACTGCTGATAGCTGATACACACATCTTCCTTTTGACTCTCAGAGCAATTGATTTGAAACAACAGCCTCTGCCCTCTTCGGAAACTTCGATTTGCACAGAGAGGACAACTGAACGCTGTTTTCACGGAGAGGACGTGGATCGAGTGTGCAGCTTGTTTTTCATATTATAGCTGAATGGATGTGCACAGCTGACCGAATGAAGGAATGGTTTCGCGAAGGCATACAGAGATGGTTTTGACCCTACTTTGACGTTTTGGATTGAAGTTTTCCGCAGATCACAACCATGCCAGGAGGCAGTAGAGGAGGAAAAGCTGGGGGAGTAGGCTTTGGTGTTCTTTTGATGTTCTTGATGAGTTATCCTCCCTCGGCTGAGGACCATTGTGAGAGGGGGGTCATTTCGACAAAGGTGCTGCCTCTCCCCGGAGGTGATGGTATCGTGTCTTCGGGCAAGTATTATCTGTCACTTGTTTTCATCGTGTTGTTTGTGTGGTCGTCATTGGCAAGTTTTGTCTGCCTCTGGCTTATCCTTAAAGAGGAAGAGCTGTTTTCGGCTTCGGCGGGTAGGCAACTTTCACAATCAACGGCCCTTTTCAGGGTGCCATCATTAGATGCAGCTGACAAACGCGGAAGCGCTTTATATACTTGGGAGAGATTATTGCTCTGAACACACAGGACGGATTTCAATTAAAATGCCAAATTACAATGAATGAAGCACCGGGTATTATACACCTGGAAATTAACTTAGCACCCCCTGTTTTTTCGCAGTGGTATTAATAGAAACTGTCATTACTTCCATGCTATCTTTCAGATTGCCAAAAGTAATTGATTGACGACGGTATCGAGTGTATCCACCACGTGCCCGGATGACAGCCTGAACCCTCTCCCTAATGCTACCAGCGAACCTTCTGATACGGTTAAGAGGCAACTGCTGCAACTCCTCGTGCAATGCAGCCTACAAATGGGCCAAATTCTGTACAGGCGGATCCCTTGCTTGCACACGACGTCCAAGAAAGTCCCAGGTCAAAATTAGGCACGACGACAGCCGGATTGAGAATGCCCCTGATGTGCTGATGACCATTGAGATTCCCACGTACAGTCACCATATCAAATTTAGTCATGAGAGAGGCATCCCCAGATCATTACTGACCCTCTACCATAAGGAACAGTACATCATGTTTCACTAGATGAAATGTAGTGCAAGACATAGCAATCGTTAAAACATAATAATCAGTAACAGCAACTTCACTGTCATGAAACATTTCAGGGGGCGCTTAATTAAGTTCCAGGTAAATAGATGTTAACCCTTTACCCAACGTAACTGCAAAAGCCGGCCAGCGCTATTCTCAAAAATCGCCAATTAATTTTTATTCTTTTTTAATTTTTTGTCTCAAAAACATAGGTTATGACCCCTCTTTGAAACGAGCTCGTCGAGCTCGTTCCAACGAGGGTTTCATAACCTATGTTTTTGAGACAAAAAATGAAAAAAATTAGTTATTCAAGAATTGTTTTTGCAAGTGTCGTCTGCTTTTCATCGAAGGTAAAGGGTTAAATAGAATTAAGTTCGTTATTTTCGTGGGGCCGAACAAATCAATTATTAGAGAATTATTGTCAGCCCACCAAAATACCATGTGAGAGGAGTTTTTCACTGCCGACAGCTTTCGACGTGAAAAAATGAGAAAAAGGGGCATTAATTATTACGAAACTGGAGATTGACAGTTCAGAAGAATACGACGTGTGAAGTGGAAAGGTATATGATAACAAACGGATAACAAACGGCTTCACGGAAAAGTAGCTTTCGAGTGAGAATTGTGACATCGTAAGACTTACCATAGTATCGACAACTTTACATATTATTTATGCGCATCATCAAGGAAATGGATGCCCCTCCCGATTTTCCATAGATATCTGGGGGGCGATTGTACGCAGAATTTTTGTTTTACGGTTCGGTTCCGGACCGCAAGATCCAGCAATAACTTGCAGAATGATTTCAGCGTGTTCGTGCATACATAGATCAAATAACTTTCTTATTGGGGGGGGGGGGGGGGGGGGGGGGGGGGGGAGAATGCTAGACTACTGGTCCCTGTTGACTTGCGTCACTGAGTCCATCCAGTATAGAGAACAATATGTAGTGTTCTCATTGTCTCAGTTTCTCTCTTATTGACTCGTCGACTGAATGAGCCAATAAGGGAAAACATGTGGCAATGAGAACACAGCACAGATTAGATGAGCTTTATTAATTTCTTGCCCTAATTTATGGTTTTTTTCTAATTGGATGGGTTTAACAACTGATCCCCTGCAACTTCTGAGAATGATCGAAGGGAAGTTAGTCTGAACCCAATGGAAATATATGGATACAGAGCTATTTGTAGTGAGTGAGTATTTGTATTACGTATTCTTTCCGTGTAAGGGAGCCTGAAATGTCATTTCCTATATGTGCTTAACACATAGACAAACTGTGAACCGAATTCAAAGATTTTTTTTCTGAAAAACGAACCGAAAACTAATCTAAAAAATCAAAACCTCCCAGCTCTAATAAGTGTAACCCTTCACCTAACATGAACGGCAGACGACACTTGCAAACACTTGTGAACAAAATTCTTGAATAACTAATTTTTTCATTTTTTGTGTCAAAAACATAGCTTATGACCCCTCATTGGACGAGCTCAATGAGCTCGTTCCAATGAAGGGTTATAAGCCATGGTGATATATGGGAACTGAAAAGACAGTTAACTTTAAATTCACACCGAGATATTGAAAGCACGACCTTTTCTTAGGGATCACAAACATAGCTTATGACCCCTCATTGGACGGGCTCAAGGAGCTCGTTCCAATAAAGGGTCATAAGCTATGTTTCTGATAAAGAAAAAGTAATGAAATTTAAATGGGGATTTTTATGCATAGCCCTGGCCGGTTTGGGCCGTTACGTTGGGTTAAGGGGTTAAATAAGTTCAAAGCATACATAAGCATGTGAATGCGTCAATATACAGGCATTCGTGTACTATATCATCTGCAGAAATAATGTAAACAAATTTAGCTGACCAAAGAACCTCACATCTGGTCAGTTCGGTCTGCTTCTTCTCCTCCAATAATCTTCCAACAGGAAGGCTTGTTACAACCGATAATGTTACAACGCCGCATAATGTTACACCAACGCATAATGTTACAAAAAATGTAGTAAACAACCGATAATGTTATAAACTCCGCAGAATGTTATAACTTTTTTCAACCCGTTATGTTATAAAAATCGACGCATAATGTTATAACTTTTTTCAACCCGTTATGTTACAACAAAATAACCGATAATGTTATAACTTCTGTATACTAATTCCAGTTACTGCTATTGCAGATGGACTTTACCACTTACCATTTATTGCCGCATAAAGGTATGTAATATTTATACTAAAGGTTTCTGCTCTGGTTAAGGCGAGGAGACACCCCCCCCCCCCCCAACTCCCGGGGATTTATCATAGAATGACCTAGTCACGTTACATAGACGCGGATTATCCTGGTAACTCAATCGTGTGACGTCATTACCATGATCATCCAGTGCCCAACATGGTGAAGGCGGGGGTGGTGGAGGAGGGGTGCTATTTTATCCGATTGGTACGTTTACCAACATGCGTAGTCTCCGCTTCCAGAAATGTAGTGTACTATAGTGCCCTGACGCCTTTGGGGATGGGCAAATGCCTCTGTTTCTGCTTGTTTTGGGCATCTAAAACTCATTTGTCGCATATTTCTTAGTCATAAGAATATCTTATTGTTCATTGTTCATTAATTTGACATTTTAACAACTAACAGTGAACAAAAATGAGGTGGAGTTAAAAGAGGCCAAAAAGTTGGATGGAGCGAGGTACATATGGTGGATGTGGCAGGTTGGTAGTGTCGCACGGAAGGCGAAGAATAAGATGCGAGACTGGGTAGGAAGAGGAATGGGGTTTAGGAGGATTGAAAGGGGTGGGCAGGGATTAGGCCGAGAAAGAGAGGATGTCATGGATTAGTACATCAGGGTGATTGTGCAGAGAAAGCTACCTGAGAATACTATAAGAGAGTAGTGCTAGACGGTATGATAATATAGATGGTGGAGATGTTGGAAGAAGTGGAAGTGATGAATTTGGGATTACAGGTTCTGGAAAAGGTGGAATCACTAGAACAGACAGTATAGGGAGAAGGAGGAGATTGTGGAGGAGGAGTTGTGTTGATGTTGGTGTTGTGGCGGTGTTGGTGATGGTGTTGAGTAGTTATGTATGTTGAAAATGAGCCATTTTGTAGGACCCCGCGGCAGGACCCCGGAAGTGACGTCATGTAACGTGATTGGGCGGTCATGTTGGGTTGTCATGATAGTGCACGTGGGTGGCCATGTTGTGATGTCATTATCATGATAATAGGTGGTAGGAGTGCGTATGCGCAGCGCGTGTTGTTACGGGGACACGTGCTCCGTCTCACCCCTAACAACCCGACAATAGATATCGAATTAATCCAAACAACCCGACAATCTTTCGAAAACTGACCCAAACACTCCCGAAAACACTCCCAAATAAAGGTAGGGTAGTATCCTTAATGAGGGTATGAGACGTATGAAGAGGTAATCATTGCGCTAATGTTCATAGCTTTCATTTTGAGACGTATGATTTTGCGCGCATCGTGCTCATTTTCATAGCTTTCATTGCTTCATACGACGAAAAGGGGGATTCCGTGGGTTTAGTATCCTTAAAATATAGGATAGTATCGTTACCTAATATCCGACCATATAATGGACGCGTAATTTATCATAGAAATGGGTTTATTACAATAATGGTTGGTTTATTACAATAGAGTTTTTTTTTAACTGAGAGATAAACTGGAAGGGGGGGGGGGGCGCCGCCCCTGTCCCCGGAGCCCTACTGCCCCTTGCCCCTGAGCTCCTGAAGTCCCGGTCCCTCGAGTTTCTGGCGAGTTACTAAATTGGTACTGGCAGGATTCGGGAGTGTTTTCGGGAATGTTTTGGACAGTTTCTTGAAGATTGTCGGGTTGTTTGGATTAATTCGATATCTATTGTCGGGTTGTTAGGGATGAGACGGAGCACGCGTCCCTATAACAACACGCGCTGCGCATACGCACTCCTGCACCCTTTTTTCATGATAATGACATCGCAATATGGCCACCCGCGTGCACTATCATGACAACACAACATGACCGCCCAGTCACGTGACATGACGTCACTTCCGGGGTCCTGCCCCGGGATCCTACAAAATGGCTCATTTTCAACATGCATAACTACTCAACACCATCACCAACACCGCCACAACACCAACATCAACACAACTCCTCCTCCACAATCTCCTCCTTCTCCCTATACTGCATGTTCTAGTGATTCCGCCTTATCCAGAACCTGTAATCCCAAATTCATCACTTCCACTTCTTCCAACATCTCCACCATCTATATTATCATACGTCTAGCACTACTCTCTTATAGGATTCTCAGATAGCCTTCTCTGCACAATCATCCTGATGTACTAATCCATGACATCCTCTCTTTCTCAATCTAATCCCTGCCCACCCCTTTCAATCCTCCTAAACCTCATTCCTCTTCCTACCCAGTCTCGTATCTTATTCTTTGGCTACCGCGCGACACTACCAACCCGCCACATCCACCATTTGTGCTTCGCTCCATCCAACTTTTTGGCCTCTTTTAACTCCACCTCATTTTTGTTCACTGTTAGTTATTAAAATGTCAAATTAATGAACATTAAGATATTCTTATGACTAAGAATATGCGACAAATGAGTTTTAGATGTCCAAAACAAGCAGAAACAGAGGCATTTGCCCATCCAAAAAGGCGCCAGGGGACTATGGTACACTACATTTCTGGAAGCGGAGATTACGCATGTTGGTAAACGTACCAATCGGATAAAATAGCACCCCTCCTCCACCACCCCCGCCTTCACCATGTTGGGCACTGGATGATCATGGTAATGACGTCACACGATTCAGTTACCAGGATAATCCGCGTCTATGTAATGTGACTAGGTCATTCTATGATAAATCCCCGGGAGTTGGGGGGGGGGGGGGTGTCTCCTCGCCTTAATCAGAGCAGAAACCTTTAGTATAAATATTACATCCCTTTATGTGGCAATAAATGGTAAGTGGTAAAGTCCATCTACAAAAGCTGTAACTAGAATTAGTATACATTAGTTATAACATTATCGGTTAATTTGTTGTAACATAACGGGTTGAAAAAAGTTATAACATTATGCGTCGATTTTTGTAACACTACGGGTTGAAAAAAGTTATAACATTATGCAAAGTTTATAACATTATCGGTTGTTTACTACATTTTTTGTAACATTATGCGTTGGTGTAACATTATGCGGCGTTGTAACATTATCGGTTGTAACAAGGCTTTGCAAAGTAACTTTCGGTTTGGACGATGATTGATCAACGAACAGAAAGAAACGGATCGAACATTATCAGATTGTAGCGTGCACACCTCAAGAAACTATTGGGTTTTCTAACATTTGCTGACACACGATTTTCACACGTGGTTTCAGGTTAGGCCTAAAGAACGCGTCCTGCTGATTCAGATTTTGTATATTCATTGGCTCCCCTTCCACAAACACAGAACAAGAATCATCGAAATGACATTTTTGTTGGTATTCCTTTCTGAGTTTTCCACTAACGGACGAACCATGGCAGGTAGGGTGTGTCGGAAAAGTTTATCCCCCTCCCCCCCTCCCCCCACCACACACACACTTCCTTTGAATATTAACATCAGGTACATGTTGGTCCTTTGTAGGCAGACTGGGCATTCAAGGGCTGCCTACATTAAATGCTCGCAGGTTTTGTCGCGTCTAGCTATTTTCCGAATTGTAAGACTTCTTTGTTTTTTTATGAAAAAATAAACAAAACAATAAATGGTCGGGAAAAGGTCGTGCTATCAATATCTCGGTGTGAATTTAATGTTAACAGTCATTTCAGATCTCCTATATCATCATATTGTTGTCCGCTGATATTACACTTCACCTTTATGAGAACCAAATTACAGCCACGTGATACACGTCTAATATCATTGTGGAGCCCTCACCAAATGGAGCCTGTACCTTTAAGCATGCCGTATTTTTCAAGAATCCAAACATGGACTCTTCCATCCGCCACAAGCCCTTTGAACCCTGATGGCAAATGCGTGGTCACTAACGTTTCCACCGACTGTATAACACCTGGGGGTTAATTATATTTCTTTCATTAACCCGGTTTAACGATTTCATTTGAGTTCTCAGCGTCGATTATGGCCCATTCTCCTGCCGGTTTCAACTACTAAGTATTTTCCATTGAATGTGTTTCAATTTCGATGTATGAATTCACTATTTTTATACTTATCTGATGTTTGCCCTACTTGTGCTTTCGAGGGGATATTGTCTTCAGGCTACTATTGAATAGCTAAGATGATGGACGGTTATCCGTCCATTTGTTGCCAAGTGATGTAAATGTACTTCTGTTAACTCCCAGTGTACCAGAATTATTCCTACAATCAGAATTTATTCTCATGCTCATGGATGGACACTCACCAATAAATTGTAATAATACAAATCAATTTGAAAAGCAACTCTATGTGTGGCAATGTCGGTCGGTCAGTCAGTGACCAACGAGTTTTTAACAGTTTGATATCAGTGTGCAGGGTGTTAAATTACTCTAAATCATTGTTCCCTCACCCAAACCCTAATATGGGCTTCTAACTGTCAATCACTTAACGTTTTTTGCATTTTGACACACCAATTTCGTCGTTAGAATGAGTAAGATTTACATGTCCAGTGATTTCTTGATATCTGTCACACGACTGTGTCTTAAGAAGATTTTGCATGACAGCTTTCCACACCTTCATACGAGAATGTGCGCATTTGGACACAACGCTCACGACTATATTAACAGATGAAAAGCATTTTCGGAAGGTGTTTCCTGAATTTCCCCCCCCCCCCCCCCCCAAAAAAAAAAAAAAAAAAAAATTCCTGTTTTTGCAAGCTATACTGTTTTCGCAGTACTTTTGTGTTATTTACGGAAATCGTTTGAGTCATTTCGCAGAACATTTCTCTTTCTTTCGTAAACAATTTGCACTGTTTCGCAATCTTTTGCGTTATTTCGCATACCTTTGCGTTATTTAGCTTTGTTTTATTTCTCAATAAATATTTCGTCGCCTGAGTGCTAGAATATTCTATGTCCCCTAAGAGACATAGAACATTCTAGCACTCAGGCGACGATTTGTTCGCGATACTTAAAAAACGCAAAGGTTTTGCGAAACAAGTAAAAAGAAAGTTTTCCCCTTCTACATCCCGTAAATATATGCATCCCTTCTAAACAGTTCCACCTTCTTTATTAACGGGTATTTTTAGCGTCAGCGGGTCTTCATGCGAGTACAAAAAATCGACAGCACATAAAATAAAATTCAGCGGAAAGTATTGACCGTGACCCTCCTCCAAAATCCATGCCACCTACCCTGACTTTACAAGGCAATATTATCAGTTATTGTGGTGAATTGACGGTACCATGGTCCGAGGTTTGCGGCTCGGAATTTTTGTTCAACCCAGATGCGGAGCGTCGAGGTTGAACATAAGCTCCGAGCCACAAACCTCAGACCGTGTTACCGTCAATTCTTCACTATAACATATATGTTCGAATAAGACCCTACCCGCCGCCCGAAACCCACATTGTGAAATGAACTAGGCAGGTTTTAACGATAACGGGTTTAATAAATGAACCTCTTGTGTTCCCCACGACGTCACAGGGCAAGCAGATGTAGGGTCGAGGTGACTCCATGCTAACATCAAATCGTAAGCTGATTTGTAATTTAAAAATACTTCATTCGAAACATCGACTTCTGCAAGTGTGAAAAATCTAGAAAAACGGAACCGGTTTACAAGTCAGTCCGTTGATGGAATAATTGCGAAATGGGCAAAGTAATTTCAAGTATTTCGCGTGGTGGCGTCAGACGGTTACATATCGTCCCCGTTGGAACTCAGAGGACGATATGCTACCGGGGCCGTAAACATAAAAGAAACACCGCGAGCTCTCATCCAATCAGTTGTCTTAGGGGAACGTTGTAAGATTAACACTCTTCAGGAACTTGATGGTATATTTCCATCTCATGTTTATCAGTTTAAAAATAAATTAGTTTTGTTTCATTACAGGTGCGTTTGATAGGGCATGCCAAACTGAACGGTGTAACAGAAATGGCCATGAGTGGTATTATACACGTTATATCCTCGGTTTTACGTCAGCCGTTTGGAAATATTCGAGAAACACTCATCAGCAATACGAGATTCAGGTGGGTCGTGATCCCAGATAAACAAAACTAGATTTAGTTTAAACAATATTTATTTCCAAAATATAATAAACAGTAGAGTTAACCAAAGACAAAATTTAGTGGATCTGACTGTAAGCAGAAGCTTATGCCAGGTCATTTCCACAAACAAAAATCATAAATAAAAACGCTTATTAGAATGGCAGGTGCTGAAACATATGTGTGTGTACAGTGCGCTTGTTCAGAATCTTTTATCGCGATGACACTCACTCGTTTTTGGGGATGTATAGCTATGAGTCGCGCTTGCGCGACGAGTAGCTCTACGTTCCCAAAAAACGAGTCGAGTCGCGATAAAAGATTTGTATACAGGCATAATGAGCATCTAACACATTTATCTCACCTTCAGTCAAAAAAAAAAACAAAAAAAAACAAAACAAAAACACGATGGCCATGACTTCTCAAAAGTAATGGCTAAAAACAAGAATCCACACTCGAGTAATCAAAACAACAGATCTCCATTTTCAATTCTCTCAACCCAACGGCACGTGAAGAAATTCCTTCAGCGAGAATGAACTTGTACATTGTGAAACTCAAACTCAACCCAAGGATGCTTTTTCCGTCGAGCAATAATACTTCGAACCAAATTCAATTCATTTCATGAGGTCACCCAGGGCACTGGTGGATGGTTTGCGAAAAGAACAAGGGAATTATTTTTTGTGTGCAAGAATCGCTTTAAATACATGAGATCACTTCAGTCATAATTTTTAGAAGCAATCAAATCACAATGAGATTGGCGTTACATTTCAGAATTTTCTCGCTAAAACTTTCAATTTTTGTGATTCACCTCCCATCTTTTTTGTTTTGATGTTTTGCATGGTGGATTGTTTATGTATTGGGTCGTGCAATTCTCTGCAACGTAGAATGTATATTGAGGCAAACTTGATGCACCGTTCATTGCAGTTGAAAGAAATGACCTGTGATTGCCAGTATCACTGAAATAGTCCGTCAGGCGCGCGCGCGTTCTTTTCTCGCGATGTCTTGTGACTTTTATCGCTATTTCAATAGCGATACAAGATCTTTTTATCATATGACTATGACATTTTTACCCTAAATATCACTACTGTTTGACGATGTTATCCAAACTGTTGTATCACACCGGGTGAGATTTTTCCGGATCAAAAGTCCATCACAATCTTACGGAAATCCATATCACACTCCCACGGAAATATCCGAGAGTTTCCGTGAATAGTTTTCGTAACTAGGGAAGTCGTTGTTGTTTCGTCTGCTGGGAAGAATCTGGGTATCTAATTTATAACGGCCAGTGAATCGAAGTGAGCAAATTATGTTACTATTTGCGTGTCATATGATAAACATATCATCATAATAGTGTGTTGATCCGTGTCGTCGCATCACTGTCTCGTTGAGGTGGCCAGATTTTCGGATCACACGAGCTGCCGCAGGCAGCTCGTGTGATCCGAAAATCTGGCCACCTCAACGAGACGTGATACTACGACACGGATCAACACACTGTTATGATAATATCTATTTATCGTCGAATTTTTATCGCTACTTATATTGCTGTTTTCGATTGCGTTTTTTGGTAAATAGTAGATAAAATGCTTTACAGTTTTACAAACTCCGATTTCGAGATTTCGTTTCCTTACCTGTGTCGAGGCGTGTTGAGCGAAAGATTTCGAGGCGACCAGGAGTTACCCATGCCATTTATAGTCATAAACTTTAAACGTGCCATCAGTCACACACTTGGGACGTTTGATTTGTAAATTGAAACATCCGAGATTGTTTCACAAACCCCATGGATCTGTTTGTTTCTTCCGTGTTATCTGTATTTATTAACATAAATACACCCTCAGTTAGTGGGGGAGTGGGATCATTTTTTCTCTACCTCGCACTGAGGAAATACATTTCTTTGTAGGTTGAACACTGAAAAAGTATACTTTTGTAGCTATGATGTCACTAACGCCATTACATTTGCACAACGAAGCATCCATTTTAGTCATAAGGCCTAAAAAGTTTAAAATCTGTTTCTCAGCCCCTCCCGCATGGTCCTTTTGGCTGCCGCATGCTCTCTTTTGATAACCAATGCAGTCTTAAATAAATAAAGATTACATGGTTTATGTCTGATATTGTTCCCAAGTTAATAAAACAGATAACTTTATCCCCTGAGCGCAACGAGGCTTTGCAGTGTTTTTGCACTGCAAAGCCTTCTTTCACTCAAGGGACGAAATATACCACCACCCATGCTATTCTGTTTATTATGAGTCCTAAAACATAAAACAAACCAAGAAAATGAACTTTTGCTTGCTAGCAAAGAAATGATTACGAAAATGGAATATATAATAAAAAACCGCCCGCCCACATGCAATTTTACAAAAAAAATGGCATGAGAAACACAAGCTCTAATGTATGGGGCCTAAACAGTAATTCTGAACCCTTTAACTAACGAATCAGTGTCACTCTTTCGCGTAATATACAAATTCAGCAATAATAAAAAAAAATTCAAAACATTTCCACAAAACCACATCATGTGCCCCCCTCATTGGAACGACCTTATCATTGTGATATCGTAGGCGTTGGGTAAATGGTCAAGCTTTTGACACACTATGTATTCATTTTATATATAGATAATGCTCGAGTATCATTCACTGGATTCAAAATGATATATTGAGACGACAAACCTCTTTGTCATATTTACATTTATCTTACTTACAAAAAGCACATATTTTCTCCAACACAAATAAAAACGTCTAAACTAAATAGATATCTGTACATTTGGGCAGCAACACCCCACGCACGTGTGAAATAAGGAGTAAAGATTTTCAAAGCTACACACGATCACAAAATTGATACTTGAATTTGTATGCATGTTGAGATGACGGTTTTTGATAATACTTATTAAGCCAATAAAGGTAAATGGTTTAATATGCATAACAACGTCAATCTCTCTCATAAATCAACTGTTTTACTTTCATTTGAAATGGAAACTTTACTGACAATGACTTTGTTTTTAATCCAGCAAGTGACTGCAAGGAAATTTTAGCTTAACCAATCTTGCAGTCACAAATGAGATAATTCTGATACCTTCTCAAAGGTGGTAGATATTGTTTTTATTATATATGTTGCATTGTTATAACACCAATTAAAACACACCGACGCCGGAAACATGCGCATAGTGATATCAGTCTAAACTTACTGCGTAATGCGCACCACTTCCGGAGAGATATTCTCTTATATCTATCGTGACAATAAATATCGAAAAATATTTTTTAGGATTTCCCCACTATCTTGTAACGTCGCATATAACAAAAATTAATTTGTCAAATCGCCAATATGTTTTCAGTTTTGACGTTCAATATTTTTTATTTTGATCTTTTCGCTGTGTCATAATTATTTCTATATAATCTGTATTGAAAAGTATAAAATCATTTGTCATATTGACACCACATATTCAATAATATCCTGTCCATGCGTTTTATTTTTATTTGTTGCAAGTGTCTGCATTAGCTAGATTTCTTGACTTATTCAGTATTCATCTGATGTATGTACAGTACGGGGGCGCGGGGGGGGGGGGGGGGGGGGGGCGGTGGCTCAGTAGGTAGAGGTGCAGGCTGCAAGCCGAGAGGTCCTTGGTTCGAATCCCACCAGCGGCAACCGCGTTGTGTCCTTGGGCAAGACACTTCCCCCCATTGCCCATGTGGGGCACGGCGACGCTGTGCACTAAGGCGTACTGCACGTCGATGATGCACCTGTTTTCAACCAATGCTAACCCTGCTTGTGTGGAGTTAGTATGTTGGGGAGCTGACAGTTGCTCGCCGTTGCTCGGTGGTTCTCTCCGGGTACTCCGGCTTCCTCCACCCGTAAAACTGTCGTGGTCATGATTAGCCATTGTGCAGAAATATGTGACCTTAAACACCAATAAATAATAATAATGTACAGTGCAGTCGCAATGGACTAATCATAATCCACGCGTTGGCAGTGATGTCCATGCATGCGTTTATCAAGTTGAAAAAATCATCATCAGCAAAATTTTAATTAATGAAACACCGAGTTGTACCTGGTGCTGCATTTATTAAATTTTTGATGATTATTCCTATAATTAGTGTTTGGAATCTAAAACTATTTATTTTCTTTCGTGTTTGTTATTCGAATTTAATGAAGACCAGTTCCTAACATCAGTTTTTTCGCCGCGACAGGCAGCTCTAAATGTGGCAATGCCGATCGGTCGGTCGGTCATCAACGAGTTTGTCCTTTGACGATATCCCAAAATGCATTCAACGCAGTGTGGTCATCCACCGCACACATGTTGGACCTGAGATGCCCTGATTAGGCTGGTACTTTTTCGAGATCAAAGTCATCTCCGCCTTTTTGATGTTGTCCTGTGTGCGTATTTGTATGGCTGTACGATATCTCAGTCATGGGCGTTGCGGAGATGACCGATGATGTGGAGGTGGGGTGGTGGTGGGGAGGCGCCGGGGTGGTGGTTGGGAGGGGCGGGGTAAAATTGATCTATGTCTGACTGTGATAGATCAAGTCTCGACTGATATAATATCCAACTTCGTCGAAGGCATGTCTTGATGATGTAGTTTGAATAATAGTCAGTTGGGATTATTGTTAACCCTTTAACCAACGCAGACGATATCATAATTAATTATTTTAAATATCATTTTTTCAAATTTTTCAAAAAATTTCAACAAAACCATATCATGTGATCCCTCGTTGGAACGAGCCCGGCGAGTTCGTTCCAACGAGGGGTCACATGATATGATTTTGTTGAAATTTTTTGAATTTTTTTTTTTCAACTACTGAATTTACATATTACGCGGGCGGATGCGGGCGATTCGTGGGTAAGGGGTTAAAGAAACCTCCAGACTTTAGGGGATTATTTGAGGAAGAATAATATATGCAGCAGACGTGACCCGACATCTTATTAAATTAACACGTACTGCACTCTTAATTTGTCATGCAGCAGCCTTCGGGTACTATTTATTCATTTATTTATTTATTCATTTATTCATTTATTTATTTATTTATTTATTTATTTATTTATTTATTTATTTATTTATTTATTGGGGTTTAACGACACTTTCGACAGCCTGGGTCACCTCGTGTCGTACAGTTTTACGGGAAGAGGAAGCTGGAGTACCCGGAGAGAGTAACTGAGCAACGGCGAGCAACTGTCAGTCTCTCCAACGTACTACCTCCACACAAGCAGGGTTAGCATTGGTTGAAGGTGCACCATCGACGTGCAGTCCACCTTAGTACACAGCACCACCGTGCCCCCAAGTAGACAATCGGGATTAAGTGCTTTGCCCAAGGAATAGGATACTACAGACCTCCATTTGTATGGCCGACTGTGTGTGCGACCAATGCCCAAGGAGCAAATCTACTCTCATAAGAAAGTACATGATTATTAGCAAGAGCGAATCAATAACCAAGACGTAAGTCCAGACGAAAATACCCCAACTGAAAAACTTATTAGGGTGGGTCAGACCCCCTTAAACCACCAAGTGTGACAGAAAAACTCACAAACACGCTTTCGTTCATGATGGTGTTTTGTATATCTAGATGAATTTATAAGTTAAAAAGTCGATCTCTTTTTCATTTCTCGTTTGAAGTGATAAGACAGAACAAAATGATTGTGGAGAACAGGGGACTGGAATCAACGATCCGAGTTGAATTTTTGCCTAAGGCGTACATGAAATGCAGGAAAACCTCCAATAATACTTGTTGATTCCTGTTTCCCGTCCTCGATCCGAGTTGTGTTCTGTATGTATTTATTTATATTTATTGATGTTTAAGGTCACATATTTATGCACAATGGCTAATCATGACCGTGGCAGTTTTACGAGTGGAGGAAGCCGGAGTACCCGGAGAGAACCACCGAGCAACGACGAGCAGCTGCCAACTCCCCAACATCGTAACTCCGCACTGCAGCACAGACAGGGTTAGATAGGTTGAAGACATGCGTACCATCGACGTGCAGTGTGCCTTAGTACACGGCGCCATCGTGCCCCCACGTGGGCAATGGAGATGAAGTGTCTTGCTCAAGGACACAACGCGGTTGCCGCAGGTGGGATTCGAACCGAGGACCTCTCGACTTGCAGCCTGCACCTCTACCAACTGAGCCACCGTGCTCCCTGTGTTCTGTATGTATACCACGGTTAAACTTGAATTACGTGAATGTGGCTGAAAACTTATTAAAGACAAATACAACCTTCGGCAGTCTGTTTACTTTCTTGCTTGACGATGTTTTGAGTTGAAGCATTTCGTTCACGTCATAACGTTAACCCTTTACCTAACATGAAAAGCAGACGACACTTGCAAAAAAAATTCTTGAATAATTATTTTTTTTCATTTTTTGTCTCAAAAACATAGGTTATGACCCCTCGTTGGAACGAGCTCGACGAGCTCGTTCCAACGAGGGGTCATAACCTATGTTTTTGAGACAAAAAATGAAAATATTTTGAAAATTAATTGGCGATTTTTGAGAATAGCGCTGGCCGGGTTTGACCGTTACGTTGGGTAAAGGGTTAATCAGATGCGTAACGACCAATCTTACATGACGCTTTTACACGTAGGACGCATCCGCTGGTAGTGAATCTGGCAGCACATTTTGAAATGACTGTATACATTGAAAACAAACAGCAACAATCATGCTATTATTATTAAGTTCAACTAGCAACCCACATCTCTCTCTCAACATCTCTCCCTCTCTCTCTCCAGCACTCAGCATCTTTCTCTCTCCCCCTCTCTCTCCCTTTCCCTCTCACTCCAACCTTTGTTCTAGTTTACAAAGCAACTATCAGGCAGTGAAATTTCATGTTATGGTTTCACCCAAATCTGTTCAGGCCTATCTTAACCCCATCCACCCTCATGTCAAAATACTGAAACTCAATCAATTCAATCTTGTTTGGCAGCGATTAATGAGCTCTGCCAAGCAAGATTGAATTAGATAAATTCCTAGTTGCATTATAGGAAAAAATTGTAGCTTGAAATTTTGATATTTCGACATCCAAGTATAGGTCAAACAATCGTCATTTAAACATAAAATACGTGTTTTCTTTCAGTGAATTCGTCAAATTCATAACAAAGAGTAATATGATGGACTTTCTATCATGTACGCCAAACATACCACTCACCATCTTGGCTCCAAATAATAAGGCTTTCAGAAAGCTATCGCCCAAAAAGAAGGCGAAGTTGGTCGCAAACAAAGATTTACTCAAACAGGTACGTATAATCTACATATCTTGACATACAGTACAAGTCAAAATAAGTTGCAGCATAAACGTAATAAACTAAGCTCCTCCACTGCTAAGATCAGAATCTGACCTCATTTCCAGGAAAGCTCTCAGTGAGAGCTTTCCAGAAAATGATGTCAACTTCTGGTCTTATCAGTGTAGGAAGAAAAATACACATAGTTTATAGTGGTTATCCTACAACTTATTTTGACTTGTACTGTATATGTTATTTTAGTGAATTGACGGTTTGCGACTCGGAGCTTATATTCAACCGAAACTCTGCGTTCCGAGTCTTAAACCTCGGAGAATATTAACCGCCAATTCGTTAAATATAGCTGATAATGCAACCATCCCGACCAGAGATATCTTGTGCATTATGCAAACAGAGTTCCTTCGGAAGATAATAGTCACTAGTATGAGTTAATCAATGGCCTGGCGGGTTTCGCTCTGAACATTTGCAGACAGTTACGCTGACCACCATGAAAGATCCCTGTTTGCTTGTCCGTAACTAAGGACGTAATTCGGGCGGATGGAGGTGGTGATGGTGGTGTGTTATCACCGGGGAGTAGTACACCAAGAGAACTATTTCCCGATAGTTGACATAAAACTACAAAAGGCGGTTGCTAATTTGGTGGTATGTGAGTCGGGCTAGCACTAAAAATTTGCCATGGAAATCGGCAGTGTTGTGGTGAATGTTTGCCACGGACAGTGGCGTAGCCATGGAGTGTGTGTGTGGGAGAGGGGGGGGGGGGGGGGTTGACCCTCTTTTATTATCACTGCCCCCCCAAAACATTCGCCCAGTGCAACTTTCACGAAACATATAGAACTTTGAAATGGTCTTCGATATAGGGCTATACACGCTACACGCTAAAAACTAAAGTGTTAAAAACTACACTTGAAGTGCTGTATTTAACGTTTACTAAGTGCTGAACTAGCACTTTGTTTAAGTGTAGATATCCCAGAACTTGACAGGTGTTACAATAATACCACTTGGCAAGTATAATGTCGCGACACTTTAAAGGAAACAACGCAGATGGCGCGGATCAGGCTCGAACTCTCAGGCTCGTCATCTGCGTTGTGTCCTTTTAATTATGTACCCCCCAAGCGCAAATCAAATTATGGACGATTCTGGAAGAACCTCCAATGCTAGACACATGGGAAGTGCCATCCATTCAAGTTTCAGATGTCTGACGATTGTAATGTCTAAGTGCTTAAATCATTGCACTTTGAGTGTTAAAATCAAACCTAAGAGTTAGAATGGTTTAACACCTTGAAAGTGTCAGTTTTAACACTTTAGTTTTTAGTGTGTATATAAATGCCTCAGTTTTGTTCTTAGAGCACTGAATTTTGTACAATTGTCTTGGGGAGGCCTAGGCCTATCTAGGACCCTTCGGCTGTGACTCCCTCCACTCACTTTCTGGGGAGTGGGTGGACGGGGTAATGACTAGAGGGCCCGAATTAAGACGGTCTTCCAAATATGTTACCCCCCCCCAAAAAAAAAAAAAAAAAAATGGTTAGGGCACCCCTTATTAAAAAATTCTGGCTACGCGCCCGGACATGGGTTATAGCACGACATTGCCGATTATGGTGGCTAATTATGTTGACTGTAGAGTAGACTTCTTGTCTGAATAGCTCCTCGATCAGCACATGCGTGTTAAGTAGAATGTTTAGGTAAATTCATGCCATGGTCGGGCAAATACGGTTTCGTGCCCCGCCCCAGACTTAAACAATATCCGAAGATACTTTCGAACCTGAAGAGCACAACTCTATTCGATGCATTTTACAATAAGATTCTGAGTTCTGCTGGTATTTTAAAGCGGGCACAGACTGATGTTGTGCTACTTTCTCGTAAACTGTAAGTATACAAAGGTTTGAGCCCACCATCCCAATCCGCCACATAGTACTTTAGTAAAAGATAACTTTTCCTGACTTGCAGATAACCCAACCGACATCGGAAGGCCATCTGTAACCATTGTAACCATTTTTCTTTTATTTAATTGAAGGTAACCAACAGACACGTTATAGAGCTGACGTTTTTCAGTCCGGGAATCACTGATGGACTTAAGCTAAAAACACTTCGTGGAGAACCAGTATTATTCACAAAAAACACTAAGAAAGGTATGTTGACAGATCTGTATTTCCATTCATGGTTTCTTCGGGACCTTGAATTCAAGGAATGACCTTGAGTTTGACTAAGAGCCATTCAAGGCCTTGGAATCTTGGAAAATGGGTCGCTAGATCTTGAAAAGCCTTGAATACTAAAATAAAAAAAAAACTCTGACGAAGTGCGTAATCGAACCCATAACGTTCAAAACAAGAAGTGCCCCCCCCCCCCCTCCCTATAATACCTGTGGGTATACGAATAGCTCATATTGTGACATTCTGCATTCCTCTATCGGATCGGGCATGCGTCCTTAAAACAGGTGAATATTTGCTGGCTATTGACTACTTCACTGCCGTGTGCTTATAGAGAAATGAGACATCACAGTGAGAGAAATTCGGAAGGTCATGGACTGTATGCCACGCCGATTAACCCTTTACCCAAACAAAGTACCGTCAAAACTGGCCAGCGCTATTCTCAAAAATCGCCAATTAATTTTCATTATTTTTCATTTTTTGTCTCAAAAACATAGGTTATGACCCCTCGTTGGAACGAGCTCGTCGAGCTCGTTCCCATGAGGGGTCATAACCTATGTTTTTGAGACAAAAAATGAAAAAAATTAGTTAGTCAAGAATTTTGTTTGCAAGTGTCGTCTGCTTTTCATGTTAGGTAAAGGGTTAAGGTGTGTTAGATATGCTCGAGGCTGTTCCATCAGGTACTGAACACTGTCGTTTTTTAACGTTGTAATGACGTCAGTGGTGCCTAATATTCATTCAATAAAAAGAAAGCTCTAGAAACCCTTGCTTCACTTATAAGGCATATTCCCCCTACTGTAAATAGCAGGTTTTCTCAGGAGAATTTACCCATTTGGTATTATAGGGAGGTGGCGGGGAGGGGGCTTAACTTTTTTTGGACAGTATATATAGTTTTACATACCATTGATAATAGATCGTGAAGTCGGAGTCCTAATTAGGACCCTCCGGCCGTTCGCCATCCTCTCACTTCCCTTGAAGGGAAGTGGAAGGAGGAGGTACAACCGGGGGTCCTAGTTAGGATTTGTGAAGGTGGAACCTTCAAAATTCTTAAATTTGGCTATTGTAGGACCTTGAAAAATGCTAGAAAATGTCGAGAAACAGCCTTGAATCCTATCCACCCTTCCCTGCATAGACCTTGCCATTACACGTAAGGTACAGGGCTTATATTTCGACGAGAATCCGAGAATCCATTCTCGCAAAGATTTGCGCAACAAAGCCATTGGGAATCCATATAGATTCTAGCTGCACGTCTGCTAGGATTCATGTGAAAAGAATTGAGTCAATTTAACCATTTACCTGACAGCAGCAGCAAATTAACCAATGCAGGGCTAACACATGACCTGAAATATCCTAACACACACTAAAAACTAAAGTGTTAAAACTGACACTTTCAAGGTGTTAAACCCATTCTAACTCTTAGGGTTTGATTTTAACACACAGAGTGCAATGCTTTAAGCACTTAGACATTACAATCGTCAGACATCTGAAACTTGAATGGATGGCACTTCCCATGTGTCTAGCATTGGTGGTTCTTCCAGAATCGTCCATAATTTGATTTGCGCTTGGTGG
This sequence comes from Pictodentalium vernedei, assembly GCA_031216915.1. Classification (NCBI taxonomy): domain Eukaryota; kingdom Metazoa; phylum Mollusca; class Scaphopoda; order Dentaliida; family Dentaliidae; genus Pictodentalium; species Pictodentalium vernedei. Next base: position 254,994,680 of record CM062293.1, on the reverse strand, counting down.
GTACATAATTAAAAGGACACAACGCAGATGACGCGGATCAGGCTCGAGAGTTCGAGCCTGATCCGCGTCATCTGCGTTGTTTCCTTTTAAGTGTCACGGCATTACACTTGTCAAGTGGTATTATTGTCAATACCTGTCAAGTTCTGGGATATCTACTCTTGAACAAAGTGCTAGTTCAGCACTTAGTAAGTGTTAAATACAGCACTTCAAGTGCAGTTTTTAACACTTTAGTTTTTAGCGTGCTCTTTGTCAATAAAATTGTACAAATATGGCTGTCACTGGAACTGGCTCAATGAGCCAGTTCCAATGGCATCCATATTTGTAAGGTTTAATTGTTAAGGCCTAAAAAAATTAAAAATATGCTTTGATTCCTTGTGTAACCTGGAAGCTGTGCAGTTTCCACCACCACAAGGCTTTCTGAAGAAGCCATCCTCGGCAGTATTTTTTCTGTGGATATTTTTCCTTTCCTCGGCATTTTCCTTTCCTCGGCATTTTCTCGGCACTGCTGATTGCTGAGGTTGAATTACCAGGGCTGTTGTATGCAGCGATACTTATGATGCGATAAATAAATAATTTTTTCTTCGCAGTTTGCATTTTGGACATGATTCTCTCTGTAATTCTTACCAGCTATACAATGGACCTACAGTAGTCAGTCACTTTGACACAAGCGTCCTCAGCCAGGCGCGTAGATGGGGAAAGTATGGATATGAAGTTCTTTTCCCGTTGGCAGGGCTACATTTCTCACAATTTTCTCCGGGGGAAGGGGGAGGCCACTTAGGCTTCACTTTGAGAGAGTTGAAAAATATTACCCACCAAATGGCGCTAAAATTTCAACAAGCGTTCTATGTTCTGATTGTCATCTGTAATTTCATTAGTTAATATCCCACGCAGATTGTAGAATTCATGATTCATCGTTCTGGGGGCACTAGGTCTCTTTTTATTTTTAAAGGGGTCCAGATTTTCTTGGCATGTTACGCACTGACATACTGACATTCTCTGAAAATTGAAAATTAACACAGACAGTGTATGCATGCAGTTGTTTTCACCATGGGTCCAAGGCGGATGAGATCGCCTCTCTCGGCACCTCACATCTTTCCCCGCCATTGGATGATACGTAAACCTTTTTTCACAAACGGTAGTGGTACGGCGCTATGTGACCCATCGTTAGATAAATGGTCTCGGGGTTTTTCCAAAGGTGGACCACATAACAATATTCACCAGCTTAACTCGTTATTTAACGTGAAGAGCAGGCGACAATTGCTAAAACCTTCCGAAATGAAAGCAGAGCATAGCCTTTTTGCACTCAAGGGACAAATTACAAATTTTAATTTTTTGCCTAAAAATACTTCATAGTCCCTCTTTTGAACGATCCCACCGAGGTCGTTCCTATATTGGGTGATACGCAGTGTTTTGGGATAACACTTGAGAAAATGCTAAACAAAAATTTGAATGATGATCTTTGTGATTCAGATTACGACTGATATCACTACATGGAGACAAGATTAGGAATGTCCCCCATGGGTTGTTTGCTTTCTGCTTCTCTTCAGACTTACTGGAAAAATGAACGAATAACTTATAGATCCCATTTTTTCGAGTATATTACTCTTGACTAGTGGAGGTTTTCTTGTGATAATTAGTTTTCTGGTATTTTCAATGTGGATACTTATTCAACTATCTTAATTTTTGTGACTTTACATATAATGGCCATACAACTGACTGGTTGTGAAAAGAGATGGGCGGGATTGGAATTTTGAGTTCGGTATCGGTTACGATAATTTTAAGGGGGTATACTTCGGCATCGGTTCGGTATTCGGTATCTCACTTGACTGAGATTTCCTGATAGTACCCAAAGGGAATGAATTCACAGTAGGAAAATAAGAATAATTTGTTCTTGTATCATTCTACCACAGTGCTACAAATGCCACTGCCAATTAGCTCTACATTTGCATTCTTTTACGACCACAACTTCAGTAACTTTGTGATTTGTTTGAAACGCACCTTAATGTCTAAAGACCTATTTCAGGCTTCTGCGATCTCAGAGAATATGCCCTGACCATACCATCTTCAAGGGGTCCTGCTGACAATAGACAAAGTTCCTGGGCAGTGATATCTAGACAAATCTTTGCTGCCGATTAACCCTTTACCCAACGTAACGGCCAAAACCGGCCAGCGCGATTCTCAAAAATCGCCTGTTAATTTTCATTATTTTTTCCATTTTTTGTCTCATAAACATAGGTTATGACCCCTCGTTGGAACGAGCTCGTCGAGCTCGTTCCAACGAGGGGTCATAACCTATGTTTTTGAGACAAAAAATGAAAAAAATTAGTTATTCAAGAATTATTTTTGCAAGTGTCGTCTACTTTTCATGTTAGGTAAAGGGTTAAGGCAACCAAGTCTTGGCTAGAAATCACTGCACAGGTTGTAGTCAAGTGAGAATTCAGGTTAAAATGCCCAGGACCCCGAGGTTTAACAAAACTGAAAAGAAAATCAGCCACTTCTTTCGAGAAAATGATCCCCTCAACTGCTATCAAGCCTCAATAAGGCCTCATAAATATTGAATATAGAAAGATTTCTAAAATTCAGATGATTTCGGTATTCAGCGATTGGTTCGGTTTGGCTTCTCGGTATCCCCATGATCTCGGTATCGGTTCGGTTTTTCAGTATATTGCCCATCTCTACAATAGAATATCAGTATTATTTGTGAGTAAAGGAACAACAACACGTTATATCAACGGTTGTCTGCGCGTAAACTTAGCGAAAAGTGCGTAAACAAACAGCCCATAACAGTTGAATTCCTTACAGATTGGTTATCCGATAGCTTGATAATGAGCATGTCAAATATTCTGGAAACAAAATCGAAGAAAAAATGGAATTCAAGGCGCAGTTTGATCAATGCTTTCAAACTTCATCGGGAAATAGCTTTTCAGAGCGCTAAGACTTGAAAGTGCCCTTGGTAATCTGTTTTAGGCTGTAATTGAACGCATGCCTGGCAATTTCAATCTAGCCTTGTATTCAACTTAATCACTCTTGACAAACATTCAGGGATGAGATTTTTCAGCAAATTTGCCGATTTCAGCGAATTCATGCCCCGGGTGTTGAAATTTTATTTCTATAAATTGGCATGAAAATGGTCTTAAATGACCATTTTCATGCAAATGTATAGAAATTAAATATCTCTCAATCAACAGGTTCACTCTGTGTTCTTAGATTTTTTTAAGAAACCTGATTTTCACAAATGTATCCTTAAAATGTGGAAATTTTCACAAATTTCAGCGAATTTTGTTGCTTGCCATTTTCATCCCTGTGCATTCATTAGGGCCCAAGTATCACGCCTAGATGTTATTTGAACAAACTTCGACGGCTTCAGAACCTAAACCTGTATCATTACAATTAAAGCCTGTGTTGTCATACACTTCCATGAACCGAGTCTTTATATATTTAGAGGTTATTACTTATTTACTTTCATATCGGCCGAGATTTCAGTTCGAGATAACGCCATTTTAGCCTGAGACGGAAGGTTTAAGACTGATTTGAAGTTACCAATGGCTGATATCTGGACCGATATGACACTAAATAAGTAACCATTTTATTTATTAAATCAAAATAAATAATAACAAAAATTCTCAGATCTGTTACAGTTTTCTGAAAGTGTTATTGTTTCTCATTCTTTTCACTAGGTCTGCTGCAGTGTCCTCCTCTCCTATCCATAGTTCAGCTATCCGAACGTCTCGGCTTCCCCAGTGTGGGGAAGCCGCGACGTTCGAATAGCTGAACTGCCTCTTCTACCACTTCGACCAATCTCCGCTTCCAACTTTGAACATCAATTTGCGATGAATATTATCGTAGCGATGGTTTTCTCACGAGTTCAGTTTCAGTTTCGATGAATTATTCAATGTTATTGGATTCATTTCAAAGACTATTTCCTCCATTTCTGTATTTCATTATGTTCTAATTCTACCAAATGTCACATTACAAAGAGTTAAATTAACTTCAAAGGAACCTTATTTATGACAAATCTGAACAACTGACAGTAGCTTTTCGCCAAGCTTCCCTTAATCAGCCATTGTTTAATCTAAGCTAATTGTTCGAAGTATTTTGTCGGGGTAGCGATCATCGCGGCTTTTGTTAATGTATTATGTAATTTATATGTATATAAACGGAGTTCTTGTATTATTTGGTAATTATTCTGCTAGGGAGTCGCCTCAGAAGGTTCATTCTTCACACTCCAGTCGGTGGCTCCCGATTGTTCGTGAACCTTTGTTACTGCTGTATCTTGAGTTCCAGTACTGTCGTTGTAAATAAACGCCAATTCCCCAAGAACTCGTCTTCGATTTCTATACTACTCACATTTAGTTAAGGATCACTCCAACCCATCTATAAATTTGATACATAAAAGGTCAATTTATGTGTATTGTTTTAAGTTTATTTATTTGCTCATTGAGGTTTAACACGACTTCCACAAGCTTTGATCATATCATGTCAGACAATTTTACGCGTGGGAGTACCCAGAGAGAACAACTGAGCAATGGTGAGTAACTTTCGGCCTCTCTAATTTACCCTCCTGACACAAGTGATTAGCATTGGTTGAAGGTAAGTGTTACTTTGACATGTTGTACATCTATTGTCGACGCGTTGTATTCCCACGGGTCACTTGCCACCAAGCAGTGCTAACCCTGCTTGTACCAAGATGCTAAATCAGAGAGTGCGACAGTTACTGGGCATTGTTGAGTGGTTTCCTGTGGGAACTCTAGCCTTTTCTATCCGTAAATATGTACAACTTGATTTGACCCAGACTATTAAAAGTGTCACTGCTCCCCAATAAATTAGCAAACAAATAATGTTCCCATATTCTTTTCATATACAAATTATGTTGACGAATGGGGAGTGATCCTTAGCAAAATGTGAGAAGTATATTTCAACGATCCGTCTCTACACCATCCCACTAGTTCGTAATTTTCACGCTACGAAAATATTCTGGGCATTCTTCTTTTTCTCTTCATCTACCTAATCCTTACTAATTGTCACCATTAATTCCTAATCATACAAACACTGCCCCTTTTACCTAGTAATTCCTAATTCATTACTTTCGACGAATAACAATGAACGATTTCGCTGTAAACAAAATGTCTGCACCTACTAACGCAGCGAGAGAGCAACTCTAACTTGGTTCATATCGGGCGAGATCCGCGTTATATCAGCCGAGTTAATAATTAATTATTGGTGTTTAAGGTCACATACGTATGCACAATGGCTAATCGTAACCGTGACAGTTTTACGGGTGGAGGAAGCCGGTGTACCTGGAGAGAACCACCGAGCATCTGTCAGCTCCTCGACATTCTAACTCTGTTCGAGCGCCGCTCAACCAGAGTTACAGCGGTTGAAGACATGTACACCATCGACGTGCAGTACGTATTAGTACATGACGTCATCGTGTCCCCATGTAGGCAGCCGGGATAAAGTGCCTTGCCCAAGGACACAACGCGGTTCGTCCCGAACGGGGATCGAACTCGGGGCGTCTGGCGTAGAAGTCCAACAGTCTACCACTGAACTACCGTGCTCCACATCAGCCGTGTTTGAAGTCGTATCAGCTGAACTCCATAATGGACAATTCTGGGAAAGAAAGTCATATCTAATAAATAAACTTTCATATTAATTCAAAACATCTTTATTTTTCAGGTACCACCGTTAGCCACAACAAATCTAAGGCTAAATGTGTACAGATGGACATTATTGCAACTAATGGAGTTATTCACGAAATCGATACTCTTCTAGTATAGTGTACACAGTTATTAGCCAACAATTTATCCTTAAACGAGATCGTTATAAAACACAATCTTAATTTTTGTACTCTTTGATTTTAGCACTTAAAACAACAGTTCATGAGTTTTATGGGGTGAAGTTCCATGCTTGTTGTGGATTCTTCTGTTTTGAACTTCTCTGGTGTGAAAACAATTGAGCGTCTTTGTTAAAGTCGATCGCTATTTTACCTGTCACGGTAACCAGCAACAATATTAATTGTCAAGCTTCTGTAAAACCCACGGGTGGCGCCAAGATTTACCCGATACGCAGACTATAATCCCCGACGGGGGGACTAGAGAATCCCTGAACCAGTGATAGGCCTGGTGGGAGAAATTAGAAATGATTGTTTTAATTGAGAAAAAGTAGCAATATCCGGTAGGCTTGGATAGCGTCAAAACGAAACGCAATTTTTTTTTTTTTTTTAAATTGTAGCTTGTGGAACTATGGTATCAAAAACAGGTGTTATGGCGATTCACCATGACACCAGTTTTTAATGCCCTTGTTCCACAAGCCACAAATTTAAGTAAATTAAAAGTACGCTATAACTCACAACAGAGACTAGATGTGTGTCCACCAGTGATTGTGCAGAATGTTTCTGGTACGAACTAAAATAGAACTTTCGCAATGTAATCAACTTTGCCAATGCTACAGTGATTATATGCCCAAAGAGTTATTCATATTGTGCACGTGTATAGGGTCTTCGGGAAAATTACCTCTATCTTCCCAGTGTTTGCATAATTTTCTCCCCGACGAATCTGACCGATTTCTCCAACGGGATGGGGGTAGATGGGTGGGTGGTGTTGTGGGGGTGGGTTGTGGGTTCTAACACTCCCAGGCGCGGGGGTATAGCCCCCGCCCCCTGGCGCCACCTTTGGTAAAACCAGAAGAGAATTGGAAAGGAAAACATGGCAATGCGTTTGCGATTGACGACGTCAATCATGGAGAATTAGGCGTTTTCATTCAAATTCTCTTTTCTCACCTGTTGATATGCCACATTGAAATATAATTTACATGTTGAAATTTTCAAAAAATGAAATGTTCTTCCTATGATTCCGACTGAAACAATATTAAGCAGAGTGGAAAGGATATATATTTTTCTTGACAGACTGACAATAACATCATAATAGTAACAATTAACCCTTTGCACCTTGATGGTATCTTCCATGTCAGTTAATGGAAGCAATTGGACGAGTACATATTTATTATTTGGGGTAGACCAATTAATATTTTCAACATGCAGCCTTGAGCTGCACGTTGAAAATATTGATTGGTCTACCGCACATTTTAACTCAGCAGCCATCCAACTAAATGAAATATGACATATCTTGTTTCTGGGTAGGAAAAAGGGCGGTAGCGTTCAAAAGGTTCATAATTATGGACACATTTTGCGGCATCTAACTTATCTTGTTTCCATGAAAAGTATTGGTAACATTTTTGAGACTAAGCTTTTATTGCCTCTTAAACTCCGTGTTCTTCATTAAATAAATCTTATCTCAAGACTGCAGCTCCGATGGTTAATTTTTTAAAATCCTTTTTGCTGGGATGGCAGAAACGGATGGAATAATTTGGAGTTGCCAGAATAATTTAAAGGTGTTTTCTAAAAAAAAAAACATAGAAATTAGTGCGGAAAAAGAATTCCTTTCGCGTAGCAATTGACTGGTTAAAGCACAGGCAGATTCCAAATCATAAAAACTGGCCATTCTGTGACAGTGTGAATGACGAGTTTGCCAGTTGAACGGGGTGCAATTGACTTACTTGTTGGGTTAAAGGCTGATATTACACATTTAGCTGGCTAAAAATTAAAATTAATCGTTTCAATACAGTGGTTGTATTTCGAATCATAGCTCTCTCAAGTTGAAGACCAGATGGCGAGTTCCGCTGAGTTTCGGAGCATAAAATTTCCTAGCAGATTCTTCGCATTTGTTCTACCATTTATTCCCAGTTGTTACCTGAAAGCCATTAGTACAGAACTGGTATTTTATCATTTGTTTTATTGTAAGAGAGTAAATGGCGGGCATATTATTTCAGACAAGTGCAAATTGCGTTTGCTTAGTAAGTTTGTATCTCAGGCCTACTGAAAAATATGTGGTGATGTAAAGACACAGAAGGAGATGGGGGCACTAGCTCATAACCAAGGATTCTAAATAAAACGCTGCGAAGTTAAAACCGCACCAAGAAAGACAAATACCAATGGCATGTTAGATTTAAACATTTCTCTTTCGACATTTTTTAGAATCCACTGTGCTGCAGGGAGGAAAACGGCCAGGACAGTTTGACCGGAGCGCGACCCAATTTTTAGTCTGATTTTGTGATCGCAGTGCTATATATTGTCCATTGAGTGCATCTCCACCGGACAAGTCAATAAGGGAGAAAATGTGACAGTGAGAATACAGTGGAGATTCGATGAAATTTATTAATTTCTTACCCTAATTTATGTCTTTTTCCGAACTCAATTGGCTTAGCAACTGATCTACCACAACTCTTAAGAATGGTCGAAGGGAAGTAAATCTGAACCCAAGAGAAATACTTACACACTGGGCTTTTGGTTGTTAATGCTGTCGCACAAACAATTGCGAATTTTTTCCACGTTAACCCTTTACCTAACACGAAAAGCAGACGACACTAGCAAAGAAAATCTTGAGTAACTAATTTTTTTAATTTTTTTGTCTCAAAAACATAGGTTATGACCCCTCGTTGGAACGAGCTCGCCGAGCTCGTTCCAACGAGGGGTCATAACCTATGTTTTTGAGACAAAAAATGAACAAATACTACAAATACTGAAAATTAATTGGCGATTTTTGAGAATAGCGCTAGCCGGTTTTTGTCGTTAGGTTGGGTAAAGGGTTAAGGAACCTGTAGTGTTATTTATTATATATTCTTAACAGATAGAAAAACTGAACCAAACCCACTGTTTTTTTCCTAAAACCGAACCGAACAGAAACTGAAAAATCGAAATCCCCCAGTTCCAGTTCCCTCTTAGACTAAAATAAAGGTCAGCGAGGCCCTGGAGAAGAACAAAAGGAAATGGAGAGAATGTGTCAACTTCGTTGCGTTGAGTGGGATGAAAAACCACAGAATAGACCATTTACCCTACTGTCAAGCCTGGGAATAAGCAATAGAATGAGGTCCCCAGAGGGTGAATTTGCTGATGCTATCCCATACAATGGGCAAGAATCCCCCAATTCATCCTACGGGTACCTCTTCCTTTTTAGGCCTGAAACCTCGATTTAGATTGAAGTACACAGAGAGTTCATTTAGGGATGCTACCCTGCTGTGCAGGGTAGCATCACTAAATTCACCCTCTGGGGACCTCATTTGCAGAGGACAGTCTGCTAATATCCAGCTTGCCTACTGCTTCCTTGAGCTTCTAATAAACTTCTAAACAGAATAAGAGTCTTATATATAAATTGATGTCCTTGATAAACTTGAATATTGTACCGTTACAAAGGACAGGAAGGTACTTACTCTACGAGTAAGAGCGCCAACACAGGAGCTGGGAGATTGAGAGACAAATGGAGAGAGCTGCATTAAAACAATTTGTTTGAGAAACACTGAATGGTGAACTAAACAAGCGGTTGGCTATAGTTTATCCATATTGTTATATGGCCACTTCAACTATAAGTATTTAAAATATTCTACAGCTTGAAGAATGGAAAATAGCCATTATTTTTAGAATGTAGATCGATAAATGCAATTCAGCATACAGGACACGACTTGAAGACAACACTTACAATACAGCATTCTTCATAAATAACCGATTTTTCTCATTAACATTATTTGCTTCCAAAGTTTATTAAGCCCTCTTTGGAGCGAGATTGATTCACTGATGGAACATACATATTATGCTATGTTACTGTAGAACAGACAGACATCGTAACATCACTCAACTGGTTAGTTTTTATCACGGTATACGAGAGATGAGATCGAGCGATAATTTAGGATGAAAGTGTAAATTCTATACCAAGCACGACTTGAAGACGACACTTGCTCTAAAAATGATTAAGTAAATAAAATGAAATAAAACATTGAAAACCGAAACGTTTTCATTTTTGCCCCCGAAACCTAGCTTATGACACCTCATTGATACGTGTCCGTTGCAGTGAGGTGTCATAAGCTATATACTGGAGGCAAAAACTGAACTAAATTGAATTGCAATTTTATGGAATAGCATTCACCCTATATTACAGTTATACGCGAGGTATACATAGTTAAAAACTACTTGATTTAGCGCGCATGCGCGCGTATATATTGGATAACAATTGACCCAGATCACGCGGTACTGAATTCTTTGACCGATTCATTTGACTTGAAAAACCAAAAAAGTGGAACTTCACTTCTATCAGATCGACTAATATGTAGAATTTGCAATTTCTACCCCCTCTTTACATAAACTGCTTCTATATTGTAACAAGCTAGAAGAAATATTTTTGCAGCCATGGCGTACTCGAGTATTTCGCAACCATGCCCACAAAGCATTCCGACTGGAAAGCCAAGCTACATTTTCAGAAATTGACGCGGCTTCACTTGGGTTTTGTTCTTTTCATCAAACCAGAATGCTCTCATTGAAATCCAGGATTCAGAAGACGTACAGATATAAACAATTCCCCTGTTCGTCCCGTCCGCTGAAAATTCACATTGGCATGTTGTCCCGAACTACGGCATTCATTTTACATTTGTTCTTAAAATTCTCAATATTGAACTCATGTTTTTAATCCTCAAACGATATTTACCTTTATATCTCGTTTATATCCCGTTATAACCTTTCTAATGAACGATAGTCGAATTTGATCACTCACAAAACAAAGAGACCGCCAATAATCTACTAGAACTAGAAACCCATAATATAAGTTATCTGGTATCGAAGGGATACCCAATATATATCCAACAGCATTTTAGCACAACTTTTGAAATTTCGCTTCTAATGTATAGCACCAGACAATCAGGGAGGGTGCGTACACTCAAACCGAGAATGCGTTTCTCTGCGTATTTCCCACCTCATTCTTTTCCGAAAATATGGAATGATTTAAATCCAGAATTACAACAATGCAGTAGGCCCTTGTATAAAAAGTCAATAATCGATACAACTCTAAATTCGTATTCCTCCATCATTTCCTGTGCTTACCCGTCTTGCTCTGGTTGTTTTGTTTAAAATAAACGGATCTTATCTTTCAAACCCATTATTTCTTCTTTCAAACTATTAAGCTGTTAAACTGGTGTGACTGTAGCAAGAAATGACCCAGGTCCGTACATGGTGATGGTTTTTCATTTTTATTTTATTTAGACAGTATCCCCCGAGGAAAAGATAAAAGGAAAAGGCCTTCATGTCAAGAAATCTGGTGTATGGGAATGGCAGTAAGACAGCCTCTCTGGCTATGCCATTTCCATGCATTATACACTTATTGTTATTTGTTACTTCAAAATTGTTATTGTACTTGTGTATGCTGAAAAATAAAGTTTCATTCATAGCACGACTTTAAACTTAGGATCCCACTTTTCACAAATAGACTGCAAGTAATTTACTGGTTATAAAAACATCTAACAAGCGACAAAGTATGAGCTATTAAACAATAATGGGCTTTTGTGGTGGTGAATATGATGTGATATGAACCTAAGAAACATATATTAAAAGAGGCGTTAGCGGAGGTCAATATAAGTTTTTTAGGTTCATATCACATCATATTCACCATCACAAAAGTCCATAACTATTTTATTACATATACCATCCTAAAAAAAAGACCCAATCTTCTTTTTGTCAATTAAAAGTTCAATTATATCAACAGGAATACCTTTATTTAACAATAAGATAATTATTATCTGCAGAATAACATAATAATGAGACGGAGGTCCGGTTGACTGCGCCTGCACGTCGATTGAAATAGAACTAGAGAGGGAATTTCCAAAAGCTATATTTAGAAAGTTGATATTCACTGAAAAACAGGTGTACATGGATTTTTAAGTACCAGTCACGTGTATAAGATCCAGCCATTAGAAATGTGGTTATTTATAAACTATATAATAAATCAATATATATATTAATATTGAAAAGATGATTGAAATCTTTTCACATTAACCATTGTTATTTCATTTTTAATCTTTGACAGAAAATCAAATTTACGACCTTCCTGCCAGAGAAAGTGACAAGTGCATAGGTTATGTTGAAGCAATTACTGCAGTAAGCCAACTAAATGAAGTATTTTATTAGTTGTCAATCGAGGGGGTGGGGGGGGGGGGGGGGGGGTCTTCGCATATTTTTTCCGACACATTGAAAGGGTGGGTCCATGAGCCCCGAAAAAACATGTTTTGCAATTTTCTTCCTCTGATGAATTAAAACCAGTTTCCTCTCAAATTAAAAACATATAACACACAAACACCCATGTATGCTGTTTTTAACCATTTATATCCCATCTAGGTGGTATAAGTGGAATTTCTGCAGATCTGTGACCAAAACCAATGGGTGTAAGAATTAACACTTCTTAAATCAGAAGAAACTTGTAATACAGCTAGATACAGCATCGAAATAATTGGAAATTATTTTTGAAGTGATAACCTGCTCATACTCTAAAACAAAATGTTGTTGCTGGAACATGTTTAGTAGCTTCACACTTTATTAAGCCTGGTACATGTCAGGCGAAACTCTCTCAACCGAAGGGGTAATTCAAAGGGAGTCATCTATTGAATAACATTTTTAACTGAATTTGTTTTAAACCTTTGAACCCTAGCGGCCGTTTTTCCGGCCAGCAACATAATACGTCATAACGTCATTAAAAAGGATGGCTGTTCAGTAAATGTGTTGGGTAGACCAATCAATATTTTCAACGTGCAGCCTCGAGGCTGCACGTTGAAAATATTGATTAGTCTACCCCAAATAATGAATATGGGCTCTTCTAATTGCTGCAATTCAACTGGCATGGAAGATACCTCTAGAGTTCAAAGGACTAAGTAAATTTGAAAATTAGACTAACTATAGAAACAATCAACTGAGCATATCTCTTCTTAGCTAGATACGATAGTGCACCATTCAGTGTACCATTCTCCCCTTTTTGAACAGACCATTATTCACAAGTTGTCCCACAAATATGTTTAAGGCACCTCCACATTCATCCAAAGGTTGTTTGTTCAACTATTTGTTTGCCTAAATATCTTCGAAAAACTTGAAATATGTAGAGTAGTCTGGAGTATGTGAGATTAAATGGGAAATGTCAATTGCTGTTTGCTTGTGTTTTTTTTCCGAACATTTTACAATGCTGTATCACCGGGGCATGTTTCACAACATACACTTTCGATACAAAGGACTAATTTGCTATCATTATATCACATTAACCCTTTACCAAACGCAGACGATATCAAAATTTATTATTTTAATTACTATTTTTTTAAAATTAAAAAAAAACAAAAGTCAACGAAACTATATCGTGTGACTCCTCATTGGAACGACCTCGATGAGCTCGTTCCAATGAGGTGTCACATGATATGGTTTTGTTGAAATATTTTGAAACATTTCTTTCTTTGAACTACTGGATTTGCAAATTACACGGGCGGATGCGGGCGATTCGTTAGGTTAAGGTTTAATAATCTATACTATTCACATTACATCCCCTTTAATTTCAATTGTTTCAAACTTAGCATGTTTCTTTATTCGTCGTATAACGTCAAGCCTCTCACGTAGCAGATATTAACAAATTCCCTCTATTAAGCGTTTCCTTCCACTGTTTATTTAAGTAATCTCTATTTAGTAAGCTAATAAGGCATCGCATTAATACGCGATGAAAGCATACTTTAATCTTCATATCTAGCAAACTTGTAGTGACATTACTCATTTATTATTCCCCCCAACATCCGAGGAGGATTCGGGGGTATCTAGTGGAGACATCCGTCCGTCCGTCCATCCATCCAAACGTTTTGGATTGTAATTTCAAAGCCATCAGTCGAATTTGGATCCCCTTTGATACGCAGTCCCCGTTAGACCCGCATAGGGGAAACGGATATGCACAAGGAACGGGTTCCGTCCAATAATTGTTTCCAGAGTTATGGCCCTTTTTCACTCTTTCGACTTTGAAAATTACTCTCGACCTCTGTATTGCATTCACTGCATGTTGGATTTGAAAACCAATTATTTGTTCAAATCATAATTTAGGGGTTACGTGTGGATGACTAGACAATGTTTCCTTTCGATTTTGGTCCAGTTAACCAATTCAGTATGGGCACCATGGCGTTATGACACCGTCGGGGGCATATGCCACGCTTCGCGTTGATCTTGTTTATTGTATATATAACATGGATCACAAGTAAGAGTTCAGTTATAATTTGGATTTCCAAACGTTACTCTGCTCCGTATTATTGGGAAATCCCACGATCTGTTGCTGTAATATTGTTCGGATAGCCCAGTTGTTATATATTTATTACTGTTAGACATTTGGAATACCAAATTCGCTATTGAATTGTTATCATCATTAATTTATCTCCGAGTCATCAGTTGAACACCACAATCACACAGCAAACACCATCGGTTATTCTTCGCGGTTATAGTTATACTCATGAAAGCTAGTCAAAATAGGGTCAACGTCATTTCCACTAACTGAAGTAATAAAATATGAGAAGTTGATTAACCCTTTACCTAACATGAGAAGAAGACGACACTTGCAAAAAAAAAATTCTTGAACTAATATTCTTCATTTTTTGTCTCAAAAACATAGGTTATGACCCCTCATTGGAACGAGCTCGACGATCTCGTTCCAACGAGGGGTCATAACCTATATTTTTGAGACTAAAAATGAAAATTAATTGGCGATTTATTGAAAATAGCGCTGGCCTCTTTGGCGATAATGGGTAAAGGGCTAAAAATTTATTAAATTTAGTACCTGCATGTCACTGACAAGATAAGTGAGGCAATTGATTCAAAAATAGATAGTGAACCTTGGTTGGTCCCTAATTTTGGGGAGAACAAAATATTTCCTGCACATGGGGGTATCTCGATGGCAAAATTGCTTTTTCAACGCTGTCTGCAAGTAGTACCACGACCCCACCCCAACATCTTTTACCTGGAGACTGGCAAGGAAAAATATATTTATAAAAAAAAACCTTGCCAGATTTAGGGTTTGTAGTTTTAACATCTCTTATAGCTGTTTCGTCGATTCGATCACGTCACCTTATCCCCATAGGCAGTTTCATTCTAAATGCCATCCATCATGGCATTACATATCCCAAACGACTCATTCCTTTTCCAAGTGGAGTAGCCTGTATGTGTGGGGGCGCTGTGGCTCAGTTGGTAGAGGTGCAGGCTGCAAACCGAGAGGTCCTCGGTTCGAATCCCTCCTGCGGCAACCGCGTTGTGTCCTTGGGCATGACACTTCACCCCGATTGCCTACATGGGGGCACGATGACGCTGTGTACTGAGGCGTACTGCAAGTCGATGGTGCGCATGTCTTCAACCAATCTAACCCTGCCTGTGCTGCGGTGCAGAGTTCAGAGTTACGATGTTGGAGAGCTGACAGCTGCTCGTCGTTGCTCGGTGGTTCTCTGCGGGTACTCTGGCTTCCACCACCCGTAAAACTGTCACGGTCACGATTAGCCATTGTGCGTAAGTAGGTGACCTTAAACACCAATAAATAAATAAATAAATAAATAAATAAATAAATAAGCCTGTACGTGTGGGAATAATTGTGAGGGAATAGGAGTTATTGCTTTTGGTGGCTCTAATAATGGTAAATCTGTAAAATTTGCTACTTTATCCTTGGCCGGGAAAAAAGATTAGGAGAAATTTGTTATTCAAACATGATACCAAGAATCAGGTTAATTGACTCATTGTATTGGAAGTTTTAAACTCCATCTCGGTGTCTCTCAATCTGGCAAAAAACATGATTGCAAAATCTGTTTTCGGTCAATTATTACAGGGCTTAAAATTCTTGTGAGAATCGGAATCGATTCGCGAAAATGATTCTCGCAAGTAAAACAGTGAGAATCCACATTGATTCTCGCAAAATGTTCATTTGATTCTTGTCATAGATTCTGAAAGTATCCTTAAAGGCTTGGAAAAATCCATTTATTGTTTGCCCATAATAAGGTAACACTTTGACTTAGCAGTGTTGTCTAGTGAAGTCTTGGCTGCCAATCAGGCAGAAAATACTTCTCTAGACACTACTGCCAAGGTATTACATTTCCATCAGCAAGACAACCAAAAACCTGCATGTTGGAACATGTGTATTTTCCTGTACATGTAAGACAAACAGGAATCTCAATTAATGTTTGATCTGTGAAGATTCAATTGCTGGAATTTAATTTTATATTGCCTATGTCAAGCAGATATTCCACTAGGTTTTGTCCTGGGATTAAGCCACTGGACTGCATACTGTAATGTTTTTGGAAGGTGGCCTTGACGGGAGTCGATCCCGGCTCTACGGCACCCAATCGTAAAGCTGTGAATGCTCTTCCACCGTACCAACTGACCTAACAGCAACCCGGAAAATGTAATTCAATTAAAAATGTAATTTGTATTTTACTATAGATTTTGAACTGGTTGCGCTTATGACCCTGACAAGATGTGATGTCCAGAACACCCACATTCTAAATTAAAAACAGAAAATAGATTCTCGCTGCAGGAGCTCATGAGAATCTAAACTCATTCTTGCGAATCATGATGCATTTTAAGGCCTGCATTATACATAAACTAAAAATGGGTTAAAATGTCATATCATATAAGATTCAAAGAGATTATCTTTCTAAAAGCATAACACAGCGTGGAACACCAATTTTCCTTCCATGTCCAGTAGCCCGTTAATATACCAATAACATGATTTTGGAGGGCGTTACGGTTTATTAACGGCCCGACGGGAATGAGTAACAGCCAGAGGGTCCATTAACAGCCCGAGACGAAGTCGAGGGCTGTTGACGGCCCGAGGACTGTTAATCATTCCTGGAGGGCCGTTAATAATCAGGGATGCACAACAAAATCTTGTTATTACTATTATAACCACTTCTAAAATGGTTAAATCCAAAGATTCTTCATCAAGTTCACTTGATTGTGACATCTCGAGTTTTCACAATGACATTTAACAAAAATACATGTGTCGTCTGTTTCTAGATAAACAAAACGTCACGTGGTCAATCACATGATAGCTTAATTTAAATATTTTTGTATGCCACCTGAACTCTTCCAAATCTACTAATTCATGACCAAATGGTGAAAGTTCACAAATGTGTGATATTCATTACATTTATACGCGCGTTTGAAACTTAAATCGGAGCCGAGGTGTTTTCGAAATATTTATCTGGAGGTGGGCCGTTAACCAGGTTAACACACAACTTCCGGTTTGAGACTGAGCATTATACACTTTTACCGTTGAAGTAAAATCGTTTTAATCTGCTAGAGAACGCCCTGTGATGTGGTAATAATTGTAAGGGAATAATAACTATTGTTTCTGACATGATCTCTCTGTATGGCGGAAGCGAGGCATTATTTCTTTTGTTACTTTTAATAAACGGCAACTACAGACAGCTCCCGGAAAAAAGGAAACTTGACTTTTTATGGAAAGCTAATTAGAAGTCACTAACCTTTTACCCAACGTAACTTCAAAAACCGGCCAACGCTATTCTCAAAAAATCGCCAGTTAATTTTCATTATTCTTTTCATTTTTTGTCTCAAAAACATAGGTTATGATCTCTCGTTGGAACGAGCTCGTCGAGATCGTTCCAACGAGGGGTCATAACCTATGTTTTTGAGACAAAAAAAAAAAAAAAATAGTTATTCAAGAATTTTTTTTGCAAGTGTCGTCGGCATTCCATGTTAGGCAAAGGGTTAAGGGTATCTATCAGTATAACACCTCCAAACACTAAGTGTCCACTTTGGCTCTTTGTTTAGCGAATATGTTTAAATAGTAATGTGCAAGAAATTAACTAATTAAATTAGCATATCTCACCCCCTCGACTTTCATATTAATGGAAAGGACACTGTGTGCATTATATGTGCTGTTGATATAATAAACAGAAAAAAGTTACAGAACATCAAAAGATGGTGAAAACGCCGTTTTCTTATTTTTAAAAATGGTTTCAACACACAACAATAGTCAAACGTTCAAACTGATTGGGGAGGGGGGGGGGGGGGGAGTGGAGTTTATATAATACCAGCTTCTGTATTTTTATATACTCCACAGGAAAATGCCTGAAGTTTGTGAAATGATGAGCGCATTGATAATACAAATTCGCTAACATTCGAAATTACAATCTTTATATAAAATTCCCATACTCTTTGTGTTGAATTTACTAACAGCTTTACCATATTAAGGGTGAGCTAACTTTCTATTAATCTCTCCCAATGGCGAAACATCTTAGTCATGCCGGGGTCTGGCCAAAGTTCAGTCTTTTTCTGCTGCTGTAATCACATTTAAACGTGGAGACTTCGGGTCATAACGGAGGAAATAAATCAACCGCCCGACGGCGGAATTCATCGATCAGTTGCCACTAAATTCGTTGCATTTCTGGATGGTGTAGTATTGAAATGCTTCTATATTGACACATTTGTAGCCTCTCAAAATTTCAAACTCATCGTTTAATTAAATGACATATCCATTAGGAAAAGGTTTGTATTTGTTGGGAGGGGGCGAATGAAGTGCCCCTCGCTTTGGTTCAGTCGGCCATGGGACCCGGGTTCATTAATGAAATCGCATTACACCTTTTTATCTGGACGAATATTGTTTCTTTCGTTTTGTTTATATGAATGTTCAGTATGAATTTGATCATGCAGCCCTAACTACATGGCTGTAGGATTAGCCCTTTACCCAACGTAATGGCCAAAACCGGCCAGCTCTATTCTAAAAAATCGCCATTTAATCATTTTCATTATTTTTTCATTTTTTTTGTCTCAAAAACATAGGTTGTGACCCCTCGTTGGAACGAGATCGTCTGCTTTTCATGTTAGGTAAAGGGTTAAATTATTACTGGCACACCTCATCAAATGTGATGCCTATTTTCTGTCTTCCTAAAGACTGCCAACTCGTATTTCTATACAGAAAATCGTGAGCCGCTGGATTAAAAAGAGGCAGCAGCGACGAATACAGAAACTGGGGTGACTACTCGTGTGGCTGCAACCATTGGTCACGAACAGACAAAATGGATAACGACCGACACTGCATTATATTACAGATCAATCTAGCCTAAGCAAGCAAACCACTACACAAACCTACACACATAGTAGTCCGGCCGCCAAATGCCAACTTTCTGCCCAACCACAAAGTCAGGTCCAAAGTATTTTTCTCGATGGTTTCTGATAGAGGGACATCTGATTCAGAAAACATTTACTGGACATCTTACAGCATTGAGCAATTTGAGATATTCGTCGAGGTTAGTCAAATATGATCGGCATTTACTGGAAAAAAATCCAGAAAGTTATACTCATATAGACACAAATGATATTATTCAAGTGCATGTTCTCCAAAAACTGCTATTTTGTTTTGAAAACAAGCGTTTTATGAACTGCATTTGACGGTAAAGCTTGCTTTATTCTTTTGTCATTTCATTTTTCGTTTATCCGGCATTAATTGAATTTTTCTGTCGGTTCATGTGCAAAATCTGCCATGGCCAATCGTTGCGTTTTCTCAGCGAAATGCGGATGTGAAGTTGTTAGGGTAAGTGACCGTCTGATAAACGTGGCACCGAAGCCAATCGACAACATAATCAGATACAGCAAACTGTATAATGATGGTCTACATGTAGGTTTACAATCGCACAAGATCTGGATGCGAATTTAGGCATGAGAAGTCACAAATATTGTGTAGAGAAATATGCTACGTCAAGCAGAGATATTCCTACCGAGGCGGATGCATCATCCGGGAAAAGAACTAGGCGATGTCAGGCACAGGTTGTGTTTGATTACAAACTCAAACGACGCTGTCTATTTTGTGGGTGCAATTCTGATGTGATAAAAGACCTCATAAACCTGGCAAGGTGGATAGAGGCTTATATATTCCGCCAGGTAGTGAATCCTGGAGCCAGCAGTAATTCGTCACGAAAAGATGAGATACTCTGGCTTTGTGAGTAGCGAAGAGATAAAAGGGTGAGGGAGTAGGTTAAGGGTTCTAGGTGCTATGAGTGACTTGCATGCGGCAGACGCTCGTTGTCAATCGGTCGGTAGAGCTACAAAGATCTGTAGCGTCCACGGCAAAGCAATTGATTGACAATCCCAACAGATTCAAATCCCGATGCCGAAGCTTTGAAATCTGTGGTTGCTTTCATGAGAGATGACCAATCTCTTACATGGAATTCGGTCGACTTGTTCAAATTGTATGGTGAGTGTGGGAGTACTTGTATTTCCAGTCAAGGTTTTGTTGCTAAGCTTACTGAGAAGTACTGCAACGACATTTTTGTTCTTTCCTCGTCAGGCATAGCCACGATTTTAGCGGATAGATCGGGGTTAGATTGGCTCTGAGTATTACCCAGGATCCAGATGATTGTAATGCCAAAAACGCAATAAAAGTTTTGCAGAAAAGTATGCGCCGAAATAAAGGATATGGATATAGATCGAAACACTAATGATCTCGAGCTCAACTTTGACAAAATATCAGAGTTTGCAAGCCGGACGTTGCTGGCTTTTCTGGGTAGCTTGTCACCGAAATTATACGACATCCTACCCAGGATGCCGATTAGCAACATTGTAACATCACTGGTACGTGAGATACCAACAGCAATGCATATTTGTCTTACTGCCATGATGAGGGATTCTAAAGATCTCATAAAAACGTTACATGACTTTGGAGTAACATGCTCCTATAATGAATTGCTGCATTTCAAGAAATCGGCAGCAAATACGACAGCTGGCAATGTTGACTTCACACCAATATCCAGTTCTGACGGTGAGCTACTACAGGTAGTGGTAGATTTTGTCGATGCTGACATTGCATCTCAGAATGAAAAACTTAGTACCCATTCTCTGACTGCTTTGTTAACTCACGCAAATAATACGGCCCAGTTTCAACACAATCGGCTACCGCGACTTAAAAAGTCTGAAATGTCAGAAACTATTGACAGATCGAAACGCCCGGATATGCCTATTTCTAACGCAAAAACGCATCCCGTTGCTCTAAATTCTTTGTCATATTTTGCTCTTGTAATGCCACACTAGAGTGTTGCAATGAACTAACAAGGTTAGCAGATGCATAAGCTATGAACAGCACTGATATATAGAATCGTCAAACATCCAAAATATACCTTAAAATGTATATAAGCTCGGAGGCAACCTCTGGTATGCGCCCGGCTGTATTAGCCGCAGCCAAACATTGCAGTACGCGAAATGTCGATGTCACCTAAAACGTGGATATTTCAAATTGCTGAAGGCTACCAGACGTCCAGTAAACCGTTTTGTAGTCGGGAGATGTTACTCGAGAAAAAACTTTGGGCGCCACCTTGAGGTTCAGTGCACTGGCGGTTGGACAATAGTGTGATACACACCAACAATGAACAGAATAATTCACTAGGGACGTTTGATCAGTAATGTTTCTGTCTTTCAGTTTTGCGGCGAGCTGTCACTCTTACGTGCCACAATTTTTATTTTGGAGAAAGTGTTAAAATGCGTTCGTTGGACATGGATCAAATAACAGAAATGCGACAAATCGCACCAGAAGAGTGAACAGCGAACAGATCTTCGATGGTGCTTTTCCTGAAACATTTTTCCGATGGCGGGGCTCGACAATAGCGCGCTTCACTTCAAATGTTAACGAGCAATATACAGCGCGCCTCCCATTTTCAAAATCGAAAGCCTGATGTTTGAGCTCATACCGACGAATGAAAGGATGAACTGATGCACGAGTTAACACCCATATTTCTTGAGCTACTAAACTTTCAGTTGCAGCTAACGGGACTTTGAATTATCAGTGAAGCGTTTCAAATTGATTAATTAATTAATTAATTAATTGATTGATTGATTAATTAATTAATTAATTAATTAATTAATTAATTAATTAATTAGAGTTTAACGACACCTCCGACAGCCAGGGTCACCCCGTGTCTGATCACAATTATCAAAAAGGAGTTTTGTCGAAGACAAATCGTCCTCCGAGTTCCAATGTGTTCTATATGCATACTGGCACATAGGACACATTGGAACTCAGGGGACGAAATGTCCGGACTTATTCGGAAGAACACCCACTGCCACTATTCTTGAGATTAACAACTGATGATAAAATAAATACTTTAGTAGAGACGCAAAAAGAAGTTTGTGGATTCTGTTTTGAATTTTGTTTCGAAAATCGATAATTGAAGTGATAAGTACAAGGCCACCTATACTTTCCTTCCAAAGAACTGATCGGCTAAGTCGTCTTGCACACAACGCTTTATTGTGATTACAGGAAATATGAGCTTGTCCTAAGTACTTGAAAACAAAGAGCAAACGCAGTTCCATGACAACAAGTAACAGTACATCAACAACGAACTTAAAACTAGAGAAACAGAATTTACTGCATCCAGTAAATTCAAGTCTGTGTGAAAAGGGTTAAAGTATCAGGAATAAACTCTACAGAAAGAGAATTTATGGAGGCTTATCTTCTGGTGTAAAATATTTTTTAACAAATCAGAAATGGGTTTTTCGTTAACAGTATTTACAGATATTCATACAGGAATCAGAACAATTTTTATAAGAAACCAGAAAAGGCATATATGTGACCATCATTTAAAGGGTTCGATACACGAATCAGAAATGGACAATTTTGGCTCTGCCCACTAATTTGAGTGATGAAATACATTCATAAACTTTAGAAATACATTAAGGTGTAAATGCATTTCCCAGTCTTTCTGAATAATATGCACTTGATGACCTCATTCAGGTGGACCATATATTGAATCTCCAGCAATGTTTAACTCAGTCGGTGTAGTCCCATGTCCACATCTACATTGAAGAATGAGCGCAACCCACTTTGAAATAATGGCTCCACCAACTTCAGATCTGCCATCTGACATTCAGATCGAACGGGTGAAAAAAACATAGATAAGTGCAAACTGATTATTGTTAACCAGCATGCCAAAATGCATAGAGATAGGACGGTCCGTATTTGAGTTGTCGCGCTGACAAAGGGTGCATAAACTCTATGTCGGAGATATTGTCATAGAAACCTTAAAAAAACCCAAGAGCTCATTTGAAAGCCTGCTCTTAAAAGCATCTAGTGACCTAAACAAGGCATACATAAAACTAGAACTTCTCTAATAAATTAATTTTAAACAGTCATAGCACTAACACAGTTAACAGAACATTCAGCTATATCAGTATTGCATCTTTTACCGGCATCCTGACAGTATTGTGATAGGTTTCAATAACAAATCTAGAGTGTAGTTTTACAATTACATGTACACTGGAATTCTTCATTATCAAGTTGTTTGTTATTATATTAACTTGGTTTGGGAATTAATTCTGTACAATGAGATTAAATAAATAGATCATGTTATTGTATTTGACAGTCACAGCTTTCTCCCCACTGCTTTTTGTGAAATTCTTTCATGGAGAAAATATTCATACAGGAATCAGAACAATTTTTCTAAGAAACCCGAAAAGGAATATATGTGCACACCATTTATAGGATTCGATCAAGGAATCAGAAATGCACATTACTGCCGCTACCATTTGTTTGAAGTATGAGATGCATGTATAATCTTCAGAACTGCACTAACTGTTAAAAAATGAAATTCCTAATAGGTCGAAAAAGTATGCATTTAATAACATCTCTTGACCGCATAGAGGTGGACCACATTTTGAACCTCCAGCAAGTTTCAACTCATTTGGTGTAGGTACCATTACTATAGGTCATACTAAACCTGAAGTATGAGCATAAACTACTTTATAAATATTGGCTCCACCAACTCCGGATCTGCCATATTTGTAGATGATGGCAAATGTTCATATTAGCAAGGCAATGATGAAGTGCATGCATGGTACCTCTGGAAAATATATTGCAAGTAAAAAGTTTCAGTAATGTTGGAATGTAGACGTTGAAAGGCCTTGAAGACCCCCAAGAGCCTGTCTGAAGACTTATTGGCATTGTCAAAATACCGAGGTCCCATCTATATCCATGTGTGTTTAGAACAACACTGTGAGAATGGAAATGCTTTTCTTTATTAGTCTGTGTGAAACACACAGACTATTGTTTTTGCACGGTTTCTTTTTCTTTTTTTTTTTTCTTCTTTTTTTTTTTTTTTTTTTCTTCTTCTTCTTCTTCTTCTTCTTCTTCTTCTTCTTCTTCTTCTTCTTCTTCTTCTTCTTCTTCTTCTTCTTCTTCTCCTGTCTTCTGTCTTCTGATCACTTTTTTGTCCGCAAGATAACTCGAAAACGAATTGCCCTATCTCGTTGATTTTTGGCATGCTGATAGACAGCCACAAGTTCTCGGCCACCTATGTTTTTCAGATTCCTGGGGTATCAGGGGTGCTTGTAGGGGTGTTTTGAAAGTGGGTCACGCCCATATCTCAGGTGTGGTATGACCTACAGACCTGGGACCAACACCAAATCAGTCGACACTCGATGGAGGTTCAAAATATGGGTCAAGGTCATGGAGGTCATCTAGGGGTCATTGAGTACATTTTTCAAAATTGCTGGAAATCACATTTTTTGACCCCCTAAAGCATTCCTGACGGACACACATGCATTTTGACGTAAAAAAAGTGGGCGTGGCCAAATTTTTTGAAAGTGGGTCACGCCCATATCTCAGGCATGGCATGACGTATGGACCTGGGACCAACACGAAATGAGTCGACACTTGATGGAGATTCAAAATATGGGTCAAGGTCACAGAGGTCACCTAGGGGTCATTGAGTGCATTTTTCAGAATTGCTGGAAACCATATTTTTTGACCCCTAAAGCATTCCTGACGTACACACATGCTTTTTGATGTAAAAAAAAGTGGGCGTGGCCAAATTTTTTGAAAGTGGGTCACGCCCATATCTCAAGCATGATATGACCTACGGATCTGGGACCAACACCTAATGAGTCGACACTCGATGTAGGTTCAAAATATGGGTCAAGGTCACGGAGGTCAACTAGGGGTCATTGAGTGCATTTTTCAGAATTGCTGGAAATCACATTTTTTGACCCCCTAAACTATTTCTGATGTACACACATGCATTTTGACGTAACAAAAAGTGGGCGTGGCCAAAATTTTTGAAAGTGGGTCATGCCCATATCTCAGGCGTGGTATGACGTATGGACCTGGGACCAACACCAAACGAGTCGACATTTGACGGAGATTCAAAATATGGGTCAAGGTCACAGAGGTCACCTAGGGGTCATTGAGTGCATTTTTCAGAATTGCTGGAAATCACATTTTTTGACCCTTAAAGTATTCCTGACATACACACATGCATTTTTACATAAAAAAGTGGGCGTGGCCAAAATTTTGAACATGGGTCACTCCCATGTCTCAGGCATGGTATGACCTACAGACCTGGGACCAACACCAAATGAGTCGATACTCGATGGAGGTTCAAAATATGGGTCAAGGTTACGGAGGTCAACTAGGGGTCATTGAATGCATTTTTCAGAATTGCTGGAAATCACATTTTTTCAGTATGACCCATTAGGCCACAGGGTTTTCACAGCCACCAATTTCCTGATACAGTAAATTCTCCCCAAGCAATACGATGTTATGTTCACACTGGAGACTATGTAAACACCAGTGGAGTAAGCTGTCAAAATGAAATCTGACCTTGTCATCATTATGGGATGTTAGTTCCTGAAACTAAATTGAGAGAAACCCTTTGCCTTGCAAGGAAATAAATTGTAAATTATTTAGTTCACTGCTTTTAACCCTCTCCAGACTTCTATTTGGATTGCACATATTTTATTTCAGGCAGAATAAAATTAACCCTTTCCATAAAACTGTACTGAATAATTGTTGAAACCTATCTTATTCAGTTCAATGCTTTTAACCCCTCTCAAGACTTCAATGTGGATTGCACATATTTTATTTCAGGCAGAATAACGTTAACCCTTTTAATAAAACTGCACTGAATAATTGTTGAAACCTATCACAAAACTGTCGGGGTGCCGGTAACAATGCAATACTGGCATGGTCGACTGTACTGTTAACTGTGTTAGTGCTATGGCTGTTTAAAACTAATTTGTAAGAGGAGTTCTGTAGTCTTTCACTGCGCTCATCTCGGCCTCACTGAGAGTGCAGAAACCTTTGGTGTCAAAGTGCCATTAAGAGAATGTCTCTGATTTGTGCCGTTCCATCCCTCCGGAGTGCAAAAGCAGGTACTGTCAGCTGAGAAACTTAATGTTTTTCGCTTTATTTTCTTAACATTTAATTCTATGTGGAATGGGACACCTTTTCAGTGTGCCTTCCAAAGTAAGGGATTCTTAACCCTTTAGCAAACATAACAGCGAAAACCGGTCAACATTATTCACAGAAACGTCTATTCAGTTTTAATTACCTTTTCATTTTTGCTTGAAAAAACATAGCTTATGACCCTTTATTGGATTGAGCTCATTTTTTAAAGGATTATTTATTTATTGGCGTTTAATGTCACATATTTCTGCACAGTGGCTAATCATGACCACGACAGTTTTTTAGGTGAAGGAAGTCGGAGTACCCGGGAAGAACCACCGGGCAACAACGAGCAACTGTCAGATCCCCCACATACTAACTCCACACAAGCAGGGTTAGCATTGGTTGAAGATGGGCGCACAATCGATGTGCAGTACGCTTTAGAACACATCGCCACCATGCACCCACGTGGGCAATGGGGTGAAGTGGCTTGCCCAAGGACAGAGTGAGGACCTCACGCCTTGCAGCCTGCACCTCTGCCAACTGAGCCAATGCGTCCCCATTTAAAGGATTAAAATGGAGTATTTAAAGGGAATATTTCAACCCTCTGAAGATCTTAGTATGGGGGCATTATTCAGAAAGACTGGGAAATGCATTTTATTACACCTTAATGCATTTCTAAAGTTTATGAGTGTATTTCATCACTAAAATTAGTGGACAGAGACAAAAATATCCATTTCTGATTCATGTATCAAACCCTTTGAATGCTGTTCACATATATGCCATTTCTGGTTTCTTATAAGAATGTTCTGATTCCTGTATGAATATTTTCTATCCCCTTCCTTTTGTCTTGACGATAACTCAAAAACAAATCATCTGTCCTGGGGGGCGAGGTGGCTGAGTTGGTAGAGGTGCAGGCTGCAAGCCGAGAGGTCCTCGGTTCGAATCCCACCTGCGGCAACCACGTTGTGTCCTTGGACAAGACAATTCACCCCCACTGCCCACGTGGGGGCACGGTGACGCTGTGTATTAAGGCGTACTGCACGTCGATGGTGCACGTGTCTTCAACCAATGCTAACCCTGCTTGTGTGGAATTAGTATGTTGGGGAACTGACAGTTGCTCGCCGTTGCTTGGTGGTTCTCTCCGGATACTACGGCTTCCCCCACCCGTAAAACTGTCGTGGTCCTGATTAGCCATTATGCAGAAATATGTGACCTTACACACCAATAAATAAATGAATAATCTGTCCTGGGGCTGTTTGGCATACTGGTAGCCTGTCACAAGTACTGGCCCAGCTATGTTATCAGGGAACCTTTGGGAGTGGTCCATTGGGCCACAGAATTTTTTATACCCCCTAATTTCTTTGTAACAGAAAAGCATCATAAAGAAATAGCTGTTTATATTTATATACACAAGAGAATAATGTAAACAATCAAATTAGAGAGAAGTTGCTATAGATGACAGCCTGACACATATTTTTACTCTTATCAGCTGTCAGATCAGAATTAAATTCCATCCCCAAACCAAGTTGAAAAAAACCCTTTGAGTGGCAAGAAAATTTGTTTATTATACAGATCTATCTTACAACACTTGATTAATTGTAGTTGAATAAATAACCCTTCACCTTTCATTGCATTTTTAAATTTTTTTTTTCATTCTCAATCATATCTCAGATCAACAGGTTTCGGGCAGAGTGGTAAGCGGCTCTCTCGAAACAGTTATCATAATTATGAATTAATGAAATGGAATATTTAAATGGTCTGTCTTTAACCCTCTTCATACCTCACCGCCCTCTTCATACTTCACCGCGAAGATCAAACAACATCATTTGACTTATGACGGTAGAACCTTTTGCACGCTTCCTGCCATATTGCCACTCTTTACGCAAATGCCATGATTCAAGATTCCACCATCTTATTTTATGTATGCTTTGTTTAGGGCACTAGATGCTTTTAAAGGTAGGCCTTTAAACGAGCTCTTGGGGCTTTTAAGTTTTTTATGGCACTATCCCCAATATAGAGGCTATGCACCCTTTGTCGGCTCGATAACTCAAATACGAATCGTCCTATCTCTATTCGTTTTGGCATGCTGGTTACCAACAACCAGTTTGCACTCATCTTTGTTTTTTCAGCTAGTTTGAAGCCTTGTGTGTGATACAGTAGGCTGACTACCTTAGAGGCTTCTAAATCATAATAAATATTTGCTATCATCGCCCAAAAATGACAGATCTGTAGTTGGTGGAGCCATTTCTTTAAAGTAGGTGTATACATGGGACTATACCGACTGATTTAAAAATTGCTGGAGGTTCAATATATGGTCCGCCTGAAAGAGGTCACCAAGGTCATCCAGTGCATATTATTCAGAAAGACTGGGGAATGCATTTCATTACACCTTAATGCATTTCAAAAGTTTATGAACGTATTTCATCAATCAGCTTGGTGGGCAGAGCCAAAAATGTCCACTTCTGATTCGTGTATCGAACCCTTTGAATGCTGGTCACATATATGCCTTTTCTGGTTTCTTATAAAAAAATGTTCTGATTGCTGTATGAATATCTGTAAATACTATTAACGAAAATCCATTTCTGATTTGTTTGAAAATAATTTACTCCTGAAAATAAGCCACCATAAATTCTCTTTCTGTATAGTTTATTCCTGATACTTTAACCCTTTTCACACAGACATGAATTTACTGGGTGCAGTAAATTCTGTTTCTCTAGTTCTCAATGATTTTTTCGAAGAGAGGTGCACCAACGAAGTGCAGTACGCTTTAGTACACAGCGCCACCGTGCCCCCATATTAAGATTTTCAGAGGGTTAAAATATTCGCTTTAAATATTCCATTTTAATCCTTTAACCCTTTACCCAGATGGTAGAGGCGCAGGCTGCAAGCCGAGAGGTCCTCGGTTCGAATCCCACCTGCAGCAACCGCGTTGTGTCCTTGGGCAAGACACTTCACCCCCATTGCCCACGTAGGGGCACGGTGACGCTGTGTACTAAGGCGTACTGTACGTCGATGGTGCACCTGTCTTCAACCAATGCTAACCCTACTTGTGTGGAGTTGGTATGTTGGGGAGCTGACAGTTGCTCGCCGTTGCTCGGTGGTTCTCTCCGGGTACACCGGCTTCCTCCACCCGTAAAACTGTCACGGTCATGGTTAGCCATTGTGCAGAAATATGTGACCTTAAAACACCAATAAAAATAAAAAAAAACCTTTACCCAACGAATCTGCCGCATCCGCCCTCGTAATATGCAAATTGAGAAGTTGAAAAAATATTAGTTCCAACGAGGGGTCCCATGATATGGTTTTGTTGAAATTGTTTGGAAAATTGGAAAAAAATGATATTTGAAATAATAAATTTTGCTATCGTCTCCGTTGGGTAAAGGGGGCGCAATGGCTGAGTTGGCAGAGGTGCAGGCTGCAAGTCGAGCGGTCCTCACTCTGTCCTTGGGCTAGACACTTCACCCCATTGCCTACGTGGGTGCATGGTGGCGATGTGTACTAAAGCGTACTGCACATCGATGGTGCACCTGTATTCAACCAATGCTAACCCTGCTTGTGCGGAGTTAGTATGTGGGGAATCTGATAGTTGCTCGCTGTTGTCCGGAGGTCCTCCTCCCCAGGTACTCTGGCTTCCTCCGCCCGTAAAACTATCCTGGTCATGGCAAACCACTGTGCAGAAATATGTGAAATTAAACACCCATAAATAAATAATCCTTTAAAAAATGAGCTCATTCCAATGAAGGGTCATAGGCTATGTTTTTCAAGCAAAAATGAAAAAGTAATTAAAACTGAATAGACATTTCTGTGTATAAAGCTGACCGGTTTTTGCCGTTATGTTGGTTAAAGGGTTAAGAATCCCTTAGTTTGGAAAGCACACTGAAAAGGTGTCCCATTCCACATAGAATTAAATGTTTCAGAAAAGAGAGCGAAAAACATTCTGTAGCCATGAGTTATATTAAAGATATTTTTTTACTCACATCGAAGTATTAAGAGGGTTAAAATCTGACCATTCAAATATTCCATTTTATTACTTTGTAACTGTGATAGGTGTTTCGAGAAAGCCACACACCACTCCATCCCAAAACCTCTCAATCCTGAGTTATGATTGAGAATAAATAGATTTTTTAAAAAAAATGCTTTGAAAAGTGAAGGTTTCTCTCTCTCTTCAATGACTGAGACTGAAGTTTTCTAACATGATACAACATAAATATACAGTGCTGTTCAATGTAACAAAGAATTCTATCTCAGCTTTCTCTCTGGAGATTTCTGTTTTAGATAATGGTTACTGCTTCAGCAAACTCATTTCCCAGTAAATGTTGTAAACATATTTTTAACATCTAGAGCCCGAAGGCCCCACATGCCTCCAAATCATAGATGACCAAATACCAATGGCAGGCAGTCTATCAGTATACCAAAAACATTGAGATAGGATTGATTGTATTTGGGTTATCATGTTGACAAACAGTGCATAGAAGACATTCTATGAATGTTATTAATTTATTGGGGTTTAATGACACTTCAACAGCTAGACCCGCCTCGTGTCGTACAGTTTTTATGGATGGAGGAAACCAGAGAACACAGAGAACCACCAAACAACAACAACAAGCAACTGTCTGTATCCCCGACATGCTAACTCCACACAAGCAGGGTTAGTGCAAGTGTATCATTGGCATGCAGTGTGTTTTAGTACACAACATCACTATGCCATTATGTGGGCAATGGGGGTGAAGTGTTTTTGCCCAAAGACACAAGGCAGTTGCCGCAGATAGGATTCGAACTGAGAACCTCTCGGCTTGCAGTCTGCACCTCTAACTGCTTAGCCACCGTGACCCTCTATGAATGTAATGGGAATACTTTAGAGGCTTATTTTGGGACTAAAATAGTTTTAAAGAAATAAGAAATAGGTTTTCAATGACAGTATTTATAGATATTCATTCAAAAATCAGTTAATTTTTTCCAAGAAACCAGATAAGGTATATATCTTCACAGTATTCAAAGGGACCAATCAAGGGAATGCACAAGGAGGTTCAAAAATACGATTTCCAGCAATTCTGGTAATAGCCCTCGTGACTCCTGTTCGACCTTGGCCCAAATTTTGAATCTCCATCGAGTGTCGACTCGTTGGTATTGGTCCCAGGTCCATACATCATACCATGCTTGAAAAATGAGCATGACCCACTTTCACGAATTTTGGCCACACCAACTTTTTATGTAAAAATGGATGTATGGACTTCAGGAATGCTTTAGAGAGTCAAAAAATGTGATTTCCAGCAATTCTGAAAAAATGCACTCATTGACCACAAGTGACCTCCGTAACCTTGACCCACATTTTTGAATCTCCATCAAGTGTCAACTTATTTAGTGTTGGCTCCAGGTCCATGCATCACACCATCCTTGAGATATGAGCGTGACCCACTTTCAACATTTTTGGCCACGCCCACTTTTTTTCATGAAAAAATGCACATCTGAATTTTGGGGAAGCATTTGGAGGTCCAGCAATTATGAAAAATGCACTCATTGACCCCTAAGTGACCTCGGTGACCTTGACCCATATTTTGAATCTCCATCAAGTGTCGACTCATTTGGTGTTGGTCCCTGGTCCATACGTCATACCATGTTTGAGATATGAGCGTGACCCACTTTCAAAAATGTTGGCCACACCCACTTTTTTACGTCAAAATGCATGTGTGTATGTCAGGAATGCTTTAGGGTGTCAGAAAATGTGATTTCTAGCAATTATAAAGAATGCACTTAATGAACCCTAGGTGACCTCCATGACCTTGACCCATATTCTGAATCTCCATCGAGTGTCGACTCATTTGGTGTTAATCCCAGGTCCATACGTCATACCATGCTTGAGATATGAGTGTGACCCACATTCAAAAATTTTGGCCACGCCCACTTTTTTCATGAAAAAATGCACATCTGAATTTTGGGGAAGCATTTGGAGATCAAAAAATGTGATTTCCAGCAATTATGAAAAATGCACTCATTGACCCCTGAGTGACCTCGGTGACCTTGACCCATATTTTGAATCTCCATCGAGTGTCGACTCATTTGGTGTTGGTCCCAGGTCCATACGTCAAACCATGCTTGAGATATGAGCGTGACCCACTTTCAAAAATTTTGGCCACGCCCACTTTTTTTACGTCAAAATGCATGTGTGTATGTCAGGAATGCTTTAGGGTGTCAAAAAATGTGATTTCTAGCAATTATAAAAAATGCACTTAATGACCCCTAGGTGACCTCCATGACCTTGACCAATATTCTGAATCTCCATCGAGTTTCGACTCATTTGGTGTTGATCCCAGGTCCATACGACATACCATGCTTGAGATATGAGCATGACCCACTTTCAAAAATTTTGGCCACGCCCACTATTTTTACATCAAAATACATGTGTGTACGTCAGGAATGCTTTAGGGGGTCAAAAAATGTGATTTCTAGCAATTATGAAAAATGCACTTAATGACCCCAAGTGACCTCCGTGACCTTGACCCATATTTTGAATCTCCATCGAGTATCGACTCATTTGGTGTTGGTCCCAGGTCCATACATCATACCATGCTTGAGATATGAGCGTGACCCACTTTCAAAAATTTTGGCCACGCCCACTTTTTTTACATCAAAATGCATGTGTGTATGTCAGGAATGTTTTAGGGGGTTCAAAAATGTGATTTCTAGCAATTATGAAAAATGCACTTAATGACCCCTAGGTGACCTCCGTGACCTTGACCCATATTTTGAATCTCCATCGAGTGTCGACTCATTTGGTGTTAGTCCCAGGTCCATACGTCATACCATGCTTGAGATATGAGCGTGACCCACTTTCAAAAATTTTGGCCACGCCCACTTTTTTCACGTCAAAATGCATGTGCGTATGTCAGGAATGCTTTAGAGGGTCAAAAATGTGATTTCGAGCAATTATGAAAAATGCACTTAATGACCCCTAGGTGACTTTCGTGACCTTGACCCATATTTTGAATCTCCATCGAGTGTCGACTCATTTGGTGTTGGTCCCAGGTCCATACGTCATACCATGCTTGAGATATGAGCGTGACCCACTTTCAAAAATTTTGGCCACGCCCACTTTTTTTACGTCAAAATGCATGTGTGTATGTCAGGAATACTTTAGGGGGTCAAAAAATGTGATTTTCAGCAATTCTGAAAAATGCACTCAATGACCCCTAGATGACCTCCGTGACCTTGACCCATATTTTGAACCTCCATCGAGTGTCGACTCATTTGGTGTTGGTCCCAGGTCTGTAGGTCATACCACGCCTGAGATATGGGCGTGACCCACTTTCAAAACACCCCTACAGACACCCCTGATACCCCAGGAATCTGAAAAATATTCAGTGCCGAGAACTTGTGGCTGTCTATCAGCATGCCAAAAATCAATGAGATAGGGCAATTCGTTTTCGAGTTATCTTGCGGACAAAAAAGTGATGAGAAGACAGAAGACAGGAAAAGAAGAAGAAGAAGAAGAAGAAAAAAAAAAAAAAAGAAGAAAAAAAAAAAAAGAAAAAGAAACCGTGCAAAAACAATAGTCTGTGTGTTTCACACAGACTAAAAAGATTTTTTGAGTTCATATTAAGTGTCTTGTACTCTGAATCCGCTGAGCAATGGCAAATTCAGACGTGTGCGAACACATGGTACGCCCCAACTCAAATTTTACTAATCTATTATATAACTAGAGAAACAGAATTTACTGCATCCAGTAAATTCAAGTCTGTGTGAAAAGGGTTAAAGTATCAGGAATAAACTCTACAGAAAGAGAATTTATGGAGGCTTATCTTCTGGTGTAAAATATTTTTTAACAAATCAGAAATGGGTTTTTCGTTAACAGTATTTACAGATATTCATACAGGAATCAGAACAATTTTTATAAGAAACCAGAAAAGGCATATATGTGACCAGCATTTAAAGGGTTCGATACACGAATCAGAAATGGACAATTTTGGCTCTGCCCACGAATTTGAGTGATGAAATAAATTCATAAACTTTAGAAATACATTAAGGTGTAAATGCATTTCCCAGTCTTTCTGAATAATATGCACTTGATGACCTCATTCAGGTGGACCATATATTGAATATCCAGCAATGTTTAACTCAGTCGGTGTAGTCCCATGTCCACATCTACATTGAAGAATGAGCGCAACCCACTTTGAAATAATAGCTCCACAAACTTCAGATCTGTCATCTGACATTCAGATCGAACGGGTGAAAAAAACATAAATGAGTGCAAACTGGTTATTGTTATGAAAATGCCAAAATGCATAGAGATAGGACGGTCCGTATTTGAGTTGTCGCGCTGACAAAGGGTGCATAGACTCCATGTCGGAGATATTGTCATAAAAACCTTTAAAAAACCCCAAGAGCTCATTTGAAAGCCTGCTCTTAAAATAGCATCTAGTGACCTAAACAAGGCATACATAAAACTAGAACTTCTCTAATAAATTAATTTTAAACAGTCATAGCACTAACACAGTTAACAGAACATTCAACTATGTCAGTATTGCATCTTTTACTGGCATCCTGACAGTATTGTGATAGGTATAAATAACAAATATCCAGTGTAGTTTTACAATTACATGTACACTGGAATTCTTCATTATCAAGTTGTTTGTTTTTATATTAACTTGGTTTGGGAATTAATTCTGTACAATGAGATTAAATAAATAGATCATGTTATTGTATGTGACAGTCACAGCTTTCTCCCCACTGCTTATTGTGAAATTCTTTCATGGAGAAAATATTCATACTGGAATCAGAACAATTTTTCTAAGAAACCCGAAAAGGCATATATGTGCTATATGTTCTCTCCGGGTACTCCGGCTTCCTCCACCCGTAAAACTGTCACGGTCATGGTTAGCCATTGTGCAGAAATATGTGACCTTAAAACACCAATAAAAATAAAAAAAACTCTTTACCCAACGAATCGGCCACATCCGCCCGCGTAATATGCAAATTGAGAAGTTGAAAAAATATTAGTTCCAACGAGGGGTCCCATGATGTGGTTTTGTTGAAACTGTTTGGAAAATTTGAAAAAAATGATATTTGAAATAATAAATTTTGCTATCGTCTCCGTTGGGTAAAGGGTTAAATGGGGGTGCAGTGGCTGAGTTGGCAGAGGTGCAGGCTGCAAGTCGAGCGGTCCTCACTCTGTCCTTGGGCAAGACACTTCACCCCATTGCCCACGTGGGTGCATGGTGGCGATGTGTTCTAAAGCATACTGCACATCGATGGTGCACCTGTATTCATCCAATGCTAACCCTGCTTGTGTGGAGTTAGTATGTGGGGAATCTGATAGTTGCTCGCTGTTGCCCGGAGGTTCTCCCCAGGTACTCTGTCTTTCTCCGCCCGTAAAACTGTCCTGGTCATGGTAAACCACTGTGCAGAAATATGTGACATTAAACACCAATAAATAAATAATCCTTTAAAAAATGAGCTCATTCCAATGAAGGGTCATAAGCTATGTTTTTCAAGCAAAAATGAAAAAGTAATTAAAACTGAATAGACATTTCTGTGTATAAAGCTGACCGGTTTTTGCCGTTATGTTGGCTAAAGGGTTAAGAATCCCTTAGTTTGGAAAGCACACTGAAAAGGGGTCCCATTCCACATAGAATTAAATGTTTCAGAAAAGAGAGTGAAAAACATTCTGTAGCCATGAGTTATATTAAAGATATTTTTTTACTCATATCGAAGTATTAAGAGGGTTAAAATCTGACCATTCAAATATTCCATTTTATTACTTTGTAACTGTGATAGGTGTTTCGAGAAAGCCACACACCACTCCATCCCAAAACCTCTCAATTTTGAGTTATGATTGAGAATAAATAGATTTAAAAAAAAATGCTTTGAAAAGTGAAGGTTTCTCTCTCTCTTCAATGACTGAGACTGAAGTTTTGTAACATGATACAACATAAATATACAGTGCTGTTCAATGTAACAAAGAATTCTATCTCGGCTTTCTCTCTGGAGATTTCTGTTTTAGATAATGGTTACTGCTTCAGATAACTCATTTCCCAGTAAATGTTGTGTAAACATATTTTTAACATCTTGAGCCCGAAGGCCCCACATGCCTCCAAATCATAGATGACCAAGTACCAATGGCAGGCACTCTATCAGTATACCAAAAACATTGAGATAGGATTGATTGTATTTGGGTTATCATGTTGACAAACAGTGCATAGAAGACATTCTATGAATGTTATTAATTTATTGGGGTTTAACGACACTTCAACAGCTAGGCCCGCCTCGTGTCGTACAGTTTTTACGGATGGAGGAAACCAGAGAACACAGAGAACCACCAAACAACAACAACAAGCAACTGTCTGGATCCCCAACATGCTAACTCCACACAAGCAGGGTTAGTGCAAGTGTATCATCGGCATGCAGTATGTCTTAGTACACAACATCACTATGCCATTATGTGGGCAATGGGGGTGAAGTGTTTTTGCCCAAAGACACAAGACAGTTGCCGCAGATAGGATTCGAACTGAGAACCTCTCGGCTTGCAGCCTGCACCTCTAACTGCTTAGCCACCGTGCCCCTCTATGAATGTAATGGGAATACTTTAGAGGCTTATTTTGGGGATAAAATAGTTTTAAAGAAATAAAAAATAGGTTTTCAATGACAGTATTTATAGATATTCATTAAAAAATCAGTTAATTTTTTCCAGGAAACCAGATAAGGTATATATCTTCACAGTATTCAAAGGGACCAATCAAGGGAATGCACAAGGAGGTTCAAAAATATGATTTCCAGCAATTCTGGTAATAGCCCTCGTGACTCCTGTTCGACCTTGGCCCAAATTTTGAATCTCCATCAAGTGTCGACTCATTTGGTATTGGTCCCAAGTCCATACATCATACCATGCTTGAAATATGAGCATGACCCACTTTAACAAATTTTGGCCACACCAACTTTTTACGTAAAAATGGATGTATGGACTTCAGGAATGCCTTAGAGGGTCAAAAAATGTGATTTCCAGCAATTCTGAAAAAATGCACTCAATGACCACAAGTGACCTCCGTAACTTTCTTTAACCCACATTTTTGAACCTCCATCAAGTGTCAACTTATTTAGTGTTGGCTCCAGGTCCATGCATCACACCATGCTTGAGATATGAGCGTGACCCACTTTCAAAAATTTTGGCCACGCCCACTTTTTTCATGAAAAAATGAACATCTGAATTTTTGGGGAAGCATTTGGAGGTCAAAAAATGTGATTTCCAGCAATTATGGAAAATGCACTCATTGACCCCTGAGTGACCTCGGTGACCTTGACCCATATTTGAATCTCCATCGAGTGTCGACTCATTTGGTGTTGGTCCCAGGTCCATACGTCATACCATGCTTGAGATATGAGCGTGACCCCCTTTCAAAAATTTTGGCCACGCCCACTTTTTTTTACGTCAAAATGCATATGTGTATGTCAGGAATGCTTTAGGGGGTCAAAAAATGTGATTTCTAGCAATTATGAAAAATGCACTTAATGACCCCTAGGTGACCTCCCTGACCTTGACCCATATTTTGAGTCCCCATCGAGTGTCGACTCATTTGGTTTTGGTCCCAGGTCCATACATCATACCATGCTTGAGATATGAGCGTGACCCACTTTCAAAAATTTTGGTCACGCCCACTTTTTTATGTCAAAATGCATGTGTGTATGTCAGGAATGCTTTAGGGTGTCAAAAAATGTGATTTCTAGCAATTATGAAAAATGCACTTAATGACCCCTAGGTGACCTCCATGACCTTGACCCATATTCTGAATCTTCATCGAGTGTTGACTCATTTGGTGTTGGTCCCAAGTCCATATGTCATACCATGCTTGAGATATGAGCGTGACCCACTTTCAAACATTTTGGCCACGCCCACTTTTTTTTACGTCAAAATGCATGTGCGTATGACAGGAATGCTTTAGAGGGTCAAAAAATGTGATTTCTAGCAATTATGAAAAATGCACTTAATGACCCCTAGGTGACCTCCATAACCTTGACCCATATTTTGAATCTCCATCGAGTGTCGACTCATTTGGTGTTGGTCCCAGGTCCATACGTCATACCATGCTTGAGATATGAGCGTGACCCACTTTCAAAAATTTCGGCCACGCCCACTTTTTTTTACGTCAAAATGCATGTGT
Organism: Pictodentalium vernedei; assembly: GCA_031216915.1. Lineage (NCBI taxonomy): Eukaryota > Metazoa > Mollusca > Scaphopoda > Dentaliida > Dentaliidae > Pictodentalium > Pictodentalium vernedei. The sequence goes on along the minus strand of CM062293.1, from coordinate 254,956,498 downwards.
GTATGTCAGGAATGCTTTAGGGGGTCAAAAAATGTGATTTCTAGCAATTATGAAAAATGCACTTAATGACCCCTAGGTGACCTCTGTGACCTTGACCCATATTTTGAATCTCCATCGAGTGTCGACTCATTTGGTGTTGGTCCCAGGTCCATACGTCATACCATGCTTGAGATATGAGCGTGAACCACTTTCAAAAATTTTGGCCACGCCCACTTTTTTTTACGTCAAAATGCATGTGTGTACGTCAGGAATACTTTAGGGGGTCAAAAAATGTGATTTCCAGCAATTCTGAAAAATGCACTCAATGACCCCTAGGTGACCTCTGAGACCTTGACCCATATTTTGAATCTCCATCGAGTGTCGACTCATTTGGTGTTGATCCCAGGTCCATATGTCATACCATGCTTGAGATATGAGCGTGACACACTTTCAAAAATTTTGGCCACGCCCACTTTTTTACGTCAAAATGCATGTGTGTATGTCAGGAATGCTTTAGGGGGTCAAAAAATGTGATTTCTAGCAATTATAAAAAATGCACTTAATGACCCCTAGATGACCTCCATGACCTTGACCCATATTCTGAATCTTCATCGAGTGTCGACTCATTTGGTGTTGGTCCCAGGTCCATACGTCTTACCATGCTTGAGATATGAGCGTGACCCACTTTCAAAAATTTTGGCCATGCCCACTTTTTATACTTCAAAATACATGTGTGTACGTCAGGAATGCTTTAAGGGGTCAAAAAATGTGATTTCTAGCAATTATGAAAAATGCACTTAATGACCCCCAGGTGACCTCCGTGACCTTGACCCATATTTTGAATCTCCATTGAGTGTCGACTCATTTGGTGTTGGTCCCAGGTCCATACGTCATACCATGCTTGAGATATGAGCGTGACCCACTTTCAAAAATTTTGGCCACGCCCACTTTTTTACGTCAAAATGCATGTGTCTATGTCAGGAATGCTTTAGGGGGTCAAAAAATGTGATTTCTAGCAATTATGAAAAATGCACTTAATGACCCCTAGGTGACCTCTGTGACCTTGACCCATATTTTGAATCTCCATCGAGTGTCGACTCATTTGGTGTTGGTCCCAGGTCCATACGTCATACCGTGCTTGAGATATGAGCGTGACCCACTTTCAAAAATTTTGGCCACACCCCCTTTTTTATGTCAAAATGCATGTGTGTATGTCAGGAATGCTTTAGAGGGTCAAAAAATGTGATTTCTAGCAATTATGAAAAATGCACTTAATGACCCCTAGGTGACCTCCGTGACCTTGACCCATATTTTGAATCTCCATCGAGTGTCGACTCATTTGGTGTTGGTCCCAGGTCCATACGTCATACCATGCTTGAGATATGAGCGTGACCCACTTTCAAAAATTTTGGCCACGTCCACTTTTTTTATGTCAAAATGCATGTGTGTATGTCAGGAATGCTTTAGGGGGTCAAAAAATGTGATTTCTAGCAATTATGAAAAATGCACTTAATGACCCCTAGGTGACCTCCGTGACCTTGACCCATATTTTGAATCTCCATCGAGTGTCGACTCATTTGGTGTTGGTCCCAGGTCCATACGTCATACCATGCTTGAGATATGAGCGTGACCCACTTTCCAAAATTTTGGCCACTTTTTTTACGTCAAAATGCATGTGTGTACGTCAGGAATACTTTAGGGGGTCAAAAAATGTGATTTCCAGCAATTCTGAAAAATGCACTCAATGACCCCTAGATGACCTCCGTGACCTTGACCTATATTTTGAACCTCCATTGAATGTCGACTCATTTGGTGTTGGTCCCAGGTCTGTAGGTCATACCACGCCTGAGATATGGGCGTGACCCACTTTCAAAACACCCCTACAGATACCCCTGATACCCAAGGAATCTGAAAAACATAGGTGGCCGAGAACTTCTGGCTGTCTATCAGCATGCCAAAAATCAACGAGATAGGGCTATTCGTTTTCGAGTTATCTTGCGGACAAAAAAGTGATGAGAAGACAGAAGACAGGAGAAGAAGAAGAAGAAGAAGAAGAAGAAGAAGAAGAAGAAGAAGAAGAAGAAGAAGAAAAAGAAAAAAAAAAAAAGAAGAAAAAAAAGAAAAGAAAAAGAAACCGTGCAAAAACAATAGTCTGTGTGTTTCACACAGACTAATTAAGACGCCTATGATTCCGTGATTTAGTCATTCCGTCCAGCTAGAAATTCAAGCTTTGATTATCTCCTTGATATACATTGTAATACAGTTTTCCATCGTGTGAGCTTCCCGCCCTGGGACGGGTGGGGCTTCCAGCCTATTATATAAATGGGAAGTATCTACTTTCGTAACGTTCCGTCTAGCTCGAAATTCAAGCTTTAATTATCTCCCTTACTTTGTAATGCAATACAATTTTCCGTCGCGTGGGTAGGGCTTCCCGTCCTGGGACGGGTGGGGCCGCTAGTTTTACAATAAGCGAGCAATTTGGTATCATCGAAAAGTTTAATCATTCTTTCACTAAGGAGCGTGCTATCAGACGTACCCAGGTGCGTCGCGAAAATGATTGATTTGGAAGGAGGAGTGTACACCTGATTTGTCGCAACTGTGATGGCTGAAGTCCTGACTGACTGATATTCCAATATGGTGTGCATTGATGGGACGTGAGAACCGTTACTTATTGCTAGTTCCTAATTCGACATTCGTTATCAACCGATTTTATCGGTTGATAAAGAATGTTGGATAAGGAACTGGGAATAAGTATCGGTTGTCATGTCCCCTGTATTAATGTAGCTGGAATATTAGTCAGTCAGGATTTATTTATTTTTTAAGGTTAAACGACACTTTAACAGCAAACGTCATATCGTTTCGGTGGCAGTTTTACGGGTGGAGGAAGCCGGAGTACACGGGGAGAATCACCGAGCAACGACGAGCAGCTGCCAGCTCCCGAACCTGGCAGCTCCGCACTGCAGCACAGGCAGGGTTACATTGGTTGAAGACATGCACACCATCGACGTGCAGTACGCTTTAGTGCACGGCGCCATCGTGCCCCCGTGTGGACAATCATGGTTAAGTGCCTTGCCCAAGGACACAACGCGGAATCGATCGTTCAGACCGTCACCCATCCAAGGCCTAACTAAGCTCGACGTTGCTTAAGGGGTCGTCCAACCTAACTTTGGTCAATTTTTTGACATTTTTCCCAATGCCTCAGAAACAGATAAGAGAGGTAAGGAAAGGCAAATTATATATCAAAATAATGAGTAAAGTGTATAGAAAAGGTACATATAATTTTTTTCAGGAAAAAAAGTAAATTCTATGAGTTTGAAGAAGATTAATTTGCAAATGGCATAAGTAACGAACAGGTAAAACCACAAAATAGTCGGTAATTCGAACGCCTTCTCCTCAATATAATGATAACATACTACAGACTCGGAGAAAGCATTTTTTTGACACACACTGTGGTGGGTTTTGACGTTTGAATGTAATAACACCAACACAAATTTTTGATGTTCCGGATGTGGCCATGTTTCAATGATGTTTTTCCGGTCATGTGATTGCGATGTGGTTCTTGCAGAAATACTCAATTTGGGCAATCGTAAGAATGCAAGGACGTGATCACGCCCTTCATTTGTTCGAGACAATGTATGAGCGGATTTGCAAACAGGTGACAGAAAATACTTGAGCTGTTAATGTCATAACTGCAAAATAAGGTTCGAAATTCCCTCTCGTGTTTGCAGGCCGTCTGAACTTTTTTGTTGACAAAAAATCTGAATAATTGCGCACTAGAAAGACAACATGAACCACTTGTAAAAAATAACCGAGTGTATAAAATCGGGACGATACACATAAAATAAGGCAATATTCATAACAAAGTAAGCAGAATGCTTCAGAAATCACTTTTTCACGAAGTATATTCCAAGTGACCTGGAACTATATTGAGCGTGTTGATTTCCCCCAGATGTTGTGAAATTATTTACTTCCTAGTAACCATGGAATTTGAGGCGGGTATGTTTGATGTCTGCAAAGGACCGATTGAAGATGGGTTGAAAATGATGCATTCGTGCTTTTAAATAAGGTGCGCTTGGACGATGCTGAGAATTTAGTTTTTTCTTGCAACCAACCATACTAACACAAGCGTCGATCAGTGTCTTTTGTCATCGTTTACACTGGCAAAAGTGACAAATCTCCTTCACCGGAAACTTATCTCCCAATTTGCATATCACAATAAACATAACCGCTGTCAGAGTGGCCGTGTGATCAAAACCGAAACGAATTATCGAATCCACGGTCAAAATTAGCTGCAATTGGCTTTTAAAGAAATGAAATACACGGAATATTCGAAATTTCTTCATTATCCATGCCGAGTAACTTTTTAACCAGACCACATGCGTTAAGTTTCGTTTATCGGCATCAACCTGATATTGTTTGTGGTAATTAATAGTACGAGAAGGCGAAAGAAGCCAAATACTTCCCATCAATAGCATCATCTATAAATTAATTAAAATTGATAATTCCTTTTATTTTACTGAAATTATGAATTGATAAGGTTGGTGTGTTGCGATTATTATGCCCCAGACCTGGAAGTTGGAAAATCAAAGGTGGATCTAGGGCCGTGCAGTGCCAGTGGTAACCTCTGTCGTCTTACCCATTCATCATTACATGTACCAACATTCTCCCTTGCATCTCAACCATTCCTACTCCAATTTGAAGGATATTTGGTGTTGTGATCGAGCATCATGGGGAAACAGTGCCTGTGTAGCTGCTGTAGCATGTGTTTCTTCCCACATTTTTTCAGAGTTGTGGTACTTTTTCACTCTTTTGAGTTAGAAAATTTTGTTTATAACTAGTTGATTTGTTACAATTTGTTGCAAAGTGCCTGCTGATACCCTCAAATGTATTGCTACAAAATATTTCTGGTGAAAATTTTGTTCCTATTATCAAGCAACAACCTAATGAATATTCTGTATAAAGCCACCAATCTGATGTTTGACACTTTTATCAGAGCGGTTTGGAAGGCTTATGTAACTCAAAATGTTGATTATGGCAGGACTTTTCTATTCACCCATTAATCAATAAATTAAGTGTTATAGTTGGAAGTAAGAAGCATGAAAGGTCCAGAACTAAAAGTCTAAAAAGAATGTTTTGCAGTGTAACATGATTTTTGCAGGTACACTTATTTGGAGGGTTACCTGTCTGATAGTGTTTGGAACATGTGTGGCCAGGATCTTCAAAAAGAAAAAAAGAGTTAAAGAGTTAAACTTTGAGAAAAAGGCATATGCCTTGAGTGCCGGAGGTAGAGTCATACAAGGAAGAGAGCCCCCCCCCCCCCCCTCCCCCACCTCTCCGCGAAATTGTTTGTGTCAAATGGAGCTCACTTGTCACCTTTTGGGGATTACTTTGTGTACTGCGTTCTTGAAAAAAATACGTGAGACCCTCTGGATGTGCCCTCATGATCTCAATATGCCAATAAGCCTTCTTGGGGAAAGTACATATAATAATGGTTATGACCGTTACGTAAGGTCGATTTGATGTATTTTGAATAACAATGTACTTTTAAAGTACATTAGATGGTTTATTGCAGTGACAGGTTACAGTTAGTCTTATTTCTTCTCCAACAGATATCATGAGTGTATTGGTGTCCAAGAGTAAACAAAGCTATTATACTTATTGATAAACCAGGCAAATGTAACAATTTAATCACTATCAACTTGATGCATGGGATAAAAGGGGTTATAGTGCAAGGGGTTTATAAATATATTTATTCAACTACAATGTATGACTTTGCAGTGCATTCTACATAGGAGAATATCATAGTTTCTTTCCAAACCACTACAGAGACACATAATCTTTATATTGGGAGACACTCTTTTGTCCTTCCATACTTCTTCTGGTGGACTCCTTCAAGTTGACCTTTGTTGAACTCCCCAAATCAAAACATAAACAAAAGAAAATGTCTGCCTTCAATCAGTGAGCACTCCACTTATAACATTTGGTCTCAATCTTTATTACTTTCATGAATTAGGAAAAGATTTCTTCGAGCATGTACTTCAATGTTTATAGAATACAGCTGTTATTTTATTCTGAGGTATTTTATTGTAAAAATTTTGTTCTCTTACTTATGCCATAGCAGACTTTCAGGTGGTGTTATTTACACATGGCAGCAGTCCCATGGCAAATTTCAGTTTCCACATGTTCTATGTTTCATTCCAAGCATTTTGGTATATAATTTATTGGGGTTATTCATTTTGGGCCTTTTTTAGACTTGAAAGAAAATTACATGAAATTTGACCAAAGTTAGGTTGGACGTCCCCTTAACTTCGGTGATCTGACGAGAACCGGTTAGCGCAACATCACCGCGTCCCCTAGGATTTTTGTTGATAAACATCTTGGAAATTTATTTGTAGACAAATACAATATTCATATTGTAGTGATTTTTTATTTATTTATTGGTGTTTAAGGTCACATATTTCTGCCCAATTGCTAATCATGACCACGACAGTTTTACGGGTGGAGGAAGCCGGAGTACCCGGTGAGAACCACCGAGCAACGGCGAGTAACTGTCAGCTCCACAACATACTAACTCCACACAAGCATTGATTGACGACAAGTGCACCATCGGCGTGCATTACGCCTTAGTACACAACGCCACCGTGCCCCCACGTGGGCAATGGGGGTGATGTGTCTTGCCCAACGACACAAGGAGGTTGCCGCAGCTGGGATTCGATACATATTGTAGTCGTGACGTAACTTCTTATTCAAATAGTATGTACCGTATCGACACACCAAGTTGGTCATGCTGGGATCCAACAGCCGAAAACGTTTTCTACAGACCTCCATTTGTATGACCAACAGTGTGTGTAACATAAGTCCAAATACCAGTTCTAGTACAAAGTACATGATTACTAGCATAAGCAAATAGATATCTTACACTTTAATCCAGACAAATATCTAGACTGGAAAATTATTGGAGAGGGCGGGGGACGTCATCCCCCTAAACCTCTCTTAGCTTGCAATGTCCCTGGTAACTTCCAGTGGCAGGAAATGGCGGTGTGTATCATGTGCACCACACGGACCCATATAAACGAATTCAATGGTACCCCATATAATAATAATAATAATAATAATAATAATAATAATAATAATAATAATAATAATAATAAAAATAATTTTATAGCCTGAATTCTGCACATGTTGCTCTTTACAAAATTGGAAAATGCCTAATGGAAGACAAAAAATAAAAAAAAGGTAAGAAAACAAAGAAAGAAAGAAACAGAAAAATTCCAAAATGATCGGGGAGGGGGGGGGGGGGCACCCCAAAATTTCCAGACACAAGGAGGAGGTGGGGGGGGGGGGGGGGGGGTTTGGGCTGGAAACAAAGCGTAAATGACCAAAATGCCATTTTTTTCCTCCACATAAAATCCATAAGTTCTGTGCTTGTTTAACCTTTCATTATCAATTATATTGGCAAACCAGGACATTTAAAACATATAAACTATCAAAGTAGAGGTGTAGGTATGTCCAAATCCATACAAATTCCATGTTGGCACCCGCAGCTAATGCTGTCCACATGGTTATAGAGCAGTTGTTGGCAAATTTGCATCAGGTAAATTGAATTACATGGCAAGTATTTTTAAATATCAACTTGAAACTACTTGAAATTGTGATTTAATCAGTTGGATTAAGTGTGCTATAATGTTTCATGGACAGATAGATAGATAGATACTTTATTTTGCAATATACAAGCATTTTGGTTATTCACGTATCATATATACATTAATTAGATTAATACATAGCAAATATACCACAGGGAGACGACATAGCCAGATTGGATGTATAGGCATGGACTTGCATCTGTGCTTCCTAATCTTACCTGAGCATTGCAAGCTGATTGAAGGAGAAAATAGCTCAGAAAAATTTCAGAAAGCTTATATAAACAAAAATCATAATACCACCTTATGCCACCGGTGTAAAACAATAAAACAAAAACTACCCACCCCCAACCCTAGGCTATGTTGACTGAACATTCTAAGGATTGAACATTCTTTATTAGTTAACCCTTTACCCAACGTAACGACCAAAACCGGCCAACGCTATTCTCAAAAATCGCCAATTAATTTTCATTGTTTTTCATTTCTTGTCTCGAAAACATAGGTTATGACTTTTTGTGGGAACGAGCTCGTTGAGCTCGTTCCAACGGCGGGTCATATCATATGTTTTGAGACAAAAAAATGAAAAAAAATAGTTAGTCAAGAATTTTTTTTACTGAGTGTCGTCTGCTTTTCATGTTAGGTAAAGGGTTAACGAGGCCAACTGAACAAAGATGACTACTATACAGTATGCACTTTCATTACCCCAGCAAGATATGCAGGCATTTACACTGTGAGTGTGACGTTCCTCAAGTCACATATACATACCACAGAAATAGGGAAGGTGAATTTCATCATCTCAGACTTATTCCGGGTTATTTGCATTTGTCACTTTCCATTCAAACTCATTGGAACTATCTCCCTTGCAGCCTCAGAGGTTTATTAAAATGCTGGAATAGTCAAGGGAGCGGTCTTTAATGTTAAGAAATGTAACAATTCTCGGTTAGACAGGGCTATGCCTGCATTTTATGCTTTTTTCCAAGAATTTAGGGGGCGGGTCCCCCAAAATGGCCTGGAAAGAATTAATAACAAATGCAGGTGGGGTGTTGGGGTGTCTGAAGGGTGGAAAGTTTTTTTTTACCCTGTGTCTGCAAATTTTCTTCAGACCCCACCCCCCCTCCCCGCCCCAGAAATGATTAGAATTTGTTACTGTGACTATAAATCTCTATGCAGCACATTGCTATTGCCTCTCCGTATCCAAGTAGTGTGATTTTGCAAATGATTCTTACGAGCTGACCTGGGCAGGGTCAAGCTACGAGCAACACCTTGCACCCATGCTGGCACCTGTTCTGGTCGTGGGGTGGTAAACAGAGTTTATGAAGCTCGTTGCTATTGCCTATCCTTATCCACTCTGGTTTGGCTTCATATGTGTGTTTGTAGCTGTTCTGGAGTTGATGTTGTTTTTTTCATCTCAAATGTTATTGGTCGGCTGATTGGTCAGTTTGACAGTTAAAAATGGCCAGTCGCAACACATCATTTACCTTGTAATGAAATTCGAAACCTTGTATTGTTTATTGTTTTCACTCAATGAAAATTCACAAAAGATGTGCTTAGATTATCACATACCAGTTGGAAAAATCATGTTGAGTAAAACTAATTTTTAAAGACGAATCTAGTTTGAGATGGTTCGCTCGTATTAGGAGATACACCATTCAGGGATGGTTTTCCGAACTCCGCTCCAGACTTATATGACGAGTAGCCTCCCTCCTGATGGTTGTCATGGTAGCCCGTGTGAGTGGCAATCTTGCTACGTTATCGCCATGGTTATACGTAGTATTAGTGAGCATGCGCAGCACGTCTTCTTCGGGTGACTCGTCTTTCCATTGTCCAATATTTTTACTAGAGGCCGCCATCTTGGTTTAAATGGTGGCATGTGGTTACTATGGGACTGAAAGTCCTATAGTAGTGTAGGCATGCATTTGATGGTATGTGTGAATTCATGGCAGTATGCATAATTACCGGCAACAGCCTGACAACGTCCTAGAAGCACCCAAAGGCACGCCAAAAACAGTATCGAAAGAAGCCAAGTTGGATGATTCTGTGTTGGTATAAAGCCCTAAATAGTGTGTAATGTGTTCCATGGCATGACAATATGTCGAATTACCGAAAATGACTCTCAAATAGCCTGGCTAAGATGTTTACAGTCATAAATCCGGAGTGGGACTATATTTTTTATGAGTTTCTACATCAAGTGATCTATTTCAATAATTGTTCCCCTCCCCCAGCCCCACTGCGATGTTGGTCTTTTAACTCCCCAATATAACCTTGAATGAGGTGGCGAACTATATCATAACTCCAGTATTGAACTATATTTTACCGAGTCTCTACGCTAACTGATCTGTTTTAGTTACTCCCTTAACTCACCCCAAACTGCTTGATATATCTACATTGTTGGGATCAAGATTCCAGTTTGATCGTAAAACAGAGCAGCCAGATCACAGAACCCCCTTCCAATATGACATGGGATGCTACAATGAAAAAGTACATTATGTTTCTTTTCCATGGGTTGTTATCTTATTTTCCCAAATTTCTAAAATTTAACCCTTTACCTAACATGAAAAGCAGACGACACTTGCCAAAAAAATCTTGAATAACTATTTTTTTCACTTTTTGTCTCAAAAGCATAGGTTATGACCCCTCGTTGGAACGAGCACGACAAGCTTGTCCCAACGAGGGGTCATAACCTATGTTTTTGAGAAAAAAATAAAAAAAATAATGAAAATTAATTGATGAGAAACAAACACGAAAACCAACCAAGAACTGAAAAGGCGCCCAAAAGTTGTTGAAACGATGTTGTGTTTTAAATCATGTTCGTTAGAGGCACATGAGACTAGATGCTACTTAGGTTTGCAATCAGCGTCATTTCACATCTTGGTCTCCGAGGTGTCAAGACGTTCCAACAAGCTCTGATTGTTATGGATTTGCAAGAGAACATCAAAAGAGCCCTGCTAACCTCGAACGTCTTTCGTTCCCTTACTTGGATCCTCAACTAACAACGGAATTTAAGACGGAAGATCAGTCACCACCTTCTCCAGGAAAAGATAGTATCTTTCGTACCAGAAACGCCTTTCGTATTGGTACTTACCCGAAGGAGACAGAAATCACCCAGGCGAAAGTCATAGAAAGACAGAAGACGAAAAAAAGAGTCTCTCTACCAAGTGCCGGAACGCCCAGCTCTTGGCGGCTTTCCAAGAAAGGGAGTGATTAAAATGCGAGGAATGGAAAAAGGCAGAGACATCCATCACTTCCTCTGCATTATCCAACAAAGAACTGAACGCAGGTACAAATAAAAGAAGAAGAAGCAGTCAATAACAACTAGATGCAATAAGAAGCAGCCACAAGCCACCCCAAACCTCAACTCGAATTGAGACCCCGTTACACCAAACCTCAAACCAAAGACGCTGAATCCACTTTTAAAGAAACCCATTGAATTCTCCTGGTCGAAAGAGACACAAAAGCTGATTGTTAATGAGGTGGATATTGACTGATTAACTCTTTACCCAACGCACACGATATCAGCATTTCTTATCTTAATCATTGGGTTTTTTTTCAAATTTTTCAGTACATTTCAATAAAATCATATCATGTGAATCTCAATGGAACGGGCTCGTTGCTTGCTGAAATTTCTTACAAAATAATATTTTTTCATGTGCTTTATTCGTACATTACGCGGGCTCGTTATGTAAAAGGTTAAAGTTCAACTGTAACATAAACTTTGCTCAGCGTATGCTCAATCACATGCTTCGACGATGCACTTGCAACACTCAACACGAATCACGTACATCTGCTGTGGTACCATAATCTGCTTCCTGTATACACCACATGTTCAGGAGTAGGATTTTGTTTAATAAGCCTCTCAAGCAACGTCGAGCCCGGTTAGTCCTTGGATGGGTGACCGTCTGGGCGATCGATTCGGACTCCCGTGTTGTGTCCTTGTCCACATGGGGCACGGTGACGCCGTGCACTAAAGCGTACTGCACGTCGATGGTGCGCATGTCTTCAACCAATGTAACCCTGTCTATGCTGCAGTGCGGAGTTACAAAGTTGGGGAGCTGGCAGCTGCTCGTCGTTGCTCGGTGGTTTTCTCCGGGTACTCCGGCTTCCTCCACTCGTAAAACTGTCACCGACACGATATGACTCTGTCTGTTAAAGTGTCTTTAAACCTTAATAAATAAATAAATAAATAAATAAATAAATAAATAAATTAAAAAAAATAATTGAGAAGCCTCTCACAAAAGAATAGACACTTTTATTATGAATATAGTGATAGACGTCGTGAACAGTAAAAATGTAACCAATGGATTCTAAATGAAGTTCCAAAATGACGTTTTAAGGTTTTTTTTAATAGAAACAAGAATAAAAAGAAGAAGAAAAGGTATACAGAAGAAGAAGAAGAAGAAGAAAAAGAACGCCGTGGTAGTCCCTACGCCAACTGACAAATTTCTCTTGGACAAGAACGAAACGTTTACGTTGTGGTCGTCCTTAGGACATCTGGTAAGTTCATTTGGACAAGGATGGAACCATAATAAGAACGTGTTTTTCACAAAGGTTTCATTTTCTGTCGTCGCAAATCACACCTGCTCCAGCCGAAGCTCCAAGGAAAATATAAAAAAGGATATGCACGGTTGAAAACATCTTATTTCTCTTCTGACAATCACCGAGTGAAGACAGGAGCGGATTGTGTTTTCGCGACCATACAACGCCAAAAGACACGAGAAGAAGTACTATTCTAAACATGTGATCCTGTTGGGGAAAATGCCCGATCTTCCATTTTGAAAGCTCTCGAATAAGAACGTTTTTCAATAAATAGAAATATGAAAGCATTTACAATCAAATCTATATGTGCAAATAATGTATGGACTAAAAACAATAAACCCCAGAATTCAGTGAGAAACATTGACAAGCATGTTTGATTTGCAGATAAAAACTTCTCTTTCACTCTGATCACAATATGCATAAAAAGTATTCTAGACCTCCGTAAATAAAAAGGGCCTATAGTTTAATGCAGCCTCATATACTCGCGCAGTTAAATATCAGATACCGAATTACACAAAATTATTATTACCTGACCAGAGGCGGCGGAACCAGGGGGCACAGAGGACATGTGCCCTCCTCTTTTTTTTCTACAGACATGTTATGTGGTAACACAATGAGTCAAAATGGGCGCATGCAAACTTGTCAATATAAGGCATTCCTTTTAATATATTATTTGCAAATCCAAATAACATTTGGCCAAAGAATCCCAACTTCGCGCACTTAGGTCCGTTTTTATACTTCAACCATCATCCAACCCGTAGGACAGCCTTCGGGTTGGAAAATGATTGAAGTAAAAGAAACGGAAAGTACAGTGACCACACCGCGTCATGCTCATCTAATCGAGAGACTATAGTGTGTCATGGTACATTTACTAATATATGATTGTAACTTTTCTCCCACATGGCCGAAACATGGATGCCTTAAAAAATTGTGCTCCTCCACTTTTATCGAGCGCTGTACCGCCCCCAACAGGAACAAGAAAAAGCATTCGATGATACTTTGTGACGAAGACCTATCAAAACATGTTCATTACTTGTGTTTAATTCACAAGTGGATATTTTCAGTGAATGGGGGTTCTCTAAATGATGACACGAGTATTCGGTTGTGGGGGTGGAAGGCTATTGATTACCGCATTTTCGGCCATCTTTCTTCTGTAAAAATGTAGTGTGCACAGAATATAACATATACTTTTTGCCATACCTCACGGATAAATACACCATTCATATTATTACCCCAATAACAAAGTACCCACCAGCTCTTTTTTTTCAAAGCCACAACCCATTTTAGATTGTGTACATAACGTTTTAATACCTCGTCAAACTTCTTGCCGATCATGGCAGTTCGTGAAAGAAATACCATGTATTTTTGTTTATTTACAAGTTGCACGCGATTCCGGCTGTCTTCATACGCGAACTATATTTATTTCATTTTCTGTGATTTCTCACTAATCCAAGAAGTATGTTGGAAAATTCTTTCTCGGGTAAAAAGTGCGTAATGTCAGTTCAAGAACCCACATCGTACGATGCACAATTTGCAAAAACTTTGACCGTGGTGAATCCGATGTATCGAGCGTAGCGAGGGGAGATTACACTGCTTGGAGTTTGATTGCACGGCTGAAGACCAGAGCGCTGGAATCATACGAGGGCAAGGATCGAGGGCAGAGGTATAAAAAAGGGTTCTCGACGCTGGACGCTGGGTATGAGTTAACCCCTTTACCTAACATGAAAAGCAGACGACACTTGCAAAAAAAATTCTTGAATAAATAATTTTTTTTCATTTTGTGTCTCAAAAACATAGGCTACGATCACTCATTAGAACAAGCTCGACGAGCTCGTTCCAACGAGGGGTCATAACCTATGTTTTTGATACAAAAAATGAAAAAAATAATGAAAATTAATTGGCGACTTTTGAGAATAGCGCTGGCCTGTTTTGCCGTTACTTTGGGTAACGGGTTAAGACCAAGAGTTTACATCGCATCATAAATTGTAATGTGACACTCAATAGCATTGGCATTATATATAAAAGAATACTCGAGAGATTCTCGGTTGCAGTTCTCGGAAATTCATTTCCATTGGTGAATTTCTGGAGAAAAATGGCTCGCACTGCCCTCTTGCCCACTAACTTCAGGGTAAGGAGCAGAGCCCGATTACGACGCCCTTGGATGTAGAAAGGTGCATCCTCTATATTTTTGAAAAGGATTGACATTCAATTCGAATTCGATTCTAAATCCTCTGCTTGATTCGATTCGAGATTCGATAACACGTGAAATTTGAAATTCACAGGGCTCTACTTGGATCATGAATGAAGATTTCAGAGTGGAAGATTGAAAGATCAATTCAAAAAAAAAAATTAAGGCGGAATCCAACGGAAAAAAAAATCATTCGTTCATTTCACAGGTGCAGACTCCTAACATCAAAACGGAAATGCATCTTGAAAATAATATCATGGCACAATTGATATTTTCTTCGTTTTTCATTTATTATGTCAGGCACCTGCGCAGATATCATGGATTTGTGTTGGGGATGCAATTTCCAACGAGAATAATCAGAAATGAAGTTCAGCATTGAGCACGTTACTCAAGTGTCGTTATGACGACATTATATTGACCGTGGAGTATTTATTGATGCGATATAACTTTCATAGTGTCCAGAAGCAGAACACTTTTCAGGCGAACGATCGTACATTGCAGAACACCCAACAGATAGAAATATAATGTATGGAGAAAACTCACTACTCGCCTTGGCCCTGTTATTATACTTTCTGTTTACACGAGCTTCTGGTTTATTTCAGAGCTCGACATTTTCGATCTGCTTTGGGAAGAATGGTACTGGGGCGATAGAAATGCACACAGAGAATTCAACAAATGATATTGAATGCGGTAGTTTATGTTTGAAGCATAAAGAATGCCAGTCGGCAAGTTTTAGCAAGAGGAATCGAAAGTGTTTTCTATACCATAATGGCTTCAAGTTGGGTCCCGGAGGATGTGAAGACCTGCAGACAGAGGAAAATTCTGTGTTTTTGTATCGAGTAAGTAATCCTTCTTTGAGACGTAAAGAATCACTGTATCCATAAGTTTGGGTATGACGTCCCTTGCAGTGGCGATGCTCGAAAAAGTTTCGGGGGGAGGTAAGAGATACACCCCCCCTCCCATGAAGAGAGCAAGCCCACAACTGATCTTTTTTTTCCTTTTATGATCATAGCAATGCATTCAGATACCAGAGACATCCGCGCAGGTCCCTAACCCGCCCAGATGTCCTCGGTATCCAGGGGCGGCGGAACGATTTTTAAAGTGTGGGGTGGGGGTGGGGGGTGGGGGGTGGGGTGGTTTCTGGATCGGGCGATGCATGGTCGTCGGTATGAAAATTTTAAATTCCAGGGTCCCAAAACCCCTATTTCCATGCATCTGAGTGGATATTTTGAGATTTTTCAGGAGGTGTATTTGAAAGATTTCACACTTTAAAAAACGTTGGTAAAGCATGCAGATGAGGTCTATTTATCAGCTTTGGTCATGACGAATAGACCTCACCTGTATTCTTTACCAGTCGTTAACAGCAATTATACTGTCTATGGATTATCTTGTCTGGGGTTGATTTGGTACTTGTATGTCTGTAAGATTACGATCTATTAAAGTTAACCGATTTTTTAACAGACTGTATACATTTTTTTTTTTTCATTTTTTTTTTTTTTTATTTTTTATTTTTTATAGATTTTTATTTACAGACATTGGTACATATTGGTACATCATTTGATACATATTGTATAGTAAAAGCAATCATACATATTCATCAGTTATAAAGTTTTCCTAATGATATAGATGCTTATTTCAAGTGCTATTTTATGCTTGAGAAGTGGTTGTTTGTTTTTCTATTATAATAAGAGAGGGAGAAAGAGAGAGAGAGAGAGAGAGAGAGAGAGAGAGAGAGAGAGAGAGAGAGAGAGAGAGAGAGAGAGAGAGAGCGCTGTCTGCTATGCTGTTCATTCAGGTTTGCACTAACAGTCACATCATCACATAGGTAACACTGTGTAGACTGCCACGTGGCCCCGACAATTGACACGCTACACAGATTTGACCCCAATTGACCCGAAGTGTAAACATTCTATGGCTGCTGTGATGGGGTGTATGAATTGGATTTGAGTTAGTAATTAAGAAGATGTTTCAGGTTCTAAAGTTAGCCCCTCCCATCCAGCCCAGCGCTTCTGAAAGCGATCATACCTGCATATTCGGTAATATGCCGCTCTTTCAATGTAATAATATCGCCGAAGTTCATGTTTTATCTGTAATAACGTTGGGTAATGATTAGTAAATTTTGTTTTATAAATGCAAAATTTAACGAATATAAAAAGGAACTGATACAGTTCTTCAACATGACCTGCAACTGGAGTTGCAAATAATACAGAGTCCTCAGTTATTTGTAGGTTTTCACCGGTCTTTTCATTAACCCATAGTCTTAATTGTTCCCACAGCCGTGATATTACCCGGCATTCCCAAAATAGGTGAATAATTGTTTCCGATTTCGTCTTACAAAATGTGCATAGGTTATCCGACGTAATACCACACTTATGTAAAAGGGACCTTTTTCCAAGAATCCGAGAGTTTATACGATATTGAAACCACTGACATTTACCATCAATACAACATTTGAAGGGACATATTAGGAAGGATTGCCACCAGTTATTTTCAAAATTTATACCACAATCCTTCTCCCATTTTCCTTTAAATTTATTTTCGTCCCTCCGTACCTTGAGAATCATATATGTGCTTTTACAGTCCTTGTTTGAAAAAAGGTAGTCTAGCTGAAAGGGTCTGATTGGGCGGGATAAAACACGAAAATTACATGTGTTATAGATAGGCCTAATGTAGGTGGTGACCGCTTTCTTGATTCCAGAAAAAGTAATAAAGTCTGTCTCTATTTTATAGATGTCTTTGAAGTTTTCATAAGAAAAAAAATCCCCTTTTCATCCAAAAGATCGTTAATAAAAGTAACCCCGTTATCTTCCCATTTTTTGAAATACGCTGCTTTGTTGAACATCTTGATATTTTCGTTATTCCAGATACTTGACGATAGATAATTATCGCTGCTTTCTACCTTTAGCTCTTTGCAATACATGTGCCAAGCTTCAAATACATCCCTCCAAAACTGTTTTTTTGTAGACTTAACGTACATTTTGATAACTTGGGGAGTCGATAAAAACCAGTTCTTATCAAGAGAAGGCGTTATAGTTTTCAACAACCCTTGTAGAGGCGTGTTCTCAGAAACAATACGTTTGACCCATGATATTTTCAAAGAGTTTATAAATAATGGTATATCAATCATTTTAACCCCAGCTCTCTCGTACTCCTGCACTAGAGTCTTACGACTTATTCTATCTTGGCCATTCCATATGAATTGATATAGGACATCCGTTAATTCTTTAATAAATTTACTTGTAGGGTTGGGTAGACTTAAGAATAAATGTACTAATTTTGAAAGAGCAAGCGATTTAACTACTGTGATTTTTCCTAAAACGTTTATGTTCCGTTTAGTCCAAGCCGATAAGGTTTTCCGTATATCATTCATTTTGGACAAATAGTTATCTTCTGTCATAGCCTTAAGGTCGAGTGAAAAATTTACCCCTAAAACTCTGAAGGATTTAGGGTTCTACTTCAATTTCCACCTATCACATATGTTTTCAGTGCAGTCTTTCTTGGTACCAATCCATACTGCTTGCGTTTTGTTATAGTTAATTCGTAATCCCGACACTTTTTCAAATCTGTGCAGCATGTCCATCGCCGAGTCCAGGGACCTGGGAGAGCCATCAAGAAACAGAGATGCATCGTCCGCGTATTGAGTGAGTTTAAATTCTATTTCCCCAATACTGATTCCTCGTATATCCCTACACGATCTTATCTTGGTAGCCAGGAGTTCTGCACGTAATAAAAAGATATATGGCGAAATGGGATCTCCCTGTCGACAGCCTCTCTCAAGTTTGATTTGAGGCGAAATTTCCCCATTCACATGTAGGCTGGACGATATACCATTATACAATGTTAAAATATATCTTTTGAAAATTGGCCCAAATTTAAAGTAGTCCAATACTTTTGAGATGTATGACCATGATACAGAATCAAAGGCTTTTTCAAAGTCTATAAGAACGAGTAAGCCTGGCTTTTTTAGAATTTCAGTAGAGTAAATAACATCATAGATAAGTCTAATATTTTCGCTAATAAATCTACCCTTAATGAACCCCTTCTGGTCAATGTGGATAAGTTTGGGTAATAGATCTTTCACACGTACCGCTAAACAACCAGATAATATCTTATAAGAAATATTTAACAACGTAATTGGTCTCCAGTTTTTCAAAAACTCTCGGGGTTTCTTATCCTTCGGTAGCAGTGTTATTACTCCATGGCGTTGCGTGACCGATAAGAGTCCTCTTTGTAAACCATAATTGAGTGAACGAACAAGGAATCTACCAATGTCTCTCCAGAAGAATTTGAAGAATTCCGTTGTGAAACCGTCTGACCCGGGGCTTTTATTATTTTTCATTTTTTTCAAATGTCTAAGAACTTCCGCACACGTTACTTCTCTTTCTAAGTTTTCGGCTTCTGTGACGCTTAACGTTTTTATTTCGCTATCCATCTCAAAGAAGGAGAAATAATAATAATAATTATTATTATTATTATTATTATTATTATTATTATTAATAATATTATTGGGAGTGTTCGTAGAAATATTATCCTCTCTTTCTTTGTATAGATTTGCGTAAAATTTTACTGTTTCAGCAAGTATCTTGCTTTGATCTAGAATCTTATTTCCGTCATCATCTTCTAATTTTGAGATCGTTTTATTAGTGTAATTACGTTTTTCTAGATTTAGAAAGTATTTAGTGGCTTTTTCTCCTTCAGCTACCCACCGAGCTCTAGACCTTATTACCATCCCCTCTATCCTTTCCTGTCTGATATCTATTAATTGTTGTTTAGCCCTCTCCAGTTCCCAGGAATGGTTTAACTCATTTGTTTTTTCTTAGGCTGTAATTTTTTGTTCTAATTCTTTCTCTAAACTACGCTTTTTTCTTTTAGTTTTTTAGTAAACTGTATCGTTTTACTCCTTATCTCCATTAACAGAGTTTCAAAAAATAACTGGGCGTTAATTTCGAATGTGTATTCCGGATCTTGGGAATTTCTGGATTTGTACTGCCCTATTGTGTCCAAAATAGTTTCTTTTATAGAGTTCACATAATCCTTATTGCTAAGTAGTGAATTATTAAATTTCCAGAACCCAGGCCCATGTCGAAAATTATTAAATCTAAGTTCCAAGTCGATTATTGAATGGTCGGTTCTATAACCCGGATGTATATTACAGCTGTCAGCACATAACGAGGTATGACTGGAAATTAAGAAGAATTCAAGGCGGGCTTGTTTTGTGGGGTTCTTTCTGCGCCAAGTAAACCTTTGCTTATCTGGGTTGTTCACACGCCAAAGATCTTGTAGATCAAGACGACTAATGATTTCTAATAACTTTTGTCTTGCTGATGGATTATTTATATGGAGGTAGTTGGAAGTATCTTGTACAGGATCCATAACTAAATTAAAGTCCCCGC
This sequence comes from Pictodentalium vernedei, assembly GCA_031216915.1. Classification (NCBI taxonomy): domain Eukaryota; kingdom Metazoa; phylum Mollusca; class Scaphopoda; order Dentaliida; family Dentaliidae; genus Pictodentalium; species Pictodentalium vernedei. Next base: position 254,936,765 of record CM062293.1, on the reverse strand, counting down.
ATAATATATACTGGCAGGAGGAATTAATAGATTCAATGAGCTCCATTAACTTCCTGTAAAAGTTGGGGCAATCTTGGTTAGGACCATATATATTCGCTATCACAAAAATACGTTCTTCAACTTCAATCTCAATTATTAAATAATTCCCGTCGGGATCCAATTTATACTTATGGGGTTTGAAATCGAAATTGTTATTGAAAAGTATTGCTACCCCTCTCGAAGAGCCTCTGTAGGAACTGAATAGACACTCAAACCCCCATTCGGCTCTTATTCGAGTTTCTATATCCGGAGTAAAGTGGACATCCTGAAGACAGTATATTGAGGAATTTTTTTCTCTTAAATAGTTGAATACATCTCTACGCTTTTTAGCATCTCCAAGTCCCTGACAGTTCATATACATTATTTTGACCGCCATATTGATTCATCTAAGCGTATATTGGAAACACGTGACTGTACCTGCAAATCCACAAACGGAAGACGAGAAGAGTAAAGAGGACAGAAGACAAAACAGTTAGAAAGACGAAGGGTCGAAGAGAGAAGAAAGAAGAATAAAAAAAGATTACAAAAATATGTTTCTTCCATTGTCTGGTGGATAGTACACAGTTTTAAAATGATGCCATTCATCCCTGAGTTACTTCAGCTGATAAAGCTTCTTGTGCTTAGTCTAACCTGTGTATGATGCGTGAGTGGGCTTTTGTGTGCTTGTAGGTGAGTGCTTGCGTATGTGTAAGTGTCTTGTGTCTGCATGTGTGTGTTTGTACACACATGTTTTGCTTTCAGTTTCCACAGTTACGATTTCATACAAGAAGGTTAATATTCTGTAGGCCCCTAGTTCAAAGTTAGAAGAGAAAAAAAAATATTACATTGGTGGAGTTGAAAGAAAATCTTCAGTTCGATTTTTGCGCGTCGTTTTTTTTTGTTTTTGTACGACCATACTTAAAATCGCCAATGCCCGTCAGTCAAAATTCCTTCGTCCTGTGTTTCGAAAGATTAGTCGCTGATACGTCCTATTATGTAACTAATCCTGCTTTGTTGGTGGACCATTGATGCGTGACACGCCGTCAGGACGGAATCACTGGCTCCATTCGGACAGCGTGTCACCCAACCGCAGCCCACTATGCTTATAAAGCCACGAACTCTTAAATACTATTGCAGTTCAACTTACTATGGTATTCGCTTTAAGCCTTTGAACTCGATTGGCCGTTTTACCGATACATTTACCGACTGTATACATTTTAGTGTTTGCTGCCACTTTCTGCAAAAAATGATCCAAAATTCATCGAAACTGAACCAGTACGAGAGAAACATAGCTGGCGAAAATGTGGGGGGGGGGGGGGGGGAGGGGGGGGGGGGGGCGCTGGATCCACCTCTTGTTTCACCAATCATTTGTTGTGTTAAAATATATGCATACAAAAAAACATGACCCGGCAAAAAAAATGGAGGGTCTGAATCCCCCCCCCCCTACCTCTTCCCCCGATTCCGTCGTCTCTGGTATCTGAATGCAGTAAGCAGTTATAGAATGAAGCCTTCTGGTGGATTTTGGAGTAAATCTCCACTTTTTTGGACACACAAAATGAAGGAGCACGCGTACAATTGGCCAGCTTTCACGTGAAGATTTGCCAGAAGGTTTGAAGCACTGCAGGGATCCAAATTGGTTCAGTGGGCTGGTGGCTTTTCCAATTGTTCCCCGTTAATAAATCTGTATAGAATTGCGTTCTGGATAACTGGTTGGCACGGCTTTAGAGTTATTTGACTGGCTGTTAAGTTTTCCCCTAGTATATTTTATGGTGGTCCTAGGTGTCTTTAGAAGGAATGGCAGGTCTCCTACTAATGGCGCCAATGACCATCATGCTGTATATTCCACTTTGTTGTATAAATCAACCACAAATGAGGGGTCAAAGTCTACGTTTAGGGGAAAATGCCATTTATGCCCCCCACCCACCCACCCACCCACTCCCGTCGTACCGCCCCCACTTGTCCGTTATCCGGCCTCTAAAGTGGTAACTAAAGTTGCTAACAGAATTCACAGAAAGTTAAAGGATTGAATAAGGGAATTCTTTATTTGTTTATACTTTTTCCAACATTGTCGTAGTAAGACAAAAGGATCTCAGCCCTTTACCTAACCCGAATAGCTGATGAATCTTGCAAATATAGCTCTTAAATAAACAGAAATTTTCACTTTTTGCCTAAAAATGTAGCGTATTGTCGGAACCGGGACTTTGTCGCTGCTGGGGGAAATAGATTCAATCCGCGTATTCAGCCATAACTCAAGGAGTGTCTTCCGAACCTGTGCGTGAACGTATGTCTCGCCGTAACGAACCCGCCCGTTTCACTTTTGTTGGGGTGGTTCTTATCCTGAAGGGCTTAATAACTTTTCCTCGAAAAGCATAAATCAACAGGGGTTCACTGAAAACAACAATTTTAATACATAAATAAAAAAAAAATAAATATGATAATTTATGACTTACATGGAATCCAAAAGAATAAGAAAACAAAACCTCAATCACTCCCTACCCACACAGTTTTTGAGTCATTTGCGGGCCCGCATTCTCTGTTGTCGCTGGTTTTTCCTCCTTTTCGCTGGTGTTTGTTCCTTGGTCGCCTGTTCACGCACGGGTTCGGAAGACACTCCTTGAATTATGGCTGAATACGCGGCGTGAATCTATTTCCCCCAGCAGCGACAAAGCCCCGGTTTCCGACATCTGGCGAGGCTGACGCCAGGATCTTCCTAAAATACAACAATGGGAAAGCTAAAAATCAACAGGATCACTCAATGACGGTTTTATAACATGCTTCACTTATAATGTTCATGCAGGTTGCCGCATTGATATTTTAATATTTTTCATAAGTTGTGTAGGGGTTAACCATTGGCGATTTTAAAATAACGGTGGTGGAAATTCTCGCGTAATAATAGGACGCAGTGTGGGATAGGCAATAATTAACCCTTGAGGTAAAAAAAAATAAATATTTTTTTTTGTGTGGGATTTTTAGTGATAAATCTCAATAATGGATACACCAAGCTTGGAACAATTGATTAGTATAGGAGAGCTGTTGGGCTTCGTGGGTAGTGAATTGCAAAAATTTGTGAGAGATGAACAAAAGCATGTGACGAAAGAAATGTCTGCAGAGTTAGAGCGTCAGGTTACGTTGAAGCGCGAGGAGGCTGCCTTACGGGCAGCCGAACGTGAGAAAGAGGTTGAAAGAGCTGAAAGAGAAGCTGCGTAAAAGCGTGAAATGAGAGAGAGAGAGAGAGAGGGGCAGCGCTTAGAGCTGCAGAACGAGATAAAGAAATTCAGGGAGCTGAAAGGGCGCGTGAGGAAGCTGAAAGGTCGCGTGAGGAGGCTGAAAGGCAGCATGGGAGGGAAATGGAAATTTTAAGGGCATAGGGTAAGGGCGCAGTTACCCGGAGCTAATGGTAGACAGGGCGGAGAAAGTCCCGTGGGAAACGTGCGGGCACGTTATCCCCAGTTGCCAAAGTCCAATGAAAGACTGATGACATTGGCGCTTACTTACAGAGGTTCGAAAGGTTTGCTTCGAGTCAGGGTTGGCCCGATGATGTCCGGGGGGTCAGTCTTAGTCCGCTGCTGGCGGGAAAGTCGATACAAGTATATGTGAGCATGCCCCCTACCAAGCTAATGACTACGGTGAGCTGAGAAAGGCTATACTTAAGAGGTGCCAGCTCACCGAGGAGGGGTTCAGGACGAAATTCCGAGAATGTAAGGCTGAGAAGGGTGAAAGTGTGTACCAGTTTGTGTCAAGCGCCACGAGGTATTTCGACAGGTGGGTCGAATTATCTGAAATTGAACAGTCATTTCCCTCCCTGAAAGACTTACTTATCAGGGAACAATTTATGTCATCGTGTGCACCCGAGATGGCACTGTTTGTTAAGGAGAGGAAGCCAAGTAGCGTGGAGGAAATGACTCGTGTGGCCGAGCAGTATTTGGAGGCTCAGGGTGAGGTCTGACCCAAGGTAGGTCGGGCAGGAATGGGAGTAATGTGGTTGCAAAGGCACCTGTTAGGAACCCAAGCCGTGAGCCGAAAAGTTCCAGGGGGGATCAGAGAGGATCAGGGCCCAGGGACACAACTTGCTTTGTGTGTAATAAAAAGGGGCACATGGCCAGAGCCTGTTGGAGAAGGACAGTCACGGGGAGATAAAACGGGGCCCCTAAGAGGTGGACGGAGAGACCCGTCTCCGGTTTGGAACGGAAGGAGGAATAATTCGATACAGCCTGTGGAGAGAAGGCAGATAGCGGCATTCAGCCAAACAATTGGGCCAGAAAGGAGCCCACTGCGCCGAGCCCTAGAAGCTGGGCAGCTCAGACTGGAAGGGGGGCAGGTATTGCCCATAATTAGTGGACTATAAGAGGGACACCTCCCCCTTGGTAAAAAGGAGGAGATGCTGATTACCCAGCGTATGTGGGTGACCGAGAAATCGGTATGCTACGGGACACAGGGTGTAGTGAAGAGGGAACTCGTTAGCGACGGACAGCTAACGGGGCACGACCACATGTGCGTGCTAATAGATGGGACAATTAGGAGGTTCCCCCTTGCGAGGGTGAGGTTGGATACCCTTTTCTATAGAGGTGAGGTAGAGGCAATGTGTATTGAGGCGCCCATCTATGACTTCGTACTTGGGGACATACCCGGGGTATGTTCAGAACCCGACATGACATGGTGGGAGAGGAACTCACCCAAAAGGGCACCGAGGACGGTCACCTGAGTCCAAACCGCGGAGGCAGTGCGGCCGGTAAAATCACTGGCGGGACCAGTGGAGTTGAGTAAGGAGACAGAGCCTTACACACCTTCAGACTGGAATTGGCTGGAATGAATTTTTCGAGAAACTCACCGATATTTATTTCCATAGCCAGAACATTTATTCTCAGTTTAATAGCTTCTCTTGAACTCGGCCGCTTAGATCTATCTTGATGTAATACTCGCGTTTAAGTTCCTTTGAAAGACTCACATTTTGGTATCTTTTGACATTCTGTGGCAGGCTAGCTGCGTAATATGGGTGTGTGTCCAGAACATATGCGATGTACCGTATTTACAAAAAATACCTATTTACTGGCCATAATTACATAGATAATGACTACAGGCTTTTACTACCTTTAATGTTTTATACAGACCACCTATGTGGCGTTAACACATGCCCAATAATGGACATTAAATTTAACGTTTTATTACCAGCGCTCGAATTATTGCTGGCCTTTTTAAATGACAAACCGGTCTTCGGGGATCATTTTTACCTATCTTTAAGTTTTATGTTTCACCCATTCAGAAAGATTATCGAAAATATTTACACTTTTATACTACAAAATCTCAACTTTTAGCTATCACCTTGACACGTATGATACCTCCTCGAAATGGGCTGATCGAAATCGTTCGAAGGATCATAAGCTAGGTTTTTGAGACAAATAATGAAAAAAAACAACAAAACTATTTTTGGCCTTTTTTACCCTTACATTGCATAAAAAAGTTTAAAAGTGTTTGCCGGTCCCCCAACCCCCTCCCCAGCCACCCCCCCCCCCAAAAAAAACCCCAAAACAAAACAAACAAAATATATTCAATACATCTATACTACATGGAATATTTTTGATTTGGAGCATTCATAATTCCAATCGTTTCATTAAGGAGGTTATCTCCTTTCTATCCTTTACTATTTGAAACAGATCCAGATAAGCCCACCGAACAGTTGCTTTGTTTTCTGTATATGCCAAAATATCCAAAACAATTTTGAACTCTTGAAGCCATAAAGAAAATTTCTCCAGTACTATAGTCATCTACCGCTATTGCTGGCTTATACCATGACCTTCATTATCTGTCCTGTGATCAACCTCCACCACTACCGTGTTCTTATTTATTTATTTATTTATTTATTTATTTATTTATTTATTTATTTATTTATTTATTTATTTACGTACGCCTTAGTACACAACGCCACCGTGCCCAGACGTGGGCAGCTGGAGTGAAATGTCTTCCCCATGGACACAACACGGTTGCCGCAGATGGGATTCGAACCGTGGACCTCTGGGCTTGCAGCCGGCACCTCCACCTGCTTTGCCACCACGCCACCACTACTGTGTTCTACCATTACTACGATTTTCAACTACCACTACTGCTTGGTCCCACCATTACTATAGCCTCACCTAATCTTAGCCTGAAAGGCACCATTGTCTCCCATGAAGTACACTACTAACAGCCCCCAGAACATATTCTATGCTCTAAAATCAGTTTGGTTAAAAATCAACCCAAATCGACTGGGTTGAGTGAATGTGAACCCATTTGGGTTCATATTTACTCAGCCCAGTTGATTTGGGTTAATTTTCAACCCAACTGATTTTAGAGTGATATATATCTATATATACTTTTCCAAAAAAGTAGGGGATATTTGATAAAAAAGAGATATATGAAGAAATATATTTATATTTTCATCAAAAAGACAGTTGAAACATTGCACTTTGACATCTGGTGAATGATTGCAACGATAGTTGGGTGTTTGACAAGCATACATTCCACGCAGTGAGCTGTAGAAGACATGGACGGCCAGTCAGAAAATTTACCACATTCAGCCCAAGACCTCAATACCTTGTAAATCCTCATCGATTCGCGAGACAAGCGCAGATCCGATGTGGCATACTCCTAACCAAACGTCCAATATCAGCTTGACTGATGTTATTCCATTCTTCCTGTAGTGCAGCGGCGAGTCCCTGAACATTTGTGGGGGCTGTTGGCGTTGTCGTAAGGGCCTGCCAAGCATATCCCAGACGAGCTCGATTGGTGAAAGGTCTGGACTTAGTGCTGGCCAAGGCAGTGTAGTGATGTTCTGCTCCTGGAGGAACTCTGTAGCGACACGGGCCCTGTGTACTCTTGCATTGTCATCTTGGAAAATGAATCGACGGCCGTGACTTCGCGCAAATGTCACCACATGAGCTGCTGACATATTGTCACGGTAGTACTACCATGTGGCACGCCGTTGGATGACATGCAATGCTGTTCTGCTTGCCATGGTTATGCCTCCCCACACCATAACCGATCCACCACCAAAACGATCTTGCTGCCTAACGGTTACGTTGTGGTATCGTTCGTTCCGTCGCACCCACACTGTGTTTCTCCTGTCGTGGAAGTCGAGAGTGAACCTCGATTAATCGGAAAACATGACGTTGCTCCACCGACGATTGCCCCAGAGCTGTCGTGCTCCACACCAATTACTCCTTGCAGCGATGTGACGTTCAGTCAAACGTGGAATTATTCGAGGTCGTTGAGCTTCAAATTCCAGCTGTGTAGACGAGTTCGGATAGTCTGACCACTGACTCGCACATCTGTCGGTCGGTGTAGCTGCTGTCCCATTTCTGAGGCACTTTGATGGCGGTTCCGTAATGCTGTGGTTCGGATGAAACGATCCTGGTTCGTAGTTGTCGTCCTTGGGCGACCTGACCGACGACTGTCATCAACATTGCCTGTCCGACGGTAGCGTGACCACAACCTGCTAATCGCCGATTGAGTAACGCTGAGAATTTGAGCCACTGCAGTCTGTCTGTTGCCAGATGCCAACATACCAACGGCACGTAAACGTTCGTCACGTGTCAGTCTTCTCATACCTCAAAAGTTACGTTTCGACCAGAAACTATTGATGAACGAGTTTGTACAAAGAAAAGAACGCTGGGGCTTCCGAAAAAACCCGTATAGTACAAATGAAAATTTCGAAACGTACCCCACAGACATAAACGCCGCGCTCGTGCGAAAAACCTGCACGAAGTTTTCGTGGGCCGGTGACATTCATGATCCAAACTAAACATGTTGATGTGTCCAATCAAGCGTATCCAATACCATTTTCCGAAAATATCAACATCAGTTTGGATATCCCCTACTTTTTTTAATAGTATAGTATGTATCACTATCAGTGTTGGGATTGTCTTGCTGTATAGTTGGGGACGGAAACAGCGTAAGATCAATGCGAGCGATTGGAATGAAATACCATTTTCTCGAGCAACTCTTTTACTGATCTTTTTTTTAAACTAAACCATTCTACAAGCATAGTTAGGGACTAGACAGTCAGTCCACGGAACACGGAATTAGTCGTTGACAGAATGTAGGTGAACACATCGGGTCACGCTGTACGTCATCCTAAATGAGCGTACGACAAAACAGGGATTCTATATAGAATAAAAAGGTACTATGGCCAGTAATCAGATTTAAATCACTCGGAGAATGAGGGTTGTAACCACACGGCTCTGGATTCAAACCTCAAGTAGGATACTGGTTTTTACCACGAGGCTCTGCCGGGTGGTTAAACGCTTATTCTACGAGTGGTTTAAATCTGATTACCGACCCTATTTGTTTTATTTATATACTGTCCAGTTAAAATGAAAAAAAGATACTTTCTATCTCAAACAGATGGGTTTGTTTTGCTTACGTCTGCGCCGGTGAACAGTACTTCCGACTGCACGTGAATGCCAGCTAGACACATCATCAAAGTTGATTGAATTTACCTTGCTTTTTCAGTGAAATTATTATTAACAATTCTTAAATTTCATTTTAAATATTTAATTGAAGGTAATTTAAACTTAATAAGTCACTGCGGAATGAAACATCGCGAATCGTGTGAATGTATCGAAGTCGGCAAATTGGGTCATGTCAAAGATCAAGTTGGATGTAGTTCCTACTATAGGTGTGTGAATTTTTGTAATGGGATTCCCATTGAAAACGTCTTAACCGCAGTAGAAGCTTTACACAGATAGTGGGGTTGAAAGCTAAAATTTAACATTTTCAAAGGTAATAACATAGGTGAGCATGGTCAGATGCTAGTAAAGAATTCTGTCAGATTCTATCAGTAGGATTCCTAACCAAATAGTCTATCATAAAAAATGGATCACGGAAATACGTGTGACCCTAAGAGGATACGCCGCACAGATCGAATTAACAAGTTAATATCAAGTGTTTGCCAAGCAATCATATTTTGACACCAGAAAGATAGTCAATAAAGGGAATAGGGAGCCCGGTGGCTTACTGGTTACAGCATTGGACTTTAAACCGAAAGGTCAACGGTTCGATCCCCGCCAGGTGTAACTGCGTTATGTTTTTAGGCAAAACACTTAATCCCGAATGTCCACATGGGGGCACTGCGGCGCTGTGTATTAAGGTGTTATGCACGTTGATTGTGCACTTGTCTTCAACCAATGCAAACCCTGCTTGTGTGGAGTTAGTACGTAGTGGAGTTTGACTGTTGGTCGGTGCTGTTCGGTGGTTCTCTCGGAGTTCCCCAGCTTCCTTTAACCGTAAAACTGTTTATTTATTTACTTATTTATTTATTGGTGTTTAAGGTCACGTATTTCTGCACCATTGCTAATCATGACCACGGCAATTTTAGTGGTTGAGGAAGCCGGAGTACCCGGAGAGAACCACCGAGCAACGGCGAGCACAAAAATAAAATCTAGTCTTCAATCGTGTTAGATAAAAGGTCAATATAAAGAAAAGACTTACCCATTCTCTTATTTATTTATTTGGGCAAGACACTTCACCCTAATTGCCCATGCGGGGGCACGGTGGCGTTGTGTACTAAGGCGTACTGCACGTCGATAAGGCACTTGTCTTCAACCAATGCTAACCCTGCTTGTATAAAGTTAGTATGTTGGGAAACCTGACAATTGCTCGCCGTTGCTCGGTAATTCACTCCGGGTACATCGGCTTCCTCCACCCATAAAACTGTCCGATACGAGGTGACCCTGGCTGTCTAAAATGTCGTTAAACCCCAATAAATAAATAAGTAAATAAATAAAAATAAATAAAAATAAATAAATAAATAACTCCACTAGAAAACCCATGCATATTTGACACCCATGTGGCTTCAGGCGAATCATTTAGCTGTTTATTAAAATCACGATACCTTATCTCACCACATGAGTGCAACAAAAGCATTGCAGATGGCACCCTATTCCAACCCAGGGACGATAGGCATATCTGTTGGAATATCGAATATTTATATACACTGTTGGTACACTTGATAATATTTTAGGACTCAGACTTGTCATTTTATTCTTGGGGCAATTCCTCCGAAACACTGAAGCCAGTGCCGTATTAACCCATAGCCGGGTCCCTAGGCTTTTAGATACTTCGGGGACCCCTCCGGCACTTCAGTCTTTCACCCCACTACAGCTGACAGCCTGACCCTGGTACGGTAGGCACTATGCCGCAGTACACAGCCCTGTATCCACTTTGCGGGTGTGCATATACATATGTGTATGTATCGCTACGGCGCAGAGTGCAAAGTGCCTTTAACCATTGGCGCCCTAAGGCGCTGGTAACAGTGCCTCAGCAAAAAAAAAAAAAAAAAAAAAAAAAAAAAATTGGCGGGCCTCCTGTCCCTTCGGGCCCCTAGGCTTCAGCCTAGTCAGCCTTATTAATAATACGGCCCCGACTGAAGCAGCACCGGCTGATAGCCGACAAAACGGCGAATGTTCATGTTCATCTACATGAGCATTAACGTGCTGCCTAACACGAATAGAATACGACACTTGCATAAACTTTACTGCATTAACAAAATATTTTCATTTATTTTCTATACAACAAAGTTTATGATAACCTCATTGGAACGAACTCGTTGCAATGAGGTTGTCATAAACTATGCTTTGGGGGCGAAAATTGAAAAAAATAACAAAATTTGAATGGTCGTTTTTGTGAATTGCTCTGGTCGGTATGATGATTTCTTTTGGTAAAGGGTTGAAATCCCTCTCTACATGTGGGATATATCCAGGCGTGGCATGTAGTCCCATCGACCAATCGCCTTTGATTTACCAGCGGCGAGGCTTGCGATCACAGAAGGCCACCCATACACTGATATAGTCAGCGGTGGACCACGTGCCTTAGTGATATAGTAGGAATCCAACACACAAAGCCATGTAAGCGGCTAACGCACCTCTTCAGCTTGAATACACTGAACTTCCGTAACTAAATTCATACTCAAGTGTGTTCACTCGAATCATACCGTGCCAGGATAGGCAATTTTAACCTTTCAGTTTTTTGTAGTAGTTTAAAACAATGCTTGCCGAAAGGTAGATCTACTTGTATCCTATTTTACTTGCTTTTGCGCCTCAGTGGTGTTGAGCTGTATAAAAATTTTACTGCTATGTTTGCTTTGTTCATTGGGCAATCTAGCGCGTCCCTGTTACCTATCACTCAGTAAATTCTGTTGAAGCAATTACCCATCACTACGGATCTCTGAATGTTCTGCAAGGCACGTCGAATTTGAAAGTATTAACCACATTTCTCCTATTGATGTTCTTTTCCTTTTGCTTGGTCATAAGCTTATTACTATTGTCCGGTGATATTGAAACTAACCCTGGTCCAAATTCTCTAAATTCAGACCATAATCAGAATACTCTAAAAATTATTCATCTTAACGTTCAAAGCCTCAAACCTAAACTGGATATTGTACAATGCGAATTTGCATCATTTGATGTCGTGGCTTTGAGTGAAACATGGTTGCACAGTAACGATCCTACATCGGATGCCCGACTCCTTGGGTTCCATGAACCATTGAGATTCGATCGCTCGTCATGGAGAGGTGGGGTTACTATATACATCAAAGACGGCATTTCCTATCGACACAGGTCGGATCTTGATACTCCTAATACGGAGTGCCTATGGACTGAAATATTTACCAAACGGAGTAAGTCGTTATTATTAGGGGTATTCTATCGCCCTCTCAATAGTCCTCCAGAAATATGGGATTCCATATCAGCATCCATCGAAAAAGCCAGAGACACGTCTGTTGGTGATTTAATTGTCACGGGTGATTTTAATGATAATCAAATGGCTTCCGCAAGAAGCAGCTTTTCTGAAATAATCAATTACTTTAACCTTAGACAGCGTGTGGGTGAACCGACTTGTTTTACCGAGACATCTGCTTCACTGTTAGATCTCTTTGCTGTCAGAGACACAATCAACGTGAAAGCATGTGAAGTCATTGAACCAATTATCCCTGACATGACCCGCTATCATTGTCCAATCACAATCGAAGTTGAATTCATAAAACCAAACCCTTCATCTTTTAAGAGGAAAATATGACTTTATTCTCTATGTAATTACGACGTACTGAACGAGGCTTTCTCTAACACCGATTGGAACTCTATCTTTTATACTCTGTGTCTTGATAGTATATGGTTTCCAAATTCACCGACAAAATACTCGATATTGCATCTAGACATATACCTAATAAAATTATTACTTCGAGAGTGGACCAACCAAAATGGATGCATAATGAAATAAGATTACTTATTAGACAGAGAAAACGTTTGTATCGCATTGCTAAACGCACGAATGTCCCGCACCCCTGGGCTAATTATAAACTCAAACGGATTGAGGTTGTATCGGCTATCAGGAAAGCTAAAGACCTGTACCTTTCGAAAGTTCAATCTACATTGAATAGCAACGTAACCCCAGCATCTCTGTGGTGGAAGACCCTAAAAACACTCATCGCTAGCAGTAATGCAGCAGGTTATCCTACCTTGATCCATTTAAACAAATTATATTCCTAAAGTGCTGAGAAAGCTGAAGTGCTCAATGAATACTTCAGTTCTATCTCGACAGTTGACGACTCGAATGCTTGTTTGCCTGATCCACCACCCCCTGTTTCCAATGTATTGATAGTATCACACTACAGTGCAGCGAAGTATATGCTGCAATGAAGTCGATAGAGGTGTCGAAGGCACCTGGTCCCGATGAAATAAGCCCGCGTCTCCTTAAAGAATGTAAATCCTCTCTCTGTGAACCACTCTCAATTTTATTCAACATATTACTGAATAACTCGTACTTTCCTTCATTATGGAAAAGAGCAAACGTCACCCCAATCCTTAAAAAACAACCTTCAAACTCGGTCACTAATTATCGTCCGATATCGTTGATAAGCTGTGTTGGTAAACTATTTGAAAAGTGTGTTTTCAAACGCCTGTGGCAATTTTTGAACGAAAATAATGTTCTCAGTCAATTCCAGTCAGGCTTTACACCTGGAGACTCAACTGTTCTCCAACTGACCGACATTTACGATGAATTCTGTCGTGCGCTTGACGAAGGCAAAGAAGTCAGGGTCGTTTTTTGTGATGTCAGTAAGGCGTTTGATAAGGTGTGGCATGCTGGTCTTATCCACAAGCTGGAGAGTATTGGCGTCTCAGAGGAACTATTATTGTTTTTAAAATCGTATCTTGCAGATAGATCGCAGCGAGTTGTGATAGCCTCTGATACATCATCATGGCGGCCCATCGATGCAGGTGTACCTCAGGGGTCTATACTCGGACCCTTACTGTTTCTGATATACATAAACGATATAACCAGCGATCTTCTCACTAGTATACGCCTCTTTGCAGATGACACGTCTTTATTCTTAATTATCGAGAACCCTGAGCAAGCCTCGGCCATAATCAATCATGATCTGGCAACAATCGAGCATTGGGCCAGAACATGGTTGGTCGAGTTCAACCCCCACCAAAACAGAAAGCTTGTGTGTATCACGTAAAAACAATCCCAACCCCCACCCACCCTTATATTTTGGCGACTCACAGATTTTGGAAGTTTCTGAACATAAACATTTAGGGGTGGTACTGAATAGCACATGTACATGGAACGACCACATTGTCCACATCTGTTCCAAAGCCTGGTCCCGCTTAGATTTATTGAGGAGGCAGAAATTTAATCTTGATCGTAGTGTCCTAGAAAAAATATATTTTGCTTTTATTAGGCCTCTTCTGGAATACGCAGATACTGTCTTGGATAACTTTACTATTACTGATGCCGCGGAACTTGAAAAAATACAGATTGCAGCAGCAAGAATTATTACGGGTGCAACAGTAAGTGCCAGCAAGTTATATTCGGAAACACGATGAGACTCCCTGCAAGACAGACGACGTAAACATAAACTAATCCAGTTTTTTAAAATGTATCATCACATGTCACCCCCTTACATCTCCAACAAAGTTCCCCCAATCATCTCCCTCTCGAATGCATCTCTTAGTCTCCGATCTGGTCAAAACCACCGAGTTCCTTTTTGCCGAACGCAACCATACCATCCGTAGTGTTACTGACCAGTGGAATAACTTACCCTTACCTGTCCGCGAGAACACGTCATTGCTTAACTTTAAAACTTTTCTGAACGATGGTAACCAAAGACCCCCAAGGTTCTACAGTAATGCGAAATCTCGCAGGGCCCAAATATACCATTACAGACTGCGGTTGCATTGTAGTAGCCTTAATTCTCACCTATACGATAATCACTTATCGCTCAGTCCCTCCTGTCAATGTGGTGAGCGTGAAACTACCGATCATTTTTTATTTCGTTGTCCACTTTTTTTTGACTGCTCGTAATTATACGATTAATGTACTCCCATTTGCAGTAGATACATCCATACTTCTGTTTGGTTCAGAATTCTTGAATAACGACGACAACCGTCGTATCTTTGAAGTGGTTCATGACTTTATTTTATCTAGTAAGCGCTTCCAATGAGTCGAACATCCGCGGGGATCCCGTGAAATGAGGCAGCGCTTGTCTTTTGTGGTAAACAAGTTCTGCTTTCCCGGGAAGTGCAGTGCTTGTTTCCTACGGTATACAAGTTCTGTTTCACTGTAAAAAGGGACTCTGTCGCCAATGCCTGGGGTGGGAGTCCTCTTAAATGGGCAACGATTAGCTAAGTTCGATTCTACCTCTTTGATGCGTTCGCAAGTCTCAACTATCCATAGCTGCAGAAAAGTGACCTTAATCATTAATAATTAAATAAACAACGATTTGAAACTCGATACTATGCCTTCATTCTCACTTCTTATGGGAATCAAGATATTGAAGCTGTGATTGTTCACTGCGATAAATAATTTCTGCTTAGCTGGTACAATAGGACCGAGTGACCAATGCCTGAGGTCGAATACCTTTTCATGCATTTCATCGTTCAACACTACCAACAATTATTCACGCCTAACACTCTACAAAATAAGATAACGAAACAAGCTGCCTATACCCGATTCCTTGACTCTTGAGTGTTCGATCAATGTATGATGTATTCAAGCTGTTTCTATTTTTCTATCTTTTTTTCTCCTATCAGTGCTGCTGTTCTAACTTCTTTTACTTTTTTTTCCAATTCAATTTGATGTTTAAACAATCTCACACATAGTTGCCTGGCGGTTGAGGCTTTCTGCACTCCGTACCTGAATGCTATTGATCTCTCCAACCATATTGTGTCGCGCTAATTCTGGGGACTGGGTTTTGGTGACTGGGACTGATCGTGCACACGTACTTGTACTGATCTACAACCGCAGGAACTAAGCTACTTTTATATCCAATAGAGTGAGAGTCTCAGCCTCCTGGTCGCGATGTGTGAGCTTCTCCGCGGATATGCATCACCTACAGGAGTAATTTTATATTTTGTCAGGGAGACGACTTACATAAGCTTTAAGCTTTCTATCGAATCCCTCTCTTACACAGTAAGCATTCTGCTAGTCTTCACTTGTTTCGTGTATACTACTGTATCTTGTGTTGCTCAGATCTTTCTTGTTAACTGTTCTTGAGAAGAGTTTATACTTATCAATTATTCAATAAATATTGTTTAAACTAAATTGAGAAAAGTGCACGTTTTACTTTCATCTAAATTTAACAAATTTATCCACCAGGAAAAGTAGCTGAATATGGATGGGGTGGAGACGTGGGCAAAATGTGCACCCTTCTGCACTTTAACCCTTTGAACCCTCGTTTCCTGGAATGCTATCGCATTTGTGTACACTTGCAGTGAGATGGCCGCCTAATATCAAGATACAGGGAGCATAAAATAACAACCGCAGTTTTCGGCCGTCTGATTGCGGACTGCAGTTATAACATTGTCATCAATGCCCCTCGTTTCCGGGAATGCTCTCGACTTGACTTACACTTACAGTGAGATGGGTCAGTCCAATATTAACATACATGGAGGATAAAATAACAACTGCAGTCTGCAGCCGTCTGGCTGCAGACTGCAGTTATTATTTTATCATCAATGACATGACCCGTGTATAGACCTTATATAATAAGACAAAAATGGGACGAAATTATCTCTTGGACCAAAAAATTAAGTCTTACGAGTAACAAGGGTTAAATTCTGTAGAAGAGACAAATCATATGAGGAGTCTTCAGTTACATCATAAGAGTTAAAAGAGTATGTACAATCTCTTCCTGCCAATCCCAATAAGATTCCAAAGACGGGAACCCGAAAGAGAATTACAAGTTTCAGGTGACTGCATTTGCGTGCGTGCGTGCGTGCGTGCGTGCGTGCGTGCGTGCGTGCGTGCGTGCGTGCGTGCGTGCGTTCGGCAGGCAGGCAGGCAGGCAGGCACGCACAGAAGCTCTGATGGTGGCGATAATATGGTGTAAAAATAGGTCGGTCGAGATATGTTGGTCTTATCTCTCTCTCTCAATCTCTCCCCCCCCCCCCCCCCCCCCAAAAAAAAAACAAGTTGGAGGTGTATATGTGTGGAGGTGAGGGCACGTGATCTTCGGTTCCTACGTCTTTGAAAAACAGAAAATATGACAACACACCAGCACGCTCATTTCTCGGTACTCCCAAGGTTTGTAATTCCGATTGCTAAAACAGCATTCAAACCTTCCAATATGTTCTTCGGCCATGTATAAGAGATTCGGATTTATCTTGTATCGAGGCAGAGAAGGCAGAATGAAGGGTGTGCGGAGGAGTGCTGAGAGCATCACCCATAATTGTTTTCATATATATGTTACATGATAACACAATGCATTTAAAAAGTTGTGACTTTACAAATGCGTCAACAAACAGGCATTCGCTTTCCCCTGTTGTGAATTCAACTACTCCTCGTGAACTTTTCAGTTTAGAGAATTGAAACCTTACAAAATTTTGTCGCCAGTTTTGTGATGCACAAAATATGTTCTTCACAACATTCCCCGATTTGTTTAGAGTTATTTCCCTTCTTCATCACAGAAAACATAAGGTTTTTTTTATGATGGAGGCAAATCTTGCTCGCGCTTAACGAAGATTTTCCTTTCCAATCGCTTCGCTAGCGCATCCTTTACCCCTTCAGCCCGGTGTGCATAAATGCTTGAGTGAAGAAAGAATTGATAGTGGACAAGCAGACGATATAAAGAGCATATTAAGGGGCTAAAAAAGTAATGGAATTTTGTTTATTTTGAAATTCTCACCTCTCATATTCCTTAAATTCAGATTAAATATTCACAAATTATACATCAAAATAAAGGTTGGGATGTATAGAACACAACACACGTATGCAATCCACTCATAGAGTTGACAGCAGACACCACTGGTTCCTGGAAGTCTGCTATCGTATTCGCACCAGAACTGATAATAAAATAATATTTCGCAAGAACAACTCGTGGCCGAATGTGCTTCAGATATTCAATAACAAAGCTAGGCATTCAAAACACTTTCGAGTGCAGCGACAGGACTGCATTTTGGAAAAGGACAACACTGTCTGCATTTTTTATTGAAGATGGTTTCCATGCTCGACAGACATGCGCAAATCACTCGATACCACGAATTTCCATCGAAAAACAAAATCGTAATTCTAAGAAATTTCAACAGGTGTCATGATACCTTGCATTGAATATGGTAACTGTGTAATCTCTATCCAATAACAGTATACTGTAAGAAGGCGATCTTTTTCATTATTTGATTTTAGACGGCATTGTTTTTACATGCTTTTTTCGTCCGATGACGTCGATCGGAAATCGAAAGTATACTCATACGTAAACAAAAGCAATGGCTTTGGAATTTTCCCCCATGCAGATCTGTAGCCGTGTTTTGATGAATTTTGATTCCCTTGCTTTGTTCTTGGATATGTAAAGCACATTTGGCCACAAGTTGTTTTCGTGAAATATTATTAAATTATCAGTTCTGGTGCGAATACGGCAGCAGACTTCCAGGAACCAGTGGTGCCTACAGTCGACTCTATGAGCTGATTACACGTGTGTTTCTTGTTCTATACATCCCAACCTTCATTTTGATGTACATTTTGTGTATATTTAATTTGAATTGAAGGAATATCAGAGGTGAGAATTTTCAAAATAAACCAAATTTCATTACTTATATAGGCCCTTAAATTAGTAGAACAATATTTGTTTGAAAAGAACTGTTCTGTTAAAGTTTGTTGGAAAGTTCTGTTGAGCACTCTCCGGTGAACTGTGAATAAACAGATATTCCAACAGCTATTCCAACAGATATTGAAGCCTTGACCCTCTGTACTAAGGTTATATAATATAATTTTTTCAGAGTTTTCGGCGCCTATGCACACTGTGTGATGTTACAAAATTTCTTCAAGTGTCCAGCTAGCAGATGGTTAAGAACAATTTACTTACGTTTTCACAGAAGAATGTGTAGCTGATATGTAACTCCTCCATATTGTCAATAAAACAGTAATATGTTATATAGATTTAATGATAGTTTGTCTGAGCTAGAACTGTCTTGTTACGGTTTATTGGCGAGTATTAGTGTGTGCTCTCCAGTGAACTGTGACTGAACAAATAAACCAACAAATATTGAAACCATGACCTTTGGTATTATTGTAATAGAAGTCCCTGTCAGCTTTTCAGCACCTTTGCACATGTTGTGGTATTATTAAAAGTTCACCCGTACCTAGCCAGCAGATGGTTAATGAAAATTTATTTACATTCTCTGAGAAATTTACGCGGGAGAAGTATCCGGCCAGCAGATGATCAATGGTTATTTATTTTGCCCTCTCTCATAAATGTAAAAGGTAAATGTTTCTCTGGTATTTTAGTCATAAAACAATAACATATTATATGGGTAGAATAGTAATTTGTTGTTTTCTGACAATTTATGGGAGAATGCTCATGCCCCCCCCCCCCCGCCCTCCTACAAGTATGAATCAACAGACATTGAATCCTTGACTCTTTGTATGGGCATAATAGGCATTTTTTCCATGTTTTAATACCTTTTCACATTGCGCCTGCTGCTCGAAGTGTTTTTTTTATCCTGATGGTTAACCCTTTACCTAACCTGAAAAGCAGACGACACTTGCAAAAATAATTCTTGAATAACTAATTTTTTTAATTTTTTGTCTCAAAAACATAGGTTATGACCCCTCGTTGGAACGAGCTCGACGAGCTCGTTCCAACGAGGGGTCATAACCTATGTTTTTGAGACAAAAAAATGAAAAAAATAATGAAAATTAATTGGCGATTTTTGAGAATAGCGCTGGCCGGTTTTGGTCGTTAAGTTAGGTAAAGGGTTAATGATAATTTATTTACCATTGTTCCGGAAATCCCCGAGGCTCGTATCCAACTTATCCATGTTGTCACAAAACAGATGCCATCTCATATTTGTTAAACGATAGTTTTGTAAACTAAAATCTTTGCATGCGTTGTGTATTGTTATTATTTTGATCGTGTTTATTCTCTTTCCATTGTACCCGTATTTTGATCGAACTGTAATGTTTATGTGCATCTGTTTTCGAAAAAATATTTCGAGAAGCAGCTCTTGCCCAAACAATTTGTAGCTCATGTGTGAATACCAGACAAAGATAATCATGGTTTGGCAAGCTTTAATTATAAATTGTCACATAGTTATGACGTCACGCCTTTGTTAAAAGTGTGTGATATATTTCGAAGAGTTGGTTAGAGTATGTGTGATATTCAACATACATCGCCACACTTTTACCAATCAAGGAACAATAGACAGTGATTGTGTAACCTGTCAGTTCTAATACAAACACAGCCGAGAGGAAAGATTAAGGGCACCTGTGCTAAAATGTTTTGAACAGAGAAACGAGAATTTACCTGACTTTTGATTTTATTGAAAGAGTTAAAGAAAGAAATCCACACCCGGGTGTAAATGATAAATGGAACGTTTAATTTCTCGCTCAACCTTTTGAGCGCAATGACGAAACGGAAAAAATGAAGTAATATCACTTGCTTTCCATCAATCTTCATGTGTCTTGCAAGTTTGGCTTAAGAAATTAACTAATTAAACGGGATTGGACACGTGTCAGACAAGGGTTCAGTGGAGTGTTTGATTGTTCGTGTTTTGATTGTTTGTGCAAACATCAATGTGAGAAGTCGGTTACAGCACAAAAACTCGTGATATTGAACATACAATCGCTCGAGCTAGTTACTCGGACAAGTCCTCGTTAACTAACTCTCGCGATTGTATATTCAATATCACTCGTTTTCTATGCTGTAACCTATACATAACATGAGAATAATTGAATGTTTGGCTTGACAGGCTTTGAGGGTCAGTTAACACTTTTAACATTTATTTCTGGAAAGGTCTTCCTAAACTATATTTCTCTGCGGAAAAGTCTATTATTTCACAGCCTACATTTATGAATGATACTATTCATGGGTAATGTACG
This sequence comes from Pictodentalium vernedei, assembly GCA_031216915.1. Lineage (NCBI taxonomy): Eukaryota > Metazoa > Mollusca > Scaphopoda > Dentaliida > Dentaliidae > Pictodentalium > Pictodentalium vernedei. Next base: position 254,916,404 of record CM062293.1, on the reverse strand, counting down.
TATATTCGACAGTTAATTGTATTCTCTGAAATTGCAAACGACTTCACTGGAAATTGAGGGCTAATGATGATTGTTTAACGCCTATAATTGTTGCCCTTTAATAATGGCCTACGAATTGGTCTGTTGATTTACAATGCCCATTTCTACAGCAAAGACAAAATCAAAACGCCGAATGCATTCTGTAGTTGTTAGAGGGTCCAGTGCAGACGTAAACTCGAGAGTTTTTACTGCGCTGTGAGGTTGCCCCCCCCCCCCCCCCCAATTGAATCTTCATCATGTTAATTGACCAATGCTGGTTTCTATGGCCCCCATATCCCATCTTTGCTGAAATGTGTATGTAATCTATGCTAGGAATATTGACAAAATTGATTTTATTTCTGACACTGCACCATCCCAATACCACTTACGTTTCAAATGAAACGATACCCATCAACTTTTTCAATTTACATTTTGTTGTTCTGTTTACAATGTTTTTGCACTGAAACCGATCTGAGAAATTTGCCACATTTGTCTTACAATAGAATGCACACCTTGAAAGACCAATTCTCACAAACTTGTACTGCCTGTATACTGATAGCACCTAATGGATGACAACATATCGACTTATCGCGCGAGGATTGGGTTTTTCAGGGGTGGAGGCAGAAATAAATCATTTTTGAATTCCAATATCGTTCTCCTTGTGATGCTTTTATGCGCGGTTGGACATCGAGGATTAAGTATAATGATTTTTATGCATCTCTTTACAAGTGGGGATATTGAAGCTAATCCTGGGGAAATGAAGATTGTACATATTAATGTTAGAGGTTTCCGCAACAAAACCGATATAATAAGCGCCGAATTGGGAAATTATGATATCATTTCTGTTTCGGAGACTCTGTTGTCAAACACCGTTCAAAACAAAGATATTCAAATACAAGGCTATCATTATCCACCTATTCGTATGGATCGAGGAGAGGAGTCGGGGGGAGGAGTGGCCGTTTATATCAAGTCTTACATAGTTTGGAAACGTCGATATGATCTTGAAATCCCAGGCTTAGAATTAATCTGGACAGAACTGCGAAATCAGAACCAAAAATTGATACTGGGAGTTGTATACAGGCCCCCCACTGGCAATAATTATTACTGGAGTCTTATTGATGAATCTATCCAAAAGGCAAGGAATGACATGTCGCTGAAATGTGTGATAGTTGGTGACTTCAATTTTGACTGTTTCAACAATGCACACCGAAGGATCAGGCAGCTGGAAAACGATTACAGCCTATCTCAAATTGTCAAAGACCCAACGCGTGTAACTGAACACTCTTGCAGTCTACTTGATCTAATTTTAGTATCGTGTCCAATGCTAGTTGAAAATTGTTCTGTTATTCCTCCCTTCTGTAGTGATCACCATGCTACTGCTGTTACAATACAATTCCCCAAAAGTAAAACTGCCTGCTTTAAAAGACAAATTTGGGATTATAGTAATATGGATATAAACGAATTACGGGCACATTTTGCTCAAACTACGTGGGAAGACTTTTTTACTGAAAACTTAAATGATACCACAGAGAACCTTACATCGTATATCATGGACTCAGCTAAAAACTACATACCAAACAAAACCATTGTAGTACGTCCGAATGATAAACCTTGGATGAACTCAACGATCCGAAAAATGATGAGAGTGCGTGATCGATCACACAAAAAAGCCAAACAGACAAATAGGACAGAGGACTGGGCTAGATTTAGGCATGACAGAAACGAAACCATATCATTCATACGAACAGCCAAAGCGGAATACGATATTAAAACTGATACGTTTGTATCATCTGGTAACTTTGGCAGTAAACATTGGTGGGGGACCCTCAAATCTTTCTCCAAAGAGCACAATCTGAACTCTTCCCGCCACTTGAAAAAATGGGGAAATAATTAGTGATGTGATATCGATTGCAGACATATTAAATACGTATTTTGCTAGTCAAGCTAACTCAGTTGGTGACAAAGAATTACCACACATTCCACATTGTGAAATGAGTCTTGAATTCATAGTAATTTTCGAAGAGGAAGTCATGTCAATTATTAGTAATTTAGACACCCAGAAAGCTAGTGAACCAGATTTAATTAATAACAGAATTATTAAGGCATGTGCCCAACAGTTACCCCCCCCCCCCCCTCTAACTTATCTGTTTAATCTGTCCTTATCACGTAATGAGTTCCCAAATTTATGGAAGATGGCTAGTGTTGTGCCTATTCATAAGAAATTATCCGTAAATGACAAGGCAAACTATCGGCCAGTCTCTCTAACAAGCTCTGTCAGTACAATTCTAGAAAAAAAAGTAATTTTCAGACGCATTTTTTCCTTCTTGGTTGAAAACGGATTGTTAACACCCTTACACGCAGGCTTCATTCCGGGTGACAGTACAATTTACCAACTCATAGATATTGACAACTATATTGCCAGCAATATGGACACCAATAAGGAAGTCAGAATGGTATTCTGTGATATAAGTAAGGCTTTCGATAGAGTATGAGTAGGTAATAAAGGAGAGTTTACTATCACTTTGTACATGTACGTGTACAACATACGTATACGATGCGTTCACCAACGTGGAATTCAGTGTTAAATCGCACGCTTGTTCACAAAAATGTACAGTGATCTTGAATCCCCCATGTTTTTTTGTGACTCCTAGATCGCACTTTTAACGTTCAAATACTCGTGGTGAACGCGCGTTTTTTAAAAAAAGGTGAAATTGTACATCTTCACTTTTATCTTTTACTTTAAAATTTTTTGTCGACGTTCCCATCGCAGATCAGACCATCGATCCATCGTTGGTGAACGCGAGCAAAAAATTCTGGGCTATCATCAAAAAACGGTCTGCGGATTCTGCATCAGTGATCCAGAACTCTCAATTGTTTTGAGGCGGTGGGTTTTTCCCATTTATGACGTCATTAGGGGAATTCCCCACTATGGGAATTCCCAAACTCAGCTAATCGACCGATCGGATCGCTCGATTCTCCGCCAATTGACCGATCGGATCGCTCGATTCTCAAAAACTCGATCTGAACGAAGAGTGTTGTCGGTGTGTTAGAAATTCGCGAGCCCGCTGTCACGTCTTCCTGAAGTAAAACTAACACATGTTATCGTTATGATTGAATGAGGTTTTTGTTCAAAAAGAGTCGATTATGAATATGGTCTGTATTATAGACATTCATGTTTTGTCTTGATGAGACGGATAGAAATTGAGTTTTGGAGGATATTGTTTGAAGGAGTCGATCTGTAATAGATATTCGCGTTTTGTCTTGAATGAGACGAATAGAAATTGAGTTTTGGGGGATATTGTTCGAAGAGTCAAACACTTAGTGGAATGTTTAAAACGCATTTTCCGCTCAATTGGGTTTTTGAGTGGTAAATTTTTAATATATTCATGATAGCAATCAGAGAGAGATGAAATAAGTTCTCAGCGTTAAAATTAGTTTTCTTTTGTGTGTTGAAACTGTTTAACAGTCATCAAAGGGATTCTCTCTTAATTCGACATTGAGTGAATGGTTGTTTGATGTGTGAATGGAGATCTTTTGACAAAATGTAAAAAACTACTGTCAAAATGCGTTAAATCAGAAACCGGTTTGTCATGTACTGTTTAAACGTATTCTTAAACTTCACCAATTCAATTAACAGTCAGTTTATTATATTAAAGACGGAAAGATTTTTATTACTTAAAACATAAAAATATAATTAAACATTTAATTTTGAAAATAATAAAAACAATTAAAACGAAAGATGTTTTTACAGGTGGATCCTAGACATCGAGATCTAATTTTAGGCGAGTATGAACGTGCTAAGAAGGGGATTCAGTCAGCTGATAGGAGCAGACGTCTTGGTGAGATGGAACTCAAACGCGAAGCCACAAAAATATTTAAACCCGTGATGGAGGGTCAAAAGCTAAGCAGGAAGGAGATAGTCGAAGAATTGAGACCCATAAAGGAGAGTTCTTTGAGAATGGGTTCGTTGCCTCCTAGTTTTGGAAATCGGTATTCCGTTCAATCTACACCGGATTACGTTCCCAGGGGAATTCAAACAGATATGAGCGAGAGCGATGATACAGCTTCGACTATCACCACTAGTAGCGTCGCATCGTCCGATGATGATGGCGGTAAGAGAGATCAGTCGTATGGATTTTATAAGGATTCGGAGGGAAGGATTTTTGTAGGAGACACAGAAGTAGAAATTGACGATGATGAATTGATTGTGGGTTCGAACAAATACGAATTGACCGATGGTCTACGCAGATTGCTCCTTTACGACAAGCCTAGCGATTACATGGATCAGGATTTCGATAATTACGGAGACATTCTTGTTCAGACCCACGCCATGAAGAGAAATAACGATACCAGAGAGACGAGACCCAAAGCCAACAGAGGTTACAAGTGGACGAAAGTGGTGAAACTCATATGGGATATGAACAAGAAGTTCGTCGAATCGGTGACTGGCAAAGGGGTGAAAACCACTTTTCTTCTGAGCGATTCCGACGCTCTGTCTCAGAGATTGAGTTTGTTGATGGCGAGCAGACGGGCTGGTAACACAGGATTAGATAATCAGATAGTTGCTATATCTGACGAATTGTTAAGACAGAAGGTTTTGAATAAAAACCAGTATAAAAGGCTGATGAACGAATTGAAGGATTGATGTGTATATAATAAGTAGAGAGAAACAAACAAACAAACAAAAAAATAAAACAGTAAATTTTTACACTAGAATAATAAAAGTATTTAAAAACAACAAAACGATTTACCAGTGAAAAAAACAAAAATATATTATAAAATATGTTGGTGATAAAGAACAGGGGATACGTCAGGACTTACGTTCAAGGTGGTTCTGGCATTGTCGATTCTATAATGCGAGCGTTCACGGGCGATGCGGGTAGAAAACTTGCATCGACCGCATTTGAGGTCGGTAAGAAGACGGCTTTGGATGCTGGTAAGAAAGCCGCTTCTGAAGCCAGTGGTAGGATAGCTTCTGTGGCTGGCAAGAGGGCAGCCGACGCGTTGATCGACAATTTGATCAGTCCACCGGTGAAGCTAGCTGCGTTAGAGCGAACGCCGAAAAGTTGGAAAGATTTTAAGGATGCTGTGGTGCTTATACAAGATTTAGCCAAAATGACGAGCGGATCCGGATTGAGGAGAACTCGCGACGGTGCGATATAAATAAATAATAACATTAAAAACAGAGTTTGAAAAACATAAAACAAGTGCATTTGAAAAGAATCTAAAATAACAAACAAACAAAAATAAAACAAAGATGAACATTAAAGATATGTCTTGGAACGACGCCGCGACCAAGAGGTCGAATAACGAGTTCTTTCCCAAGAGCATAAGAGGCTTGATAGTGGGAAAATCGAATTGTGGAAAGACCAATCTGTTGATGAATCTGTTGTCCCGACCCGACTGGTTGGATTACGACAGATTGTTCATGTTTGGCAAGAGCTTGTTTCAACCCGAATACAGATTGCTTCGAGAGTGCATGGATCGTAGATTGCCCAAGGACGTCATAGTCAGAATCTTTGACAGTAGGGAGGAATTCGACAAGAGCGAAGCTCCACTTTCGACCATTTTGGACGGTGCGGCGACGGAACTGATGAAGAGAAATGCATCTTCGAACGTTGAGTGTCAATTTTATGAGAACGCTAGCGACGTTCCGGATCCTAGAGAACTGAAATCGGAAGATAAGAATCTCATGATTTTCGACGATCTGCTTTTGGAGAGACAGAACCGATGCGAATCGTATTACGTTAGGGGTCGACACAGCAACGTGGACTGTTTCTACCTGTCGCAGAATTATTTTCGATTGCCCAGACAGACGATAAGGGAGAACGCTAATTTTCTATGTCTCTTTCGCCAAGATCTCAAGAATCTCAATCACATCTACGTCGATCACGTCGCAAATGACATGAGCGCTGCAGAATTCAGGAGATTCTGCAAGAGGGTTTGGGATGGTGGACTTTACAATTTCGTCGTGATCGATTTGACAAGCGAATGTAATCGCGGAAAATATCGGTGCGGATTTGACAAGTTTTATGTTTCTGATGATAATAATAAGATAGAGCGTGAAAATAAAAAAAATTAGAAAATAATAAATCTTCAAATAATTAGTTTTGAATAAAAAAAAAAAAAAATTAAATATAATGTTCGAACATGGAGAATTGTTAGAACGGATAGCCGAGAATATGGCTGCAAAACAATCCATTCAAATCGTGGTGAGTGGCAATTCGACTTGATTCGCTACGAAATTCGAACCTTCCATCGAATTGAATTGAGAGAAAAGATACGAGATGGCATTGGTGAATCTGGAGACTTATTATTCCTTTCCCAACGTCACTGAAAAGAATAACTCGTTCAAGTATTTTGACGGAACGGATTGGTTAGAGATTCGAATTCCCAAAGGGAGTTACGACATAGACGATTTGAACAATTACATTCAGACACGAATGAAGACGGATGGAATGGGAAGCAACAAGATCAGACTCGCTCCCAATCCTAATACCTTACAGACGATGTTGGATTTGGAAGATAATTTTCAAGTGGATTTCAACACGGACGATTCTATAGGCAAGATGTTGGGATTCGATCGAAAGATGTATCGAGGCCATGCGGCATCTGAAAATGCGGTCGACATTCTCACTGTCAATAGCATTCTGGTGAACGTAGACGTGATTGCTGGAAGCTACGTGAATGGTAGCGCTCAACCAACGATCTATTCCTTCTTTCCAAACGTGTCGCCGGGTTATAAGATCGTGGAGCAACCTCGAAATTTAGTTTATCTACCAGTGATTTTGGACACGTTGTATAGTCTCAAAACCACGTTGACGGATCAAAATGGTGAACTGTTAGATCTTCGCGGAGAGAGAGTGACGATACGATTTCACATAAGAGAAATATAAAAGCAAAAAAAAAATAAAAATATAGTGTATATATATAGATAACAAAAATAAAATAAACGCAATATTAATTTTACAAAATTATTTTAATATAATTATTAAACAAGAAACAATTGAAGTAAATAATTTAAAAAAACAGAATTATGACAGAATACATGGTTAAAAACTTGAACATATCCGCAGGACAGAGGAAGAAACTTAAGAGAGCGTTAACAACTCGAGGTGAGGTGGTGAGATTCAAATTCACTCACGAAGATCTGACAAGAAGCGGTCAGGATTCGATCGCCTGGACCAGAAGTCAAATCAAAAGGATGGAGAAAGCGATTTGCGATGGAAGAGGGTTGATGGTGAGAATGAGTCCCGCTCAATTTAGATACAATTTGAGAATGAAAGGTGGTTTCCTACCGCTATTGGCAGGAATAGCCGCAAAAGCATTACCCTTCGCTGCAAAGGCACTACCCTTTCTCGGAAAGATTCTTGGCGTGGGAGCTCTCACGGGACTCGCTAGTTTGGCAGTTGAGAAATTAATGGGTGGCAGCGGACTGTTTTTGAAGAAGGGAGGAGCCGTGTGTCGCATCCACGTAAAGGATTGTATCTAGAACCCGTTAGAGGTGGCAACTCTCTGAGAGGAAACGGTCTCTATCTGAAGAGAGGACGGAACGTTGAGCGACTTGGCAAGGGTTTGTTGCTCGGTGAGAATTCGCCGTTTAAGAACATACCAATTTTGAATATGTTATTATAATATAAAATTGTATAAAATATAAAATCATAGAAAGTATAAAATAATATATTTAAAATGGGTAAAAAGGTGGCGAAACAATTAGACGATAATGACGAATATCGCGAGACAGAGTGCGAAGAAACAAAAACAAAAATTAGATCAAAAGATGATCTCATTACTTTTTTTTTTTTTTCATTTTTCTTCGCTAAAAATCAATCTCTCTATTGTTTATATTTCCAAGTCCGTTATTAGCATGTTGACACACGTGTCTTCTCCTTTTTCGAAAACGTGTTGAATGTTTATCTTTACTCTTTTGAGTTTTTTTACATCGGTCAACCCGCTCTCACCACCCAATTTCTCCACGAGTTCGAATGAGATATTTGGAAATATGTAATTTCCATAGGGCAACGACAAATCGTCCTTTTCAAATTCTCTATCTTTGGTGATGACAATGTTCTGCAGATCGCTTTGGTACTCGTAAATCAAATCGAGCGCGGCTTCATCCAATTTCAAAGGCATCTTATATTTGTCGTATTTATGCTCTAAGCCCTTCGTCTCAACCTCGTTCAATTTGATGGGATCGTGTCGTTGTAATCTATAGATTTTATGACTGAATTTCTTATTCGTTTTGATTCGTTTCAATTTCAATTCGCATCTTTTAGGTGTTGTTGTCCTCATGATCAATTATTTATTTTTTTTGTTTTTACGAATTCTTGCAAATAATGTATATTTTAAATTTTGTATTTAAATAATAATTTGTTTAAAAAGTTTTTTTTTTCTCTTTATATATATATAAAAAAGTTGTTTTTTTAATTTTTAATTTTTTTTAATGTAAAATTTTTTAATAAAAGTTTTTTTCTCTTTATATATATATAAAAAGTTAAATTTTAACATTTCAATCTCTCTATTGTTTATATTTCCAAGTCAGTTATTAGCATGTTGACATTCGTCATTTTTCCACTTACGAAAATGGTTTGAATGTTGATCTTTACTCTTTTGAGTTTTTTTTCATCGGCGAATGCGCTCTCACCACCCGATTTGTTCACGAGTTCGAGTGAGATTATTGGATATATGTAACTTCCATAAGACAACAATAAATCACCCTTGTCGAATTCTCTGTCTTCGACGACGATGATATTATTCAGCAGATCGCTTTGGTACTCGTAAAACAAATCGAGCGTGGCTTCATCCAATTTCAAACACATTCGATATTTGTGGTAGTAGCGCTCTAAGTCCACCATCTCAACCTCGTTCAATTCGATGGGATCGTGTTGTTGTAATGTATAGATATTAAAACCGAATTTCTCATACGCTTCGTCTCATTTCAATTTCAATTCACATCTTTTAGGTGTTGTTGTCATGATCGATTATTTGGTTTTTATGAATTCTTGCAAATAATGTATATTTTAAATTTTGTATTAAAAAATTGAATTTAAAATTTAACTTTTTTTTTTTTTTTTATATATATAAAAAGAGTAAAAAAGCAAAACTTTTTAACAAATTATTTAATACAAAATTCCAAAAAAAATATTCTTACAAATGAAGCAAACAGATAAAGCAATGGTAAATTTAAATGAGAAAACCATACCTCAGTTAAACGAGATTTGTAAACTATTACAAATTTCAGATTTCAGAAATCATAGAACTAAATAAAAAACAAATGTCATACAAGAATATTTGCGAAATGCTAGAAAGGCAAACGAAATGTCGATAGCAACGACGTCAAAAGATGCATCGGTTGTGAAAAATGAGAAGATAATAAAAGGAATCGAAATGCCGACGTCGAAAAAAACCAAAAACGTTTCGATTGTGAAAAATAAGAAGATGACTAAACGAAAAGCCGTTGAAGAACATCAAGTTTCCAAAGAAAAGAAAAGAAAAACTAAAACGAAAACGAGTGATGCACTTCAGATTCAAGACAAACGAGATATATTGAGCGAAATTCAACAAGCAATCGACGAAGAGAAAGGAGAAGAATATGTAACACGACTCGTTGCGGAACTATTCCAATCGAAACCTGTAGAACAGGAGAGTGCGATCAAAGGCATTTTTAAAACTTTCGACGTGGTTCCCTCGTTCAAGAAAATCGATCCGAAATTGTTCATGGAGCGGGTGAAGAAAAAAGTATTGGATTTGTTTCGCGAATACATGAACGTGGGATTAAAAATTAAGATGATACTCCATTGCATAATGAATAAAATCGACGTGAAGTCCGGCGAGAGCATCATGAAAAATGCATATTTCAGATCTAATGTCGAACCCGTATATCGAGGTTCAGATCTATCGGACGTTTTCGAAAAGATGAAAGACAAGATGTTGACGTCTCTCACGAATTATCAACATGAAGGTAGTAATTAGACGTTCGATGAGGTGTTGAAATTCGAAATTCACATGAATAAAAACGAACCATTGAAAGGATCTTCCTACTTGGAATTACCGTATTTCTTGACTAAGAAACACACCGTGGTCAACGTGAGAAATAAAGATGATCAGTGTTTTAAATGGGCAGTCACCTCCGCTTTATACCCTGTCGAAATAAACTCTGATAGAGTTTCTCGTTACGAGGAAACTTCTAAAAATCTCGATTGGACCGGAGTGACTTTTCCAACAGAGTTAAAACATATCGAACGTTTCGAGGCTCAAAATCCCACTGTAGCGGTGAATGTCCTTGGATACGATGACGAAAAACAAAAGATCTATCCTCTTAGACAGACTTTGTATCGCGGAAGAGAAAAGACGATTATTTTATTATTGATTTCGAATGGTGACAATCGTCATTATTGTTGGGTTAAACATCCCACCCGATTACTGTCAAAACAAAATAATAATCATAACAGAAAGATATCTTTATGTTACAATTGCATGAACATATTTAAGACCAAAAAATCATTAGCGAAACATCAGGAATATTGCAACGAAAATCAAGGTGTCGCCATCGAAATGCCCAAACCCAACACCATCGTGAAGTTTGAAAATCACAATAGAAGGTTAAAAGTACCATTCGTCGTGTACGCCGATTTCGAATGTTTCACCGCGAAAATGAGTTCCTGTCAACCCAACGCTCTTCAAAGTTACGTCGAAAGATATCAAAAACACATACCTTTGGGCTATTGCATTTACGTGAAATGCGCTTTCGACTCGCAACACGACATGGGTCCCTTCACCTACACGAAACAGTATGAAGACGACGACGTGGCTCAAAGGTTCATGGAAGAGTTAGAATCGAAAATTCAAATGTTATACGACAAATTTAAAACTCCGGCAAAAATGATCATCACGCGAGAGCAGCAGGACGAAAATAACAGAGCCACCGAATGTCACATATGCAGACAATTGTTCGACGAGAATTCGAAGGAAAATAGGAAGGTTAGAGACCACGATCATTACACGGGTATGTTTCGCGGTCCGGCTCACAGCAAGTGTAATTTAAAATATCGAGATGCCGTTTTCTATCCGGTGATGTTTCACAATCTCTCGGGTTACGACAGTCATCTGTTCGTGAAAAATCTCGGCACCTCACACGAAGAATTAAATTGCATCGCGAACAGCGAAGAAAGATATATTTCCTTCACGAAATGGAAGCTCATGGAGAAGAAAAGAGTAATCGATGGAGAGACGTTGAAAGAAAAAACGAAATCCATTCGTAGAGCCATATGTTTCATCGACAGTTTTAAATTCATGTCGACCGCTCTGGAAAAATTAGTCGATAACATGAGCAAGGATAAATTTAAAATCACGAGCGAACATTTCGGAGAACGAGTAGACGTCATGTTGAGGAAAGGAGTCTATCCTTACGATTACATGAATGATCTAAAGAGATTCGAAGACACCGCACTACCTTTGAAAGAAGATTTTTATTCGAAATTATACGAATCCGACATTTCCGACAAGAATTACGAAAACGCCAAAAACGTGTGGAAATCATTCGATATGAAAACCATGAGAGATTATCACGATCTCTATCTGAAGACCAACGTTCTGCTCTTGGCAGACATGTTCAAAAATTTTCGAGACGTCTGTCGTCAAAATTACGATCTGGATCCCGCTTGGTATTTCACCGCCCCCAGTCTGGCGTGGGACGCTCTGTTGAAGACCACCGAAGTCCAATTGGAATTATTATCTGACGTGGACATGTTGCTCATGTTCGAAAGGGCTGCGAGAGGTGGCGTCTCGATGATCTCCCACAGATATTCTGAGGCTAACAATCCCTACATGAAAGAAGGTTTCAATTCGAAATGGTCGACTAAATACATACAGTATTGGGACACTAATAATCTGTACGGTTGGGCTATGAGTCATCCTTTACCGATTGGAAATTTCAAATGGGTGAAGGAACCGGAAGAGATGCAAAAATGGAGAGACTATCCTTGCATTTTAGAAGTCGATTTGAACTATCCGGAAGAATTACACGATCCACATAAAGATTATCCGCTAGCTCCCGAATGAATGGATCCAAATGAAGGAGACGAGGAAAAACTCATTCCCAATTTATTTAACAAATGTATCTACGTCATCTACAGCGAGAATTTGAAACAGTACGTTGATTACAGGATGAAATTAGTCGACATACATCACATCATTCGATTCGACAAAGAGCCTTGGATGAAAAAATACATCGATCTCAACACAAATCTCAGAACTGGAGCCGAGAACGATTTCGAAAAAGATTTCTTCAAACTCATGAACAACTGCGTGTATGGCAAATCGATGGAAAACATCAGGAAGAGAACCGACATTCGACTCATCACGTCTGAGAAAAGAGCTAAAGAATTAGTGGCGAAACCCAATTACAAACATCGAACCATATTCGACGAAAATCTAGTGGCCGTTCACATGCAAAAGACGCACCTGAAGTTCGACAAACCATATTATCTCGGACCGATCATCTTAGATATCAGCAAGCGATTGATGTACGAGTTTCACTACGATTACGTCAAACGAAAATTTGGTGATAAAGCCAAACTACTGTGTTCACCGACGCGGACAGTTTAGTTTACAAGATAGAGATGAAAGACGTCTACCGAGATATATCTCCGGACGTGGCCGAGTGGTTCGACACGAGCAATTATCCCGTCGATCACCCGTCCAACATTCAATCGAACGACAACAAGAAGGTGTTGGGTAAATTTAAGGATGAGAGCGGCGGTAAACAGATCATCGAATTCGTGGGCTTGAGACCCAAATTGTATGCTTATCGTCTAGAAGATGATGAAGAGATCAAGAAGTGCAAAGGAGTTAAAGCATACGTGGTGAAGAAAAACATCTCTTTCCAAGAGTATAAAGATTGTCTGTTAGGAAGTGGTCTAGTGTATAAGACTATGAAATTGATTTGAAGCAAAAATCACGACTTGTATACTGAAATAGTCAACAAGATTTCGCTGACGGCCGACGACGATAAGAGATTCGTGTTAGACGATAAAATAAGCACTTTAGAACTTGGACATTGGACTGTGGATCTAATTAGAGATGATATGAATATGGATGATTGGATTCTAGATATGATTGTGGATGATAAGATTCCAGATATGATTGTGGATGATAGGATTCCAGAAAATCAAGAAGAATTAGATGAACACAAAATTATAGAAATCGATAGTGACATCGAAAAAGTTAGTTTAAAAAGAAAAAGAAAAAAATAGAAAAAAAATAATGTCATTTTTAGTAAATTATAATAAAATAAATAAAAAAAATATATACGCATTTATGAATAAGAAAATAAAGATATCCGCAGAAGGTGTCGTCTTACCTAACGAACCCCTATCCAACATCGATCTGTTGAATGCGGCAAAAGATTTGAAAATCAAAGATTTTCTAGGCGTGTTCTCCAGAGATGCCTTGCCGAAGAGAAGACCTCGACAATCGGAATGCGGAATTTTAAATCTAGATGATTCATCGGATGAAGGCACTCACTGGGTGGCGTGGATCAAGAACGGGAAGAAGAAAAATTATTATTTCGACAGCTACGGAATCTCGCCGCCAAAAGAAATAAAGAACTATTTCAACAAATCGATGGTTCATTACAACACGGAACAAGTGCAATCACCACATCAAGTGTTTTGCAGTCACCTGTGTCTCTACGTTCTCAAGAGATGGTCTGAAGGAGATCGATTTCAAGACATTCTCAATGATTTACATTAGAGAGAGATTTTTTTTTTATAGTATATATAAAGATAAAAAATTATTTTAAAAAAATTTTAATCGAATAAAAACGAAAAATAAAATAACATAGTTCATTTTTAATAAACTGCGTTTGAACATATTTTTCTAAAAAACAAAAAATCCCACAACAACATGCCAGTCGATAAATTTGGTAGAAGTGACGACGAAAAAGTCAACCCGAGAAAGAAGAGGAAGACGTTCGAAGTCGACGATGGTTACGACGTTGCCAACTTGGACGAACGTTACGTTCGGAGATACAAACCTCGAGAAGAACCTTTGAACATGAATGATAAGAAGCTCTACAATCTTCCCGAGCCGATAGATCTCGCAGATGCTGCGACTAAAAAATACGTCGACGGGGAATGCCGATTTCGAACGAATCCTGCTGGATAATTACGTGGATAAAACCATGACCGACGATCTCGATCTGAAATCGAAATGTTTGAATGTCACGAATCCCATCAATCCCACCAATGCCGCGACAAAGAAATACGCGGACGACTCTCACGCGAGATTCAGCGAACACCTGAGAAATAGATACATTACGAAAACGATGCACTTGGAATTGATCGCCAATTATAACAAGATAACGAACGTGGCCACTCCCACGAATTCAAGGATGTGGCGACCAGACACTACGTAGATCTGGAACAGAGAAAGTCTGACGGACGAGAAATGAAATCGGATCTGAATGCGGGATTCCACAAGATATTGAATCTGTCGGAGATCAACGACACGGATGCAGACTCAACCGCGGTCAACAAGGGCTACATAGATTCTGCCGTGATACAATCGCAAGAATACGTAGAATCGCAAGTGGACGATCTCTACCTGAACAAACAATCTGGCGGAACCATGGAGAGTGGCATCAACATGAACGGTCACAATTTATTCGGTCTCGATCATGATCCCGAATTCGATTCCAGCGTGGTCAGCAGAAAGTACGTGGACGACAACTCGAAGGGCGACATCATGGAAGGTAAACTAGACATGGGTGGACACGCGCTCACGAATCTACGGGATCCTGTGAACATGACGGATGCCTGCACCCTGATTTCGGTGGTGGAGAAAGTCAAATATGCTAGACAATTGATCACCATGTGGGCCAAAGAGGCCGGCACCTTAGATGAAGGAAAAGCTGAGTGGTCTTTCGGAAAATGGAGGTAGCGGATCGAAACATGGTCAGGTGGGATATCCCATGCCAGTGGGAGGTGAAATCCTTCGAATGAGTCTGGCTTCCTCGGATTTGAATAACAGAGCGGTAGTCAATCTCATGGTGAATGGTGTGGAGAGCAATAAGAGATACAGCGTTGAAAAGACTGAGAATCAACACGCGAATGTTAGCACATTCGGCACACCTCTCAAAGTGAACGCCGGAGACAGGATTAATTTCATCACGAAAACCAATAATCCCAAAGCCACCACTTCCGTGGTGAGTCTACTGATCGAACTAGATTCTTTGAACAAACAGTGAACGCGTGGAAAATAATGAATTAAAAAAAAAATAATGTGTGATTATTAAAAAGAAAAAAACAAAAAAAAAAAGTAATGAGATCATCTTTAGATCTCTTTTTTTTTTGTTTTCCTTCTTCTTCACTATCACCATATATTATAATAACGTTTCCTTTTTTCTCAATTTTCAGCGTCGATTCTTCTTTTTCTTTTTTTCTTTCTCTTTGTGATATGATACGTTGATAACAACACTTTTGTTTATCTGAATCATAATTATGAACGAATGTTGTGCATCTCTTGATAACACTCGCATCATTACCATTCTCTTCAGAAGGTAGTGGTGATGGTGGAAAGCATCTCATTCTTTTCATTTCGAACCGTCTATCCTGCTGTTTACCTAACCATTTTTCCACATCTTTTTTTTTGTTTTTTGGCTTACAACACAGGATGGAACATCTGACGGAAACGGAGAGACGATCGCACAGGATCGAACAATCTAAGATCTGTTTGAGTTTTAATATCTTCATCACGAAATATCCTTTTTGTTTCTCTCGAGTGAATAGCACGCGATCTTTTGAATAATTCAGAACGTAATCGTAAAAATCTTCTTTTTTTCAAACATGAAAATGGAATGTGTATTTCATTTTCTACGTGACTACTTATGAATTGTAACATTTTGTACGTCCAGAATGTTGAAAAAAGATGATTTTTTCTTGGATGAAACTTTTTTTTTGTTAAAAAAATATCATTAAAACGAATTTATTTTTTTTATTTTTTTTTGTTTTTTTGTTTTTAATAATTACTCATTACTTTTTATTTTTTTTTGTTTTTTATTTTTTTTTCACACTCGTCTCTCATCGAAAGATCAACATCTTATTTCCATCCGATTCAAATTGTAATTCTCTGTCCGACAGGACCAGGGCGGTTTTTCTCGGCATGTTCCTATCGAATTGCATCTTGATCTGAATGTCTAAGACGCTACTCTTGAGTCGTTCACTCTGTTTACTGACGTCGAATACGAACATGGGATACATCGACTTGTATTCGCCGGGAGACATGTTAGGGTTGCTCATCAATTCGTCTAGACCGTGATACTTCTTTCTAAAATCAGCGGCGTCACCTTACAGTCTGCAGAAATCGTTCTTGTCGAACAACGCGTTGTAATCGATTGCTGGATATCTCGTGGCGTTCAGAAACACTTGCATGTTTCTCAAACTGCAATGATCGAACAGTAATGCATTCTTTTCCTGAGACCCGTCCCTATCGGTCTGAAACGCAACCACAATGAAACGCAGTCTCTCGAAAGCGGATTTCACCGTCAATCTCCAATCGAAGTGATTCGTGGAGGGAGGAATGCTGTCTCATTCTAAATCCCACGGGTAATTTACTCTTGGATTCTATGATCTTGTAGAGACGCGCTTTCTCCACGATCGAAGGCTCCACATGCGGAACGAACCATGATATCTTGTGTAGAGTTATCTTACCTGCATCGGTCGCAGTGAGTCTCACTATTGCGTTGTCGTTTCCTTTTCGAATCAACGTCAGATTGTGTTTGAATCTGTACATGATCTTGTTGTAATCGTCCGCAAATCCGAAGATGTGTTTCAAAGGTATCCTGAATGAAACCGTTCCTTTAGGTCTGGACGTCTTGACGGCGTAGTCGAATATCAAGGTGGCACCTGCGCTAGCAGGGCCGATGGTGTCTTTCACCCACAACTGATTAAGTCCTCTGGATTTCGAAAAATCATCAGGATACGTCAAGAGTCCGAACATCGTGGTGGCCTGACCGGGATGAAACACAGATTCTATCTCTTGTCCGGATGGCATGTATTTTATGTTACTGAATAGATGCATGATGCCATTATTGGCTAGAGTAACCGTGTCGTCGTCGGCGTAGTCGCTCCCATCTTCCTTGGTGAGACGTCCCTGCACCACTATGTAACTCTCGCTAGGATGTACGAATAGATCTTGAGTTTCAACGTTGATTCTTATCTCTCCCGCATTGTTCAAACTCGTTCCAGTTACCAGTTCGTATTCGTGAACCTCATATTCTTGAATAGTTTCATCTTTCACTATGCTTTGTGCTATATCTAGTATATTTGTCATTTTAAAGGATTTTTAGTTTTTTGTTTATTAATTAACTTGCTTTTTTATCTAAAAATAGTTTTTAATTATTTTTTTATTATTTTTTTCTCTCTTATATATATGTGTGTAAACAAAAAAATGTTAAAGAGAGTAAATAAAAAAAATTTTGTCTTCTTCATCAAAACTTCGTCTTCTGTAATTGTTGTTCGTAAAACTTTCCGATGATCTCTTCTCCATCCAAAGCTTCGATTTCGTAAGTCACCGGATCGGTGTGAAATATTTTGATTATCACGAAGATTTCCGAGGTCCATCGAGGAGTATAACCCTTTTCAAAGTGCTTCTTATAAGCGTAAATTCTCACTCAATCACCGACCGCAAATTTCGGCGTTCTAGACTTCTTCCTGATCTTAGATCTCTCAGGATATAGATTCGCATAGACCGGTTTTTCGTTTCGAGGATCGCTAGCTTCCGCGGGAGTCATCTTGATCGATCTGTGTCGCGTGTTGTTGTAATCTTTGACCAGACCATTCAGAGCGTATATGTATTTCTTGGTCGAATTCGCCGTGAAGTATCTGTGCATCTTTTCCTTCATCGTTTGATTCCAACGTTCCACCACACTGGC
Source organism: Pictodentalium vernedei (assembly GCA_031216915.1). Taxonomy (NCBI): domain Eukaryota; kingdom Metazoa; phylum Mollusca; class Scaphopoda; order Dentaliida; family Dentaliidae; genus Pictodentalium; species Pictodentalium vernedei. Next base: position 254,898,454 of record CM062293.1, on the reverse strand, counting down.
TTTCTCTTTGTTTTCGATCGAGTAGAGGTCTACCAATTGACGAACGTGCTTGTTGTAGAATTCCTTTCCCTTATCCACCCACAATTTACTCGGTTTTCGAGAAGACGAGTCGAACTTGCTCTTCAGAGCCTCGGCGACGCAAGGTCCCGATTTATTCTTCAAAGCTCTGATCCAACCGTATTTGGAAAACACGTCAATGACCGTCAATAGATATTTGACGCCCTCGTTCCACCTCGAAAACCAAATATCATCCAGACCCTTCATGAACACCCTTCTCTTTCGAAATTTACGCACTATGGGTTTGTGTAACTCCTTGGACAATTCGCTCGTCAATAATCGTTTCTTCTTCTTTTCAGATGCGCTTTTTTTTTTTGAACGCCCCATCCGAATCGACGTTTCGCACCGATCAGATTGCCGACCAGCGAACGTTCCATCTTCTCTCTCCTGGTCGGATTCGATATGCCTCTCAATTTCCCCAACATGTTTTTATCGCAGACATCGTTGCGAGTCTTGGTGTCGGGATGTCTGGCGTAGCACAGATCGTGATCATACGCGGCCGCATCCACCCTATTCACAGGTTTGCTCCAAGATTTGGGTGTCAGATCGGCGTTGAGTCTCTTGTTCAATTTCGTTCCGGGTCCAGTGAAACTGTGACCGGGCAGATGCATTTTGAAAGGTAGATTATTAATCATTTTATTCACGATGCCTTTACCTTTGCTCGCGTTCTTTTTTTTGACGAATCTAGTCTTGATAGAACCACACACGTTGCAAATTCCGCGAAGCATCTGTCTGTCGTTTTTAGTTCGCACTTCTCTAGAATTACTCGTCTCGGTAACTCTCTTACACTTTTCGCAATACATTTTTAAGAGTTATTTAAATTAATTTCGTTTTTTATTTTATATATAAATTTAATAATTAATTAATTCTGTCCTTATATATATTTTTTTTTTTCAATCGTTTTCTCGCTCAATATCGCGAAGTATTCTCCGTCCGATATCCTACCGTCTTTCAACGCCATAGAGATCATTTCGGATATTTTGTCGATCTTGGAGTCGGCCAAGACGCGAATCTTGTCATGTTTCCTCGCCTTCAGATATAATTTCCTACTGAAAAAGTTTCCGAGCGTGCTAAACAATCCGGCGGCGAGGGCCACTCCTTCTACGGTCAACATGATCGAAATGGCGACCGCGGTCGACAACAATCCGATGCCGGCCACATGTAAACCCATGGAAATCGTGATGAGTGTTGTGTCGATCGCGTTGACAAATGTCACGAAACGCGAATACTTCTTCTTGAGAGAACGGCGAGAATCTACTCTTGGATTCTATTAATTTGATCGATGCGATACCTGTCTCCTCTTTCTCTTTCTTCTAGCGACGGCGCCGTCGGCAAAACGTCGATCGGCTTCTCGTCCTCGTCGTCCACTAACGTCGGATAAATTTATTTCTGGTTCTCATTTTTGTATTTTTTTTCTTTCTAATATTAGATACAAATTTTATGTGTGCATTTATTTTTTATTTTCTATTCTCCCTTATTTTATATCAACGAAAAAAACTTAGACGTATGCTTCATTCAGCAATAATTTCTTAATGCATCCCTTGTCTTCTAAAGTCAGACTTCTATGCGCCAATTTCAGTTCTTCCGAAACTGTAGGCTTGTCTTGATTCTTACAGAAGGCTAATCTCTTCCAAAACATGATCACATCGTCGAATCTAACGCATTCGAACGCCGGTTCGAAATACATGACGACCATATCTTCCCTTTCCATCGTCAGACATGAATGATTCTCATGATCGAAGTCTAGATGATCCCGACATCCGACGCATCGTTCTAACAAGATGGAACGTAGTTCATCGTTCACGCAGATTGCGTATGCTCTCATCAGCATGTTTAAAAGAATCCTCGCTCTAATAGTCTGGGAAGTGCTCATGATTTACGTATTTTTTTTTTATTATCTATTCGATTTGATATATTTATTTTTCTAAATAACTATTATTTATATATTTTTTTTCTCTCCTATATATATCGATCACTTTTATTTATTTCCTAGGGTATTCCCCCACCCCACGACGAGGGGAGATAACTCCGTATGATCGAGTTTATGAGAATCAAGCGATCCAATCGGTCAATTGGCGGAGAATCGAGCGATCCGATCGGTCGATTAGCTGAGTTTGGGAATTCCCGTAGTGGGGAATTCCCCTAATGATGTCATAAATGGGAAAAACCCACCGCCTCAAAACAATTGAGAGTTCTGGATCACTGATGCAGAATCCGCAGACCGTTTTTTGATGATAGCCCAGAATTTTTTGCTCGCGTTCACCAACGATGGATCGATGGTCTGATCTGCGATGGGAACGTCGACAAAAATTTTTAAAGTAAAAGATAAAAGTGAAGATGTACAATTTCACCTTTTTTTAAAAAACGCGCGTTCACCACGAGTATTTGAACGTTAAAAGTGCGATCTAGGAGTCACAAAAAAACATGGGGGATTCAAGATCACTATACATTTTTGTGAACAAGCGTGCGATTTAACACTGAATTCCACGTTGGTGAACGCATCGTATACGTATGTTGTACACGTACATGTACAAAGTGATAGTAAACTCTCCTTTGTTACCTACTAGTATGGCACGACGGATTAATTCATAAATTAGACTCTATTGGAATAAGAGGTAACCTACCGACGTGGTTTAAAAGCTACCCAACAAATCGCTCCCAGCATGTAGTCGTAAATGGTGAGAAATCCAAAAATTAAATCATTAAAGCTGGTGTGCCACAAGGATCCGTTTTAGGCCCTCTTCTGTTTAATATTTACATAAATGACATTGTCAAAGATATTATGACTAATATTAGACTCTATGCCGATGATACTACACTTTATCTAGTAATCGAAGATGCAAACTTAGCAGCAGAAGTTTTGAATAATGACCTGAGAAAAATTGCTCAGTGGTCGAACACATGGCAGGTCTTATTTATCAACTAAAGACCGAATCATTGTACTTTTCAAGTAAAGTAAACCCTACGCCTCGTCCCAATCTTTACCTCCTAGGACAGCAAATAGAAGAGACGGACACCCATAAACATCTTGGGCTGATCTTTTCAAAAGCGGGACAATGGGATTCACATATAGAGAGTATTATAAATAAAGTCAGCCCCATGATAAACTGCCTAAGAAGCCTAAAATACAGACTCTCTAGAGACGCACTGGAAACTCTATATAAATATTTCATTCTCCCGCTTTTTGATTATGCCGATGTTATATGGGATGGTTGCACGGAGACCAAAGCGACACTCATAGAAAATCTGCACTTGGATGCCCTACGAACTATAATGGGGGGTAACTAGGGGAACAAGTCATCACCTTATTTATAGGGAATCGGGTTTCATCCCTCTCAAAGAGCGCAGACGACGTCATAAATTAGTAGCTCTGTATAAAATCATGTTCACAAACGTGCCAAACTACATTAGGCTGCTCATTCCGCGACCTGTATCAAAACTGACCTGTTACCCAATAGATCTTCAAACTCACTGAGGGAAATTAAATGCAACACTAATAGGTTCTCTAACTCGTTTCTACCATCAGCGGTAAAACTTTGGAACGGCCTACACGCAAACGTTCAGAAATGTACTTCCGTTGACCTATTTAAGAAGAAACTTGCAATTAGCGACAATGTCGTTCCTGGGGTTTATTATGTGGCTGGCAGAAGGGAACAAATCTTTCACACGAAGCTGCGTTTAAATTGTAGTGATTTAAACGGACTCAAATTTGATAGATTTATAAGTGATAATGCTTCTTGTGGCTGTGGCCATTTATTTGAAGACACTGAACGCTATTTATTATTGTGTCCTCTATATACAGAACAAAGAAATTTGCTTCTAATAAAATTGGGGCACACCAATAATATCACTCTAATGTTATATGGTGATCCAGAGAAAACTGCTTTGGAAAATGCTAGTATATTCAGTGCGGTACAAGAATATATTAGGGAAACAATGAGATTCGAGTGACTAATTATTAGCCATTGGAAATGAATTCTTGTCTTTTGCCCTTGGAGACTGATTTTTGATAGTGCACATCAAAAAGGACACGCGTACTGTTGGCCTATTATACCTTTATCTATATACCAGAGTGCCTCCCTACCCGATAGGTAATGGATATATAAGAAATAACGAGATATTTTGTGGTACTTTCTTTCTAATTCATGTGATCAGTTTCTATTGTATGTACAGTTGCACTTGCACTACTGTAAATGTGTGTTTTTGTAGGGTACGGTGTTAATATAGGCATTGCCTGTTCGCCAAACCCCATTTCAATGATGAAATAAAAACACTGTTTAAAAAAAAATAAAGAGCAAAGAATCTGAAGCGAGGCTCTGTAATAATTAATCCAACAGCTCGACAGAGTTGTTGGATTAATTTAATATTGAACTTTCCAACAAACCAGGATGGTTTCGCCAATTTCGCCCATGACATTATTGACTGAAATGATATCTTCCAGTGCTGAAAGGATTAATTTACATTTTTATTTTTAGAGTGACTACCCTTGTTATTTTGGACAGCCTTACGTAAATGGTTCCTGTATATGTGACACCGGATTCTCTGGGAACTTTTGTGAAAATCCACCACGAGGTACGTATTCTTATCACATTGGAGACCTGTTGCTCTGTTCTTCACTTCTTATTCTTTACTCTTTACCTAACACGAAAAGCAGACGACACTTGCAAAAAAAATTCTTGAATAACTATTTTTCATTTTTTCCCTAAAAAACATAGGTTGTGACCCCTCATTGGAACGAGCTCGACGTTACGCTTCGGCCATGACGTCGCCTTGAACATCGCTTTGAAGGAAGCTGATCTTTGTTATTGTTTTGAAACGTACATGTTTGCAATAGAATTGGGCTGAATATTGTGTAGTTAAATGTCACATAGCATGCAATAAAAAGAAAATCTACGCTATTTTAGAGAATATCGTGTGGACCTGAAAATAATTATTTTTCACTCGCGCAAGCGCTCGTGAGAAATAAAACTTTCAGGTACACACTCGTGAGATAATTCCCACGATTCAGTAGAGAGCCCAAATATTAACCCAGGGATCCGATTTGAAAAAACTTGACCCCCCCCCCCCCCCCCCCCGATATGTTGCATACCAAATATTAAAGCATTCTGACTGGTAGATCTGAAAAGAAAATTTTTAAAGTCATTTACTCATATTGCACTAAGTTAACATTCGGGTTCCCATAGGACGCCCAAATATTAACACAGAGTCTCGATTTGGACAAATTTGAATCTGAATCCCAAGAGATGTTATATAGTTCTGTGTGCTATTAGACTGATGCTTCTTGTTGTGCCCCCTGTGGGTGTGGCAACTTTATTTGAAAAAACTTGAATTGACATAATTTATGATAAGAAACATGCGTATCAAAATTGGTTCAATTCGGTTCACCGTTGCATGAGGAGAAGACGATAATGTAAAGTTCACACCGAACGACTTACGGAAAGTGATCATTTAACCCTTTACCTAACGTAGAAAGCAGACGACACTTGTAAAAATAATTCTTGAATAACTAATTTTTTTCATTTTTTGTCTCAAAAACATAGGTTATGACCCCTCGTTGGAACGAGCTCGGCGAGCTCGTTCCAACGAGGGGTCATAACCTATGTTTTTGAGACAAAAAATGAAAAAAATAATGAAAATTAATTGGCGATTTTTGAGAATAGCGCTGGCCGGTTTTGGCCGTTACGTTGGGTAAAGGGTTAAGCTCCTCGTGATATTCAGTCAAGTGAGCTAAAAATTCATACTACTCTTCATTATGCCGTGTGCTCATACAACAACTAATTTTGCTTCACGCAAAAAAATAAAAAATGAAAAAATAAAAAATTATACATTCCGTTTTGTAAAGGGTTCAGTTGTTCCATTAGTCATTCGTTTCTTATTTCAAATAAGAACCATTTCCCGAATTTGATGAAGAAATGTGTATTGATTCTTGGAAACTAACGTGTAACAACGTGGATTCCTTTGTCTATTGAAAAGGGTTGCTCTTCAGCAAATGTTTCTATCCATCAGTTTGTAGACATCATCGGTTGCGACTGTTCTTTCGCTTGAAAGTTTGAAAACGAATCAAACGAAAATTTGTTTGTTGCTGTGGTAACCCCGTGAAGTGGAGTAGTATTTGTTTATGACCCTGCACCTACTTCAGCTCTGTCAAAGAAGACAGATTTGGTTAAATTCGTAGCTGCATTGTGGGAAAAATTGTAATTCGGCCTCGGCATGTAAAGGTTTAAAGTGGGTAGCTTAGGTAGGTATAACCGATTGGCTAAACTTGACATAATACTTGAGTTGCGGTCATGATATAGCCACAGGTCCTCAATGTCAAATTAAATACAAATATAAATAAATAAATAAATAAATAAATAAATAAATAAATAAATAAATAAATAAATAAATAAATAAATAAATAAAGTTTTTTCGTCTATTTTCCATGTGATCAGTATGTACATGTCTTATATTTCAGATTGCACAGGTTTACCAATGGGTATGCATGACATATACATCTATCCCACAACATGGAAAGCAACACGGGTGAAATGCTACCAACAGGCTGTCCGCATATTTGAAGTAATGGATGGTCAATTTGATGACGCAAACGCCAACTGGGACGAGTTTAAGAATGGCATCGTGACAGCATCTGGGGATTATTGGATAGGAAACGAGAAGATACATATGTTGACAAACTGGAAGTACAATTACACAATGTATTTTGGGGTGTCAAGATTCCCATCATCTCCGATGATGAACCACTTTTACGATTTTTCATTAGGTAGCGAAGCAAGTGGCTATGTCATAAGTTATAGTCAGTTTGTGAGAATGGCTGGATCGGACGCCGACAATGCTTTTTCAAACAACCGTCCGTTTCGTACACATGATCATTCTGACGACAGCTGCGTCACATCTCATGGGGCCGCATTTTGGTACCCTGCCAGCTGTCCACAACCGTCTCCGTTGCTGGGAAAATACCCATTCGCTGGAGTTTTAAGAGACATGGGTTTATTCACAGGCTTCCTCAAACGTGAGTAAATTTGAGACAGTGGAGGCGCCGGGATTTCAGTTTGGGGGAGGGGCTTAAGTAAGATATGGGGTCCCGCCGCAGGTCTGAGAAAGAGGAAGATAGGGGAGGAGGTAGTTCAGCGATCTGAACAAAGTGGCTATCCCCCTGTAAGGGAGTAGCCACTACGTTCAAATCGCTGAACTAGGGAGGAGGGTGTTCCCTCCTTCTTGTGGAGGGGGGGGGATCTCCCCAGGAAAAAGATTAATATTTGAACGCCCTGGGAGCGATATCTGAGCGTTTCCACAACACCTGACATGATGTGACGATTGCGGATGTGATATTGGGTGGGAAAAACCACGGTCAGATAGTAATTTGAAGTTTGATTTTGGGGCCCAAGGGAAAAATGGGAGGGGGGGGGGGAGGGCGAGGCCGTCTTGTGGTGCCGCCACTGATTTGAGGTCAGCTTCAACATTGTATCTATACATACTAATTTAGTTTACCTGACACAACGACTTATCTGTCCAACGCTATTCACAATAATCGCCATTCAAATTTTAGCATTTTTCCAATGTTTGACACCCAGTGAGACGACTTCGTCGATCCACTGAGGAGGCGTGAACTATGTTTTTAGACAGAAAATGAAATATCGTCTCCTAGCGGTGCTAGGCCTCTGCGAAGGTTCGAGATTCGATTCGATTTCGAATCTTAAGTTGGCATTCGGTACGATTCGAAATAGGCTGTCCAATTCGTTTTCCTTCGAATCTTTTCACGGGAATTTCGCTTCGTATCAGTCATCTTAGCCGTCTCACAAAACGCATAGCTGAGATAGAAATTGTACAAAAATAATAGTGAAAGGCCGAGTGTTATACCCGTTATATTAACATAAAAGACATCTGTACCCATACCACCATCCATACTAATTCCAGCATCCAGCTAATCCCAGCTTCAATAGTAACTACCACTGCTGAATGGAAATTTAAAGTTCCCGAGCAATATCGCCGATGAGCTCGCGATTGCTAGCGGGTAGCCCCGCGGAGTACCCAGTACAGAATTCTCACACCCGTTTTTGAATAAAAATCCTTCCTGGGTAATATTCCAACTACCTCATCAAGGCATGCCTTCGAGGAAGGCATGCCTTGATGATGAAGTTGGAATATTTTATCAGTCGGGATATCAAGGCGCCTGTATTCGGTTCGAGGTTCGATTGGATTTCGAATAAAAGACTCGATTCGAATCGAATCGAAAATATGTGATTCGCAGGGCCCCATCAGGCAAGGTAAAAAAAAAAAGAAAGATTCTGACGTGCGTATTATACTCTCTTGATTTTATCAACTGTGAACGCACCGTGAGATAAAACAAATAGGCGTTTTTTTTCTAAATCAATCAGCTTACTATTGGCCTAAATATTTTTACTCCTTTACCAACTTGAAATAGGCAGATTGCTGTAACAACAATTTCGACGGTTCACCGCCAGTTATGCCCCCTCTCTGTTATCTGTAGTATAACAGTATACCTGGTGTGCTGGGTTTATTTGGGGTTGAACCGTCAGATTAAAGTGTTTTCAATTAACATGTGATGAAACGGAAATCTTTCATTGTTTTTGCTCATAATTGTTTTTACTCATAAAAGACACATGTTAGTTCGTAGGGGAGATAATCTTATTGACAGTAATTTTAATACAACAGAACAGAATAGCTTGGAATGAGAAATATGTTGCAGCAAGAATGTTTTCTCTCTCTCAAATGTCCTTTATCAATAATACCAGTCCTCGTCATTGTAACTTGGAAAGCTCTCCGGGCTATCTTCCAAAAACTGGTTTGGAAGGCTTTTCTTTTCAGTGGAAATAAATAAGACGTTTTTAAGAGCGGTTACCGTAACACCCATTGTCGTTACTGTAGGATGTGCGCCGAGAGTTTATCCAAAACCATCTCTTCTTGTCACGCGGCTATAAATAAATTATTTAGTTCACAACAGGATATATAGATTTGGCTTCCAACCGACCCTATATGTTCATATTTCATCTAAAAATCGACATTATTTTTGCCTGCCCTAAAGTCCGTATATTTTGTCTGAAAAGATATAATTCACAGACATTTCCCCTATTTAACCCCTTCCCTAACGAATCGAAGGCATCCGCCAAGTAAAATATAATGACCAGCTGAAAAAAAAGTTTTCAAAAAACGTCTACATACCCACCATATCATCTGACGCCTCATTGGAACGAGCTCGTTCCAGTGAAAAGGGTCACATGATATGGTTCTGTTAAAATTTGAGAGAAGAATATTTACAATAATAACTTTTGACATCATGTGCGTTAGGTAACGGGCTAACCCTTTACCATACGTGACTTCAAAACGACACTTGAAATATAATTTTCTGAATGAATGAGTTTTCATTTTTTTCCTCACAACATAATGCCTCATGTGAACGAAGTTTTCATTTGCGATTACTCCGTATTGTCTTTTGCAAGTATTCGCGATATTGGGTAAGGCGAAACCCGAAATATGCATCGCAAAGTGCGATGCGATACAGATTAAATTACTCCCTGAGGGTTCTCACTGGGACGAACTCCAGAACAAGTTCCAATGACATGGCAATTGCTCCGTTTGGAAGAAAGAAATGAATGGGCTAACAGAATTCGAAAGCCATTTTTATGTATGGCTCGATTTGTGGGATGGGGTGGATAGGGTGGAGGTAAGAGTGAGGTGATTTGCCAGTATCGCTAGATAGACACTAAAACAATAATAAGGTTGAAAATACTATATTTACTCTTTGATAATTCACAATCTGCCTATTTCCCAACTGTTTAGATACCACGAAATGAGAAGCGAAATTTTAACCCTTTATCTTTCACGATTAACAGTCATCACTTGCCAAAATAATTTCATGAATCAATAAATATTTTCAATTTTTGTCTAATGTAGCTGCTTATAGTCCCTCATCGGGACGAGTTCAGCAAGCTCGTTGCAGTGAGGGTTCACAAGCTGTGTTTTGGAAGCAAAAGTTAGAGAAAAAAAAATCTGAAATGGAGATTTTTGTGAATGTCGCTGTTGAGATTTAAACGTTACGGTAAATGAGCAAGGTGGGTGAAGGAGAAACGCCCGGAGAGGTGTCAACTAGTACAATTCTGAGGTAATAAATAAGAAGAAAAACAAGCAATGAAAAAATAAAATTTACTGATTTACTTATTGATAGAAAAAGTATACAACTTATACACTAAGTAAAGAAAGTGAAAAAAATATTAATAAATCTTCATCCAAATTGACAGACAGTGTTCATATTATTGTACCACAAGCTCTGTGAAGAGAAAGAACCTAACAAGCTGAAAGAGAATCGAGAATGCTTTCAACGTCTGATGTTGTGTTTTACAACAGGGACTAACACTCATACTAGGAAGAAGACTTTGTTAAGCAGTTTATTGTAATTTGGAAGGTTCATGCTGGGTTGGGGGGGGGGGGGGTCATAAAATACGTTACGGGACATTTAGTTTGCGGATACGGGATCGCATGGGTCGAAGTGAGAACAATCATTCGATGTGTTTTACAACAGGGACTAACACTCATACGCGGAAGACTGACTTTGTTAACCCTTTACCCAACGTAACGGAAAAAAACCAATCAGCGCTATTCTCAATAATCGCTAATTAATTTTCATTATTTAAAAAATATTTTGTCTCAAAACATAGGTTATGACCCCTCGTTGGAACGAGCTCGTCGAGCTCGTTCCAACGAGGGGTCATAATCTATGTTTTTAAGAAAAAAAATGAAACGAATGAGTTATTCAAGACATTTTTTGCAAGTGTCGTCTGCTTTTCATGTTAGGTGAAGGGTTAAGCAGCAGTTTGTTGTAATTTGGCAGGCTCATGCTGGATAGAGGTCATAAAATATGTTAAGAGACATTTAGTTTCCGGATACCGGGTCGCATGGGGCGAAGTGAGAACAATATTAACATTGTTCTCACTGAGCTTTATGCGATACTCTCTCCGCCAACTAAACGTCCCGTAACCTTTTTATTTGGGCAGCATATTTTTTTCAGGAAAATTTCATTATCGATAGTGTTTAGGATAAGAGTTTCATGTTTTCATCAACGTTTCCTATCGACATTCATTTGTTTAAAAAAGCAGACGAGAAGTGATGCACTACAAGAAGAGTAATCCAATATTGCTCACCAAGAAATGTATTGACTTATTACCTCCGACAGTTTTGGGCGCATTTACAATTCTGTTAATCTATCGGGCTGGCGTAATGAACCCTCATATTAATTCTTTAATCTGTTATGTATAATAAATGTTTGTATAAAAAAAAGTTGGCCCCAACTGAGCAGTCAAAAATTAAGCATTAACACGGAAATGGGGGCCAGTAATAATTCAGTTCCTTTATGGCTGTAGGATTAAATTGTTATTGATCCTTACCTCTATTTATTTGTTTGTTTATTGGGGTTGACTCAAAAACCAGGTTCAAATCATGTCTGAGATATTTACGAGTGGATAAAGCCGGAGTACCAGGAGAGAATCACCGAGCAGCGGCGAGCAACCGTCAGAATCTCCAAAATACTAACCCGACACGAGCAAAGTCAGCGTCGTTTGAAAGCAAGCGCGTCATCACGCGTGGTATGCTTAGCAGACAGTTCCACCGCGGTCACGTGTGGGCAATCGGGCGTAAGTGTCTTGCCCAAGGACATAGCGCAGTTTCACCTCAAATACAAAAACGATCCGTTCATTCCACTGTCGTCAACAGTGAAAATAGGAGTAACATTCAGGATTTCATAGTTGAAAAGGTGAACGAATATTCCAGGTTATAGCAAGATGGTATTTTATCACAATTTCCCCCACACCCAGCTTTAAAAAAAATAACCCTTTAGTTGAAGAAGCAATATTATTCGTTGAATGCTGCTATTCACGAAATCCGCATTCAAATTTTATTTTCTAACTTTTTCCCAATTTTTGTATAAGGTACAAAAAGAAAATTTTGAATTATACAAGAAATTTGTTAGGAAATTTCGACTACTGGTCGAGTTTGGTTAGGTCAGCGCCTGTTGTCCTGAGGAAGAGAAATAAAACTGAAATATCCCTATTCAGCTTTTTGGTCTATATGGTAATTCAGTACAGATTCATAAACGTTTTGCGTATTTTGTAGGGAAGTTCTGTGACTGATATCCCACTTCATAGTAAATGTGAGGTATCGACCTCAAAGATAACATCGGGAGCCTTCACGTAAAGAGAACTCAACGAGTAATACAGCTCGGAGTTTCCCGAGAAAACGAGCCATTCGTAATTGGATACTCATCCTATCCGTGCAAGTATTCAAAGGCCTCGAAGCGCCGCTCGTCAGGAAAAGTGCGTGTGAGTCCTTGGTTGTTTATCCCCAACACCTCATTGTTAATTGAGGTGGAGATGCTCACAATGAAACGCGAATAATAGTTTGCCCATAGTCGTATGGGACCGATCTGAACAGTTAAGGCTGACACTCTATTCCCAAACATAATTCATTTCTGGAATTATTTTGGGCTAGTGGGTGGTGGCAGTTGGGATGTGTGAGGGAGGGTGTAATTACATGGCCATGGTAATAAATCACGGACAAACTATGTAACTTTTGGCCGAACACGATTTGGTGCTTTCATTACTTTTAAAGTTCATAGCGCTGTGTGGATTTTGATTGATACGCATGATAAGCGTATGCTGGTTCTATGCACATGCGCTTTGTATGTTGCCACATGAACATGAATCGATATAAGTCTGTCTTACCCACGCATCTCGCCTGGGACTATTATAATCCCTGATGGGTACGGGTGTGGATGGGAAAATCTCACCCGAGGGCAAGATATTTGAGCCAGACACGAGGCTTGCCGAGTGTCTGAACCAAATATCTTGTCCCGAGGGTGAAATTTTCCCATCCCACACCCGTATCCATCAGGGATTATTTTTCTCCCCCACCATACAGCGGTAACGTTAGCCAGAGGTAATCAGCGGTCACGTGCAGATATAATCAACTCATTTGGTATTCGTTGTTTTGAAAAACTAATGACACCATCGGAAAGAGCATGCAAAAGTTACGTATATACCAAAGGTATATACCACGAAATCAATTAGGAATGGTGCCATCTTGGGGTTTAAAGAGTTTTAGAGCATCAAACTTTGATCACACGGCATTCTGATGACGTCAATATGAATTAGTTGGTAGCAAAAAACTGATACGATATGCATAACGTCATAATAGCGCGCGCAAAAGCAGCCCGAAGGGCTGCTTTGAAGCAAGCCTAATAGACAACGTGTACGTGAAATTGGAAAAACCAATGAATGCTATGCCATCCAATCTAAACCAGAAACCGGAAGTAAAAACATGGGGAACCCCAGCTCTCGTTTCAGAAGCGAACAAATCGAATGACGCCCCCTAAAAAGCGAACGGTATAATGCGAGATTTCTCCTTAGATCATTCCATGCAGACTGTGAATAATTTATTGCACATGCTTTTCAAAATTAAAGTTTTTCCAAAAAACTCAACTGTCGTTTGCTTTGCTGACTAAATGACAGAAATTGTCGAAAAGCTAAATGTTCCCATATATGCACATTGGATTTCATCGTCTGCTGGCTGGCTGTTGGGATCCCGCTGCTGTTCGATTCTGCGGAGTATTCTGTCACGTGATTTATCTGTTTTGCATTTGCAAGTGCAAAACGCTGTTCACTTCAAACCAACACTGCGTGTTATTGGAACAAAGTTACCAAATGAAAAGCATCAACACGTCCGTTTGTTGTAACTTAAAAGTACGCGCAGGTCGGATTGTGGCAAAGGTCGTTTTCATTCAGTTATTACGAACCTAAGATGTCGAAGTGACAAACTGTATGACAAACGTCCACGAATTACCATTTCCAAAGCAGAAGTTCCGTTCCACAATGTATGCACCCCAGCGAAACAAAAACAATAAATTTTCGACAATACGTTTCGAGGCCAATTTTTATATTGTAGGTCTGATACGTTTTGAGGGGGAAATAAATCTACAAGACAGCATGTACATGCATTAGTTCACAACGCAAAATGTTTTGTTGGACGACCCCTTAAACACTGTTTTAAACTTTGTTAAGTTTATGTCATTATAATTTGAAAAACACGCGCGCAATTCACAGTGTTTTTCAAATTATAATGACATAAACTTTACAAAATTTAAAACAGTGTTTAAGGGGTCGTCCAACAAAACATTTTGCGTTGTGAACTAATGCATGTACATGCTGTCTTGTAGATTTATTTCCTCATAAAAACATATCAGACCTACAATATAATATGAAATTTAGGCAAACCTAAAAGCGAGCGAAAGTGATGCATTAGGCCTAATGTGCTGCAGGCCTACATTTACTGGTAAGGAATAGGGGACCAACCAAATTTCGAGATAACTACTTTTATCTGCGTTTTGTTTGGAAGATATTTTCCAATCCTCTGATTGAAAGATAATTTTATCATTGCTTTGATTGGAAGATGTATTTATGGCGTCGTTGTTTTCCGCAATTTATCCGATGAGTTACGGAAATTGCTACGTTCATTTTTATTTTTTCACAAATAGCGTGTATCATTTATTGTTACTATTACCAACATTTAGTAGCCACTACAAGAAAATACAGCAGTGCTGTGCAAAAAAGGACGTTGATAATATTCCAATGCAGTTTTACTGAAAAGGCCATCTTTAAAATAATAAGACTGAGTATCACAAATGTAGTTTCATGATTCGGACCAGATTTTTATATAGGACGTTTCGCACCCAGATCTATGGACGATTCTGACCATATATTTCTGGCCGATTCGGAACAGACTATTGGATGATTCAGTCCAAATTTGTGGACGATTTGGACCAGGTTTCTGGGCGATTTGCCCAACAGACACACAAACTACACAAGCCAGCACAGACATACAAACTTCAAAAGACAGCACAGACTTGTCGTTTGAAGTAAATAGGCCTAGAGCTTTATGTGCCAATTTCAATAAGCCGTTTTCATTAATTTCACTGAAAAAAATACCGACGTACCGGTATTGTTTGTAGTTATCACAACAGATAATTCTGAGAGTAATTATGAAACTGCTAATCCTGTGCTTCTGGATTTTTGCAATACATTTTGGGTCCACATACCGAATTTGGTCAAAATCGGCCCAGTAGTTAGCCCGTTGCTAAGAGGGAGCTCTGGTTGCTAATGACGTCACGTGGCGTCAACATTGACCTATCTGTTATCATTTGCAATGCATTTTGGGTCCGTATTCCGAATTTGGTAAAAATCGGCCCATTAGTTAGCCCGTTGCTAAGGGGGCACTCTGGTTGCTACGGAAATCAAAAGACGTAAACTTCGATCTGTCCGTTTTCATTTGCAATGCATTTTGGGTCCATATACCGAATTTGGTCAAAATCGGCCCAGTAGTTAGCCCGTTGCTAAGTGGGCGCTCTGGTTGCTATTGAAGTCACGTGATCATCACTGATCTATCTGTTTTCATTTTCAAAGCATTCTGGGACCGTATACCGAATTTGGTCCAAATCGGCCCAGTAGTTAGTCCGTTGCTAAGGGCGCGCTGTGATTGCGAGGGAAGTCCCGAGACGTCAACATTGATATGTATTTTTATTTGCAATGCATTCTGGGTCCGTATACCGAATTTGGTCAAAATCGGACCAGTAGTTAGCTCGTTGCTAAGGGGGCACTATGGTTGCTAGGGAAGTCAGGCGACGACACCATTGACCTGTCTGTTTCGTTTGCAATGCATTTTGGGTCCATATACCGAATTTGGTCAAAATCGGCTCAGTAGTTAGCCCGTTGCTAAGGGGGCGCTCTGGTTGCTAGGGAAGTCACGTGACGTCATCATTGATTATCTGTTTTCATTTGCTATGCATTCTGGATCCGTGTACCGAATTTGGTCCAAATCGGCCCAGTAGTTAGCCGGTTGCTAAGGACGCGCTCTGGTTGCTAGGGAAGTCATGAGACGTCAACATTGATATGTCTGTTTTTATTTGCAATGCATTTTGAGTCCGTATACCGAATTTGGTCAAAATCGGACCAGTAGTTAGCCCGTTGCTAAGGGGCGCTCTGGTTGCTAGGGAGGTCACGCGACGACACCATTGACCTGTCTGTTTTCATTTGCAATGCATTCTGGGTCCGTATACCGAATTTGGTCCAAATCGGACCAGTAGTTAGCCCGTTGCTAAGGGCGCCCTCTGGTTGCTAGAGAAGTCACGAGACGTCAACATTGATATGTCTGTTTTTATTTGCAATGCATTTTGGGTTCGTATACCGAATTTGGTCGAAATCTGACCCGTAGTTAGTCCGTTGCTAAGGGGCGCTCTGGTTGCTAGGGAAGTCACATGACGTCATCATTGATCTATCTGTTTTCATTTGCAATGCATTCTGGATCCGTATACCGAATTTGGTCCAAATCGGCCCAGTAGTTAGCCGGTTGCTTAGGACGCGCTCTGGTTCCTAGGGAAGTCACGAGACGTCAACATTGATATGTCTGTTTTTATTTGCAATGCATTTTGGGTTCGTATACCGAATTTGGTCAAAATCGGACCAGTAGTTAGCCGGTTGCTAAGGGGCGATGTGGTTGCTAGGGAAGTCATGCGACGACACCATTGACCTGTCTGTTTTCGGTTCACTTTGTTCCAATAACACGCAGTGTTGGTTTGAAGTGAACAGCGTTTTGCAAATGCAAAACAGATAAAGCACGTGACAGAATACTCCGCAGAATCGTACAACAGCGGGATCCCAACAGCCAGCCAGCAGACTATGAAATCCAATGTGCATATATGGGAACATTTAGCTTTTCGACAATTTCTGTCATTTAGTCAGCAAAGCAAACGACAGTTGAGTTTGTTTGGAAAAACTTTAATTTTGAAAAGCATGTTCAATAAATTATTCACAGTCTGCATGGAATGATCTAAGGAGAAATCTCGCATTACATCGTTCGCTTTTTAGGGGGCGTCATTCGATTTGTTCGCTTCTGAAAACGAGAGCTGGGGTTCCCCATGTTTTTACTTCCGGTTTCCGGTTTAGATTGGATGGCACAGCATTCCTTGGTTTTTTCCAATTTCACGTACACGTTGTCTATTAGGCTTGCTTCAAAGCAGCCCTTCGGGCTGCTTTTGCGCGCTATAAATGTATAACGTCACGTGGGTGGGGTGGGATACAACTGTCTCTCCCTGCTATCTCACCCTGAGCAGACGTATGTTACACATGCAGTGGGGGGAGAAACATCTGTCTCTCCCTGCTATCTCACCCTGGACAGACGTATCTTACACATGCAGTGGGGGGAGAAAAGCGTACCTCGATAGACAGGTGATGGGAGAAAAGTCTAAAAACCTCATATTATGGTTGGGCAAAAAAGGGTTACCACCTTCCACTATCGGAAAATATAAACAGGCTTGTCCCCGTCTCGTACTCCTAGCCCATAGGTAGCTTTCTATGTACTCATAGAAAACGTAAACCGATACCCTTAACTGATAGAGCGCAAAATGTTTTTTAGTCGTCAAAATTTGTTCATGTGTCTTTCGCTTATTATAAATTATGGGAGAATATGCACTCTCCCATAAATTGTAACAAGGCAAATCCAAAACGACAAAATAAATTCACTTCACAGAAAATACGAAGCACATCTATAAAATGCAAAGCTTTCAAGCTCCAGTACCCACACTGCAGAATAAAGTCCAAATGTGGGATTCCAGTTCTCTACCGGTGAAGACATAAAGGCTGACAACAGATTAGGAGATTTTTTTTCTCACAGAAATTAGGACATTTGATAGCTGTAGGTGATTGGTTGTTGGTTCTTCCATTTGAAAGAAGATGGAGCACATGGTGTGTCGACTTTTGGGAACTACTGAAAAGCGTTTTTTCACATAATGAAACTAAGTGATAGAACGCTCATAAATAGCGTAAAGCCCAGCATCACTTTTGGTGTAGCCGCTCCACCTAACTCTATTCTGGCTGTACATTTTTCCTTCGTGGCGGTTGCACTGCCGTTTTTAGCCGTAACGAAACCTGATGTTACTGTCGTCCAGAAAGTATCTTCATGTTGGACTACTGTAGCCCTGAAAAGAAAATTCACAACATACACGTGATAAACTAAAACAACTACAGATTTGTCCGTACTTCACGTATGTACCCGCGAGCACGAAAAGTCCGGAAAACGGATTCTCTGTCTTTTCATATCATAAACTAAGCTCAAGGTCAGTAACCCGGCGAAAAATCACCCGCCCGGGACTCAACTTGATTTGTAAGTACCCGTGAAAAAGCCACAACCCAGAAATCAGCCAGTAACTTTAATGTATGGTGAAAAAAGTCTGAAAAACTGTTATTTCGGAATGACGGAATGACGGGCGGGCAAGGTTAACACTATATGCGCCTTGTCATTTTACGGCAGGCATAAAAAAGTCGAGTTCAGAATGTTTTACAAATCAAGCAAACGATGAGACGTTTTGTATTTCTAGTGATGAACCGTTTACAGGGTTGGGATCTATTACTTTCAAATGTAATATATTATATTACTATTACTTTTTTTCTTATTATATCATATTACAATTACTTTTGGAAATTTGATTATTATATTATATTACAATTACTTTCAAAAATATAATAAATATTACATTTTTATTACTTTTATTACATTTGTCAGTTACCCAAATTTCATGTCGAAATTTGTTCTAATAATGCAGATCATGACACGCTTTAGGAGAACAAAATCTTCTGTTTGATATATAAGGGTTACACCATAGAAAGCAACTGATATTGAATGTACAATCGCGAGGGTGTTCACGAGTGCTTTGCCCGGGGTCGGCTCGGTTTACCGGCGGCTATTGTTTCCAAAGGTGGTACACGGAGGTGTGATTAATCCTATACATCAAAGAGCAGAGGATTATAGTTTGTTCTAAAGTTGTAGAGCTAACGTTTGGGGAATGTTGCAGTTTGCCGGCGGGGTGAATAAGTAATAATAACAAGAGCAAAACTAAAATTTTATACCCAGTGAACTTGTATTTCTGTATGCCATTCAATAATTATTATAAGAACATGAGCAATATACAGTACGTGGAGAGTGTATTATCACTAAGTCACCCGCAGAGTGGAGATTCCACCCATGCAATAATTGGAAATTTGTTGCAAATCCTAACCACCACAAGCAAAGTTTCAGCCAATGGACCTCCGGGTTAAACCCGGAGGTCCATTGGCTGAAACATTGCCTGTGTTTTTTGTCGATCTGTACAAAATTTGAAAATTATAGCTTGGGTGATAACTCCACTCCGCGGGTGATTTAGTTACAATCCACTCTCCACGTACTGTATATAAAAAAGAAAAAAGAAAAGAAAAACAAACACAAACAATATTTGGGAAAATACTCCCTTCGATGCGGCGTTTGTGTTTGACTGTACTCAAAACATACAGGTCAAAGTATACACAAATACATACACAGTAAGTTAATACCCTGCACTTTTAGACACTGCGTCCAGATATTCAAGTTCCCCTATCTGACGCTCTTCAAGTATGCGTTTGAAATTACGAATGCTACTGTCCATTTTTCTGTACTTTCTCTTTTTTGGTGCAACTTTACCACCAGCGTTAAGTTGCAAAATTGTAGATTCATGAAAGGTTTGTTCCTTTTTGAAAACGCCAATTATTTTGTACAAGTTTGGATGCGAACTTGCGATGAATAGCTGAAGCTTTCGGTGCCACCCCTCTGCGTAGTTCGTAGTTCGTGGCCCGTCCGTGTCGAAATGATACCACGTTGCTGTCCCGTGTTCACCCTCAACTAAGTATGTTATAACGTAATCGGTGAACCGGTTTACACGGGGATCAATGGGTCTGTCTGTTGATTGCAGAACATCCTCCTCCCACTCATCGAGTACCATAAACAAAGTGTCACTTATTTGATCCACTAGAACCAAAGGCAGACCTTTAGCCCTTCGGATGAGCAGCTGAATGAATATTTTCATCCTGTTGATAATCGGTTTTAAAGCCGCAACTGTTTGCATACTTCCACACACTTTGCGTATAATGAAAAAAACAACCTTTCACGATGACAGAATGAAAAACTGCTCTTATGGCATTCTGTGCTGCACTTTCAAAATCGGTAAGACGATGTCAGCGAAAAACCTATTTCTTGAGTCTTTTCACTTATAAGTCTGAAAAATGTAGTGTACGTTGCCTGTGTTTTATTTGGAAGAAATCCATAAACAAGTGGAACCATTTATTTTCAACAAAATTCAACTACAAACATATTGTGAGCTTGACTTTTACCCCAAAATGCCGCATTTAGTTTGGATGAACATATCTAAGAGAAAGGTGCTCACTTTAAAAAACACAAACTAGGCATTCACGGTTACCTGTAAATTAATTGAAGGCTGTCGGCAAGAAATTCAAACAAATCACCAACTTTTTTTTCTCATTCTTTCCAATACTTTCTTTTTTGAGTCAGCAAAATCTTGCTATCGTTATGCAGAAAACATCATTTTTATCTTACTTTTTGGTTTTCTTTTATGCGTGAAACGTGTAGGATATCACCAGGCGAGGAAGTTCAGAATAGTGAGTGAATGGGTTCAGATGCTTTAATTCAGATCATTGAAATGTTTTCAAGGTTTTTGTTTATGTCAGACCTGAGACTGTGCCAATTCCGTTTATCGGTAACGGTTATTGGTATCGATCGATAAGTAAGGCAAAAACATGTCTGATGACCGATAACTTAATTTCGACCGATAACTTAATTTCTGGTTCAATGACCTCGATGAAGTGTAATTTATCGGGTTTATTAACTCTGGAGGCAACGATGCGAATTTTACAAATTAAATCGTCCCTTGAAAGCCGAAAGGTGTCAGCCGCACTTCATGAGCTGTTTTATGCTTTCAAGGGGCGAATGGTGTAATTCCCAACCTCATTGCTGACACAAGATTCCAGAAAGTCAATGGACACATAGGTGATAATGAAGAAGGCATAGAGGGTGGGGACAAGAAAGTCAACAGGAATGGGAGGAAGCTGTTGAACTTCACAAACGAGCTCGGTCTGAAGATTCTGAACAGGGACGCGAGGTGTAAGGGGAAATGGACCTGAGAGAGGAACGATAGAAAATCATAGATACATTCTCACAGATATTAATTTATGGAGGGAGGTGATAGGGGTAGAAGTGGATCGTCGCTATGCAGGAGTTCATCTCCTAAACCTTTGATGTACAATGCAAAAAGAATTGGCGAAAGGATACACCCCTGTTTTAGGCCTATCTCCATGGGCACACGTTTTGTTGTAATGTTTCCCAGGCTAAGTTCACTCTGTACGTCTTTATATAAGGCTTTCATAAGTCCAACAAACTCGCCTCCCAAGCCCAGAGTCTTCAGCTTGCGGCACATACGCTCCCTCCATACTTTATCGTATGCCTTTTTCAAATTTGCGATACTGAAAACATGACGATTCCATTTAATAGCACATTTCCAATTTTGACCTAGAACAGAATACCCCGGGACTCCACTCTACCAACTTACCCTAACCGGGATGGGTTAATGGGGGGGGGGGGGGGGGGGGGGGTAGGGGGACAAAGTGTTCTCTCGTGAGAAAAATTGTGGATGACAATCAACAACGGCCTTTATACTGCACATTTCATTAAGTGACAACATGGTCGTTGACAACTTTGCTGATGTAATTGTGACACACAGTTAAGCATCCGTAGGGTTTTTTCCAGCAGTATGGTCTCTGTTTGACAACGCGATTCAATAGCACCAAAATGTAAACTATAGCAGACTCAGAAACAAACAATTCCGCATAGCAAGCGGAAGTAATTTCTATTAGTTCCCACAGAGCAGAAGAGCTCAATGAACCAAGGGGCGATAACCTATACACTTGGAACTTAATTAAGCACCCACTGTTTTTTCGCAGTGGTGTTAATAGAATCTGTCATTACTTTCATGCTATCTTTAAAATGGCCAAACGTGATTGTTTGCGGAAAGAATGGTCTATTGACAAATGAAAGACAACACAATGATGAAAATATGCAGTATTTTAATGGCGCTAATTACACATATCTGTCACTAATGTTTTTCATGGAAAAATGTTCTCTCGACAAGAATAGGGCTGATGGGGCTGGAACGGTCCATGATGAAACAAAGCCGGTAATTACTGACACAAATGTAACTTGTGATCTCCGAACACAACAGCAGTGTCTGACGTCAGTAGCAAGTGTATTCACCACCTGTCGATGACAGTCTGAACCCCCCCCCCCCCCTCCTATTTCTACCAGTAAGCCTTCCTTCTGATACGGTCCAGAGGCAAATGATGCCACTCCTCATGCAATGCAGCTCCCAAAGCGGTCAAATTATGTACAGGCGGATCCCTTGCTTGCACACGACGTCCAAGAAAGTCCAAGATGTGTTCTAAGGGATTCAAATCGGGGCTCATTGCAGGCCATGGTAGAGTTGTAATAACGTTGTTATGAAGGAATGCTCTCACAGCATGGGGACGATGTGGCATTGCATTGTCGTCCACGAATACAGGGCGAGTAGCCAACGAGTGGTTGTCAAAATGAGACACGACAACCGGATTGAGAATGTCCCGGATGTACTGATGACCATTGAGATTCCCACGAACAGTCAGCATATCAAGTTTACAATCATGAGAGAGGCATCCCCAGATCATTACTGATCCTTCACCACAAGGAACAGTAAGTCTGATGTTCCTGAGCACGTAAGCAGTATTTTTATGCCTCCACACTCTCATGCGACCAACCGTGACATGAAACAGAAACCTACTCACGTCTGACCAATGGACTCTCCTCCATGTCCTGAGATTCCAGTGTTGTCGTGCCATACACCAATCGAAACGTCGTCTTTGATGCTGATCGGACAGTGCTGGACGCTTGGTGACCCTTCTGGACCTCATACCCAGTGCTTTGAGACGGTTTCGGACAGTACTGATGCACAAACGCCCGTTGAAGAGCCAAAAACTTTCTGAACCCCACTTGAAGAAAAGGATTCACGCCTAACGAGGCAGCCACTGCACGTAAATTTTCTTTATTTACCAATAAATTTCCGAGAAGTCTTGAGTTTGCTAACTATATAATCCCAACTGATTAATATTCCAGCAACATCATCTAGGTATGCCTTCGACAAAGGCATGCTTTGGTGATGTAGTTGGAATATTAGTCAATCGGGATTTAAACCTTCACAGTCCGGACAAATCATGTTCACACTCCCCAACCCCAATCGGCGATACTCACGATACGACGCCCCTGCTGTGTGATGGTGGCATTGCTTCCACCTTTTACTGCCACACACTGGCTTAACTATGAAAATTCAATACCAATGTTATTATACGATTTACACAAATATTATAAACACTTTTTTAAAAAATATAGTTCGGGAGCCAACTCCCCAACCCCACCACCATACAACCTCCTCGCTCTGCCCTGTTAACCAGGGCAGTATATGCAGTAACAAATCTTTCTTAATTTAAAGAACAGAACTATGGATGAAATTATACAAGTCGTTTTTTATTTCATTCTTCAAATATATATTTGATACCCTTTAAACGGCATATTTGTGTCGAAAAGAAACCTAGAATTGTTTAGGAGCTTGTTGGAACGATTTTGAAAAAAAACCGGGGGGCAAAGCTTGAAGGTTCAAAAGCCAAATGTTTTGTCGGACTATATTTTATAACAAATTCTCTGCTTCACATTGCTACTTTTGTCGGAAATTTTATGGCACTACCTCAACACTGGGAAAGGCTATATTCGCCACTGGAGAGTATGAAACATTACACGCAATTTTACTTTCTTCACATTGTGGACTAGCTTAAAAGTCATACACTCTGAATACACGACGCGATTGTTCCGTTGAACTGATAATTTGTAATTTTCTTTTCGGTTTGTTATTTCGGACACCAGGGGCCAATGCTTCAGAACTTTTACAATTGTATTTTCTAGAATTATTTTTTCTAGTTATGACTTTAAATGGGTTGAAATAGACCATTAGCATTTTAAAAGATGTGGCAATTTTCCAGGTGGCAAATTGCCATATCTTTTAAAATGCTAATGATTAATTTTAGTCAGTTATATTAATAGGTAAAAAATACAATTCTAGAAAATACAATTGTAAATATTTTATAGTATTGTCTCATATCGTATCTCAGATTCTTATGTAAAACACGCGCAAATATTGAATACACCGAGGCGAACATAAAATCACTGAGAAAAAGTTTGACGCGAAGATTCGTTTCATCAAATTTCGATTTAGCGAATAAATGCATGACTTCAAACTATGGTCTAGCAAATCACTCATTTTCGACTCGAATCGAATCGGGTCTATTTTATGAAATCGAATCGAACCTCAAATCCATTTAGGGGCGTCTTGAAGATGACGGATTAGGAGGAAGGGGGGGGGGGGGGGGGGGTGCTGTAAACCTGATTTGTTCCGTCGACTGCGATGACGGAAGTCCCGAATGATAAGATAGAATAGTAAAATCATAAATACGTTCTTTCGTCGAAGGCATGCCTTGATGATGCAATAGGAATATTACCCAGTAAGTTTACAGTTCGAAATCTGGAACGAATGCGAGAATTACCGGTACTGGGTATTGCACATGGCTAGCCGCTAGTAACAGCTGATCGTCGACACTGGAAAGTTTAACTTTGGAACACTGGTAACAACAAATTAGACTGAATTAGAATGGGTTATGACATGGGTACAGATGCTATTTATATTTATACAGCGCAAATTGTACTCTGTCCTTATTTTAAGATTCGAAAGAAAATCGATCAGGCAGTCGATTTCGAATCGAACCGAATAGCAACTTAAGATTCGAAATTTAATCGAATCTCGAAGCTTCGCAGGGCTCTCCTTTGGACATTGGGCTCGGTTTATTTATTGCTTGTCTTTTTTCGAATGCAAGGCCCCAAATTAGAGGCGTCGTGCCATGTAACATTTCAAAACTAAGAAGACAACTCGTTAACGTTTTATTCAGTGTAACGGGTAAAGTAACCAGCATTATTAGTGGCATATTATGTACCCACACTGGCTACACCTCCCCCTGTTAGGCGTCACTTAACCCCATAGTAACCACGTTTAGTAACGTGTGTTATGGTGACAGCCCCGAATGACGGCACCGGTCACGTAACCTATGGCATTACGTATGGGATCCGGCATGATATCCCGTAAATGAGGCCAATCCGTTCCCTATATTTATCTAACAAGCATATGGATTTTGGCCTGAAAACCACGAGAAACGGTACGTATTACATAATGTGCTCCGAGTCCGTATCATACAGACGACTCATTCTGATTCCGTATCATATAGACGACTCGTTTCCGGTAGCGCTACGTAACAGGCACATTGATACATTCTATGAGCGTTTCAGTGGTCGACCGAACATTATGTCCCAAAAATGTTTGAAAATAATTTAACCCTTTACCTATCACGAAAAGCAGACGACACTTGCAAAAAAAATTCTTCATTAACTATTTTTTTTCATTTTTTGTCTCAAAAACATAGGTTATGACCACTCGTTGGAACGAGCTCGACGAGCTCGTTCAAACGAGGAGTCATAACCTATGTTTTTGAGACAAAAAATGAAAAAATAATGAAAATTAACTGGCGATTTTTGAGAATAGCGTTGGCCGGTTTTGGCAGTTACGTTGGGTAAAAAGGGTTAAGATTTAATCTGTTTATGTGACAGAATTGTTAGATAAATGAATTATCAAGATAATGTGCATGTCCTGTGATTTGCATCAGATTCTCGGTGGTGTCCAAAATGGGATCTGGAAACCACCTCAAATCTGATACAAATCACAGGACAAGCACATTATCATGATAATCTATATATATATATATATATATATATATATATATATATATATATATATATATATATATATATATATATATATATATACTCTTGCTATCCACAAAAATACCATACGAATTGTATTATTTCTTCATTTTTTGTCTGAAAAACATAACTTATGATCGTTCATTGGAACGAGCTCCATAAGCTATGAGACAAAAAAGAAAATATTTTAGTTATTCAAGAATTGTTTAGCAAGTGTGATGCTATTCGGATTTGGTAAAGGATTAATGAGGCTGTTGCTTTATCGCATTGCGCGCAACACTCGCATCGCATCCCTGGGTGTGTGAAAGCATCTGTGTATTCCAAGAAAAACAATGTGTAAGTCTACAAATGCACATGTCATTAGAGACTTTTATTCAGAGAAAGTTTTGTTGTTGGCACCTGGGAATAACACGTTGAATGAAAATGTTGTGAGAAAGGAAGTAGCATAGCATGTACCCGATCGACCCCCATTACCCGGACTTTTGGGGGAGCAGCTAGTGTTAAATTCCCAAAGGAACCGGACTTTTGGGGAGCAACTTTTTTACTGTGCAAAGGTACTTCTCCTTGCAGCTAGATCCGGCAAATGGTGTACGTATTGTAAATATAGTATGCTATGGTATTTATAGTGATATATGTACACCCAGGGCTATGGGTATATATTATTGATATGTGATGGAAAATTGAAGGGGAAGGTGAGTTTTCTTGGAAGTTTTTCTCCGCGAAACGGTTGACGTTGCAATTGACGTCGTGACGTCATGATGCGCACGCGACGTCATAGATACGTTGACCACTGTTGTTGTCCACTATACAATCTGGCATAACGTTGTTCGGGTCGGGGGTGTCGGACTTCTCGTAAAAGGGGGGGGGGGGGGTAATATGGTAGTAGTGGTATATATCCTTGTAGGTATGCTATTAACCCTTAAGCCTTCATATTATCCTATGTCTGCTATAGCTAGGTCAAGCAGTATTGTGGGGATGAGGGTCATGTAATGGTCGGCCAGTGCGGTATTGAGAGATAGTCCTTGGTGGTTTAGATTGACAGTGTAGGATGAATGGCCTGTTGACCTATTACCCTCTTAGTACTACTAATACAAAACAATCGGTTGGTTAATAATACCGAGGACTAACAGGGGACCTACAGCGGTATATACGGTGCATCCTATGCCCCAGTTCTAAACAAATGATTATAATGATTATAATACTGCCTAACCTAGCATTACGAACTACCAATACCAGCCATAAGATAATACAAATGATTCGGTAGGTTAATTACTAAGGGGGTAATAGGCCAACAGACCATTCATCCAAAACTGCCAATCTAAACTACCAAGGACTATCTCGCAATACCATACTGAGAATTTAACACTAGCTGCTCCCCCGAAAGTCCGGGTAATGGGTGGGGTACATGCTATATTACTAAGGGAAAATGTCTCACGGGGCGACAGAGAGAAATCGCATATTAATAAACAAAGTAATCCCATAGACAACAGGAGGTCTCTTTTTCTGGGACACATATAACCAAGACGCGCTTGATCTGCCATGGTGCAGCCCAGTTGCGAAAGAAGGATCCACGTGAATGCCATTTTCTTGATTCTAATCTTTTGTATGTATGTGTTTGTGGGGTGGGGTGGATGGGTGGTGTTGGGCGTAACTGATTAGTATTCTATACCTTTAAAACAAGTGATAACGTTCTTTTGTGTCCCCCCCCCCCTTATTTTACATCAGAAAGTATGCAAACAACATGCGCTCCTCTTTGGCGTGCTTATTATGTTTGGACTACTCCTTCTACTTCAGCCATATTTCAAGAAGAAATAAACCGAATCGGTGGAAGGCGTAACATGTCTGTGCTAAGGGTAGGGACGGCGGAGAGAGACACATGACCCCTGTGTCCCCCACCCGGTTCCACTGCCTCTGGGTAGCACGGAGTGTACTGTGAATTTGAGGTACGCCATCCTCCTCGTAGCTCCTATTGAAAGCTGACTCACCTGTGATAATTACTGTTCGGGGTAAGACACGAGCTTAAACCTTTTAACCCTTTGAACACCAGAGGTCCCTTATCCGGCTCAGGAACATGATACTTCATAATTCAATTAAGTGAGGTGTCTGTTATGTTAATGTGTTGGGTAGACCAATCGATATTTCCAACGTTGAAAATATTAATTGGTCTATCCCCAGTTACTGAGTATGGACTTTTCCAATTGCTGCCATTGAACTGATTTGGAAGATACCACCAGGGTTCAAAGGGTTAAGAGGTGGATTGTGGGTATTTAAATTACTGTGTGACTGACCACTCAGCTGTAGAATTGTATCGAGGTTTTTAAAAAAAATACATCCAACTGGCTTCCAGTGTCTAAGTTACCTTCCATGATTAATTCTTCTCCTGTCCACCCGCTTCCAAACATTTTTTCAAAAAGTATCAGTAAATGTGACAACGATTACTTATTCCCAGTTCCATATTTGACGTTCGTTATCGACTGATGAAATCGGTTGATAACGAATGTTGAATAAGGAACTGGGAATAAGTAACGGATGTCATAACAGTAAAGTATCACTATGTATACTCCATGCATAAACGAGCATTACTGGTATTCATCATCCGATTCCGAACGGGTAGATATTTACAGCTAAACATGAACCTACCGAAAGTAAATAGGGCCCACGTCAATTGTACTTGGTACCCAGTTGAACGACACTTTTTTGTAGTGGTACTTTACTTTATGTGTAATTGCACTCTGAAATAGAAAAAAAAAAAACAGGAATGCGGTTAAAATTTGTTCGCTAAAAAGATAATGTAATTTACGTTTATCAAATGACCTGGCTGTTTTCCGTGAGGTTTTTTAAGTACTGTTTTAATGTCTGTTAACATGCGGCCATTGCGGCGCAGCAATGATTGCATAGAAGCATTACCACAATGGTCCGATGACACTTTTTGACCCACATTAAATCAGAGAGAAACTTTCTGTTGTGGCATGTTGGGTTGAATCATTGTTAGGAGAAAACTCACCTGCCATACACTATGGTGTTTCCTTTTTATGAATTTCTTGCAGACATTAACTTGTGTCAAATCAAACTTTACAATCAATGTCTAAAAATGGTCACTCTCAACAGGTAAAACACGGAAATCCTAAAAGGCGTTCCTCCAAAATTCTACCCCATACCCATATCATAACAGAAGTAACAAGATTATATTAAAATCTTAATTCGAACCTCCAGGAGTCCTTAACGAAATACGCCCAACGTCAAATCACTCGACAACGCCTTACCATACTAAGTCGCACGATAACGCGTCCACGTCGCTTCTTGTTGCTTCAAAGCAGTGCTCTCTCACACCAGAATTACAGAACCGTACTTTGAGAGTAAACTTTGGCAAAACTTATGGAAGCTGCCAGTTTAAATTTTGAGTATTTTCCTTGAAACTTTGCTGAGTTTGGTCATACCATTTTAAACTCCGTGAATCGCATATGAACCCCCATGGGAATCCCACGCTATTGCTCTATTTCTCCTTTCTCGTCTGTTCCATATATGAACTCGAACTCGAAACTCATCTCTATGTACGCATGTAGGCATGTTTCCTACTCACTCTTATTATTTGCTGTTTGAGTGGTCAAGTGTTAAGTGAATATGGTGGTTCGAGGCTTCAAAACGATTGTTAACCCTTCGAAAACATTAGCGTTTTTCATGAATATGTAAAGAATGGTCAAAGTTTAAAAGGACGTAAAAAAGTCAAGAATGGCGATAAATCGAGAAACTGAAAACAGGGCTTATATTTCGACGAGAATCCGATAATCTAATCTCGCAAATATTCACGGAACAAAGCCAGCGAGAATCCTTGTAGATTCTCACTGCACCTCTGCAGGGATTCGCCTGAAAATAATTGAGTGAATTTAACTCTTTACCCAACACAGCAGCAGCAAATTAGACAATACAACTCTAACACATGGCCGGAAATATCCTGATACGCTGACAATGCAATAGTACAAATATAGCTGTCATTGGAACCGGCTCACTGAGCCGGTTCCAATGTCATCCATATCTGTAAGGTTTTATTGATAAATATTGTTTATGTTTTAAACAATTATCAAATTCAGTTTAGATTTTAAAAATTAAAAAGCTGTGTTGTGTAAAGGGATAACATGTGTAATCAGTATACAACAGAGGTTCAACCAAAGTGACCTAATGAGATCCTAGGACACTAATATAATATTAGAACGCTTCTTTTCATGTTCTATCAGTCGATAATACCTAAGTTTGTGTGATTTCTGAGATAAAACCTGAAGCAGCGAAGTTGCTGAATGTTTTTATCAGAAATCGCACAAACTCAGGTACTATCGACCGATAGAACATGAAAAGAAACGTTCTAATTATTTTTTTATGCCGAACAAAAAATAACTTTCATTGTTAAGCGTTAACTGCAACTTGCCATCAGCCTTGTAACAATGTAGTCGAATTCAGAAACATGCTTTTTTGTGACGTCATTTCGAACTAATAGCGTCTCTTTGGGAGTTTCCAGATCACCAAATTCGAAAATGACTTGTTACAAGTGCCGTCGCTTTGGGAGTTTCTATATGACCAAATGTCAATGTTTAGAACTGCGTCATGCTGTTCATGTTATAATTCATTATTAATACTTCTGTGATAAGTGGTATAATGAAATATAAATTCATGTTGCATGGATGACGACAGTTAGAATTAAGCGAGTGAAACAATTTCTTTTAAACATGAGCTTGAGACGGAGACTCAGTGAGGACGGGGAGCACAAATACTAAACTTGTGGAAATATAATTGATTGAAGTCACATACATGATTCACCAAAGTGGTGAACACCACGTGAGTTTTTAATTCTTTAATTTTTTTAATTCATTGTTTGCAGTTAAAATTGAAAACACACCCACTGGAGATGACATATTTGTCGGTAAGTTTGTGTCTATCGGTGACGAAAAAAGTTAAACAGATACGGCGCCATAGTTTAGTGTTCAGAAATTCTAATCAGCGCGCGCGTAATCGACGCTGATCAATGGAAGTGGAGCTTACATTTTCTTTGTTCTCATGTCTCCAGGGAAGAATGTTCCGATATTATACGTGTTTGTCCAAAAATCCAGTACTATGACTTTTAGAAGGGGCCAAATTAACCAATCACAGCCGATGTCACAGACGTGTGGCATAATAATAGCAGTTATGGATTCTCTTCTCGCAACCACTTTTTGCGATAATCCAAATGGATTCTCCCAAATTTAGATGAAATATGAGCCCTGGAAAAACGGCTATCGACTAATTATTTGAGCTCTACAACATACTAAAATTTCCAAAACATCTGACGTATTTTAATTTTTGATCCTATGATATAACCTCTAAGTTCGACCATAATGGTAATGGTAGGGAATTTCCTAGGACGGCATAACATTTTTGAAATGCTTTTGTGGGGGTTATATTTCCCAAATGTCGAAATGCTGAGACTCAAGATGAGGTTGAAACTAAAAGGTCAGGACAAAGACGTAAAATTATTACCACTGACATCGAGAGACGACATTTTAAACCTTTGAGACTTTAATCATTCTAACGTTCAAACGTCATTGGGAATTCAGTTTCTTCAACGTTTTTCAAAATGCAACGTCAAACGTCGGAAAGTACAAATAACAAGATATTTTTCACATTAGTGATTAACAAGTTGAGGGCTAGATTATTTTGGGTGGTCTGAATTTGTTATTCAAAACTTATTTATTTATTTATTTATTTATTTATTTATTTATTTATTTATTTATTTATTTATTTATTTATTACTGGTGTTTAAGGTCACATACTTATGCACAGTGGCTAATTGGTACCGTGGCAGTTTTACGGGTGGAGGAAGTCGGAGTACCCGGATAGAACCACCGAGCATCGACGAGCAACTGTCAGCTCCTCAATATTCTAACTCTGTTCAAGCTCCGCTCAAGCAGGGTTACAGCGGTTGAAGACATGTGCACATTCGACGTGCAGTACGCCTTAGTACACGGCGTCATCGTGCCCCCATGTATTCAACCGGGATGGAGTGCCTTGCCCAAGGACACAACGTGGGTCGTCCCGGACGGGCAAACTCGTTTTATTACAAATTATTGGAGAGTGCCCACAGGCACTTTCCAATAATTTGTAATAAAACAAATTTATATAAGCAAAATATTATTTGTGTTTGACCGAATATGAAATATAAGCAAGCAAAGTGTTGGCCTTTGCTCTGGTATTTTCATTTTTTGAAAGCCCTGATAGTAGCTTCTAACACTCAACCAATTAAGAAGTCTTGGCAGCAGGATTATATTAGTATTTTAAGCTGCGATACCACTTGGCTCAACAGCTGTCACTGAGCACTATTCGGGAGAAAATAGGAATTGAGGTTAAAATTTAAAACAATCGAAAAATAATAACAAAACAAATAACCACAAAACATTAACGCGCTGTTTGATTTCGTACGTCATAAGACGTACAAAAGAATCAGAGAGTTAATTCCAAAAATGGAGATGCTCGATTTCAAATGACCAGAAAACGTTGGGAAGTTTCATAGCTGTGTAATTTATATATACAGAACAACTAGAATCACAAAACTTGATGAGTCTTCAATGAAATATGACCAAAATAGCGTAAACTATGCAGTTACGTAAACACATTACGTGAGGGCGCCAGCATCCAAGGGTGAGGGGGCAGAGGTATTAAAAAGGGCACTCAACTCTGGGCATTAGTTCAGACTGGGAGTTTACAACGTATGATAAATCGTAATTTGACACTCAAAAGTATTGCTATTATATATCGTCCTTAAAGCATTGTTGCATCTTGTTGGACCCAAGAAACGATAAAATCTTTAGAACTCACCCAGCCAATTTTATAGCTTCTTTATTTGGTGATTATCGACCACATTTCGTCGTTATACGTGATTACTACCCCCCCCCAAGCCCCCCCCCCCCCCCCCCCCGCGAACAAATCTGAAAATAAGCGGTCTGACACTTGCAGAATGAGGTCCCCAGAGGGTGAATTTCATGATGCTATCCCGTACAGTGGGCCAGTTTATCCTCTGGGTACCTCTTTCTGATTCAGACTGAGGTTCACAGAGGGTAAATTTAGTGATGCTTAACATCACTAAATTCACCCTCTGGGGACCTCATTTTGCAGATGACAGTTTGCTTATTTTGTGGAGTGCCCGCGAAGTGCGTCAGAAACGAATACACTAGAGTTTCTCAGTTACAGTAGTTCACCAAAAAATGCCTTTTCCACTAGTGTGCCCTCTGTCGCCCCACTACCCGTTCTTCCGGCGCCCTGGAATCGAGTGATGCTGCACAAGGTGGAAAAAGCTCTGAGAATTTGAAAAAAATATACCTACATCAGCTAAATCTGCGCACTTTCGAGTGGTGAAATTTGCCGTACCAGCTGTAAAAGTTCCAACAGGTTTACTTTGGTCCGCAGACTGACAGTCAGCGCGTCTGGCTTGTATGAAGAATCCCTCGAAGTCGACATCGGGGTTGCTGTCAAGTGTGACTGTAAAGGAAAAAAAAAGAAAAAAGAGAATTTGAAAACACGTTCCTAATAACTTCTATCAAGTTCATGTACAAATTTTGTTTCATCGTTGTGGTTTTGTTTTTAGTCAAGTTGGAAACTCGCTGTTATGTCTCTATTGAGACGGAAACGAAAACCGAATTTCTAAATGAACACGAGTATGATAAACCATGCATCTTACAAAGGCGATTGCATCAATTAACCCTCTGCACTCTGATGTCAAAATGTCAAAGTTTTCAGAAGCAAATATTTCCCATAATGCAGTTTAATATTTAACCAAATATACCTTGTTTGACAGAGCTCAAAGAGCTCTGTCAAACAAGATATAATTGGTTAAATTCGTAGCTAAACAAGAGAAAAACAGAGTGATTGGAGAAAATTTTGTTGCACTCCCAGAGTGCTAGGGGTTAACTCCACGAGAACGCAGCGGCTCAGTGATTACGGCATTGAACTTCAATCCCAAAGATCCATGGTTCGATCCTCACCAGGGATCACTCGTAATACGGCGGCCTTTATTTTAATATACTACTCAAAGTTTGTTAAGCACCAAATATTTGACACATCATTGTGAAATTTTCTTGTGGCATATTTGCGATATTTTTGGTGGATGTGATTGAGGAATGTATTGAAATGGTCCCCAGCGTTTACATTAACTCTCTTGACAGGCAGACTTTTCGTGACAGTCACAGAAAGCATTTACCCCTTGATTTTCATGATGTTTTCATGTACTGTCTACATTTTCATATAGATGACATGTGTAGGGTATTCAGTCTTCATTTCAACACAAACTCTTGTGATTTAATGATTGAATATGGCAAATGCAAATGTAAGAAGACATTTGTCTGAAGCAGAAATGTGGCGGGCTGTAGGGATGGTGGAGCAAGGGGCTACCCATCGTCAGGTTGGTGAAGCCTTCGGTGTGCACC
Source organism: Pictodentalium vernedei (assembly GCA_031216915.1). Taxonomy (NCBI): domain Eukaryota; kingdom Metazoa; phylum Mollusca; class Scaphopoda; order Dentaliida; family Dentaliidae; genus Pictodentalium; species Pictodentalium vernedei. The sequence goes on along the minus strand of CM062293.1, from coordinate 254,864,153 downwards.
AGATAGTGATCACCAGAGCTGGGCAAGATTTCAACAGTATGGCACACCAGTAAGACAGAGACAGGGCAACATCTGCAGCTGAAGATCGGTTTTTGATCATTCAGGCCCGTAGGAACCGCTTTGCCACAGCAACCCAGCTTCGCAGTGACCTTCAGAATGCATCCGGGATAAATGTTTCGACGCAGACTATCCGGGCAAGGTTGTACGAATGTGGTCTCCGATCGAGAAGACCATGTATTCGCATTCCGCTGTCCCAGAACCACCACCAGGCACGATATGAACAGGCCATGGACCACGTTGGATGGACCAGAAAAGATAGGCGACCTGTCCTTTTTACAGATGAGTCAAGGTACTGCTTAGACCACACAGCTAGGCGTTCTAGGGTATGGGGAAGACCAGGAGAGCGATTCCATGCAGCCAACATTGCTTGGCATGACCGCTATTGTAGAGGGTAAATCATGGTCTGGGGAGGCATCAGAAGAGGTGGACGTACAGAGCTCTGTGTCCTTGAGCGTGGTACATTGACTGCACATCGGTATATTGATGAGATCCTGGATGTCCATGTCAGATTGCATGCAGGCGCAGTGGGTGATAGATTCATTCTGGTGGACGATAGTGCCCGTCCTCATGTTGCCCATGCTGTCGAGGAGTACCCACAGAGGGAGGAGATTGAGCGTATGGACTGGCCAGCAAGATCCCCTGACCTCACTCCAAACGAACATGTCTGGAATGAGTTGTAGCTTGCAATTTCAGCCCGTCCAGTCCAGTCAAGAAGTGTCCAGGAGCTTGGTGCCATGATGGTCCAAGAATGGAACAACGTCCCACAAAGGACCATCAGGAATTAAACTAAGGTACTCATTGGTGGAAGAATTAATGTTTTTTTTTTAATATGACAGTGCATATCTATTCTATATACCGAAACTGGAATGGTAAAACATGTCTTTGACATGTACACCATATGTAATCCGGTGCCAGATTGGTATTCTGATCTCTCACGGGAAAATGCCCTGATATCTCTCAAATGTCAAGAGAAAAACCTTTACCTGTGTAACCGGTTGTATCCCCTGCAGTGTATTCTGTTGTGCTTACGTCGAGCGTGTACGGTGCGGTGGTATTTTTAGCATCTGTTTTGTGACCTGTCGGGAACATATCAGTACAGGATTCTAATGGAGCACCATCTGGATACGAAAGAACGGGAACGACGAGGAATAAAATCTTCAGCAGCATCATTGTCACCTAAAATTAAAACAAACGCATTTCATAATTTTATGATTTGATAAAGCTGACATGAGGTTTGTCCGTCAAAATAGAAGTTTTTTTAAGCCAATAGCAATGTAAACCACAGGAGTAACCCCAAATCTGCCATACCAATAATGCGCACAACATCCGTTCTCATTTCTCACACAGAAACGTCAAATTGCGTTTACCACATAACAATTATACCACTAACTGATGATGCAGATAATATTAATGGCACTGACAGTATTGCTAATAGCATACAATAAATGATGTTAAAAGTTTGATATATTTTCGTTAATTTCTTTATTTTCAGTGGCAGTTAGTGTTGTTGAAAGTTTTAATGATAACAACCATAAAGGTGCACAATGAAACGCATGACTGTGTTATGGAATATTAATATGGCTAATTATATTTATTTATTTATTAGTGTTTAAGGTCACATATTTCTGCACAATGGCTAATCATGACCATGACAGTTTTACGGGTCGAGGAAGCCGGAGTACCCGGAGAGAACCACCAAGCAACGGCGAGCAACTGTCAGCTCCCCAACTGCACACAAGCAGGGTTAGCATTGGTTGAAGACAGGTGCACCATCGACGTGCAGTACGCCTTAGTACACAACGCCACCGTGCCCCCACGTGGGCAATGAGGGTGAAGTGTCTTGCCCAAGGACACAAGTTGCCGCAGGTGAGATTCGAACCGAGGACCTCTCGGCTTGCAGCCTGCAACTCTACCAACTGAGCCACCGCGCCCCAATATGGCTAATGATATGGACAAACGAAATGTTTAATTAATTGGGCGATCGAAGCACTCAGACATCCCCTCAGATTCACTTACAGCAATCTTTTTATTGAGAAAATGCGTGTATGTGGGCGGGGAGGGGGGGGGGGGTAGAAGTTATGTTAAATATTAGACAAAATTGTTAGGACCATTACACATTTCAAACTTCAATGTGTGGGTGTGTGTGTGTTTGAGGTTAAAAATTCGCACTGGCACAGACATTTCCTACTGAAACGTTTTTTTTTTATAATATGCCACCGAAAAATTGTTTTCATTTTCTGAACCCTGATGGGTTTCAAACATGACACAAAATACATAAAATTGATTTAAACTGAGTGATGAGCTTAGGAACTGATTAAACTGACTGGCAATAACTGATGTTATTCATTGATAGGCTCTAATGTAGTCGTTACAGGGATGGTATTCAAGCCTTTGTTTTTCTTATAGGCGATAACAGGTCGAAGGTTCAAAGGTTCATTTAATTTAGCATTGGTTAACTTGAATTCATCTTTCAACATTTTTGCTATTTCGATATTCATTCTGCTGTATGTAAAAGGAATGATGGACCTCCTTTCGCATTCTCCCTCGGATATGTTCATACCATATGGCTAGAGGGTTTGAAACGTATTGATCCAAAAAGCTTTACGTTTTTTCCTAAATTCATCCGTTTCGTCTAATGTGTCTTTAATTGGTGGTTGTTCAATAGGATGGATTTCGAAATCGTCCAAGGAATGGTCAGGAAGGTTAAAAGGTTGTGCTACTGGGCCATCAGCATTATGTTTTATATCCTGTTTGTATCTAGTAGCACGTTCTCGGTATGAATTTTAACTTTGACCAACATACTGCTTCCGACAGCGTGTGTGTGTGTGTGTGTGTGTGTGTGTGTGTGTGTGTGTGCGTGTGTGTGTGTGGTAAGGTAAATAATGTTTGGTGAATCACAGTGGAGGGGGTTACGGATCTGATAATGATTTTTCGTTTGTTCAGAGGAAAATTCCTCTTTCTGATCAGGCATAAAAGTATGTAATCTACAACGAGGCTTTTTGCAATTAAATACCACGCCACTATCATTCTGCAACGGTTTGTTGTGTTCAAATCTTCTGTGGTTCGAAATCAGTAGTTTCAACTGGACTTTCGAGCTTTTTCAGAGTTTAGGATTTCAGGCTACGCAAAAAACGCAGTGAGTACCCTCTCGATCTGAGGGCGCCAAATAGAGTAGAACAAGCCTCATTGAAATTTACCTTATCACTTGAATTGCGGTGGAAACGAATGAGCTGTGATTTGATGATACCTTTAAATGTATGTTGGGATGAAATGATTTTGTGTGCAACATTTGATGTGAATCAGTTGGTTTAAAATATACTTTATAATCTAAATGACCGGATGCCTGAAATTGCTTGCCTTTATACACAGTCGCATCGAAAAAATCAACAGAACTTTCACTGATAGTAGCTTTTAATTTAATGTTTGGATCATGATTGTTCAAAATTTTTAAAAATTCATCAAAATCTTCTTTTGAATGTTCCCAAATAATAAAAATGTCATCTAAATACCTGAGATATACGAGAGGATGCTTTGCACATTTGCTTAAGGCATTTTCCTCCCATTCCGCTACATAAATGCTTGCAAAATTAGGACTGAATCTTTTGCCCATAGGACAACCCATTATTTGTAGAAAATATTTTCCATTGAATTGAAAGTCATTACCTTTTAAGCTCAGCTCTAAAAGATCCAAAATTTGTTCATCCGGGCGTTTTGCGTCCGGATATTTTTCAAATGCATTTTTAACTGATTTAACACCTTTATCAATATCAATGTTCGTATACATACTGTCGATATCCAAAGTAGCCAGAATGATGGCATTTTTCAATATTTTCAATTTCGAAATTTTTGACAGGAAATCCTGTGTATTTTTTAGATAGCTCGGATGTCTATTTGCTATAGGTTTCAGGTGATAATCAATTAGTTCCGAGATCGCATAAGATTCCGAATTACAATCTGATACAATTGGCCTCCCGGGTGGAGTTACGTCATCCGTCCATGAAGAACGGTCCTTGTGGATCTTTGGTATGATGTAAAATTGTCTTGTCTGAGCACTGAGCTTAGCTGTTAAATATTTCAATTGTTTTTTGGTAATGTGACCTTCGTCGAGGAGAAATTTTAAGATCTTATTGAATTTTTCGACATTACTAGGCCAAATAAGTGAATCTATTTTCTTATAATGTTTAGTATTGCTGAGTTGTCTCATGGCTTCCTTTATATAATTATCCCGAGATAGAACAACTACCGATCCACCTTTGTCGGCTGGTTTAATTACTAATTTCTTATTTTTTCGAAGTTTCGTGAGGGCTCTCCGTTTGCCAGCTGTTAAATTGTCTTTATCGGAGAGTATGTTCATGCTGAAAACCTTTTGGAGGATTCGTTTGCTAGCCTCAATAATTTCGGGATCTACTTCACTATCTGGAGGTGACCAACCAGATGATTCTGTAAAAGGAGGTTTCCGACCGCTGGAGTTTCTAAAGCGGTCTGCTAATTTCATTTGCCTAAGAAAATTACAGTTATATGATGGTATATTTGTTTGATTACCAGTTTTAGGCTTAGGTGCTGGTACAAAAGTTAAACCGCGATCTAAAAGAGATTTCTCTTGGGTTGTTAGGTCATTGGTTCCAGACAGGTTAACCACATTAGTTCCTAATCACACATCTGTTAGGCGGTTGTTACCTTTGCCTTTACTTAGTTTAAATCTAGATGGTTCAATCAGTGATCGCACAAAACATTATATATTCTGTATAAGAAAAAATAAATGTGAGTAAAAAAACGGCAAGTGTGTTATAATGTGAATCCATGTGCGTCAACATGTGGGGGTGGGGGTATATGTGTATTTGTGAGAAAGTTGTTTACTAAACCGTCTCCTGTGACCGATATCAAAATTCAATGAAATATACCGAATATTTTTTTCAATGACTAGCACAGAAGCAAAACGTAAATTAAAGAGGGTAGGCTACATACACAGTTTGGAATGTTCAAGGACTGACTCAAAAAATTATTAACTCCAATTTTGTGCGGCTTATTAACCGATACGAATTTATCATACTGGCAGAAACCTGGCATCAAGATGAAACGGATATTGACATACCGGGCTACAAGTGTATTGATTTGTGTCGAGTTGATGAACGGCACAGAAGAGGGCGTTTAAGGGAACAATGTACATTGCAAAGAATAATCGGGGAGGTATTTGGTTTTATTTTCACAATCAATATCATGCTTTCTTAAACGAGTTTGTTAGATAGATGGCCTTGCCATTTTGCTAGGATTCGATGGTGCAATGTTTAACATGTCTTGTTAAATTATATTTGTGTCAGTGTACATTCCACCAAGTAGCTCAAGTTATTGGAAAACAAAATATCCAAGCTCATCCAACTTTGATAAATTAGAAAAATAGATACTAAATTGTCAAGCGACGGATATGATTATTCTTGGTGGAGATTTCAACTCCCGAACTGGGGGAAGGCCGGATTATGTTACAAATGACAATGACAAATATATACCACTACCAGATAGTTATACTATAGATTTATCTAAAGACAGACAAAGTCCAGACAAAACAATAAATGGGTTTTGACAACAACTTCTGTCGTTTTGTAGGGCAGCGAAACTTAGAATTGTTAATGGACGTTGTCTGGGAGACGGCTTGGGAAACTTCACAAGCTATCAGTATAATGATGCGAGCACAATGGATTACGTCGTGATATCTGATCGATATCTCTCGGAAGTAAAATATGTTTGTGTTAAATCACCAAATGAGTATTCGGACCATAGCCAGTTAGCGTTACACATTGAATTTAAAATGACAGATAGGGACAAAAGACTACATTATACATTTATACGAATCCGAAATTTACTTTGAAATGGACAAAGGACTGCGAACATAAAGCAATAGAATCACTAAATAGTACCGAAATACAGACTAAAATTCAAAACCTCAAGATGAAGACTTACTCAGGTACCAGGGATGGCACAGAAGATGCAGTCCATGACTTAACAGGTATAATAAATTCAGTTAATAAGACAGCTTGTAGGTTGATACAAATTGTAAAGGTAAACAAAAACCTAAGCGCAAGTGGTTTGATTCAACCTGCAAATTCCTTAAACAAAAAATAAGCACAACTGTTAATGCTATAAAAAAAAGACCTGGTGACAAATCTTTGCTAACAAATTTTTTCACCGCAAAGAAGGTGTACAAAAAAGAAACAAAACGCAAATCCAGACTGTTTTACAAAAAAAAATGTGCAATCAGCTCGACACATTAGAATTCTCGGACCCCAAGTCTTACTGGAAAATAGTAAACTGTCTTAGATCAAAAGAAGCGCCTTCAAATGAGCTTGACCCCGACACATCCGTCAATTTCTTCAAAAAATTGTTTTGTAAAGAGGTCACAACTGAGAAAAATCATCTTACAAAAACAAAAATTAATTTAAAAGCCCCTTTAAATAATGGAAATATAACCGCAGAAGAGATAAATACTGTCCTCCTGCAATTTAAAAACAAAAAGACTCCTGGTGCAGATCAGGGGTCAAATGAAATATTTCGCTGAAGATTCTGGTACCTTTCATGAATGATTGACGATATTGTTAAATTGTTAAACCAAATATTCGACTCACACCATTATCCTCATTATCACAACAATCTATAAAAATGAGACAGATATTATCCTGACAATTATAGGGCCATCGCCCTGAGCTGGACATTGGTGAAGCTGTTCAACAAAATTATAAGCCGCAGAATTAATGATTTTGTAGAAGATAATTAGTGAAAAGCAATTTGGATTTCGAGAAAAACGTAATACGATCGACAGTGTGTTTGTTCTTAAGTCTGCAATCAACAAAAATAAGTAGCTAAAGAAACCCTTATACGGTGCGTTTGTGGACTTCAAGAAAGCGTTCGACACTGTGGATTGATCAATACTTTTTGAAAAATAGACGCGTTCGCTAACGGCAATATCATTAGCGATAACAATTCCCTCAATAAAAGATCTTGTATCGTTGTTTTAGTTACAACAAAAGTCACATACCGTCGCCCGAAAAGAACGCGCCTGGTGGACTATTTCAGTGATGCTGGAAATCACAAGTTATTCGCTTCAAAAACGGGTAATGCCGCAACGAACTATGCATCTAACTTCCCTCGACGTTCATTCCATATTGCAAGGAATTGCACGACCCAGAACATAAATTATTCACCTCGCAAAACACGAAAACAAATACGAAAAAAATAAATAAATAAAAAAAAACAAAAAAAAAAACAAGACGAATCGCAGTAATAAATCGACAGCTTGAAACCCTTTGAAGCGTAACGTTAATCTCATTGTGGTTTGCACACGTCCAAACATTATGAATGAAGTAACGTCATGTTTTCAAAGAAATCCTTGCGCACTACAAAAATATAATTCCCCGTTATTTCAGCAAACCACCCACCTCTTGGGGGACCTCATGAATTGAATAGAATTTGGTTTGAAATATCATTGTCGAACGGTAAAAAGGGGGAGTTTGATTATTTTTACCATGTACAGAATTTCATTAATTTTGAAAGAATTTCCTCATGTGCCATTCTGTTAAGAGAATTTAAAACGGAGTTTATTTTGATTAATTGAGTGTGACATTTTTGTTTGTCAGCAAGAGGTCACGGCTAAGAGTTCAGTTGACTGAATGGCAGGAAAAGGTGTTTTGTGGTCATTGTGCTTGTGTATAGCCTTTTATCGCGACTCGACTCGTTTTTGGAGAGGTGGAGCTGCTCGTCGAGCAAAGCGCGACTCGCAGCTACACCTTCCCCAAAATGAGTCTCATCACGATAAAAGATTCTGCACAAGCACAAGGTACACAAACATTTTTGTATTGGGCCACGTTGAATACACACGGTGTGCAATGGTCTAGGTGTTGGACTTGATTGCCAGACAGAGTTGCCGAGGACTCGAATCCCGGCGGGGGGATCAGAAACCAACATTCTAAGATTCCTCTAAAACATGATTGGGTCATTTGAAACACACACACAAGCCCTTGCCAGTCTTCATCTCAGGCCAATCACGGCACTTTCGTCGTACTGTAGCCAACGCGTTCCACAGTGTCATGCTGCTGCCGAAAGGAAGATGAACGAAGTAATTCTCGAATTTAACAATAGCGTGCGTGTTAAGCTGAAGGTTTACTCATCATGTTCCATATTTATTTCTTTATTTATTTATTGGTGTTTAAAGGTCACATAAAACCATGACCACATTCGATTCATGATTCGATTCGATATCAATATCAGAGACACGATTCGATTCGAGATTCGAAAAAAATTGTGATTTGCAGATCCTTATTAAATCCTTTAAACCAAAACAAACATTCTTCACATACAGTTCTCACCGGCCTCAAGTCTGTAAAACCCATAAAAAATTAATCATTCTAAAAATGAATCATAAATGCATGCAAGATGCAGGGAAGGGAGTGGGCTTAAAACCAAAGTACTTATCACTTTATTCAGCACATGCCATCAAAGCACCCAGCCGTCTCCTCAGAGTTTGGGACCGAGACATTTTGTTTGGCTATAAAATATTCAGACTGGCTAAAAACATTGCCACCATGCAGTGGGCTACCGTGAATACCGAAGTTGATGGGACAGCTTGCACTTATTTCATATGAATTTCTTTACCCTTCACCCAACACGAAAGGCACTTGCAAACAGAATTCTTGAATAACTATTTTTTTCATTTTTTGCGTCAAAAACATAGCTTATGACCCCTCATTGGAACGTTCTCAACGAGCTCGTTCCAATGAGGGGTCATACGCTATGTTTTTAAGACAGAAAATGAAAATTGATTGATTTTGTGAACAGCGCTGGAGGTTTTTTTACCGTTACATTAGGTAAAGTGCTAAATTCTCGAGAAACTATCTCAAGATCTCGAGATAGTATCTCAAGATCTCGAGAAACTATCTCAAGATCTCTAGATAATATCTCAGGATCTCGAGAAAATATCTCGAGATCTCGAGATAATATCTCAAGATCTCGAGAAACTATCTCGAGATCTCGAGATAATATCTCAAGATCTCGAGAAACTATCTCAAGATCTCGAGATAATATCTCAAGATCTCGAGATAATATCTCAGGATCTCGAGAAAATATCTCGAGATCTCGAGATAATATCTCAAGATCTCGAGAAACTATCTCAAGATCTCGAGAAAATATCTCAAGATCTCGAGATAATATCTCGAGATCTCGAGATAAGCATATATAATCGGCGTCACCATTTGATCATCAGCATGAATTCACTCAAACTGTTTATTCACTTGTCGCATCTTTTCCGACTGCAACATATTCGTGCCCCCCCCCCCCCCCCATGACAATTACACGAATCCACTCCTGCCACTCAGAAAACTTATCAACCAATCACCTTGTTGTGAAGTTATGAGAGCCCACCCAATCTCAGCCCAGCACTAATATAAACAGAGTCCCGTCACCCGAACTTGCACTTGCTGGTGTCTTGTTCCCAATCCAATCCCAAAGTGTCAACCTAGCACCCGGTACATCCCAGTACATACTGTAGTGCCTTTTACCCCCAAAACAGGACGTTTTCTCACTACTTTACAAGATGAAAAGTTTGTGTCTGTCTGACACTCACAATCCAAAGTGTTGATCCAGTACCCGGTACATCCTAGTGCATACTGTAGTGTTTTTTACCCTAAAACTCAGGGGGGGGGGGGGGGGGGGGGGGTTGGCGTCAGGCAAAAAATTACGGATACAAGGTGGAAAGTTTTACATTTTCAATTTTTGGGACCCACCAGGCTGCAGATGCTAGACAAAACCGTGAATTTGTGGTCTGTACCCAGCAATCTCCTGACACCCAGGAGCTGTTCTCACAATTACACACCCAAATTGAAACCCATAACCCTGAGCTCAAGAGGCGAATAGAACCCCCCCCACCCCCCCCTGTGAATCCCAAACATGTCAGGATTGGCATGACTAACATTGTTTCCACACAAAACCCAATTACATGTAGTAAAAGAGTGGGAATAAGACACCAGCAAGTGCAAGCTCGGATGACGGGACTCGGTTTATATTAGAGCTGGGATGAGATTTGGTGGGCTCTCATAACTAATACGCGACAAAGTGGTTGGTTGATAAGTTATTCACTTTTCTGAGGGACAGGAGTTTATTCGTGTAATTGTCATGGGAGGCATGAATATGTTGCAGTCGGAAAAGATGCGACAAGTAAATGAACAGTTTGTGTGGCAGGAGTGAATTCATGCTAATGATCAAAGGGTGACACCGATTATATATGCTTCTCTCGAGATATTATCTCGAGATCATGAGATATTATTATGATTGACCCTCCACCATAGCGGTCATGCTCAGCAATGTTGTCTGCATGGAATCGCTCTCCTGGTCTTCTCCGTACCATAGAACGCCTATATGTGTGGTCTAGGCAGTACATTGACTCATCTGTAAAAAGGACAGGTCGCCAATCGTCTCTGGCCCATCCAACGTGGTCCATGGCCCATTCATATCGTGCCTCGCGGTGGTTCTGGGACAGCTGAATGCGAATACATGGTATTCTCGATCGGAGACCACCTTCGTGCAACCTTACCCAGATAGTCTGCGTATAAACATTTATCCCGGATGCATTCTGAAGGTCACTGCGAAGCTGGGTTGCTGTAGAAAAGCGGTTCCTACGGGCCTGAATGATCAAAAACCGATCTTCAGCAGCAGATGTTGCCCTGTCTCTGCCACCACCATGCCGTCTTACTGGTGTGCCATTCTGCTGAATATCTTGCCCAGGCTCTGGTGATCACCGTAAGGTGCACACCAAGGGGATTACCAACCTGACGATGGGTATCCCCTTGCTCCACCATCCCTACAGCCCGCCACATTTCTGCTTCAGACAAATCTCTTCTTACATTTGCATTTGCCATATTCAATCATTAAATCACAAGAGTTTGTGTTGAAATGAAGATTAAATATCCTACACATGCCATGTACATATAGACAGTGCACGAAAACATCATGAAAATCAAGGGGTACATGGTTTCCATGGCTGTCACGAAAAGTCTGCCTGTTAAGAGAGCTAATGTAAACACTGGGGACCATCTCAATACATTCCTCAAATATTTGGTGCTTAGCAAACTTTGAGTAGTATAGATTAAATGAACTTGAGTGAATTGCTACTTTGTTGTCATCTGGTGTTGAAACGCTTATTTGATTGTCGTGGAAATAAATACTTTTATACAATTTGAAAATCACTTGAATATAACGTTTCAAAGTTTTTTTTATGGAAAGAATGCAAGGTAAGATAGTCTTCAAACTGAAAAGGTACAAGAAACGACTAGTTAAGACGAAGCCATTTCTTTATTGTCCCGCTAACATTATGTGCGAAGGGTCAACAGGTACGAGAAGAATTAGGGGTGCCTGAACTCCAACAGCGACAAATTCAAACTCTCAAGACCACACTGTAATTCTGTAAGGAATACGATGCTTTCATGGCTTGGAACCAGTCTAGCCCTCAAATAGGACATCGCTTGTGTTTGTGTTTAGAATTCGCTTTTCCGACCAACTGATATATTCCGGACGATTGAATCTAAAAAAAATCACAACGATCCATTTTCTGTGAATCAAAGCAAGAAATGTTGTTCTATCGAGACTTAACCCTTTACCCATAGCAGACGATATCAAAATTTATTATTTTAAATATCATTTTTTTCAAAGAATGTCAACAAAATCATATCATGTGACCCCTCGTTGAAACAAGCTCGTCGAGCGCGTTCCAACTAGGGGTCACATGATATGGTTTTGTTGAAATTTTTTTAAAAATAATATTTTTTCAACTGCTGAATTTGCATATTACGCGGGCGGAAGCGGGCGATTCGTTGGGTAAAGGGTTAAGGTGTTTTTACAGGTATATTCTCTTGGTGCACAAATTCGACATATTCGATAGTGATTACAAGTGCTGTTCATAATCAAAGATTTTGACAAGAAACATGATAAAAAATATATTTCTCCCACAATTGGTGACAAATGATAACGATTTGGTCTCATTGATATTGATATACTGCAAAAATACGACAGCTTTTTCGTTTAAAAAAGAGCGCGCTCAATTCGATCCAGCGGCGATCATGGAAATAGTGGTGAAACCGGAAGCCGCAAAAGCAATGATTCTCGCAGATCGGTTTCGGAAATAACCCTATCCGAATTCGTGTTAGCCCGGCCCTCATACCGAAACCGGAAAATATCAAGACGCATCATAAATGAACATAATATGGGTATCCGAAATTGGATGTGGGTATTTGGGATAGCGTAAAAACGCCTTTGATTTGATCGACATATTGATGACATTGCAATCAGAAATTAAGACTCAACACAGTCGTAGTTTTATGATGACGCCGCCTCGTTCCACGAAATACGTTAATATATGGATGTTTTCAAGGCGAATTAAATACTTATTGATTGGAATATCCATAGATGGGGCAGGAAAGCATATCTGTATACTTTTGTAAGTAAGGGCACATCACATTACATCTACGGTCGCCGGCGCGCAAATTTCCACAAGAGCTGTTGGTCTGAGAGCTTACGTAATAATAAATATAACTATAATATGCAATGCAACGGAAAATATGTATATTGGGGTCCGTTTTTTTGTACAGTAAATATTTTGACCACATCACACGGGAATTACGCAGTTAATGATAACATGGAACTCATTCAAAAAAAAAATAAAAGAAAAAAAGAAAAAAATATCTGTAAATAGAACCGAACGGTGTCAACCAGATCTTCAGCATGTTCACTGAGGAAGTCATTGACGCCTAAACAGGTATAAAAAGAGTCTGCATAGAATCCTCAGGCCTGACAGAAAGGGACGTAGAAAAATCTCACATAAAATATTCGAGTCTGATGATCAGGTCCGAATAATTTATGCAACATTTGCATACTTCTGTCATGAGTGAGCGGTTACTCGGAGGCAACGCTCGAAAACCCGAACAATCTTGCAACAGTCTTTTTCTACCTGACAAATGTTAAAATTTCTGGGCAAAAAAAAAAAAACACACACACAAGAAGGCGTTTCAATCTTTCTGTTCATCAACCACCAGGTAACACCCAGTGTTCTTGGAACGGAACGCTTTATCGTCGTGATTCTTGAACTCTATCTCGGAAACGGTGAATATACATCGGTATAAAAAGGCAGCACATTGTTTTTAGGTCCCTCTACTGCAACCATTAAAAATTACTTACCAAACTGTGTTATTTTCGGTTGTTATCGGTGAACGTTTCTTTTTCTAAAATTCTCGTATCGCTCTATCTTGAAGCTCTAAAACTTAACCTTGCTCAACAACTTTGACAGCACCTCTCCACTTTACACATATGCATTTTATAGCTTGTGATGGAAATCAGTAAGCTGAACTCGCCTCGCCCTAATATACACGTCAAACACATAGTGAAGGCCGGTTGTTGTTATAAATTAGAACCGTGAAAAAGTGAACACAAACATTTACTGAGTGTAATTATTTGGTCGGAATTTAAATTATTCATGTAAGAAATGAAAAATATATGACTAAAGTTTATCTAATCCTTTTCACATGTAATGCCTAGATGAGTCGTTGGGGAAGGGATGTTGTTCAAAGTGAGGTCCATGTAACAGGAGTTGAGAGGGGAGGACCGGGAAAGGCGAAATGTGCAATGTGCAAATTAGGAAAAACAGAGACCCTGGAACATTTCATTTTAGAATGCCCAAAACATTTGCATAGCAGAATAAGACTCCTTGAGAAACCAATGGGAAAGTGGGATGAAAACATGAGTGTTGAGCGGATAAGGAATGGCGTGAGAGGGAAATGGTCAGTATTATAGTTTGGGTGATCGAGAAAGCACCAATTGGAAAATTATGAAACCGTTAACTTTGTGACCGAATGAGAGTATGAGAGAAAGTGACGGTGGAATACCCCGACGGGGGACGGGTTTAATGTAGGCTTCCTCGATGGACTGCGACAAATCAGCTGAAGGCCAAATAATTAGTATTACGCATAACGGTTTACGTGAAGTAGTTGGCCGTCCACGAGCAGGCTATCTCCAGACGTTCTCGTTTTGTCTAGAAGAATTAATATTAACGTAGACCCCTACGAATATGTATTTTTTTAAACTCGACTTTCGGGAGCGCGGTGGCTCAGTAGGTAGAGGTGCAGGCTGCAAGCCGAGAGGTCCTCGGTTCGAATCCCACCTGCGGCAACCGCGTTGTGTCCTTGGGCAAGACACTTCATCTTCTTTGCCCACGTGGGGGCACGATGACGCCGTGTACTAAGGCGTACTGCACGTCGATGGTACGCATGTCTTCGCCCAGTCTAACCCTGCCTGTGCTGCAGTGCGGAGTTACGATGTTGGGGAGCTGACAGCTGCTCGTCGTTGCTCGGTGGTTCTCTCCGGGTACTCCGGCTTCCTCCACCCGTAAAACTGTCACGATCATGATTAGCCATTGTGCATAAATATGTGACCTTAAACACCAATAAATAAATAAATAACTCGACTTTCGACATGAACCTGTTAACCCTTTACCCAACGCAAATCAACATTTATTATTTTAAATATAATTTTTTTTTAAATTTTTCAAAATTTTTCAACAAAACCATATCAGGTGACCCCTCGTTGGAACGAGCTCGACGAGCTCGTTCCAACGAGAGGTCACATGATATGGTTTTGTTGAAATTTTTTGAAAAATAATATTTTTCCAACTGCTGAATTTGCACATTACGCGGGTGGATGCGGCCGATTCTTTGGGTAAAGGGTTAACAGAATGTTCGAGTCAACCAAACATCGAATTCGAACCAAGTTAGCCGAAACCATTTGTCCATGAGCGGTTTCGTTCGCGATATTTCCAGTTTAAAATAGCCAAATTTGGATTGTTTTCGCATTGTACTGATGATTCATCAAAATATTCATGCTAACTTTTAACAATGTAGCACTCTTGAATGCCTCGTTGAATAGGAGACAAAGAATCCGTATTGCCTCACTCCCTTCTTGACTTTAAGCTTGGCATCGTCCGACCTTGCCTTATCATGAAGCGATGGATGCTTTTTACTGAAGTGCACCCAGAAGTGAGATGTAGACCCCGTCGCTTGGGTTCTTTACGAAATCTTACATGAATTACACGTGTATATAGCCGTGGTTTTACCCACTGTAAAATATGAGTGTATTACCGATGTCATTTGGAATCACGCGACACGCGTGATTCCAAATGACATTGGTGATACTCTGTAAAATCCATGTTGACGATGTGTGCTTGCGGTTCGTGCTCAATTCCTCGCATTTTTTTGACAAGTTAGTGAGTATTGAATGTACGAATATACGTATACCTCTTCATTTATTAATAAGTTTTTTTTTCATATTCGATTTATATATACGTGATTTTATTTTCATTCGAATTCAACTCCAATTTGTTGATCAACTCGACTTCACCTCGAACAATGGAATATTCGCAGGGGCCTATATTAAGGCATGTTAATCTTCATAATTGGGGAAAAAGACAAACAATGTTCCGAAAAATTTAAATCTGCTGATGAACTTGACAAGAAGAAGTGTGTAGCCCACACCATCGCTTCCTATGTTATACTGCAGGTGCCTCAACATTGACTGTTCGGATAATAGTGAGCAGAAAAAATCGTTTAAGACTATACCCACTTTACGGAAACTTCTTGATTATGAAACTCAGCTAATCTTACAATAACACGGGCATATTATTCATCAAAATGAAAGTCGTGTTGCAGAGAACCCGAATTAATAAATATCTTCAAGTAAACAGATAGATTAGGGGTCAAGTGATTCCCGAAAGTCTGTTACCGCATTTTGGTGATTGCTGTAAACGGAGGTAAGACATATGAAAACTATATGGCTGAAGTTGCTTCTGATATTCATCAACATGCTCAGGGCATCAGACAAGTCGAGTATTCAGGGTTGAACAAAGAATACAAAATGTTTTCGGTTTTTTTTTCTCAATGGAGACGTCATCGCTCCTTGTCATATTTTGAGGTCAAAAAATGATACTGTATTTGGACAATCAACATGTCTGCACGTGGTCCAACAAACTCATTCAAAATCGAAACCTACCAATACTATAAAACTTTTAAAGTTGTATTTTCTAGAATTGTATTTACTACCTACTAATATAACTGACTAAAATGAATCATTAGCATTTTAAAAGATATGGCAATTTGCCAACCGGCAAATTGCCAAATCTTTGAAAATGGTAATAATTCATTTCAACCCATTTAAAGTCATGACTAGAAAACACAAGTCTGGAAAATACAATTGTAAACGTTTTATAGTATTTGCCCCTGAACTCGCTGAATGGAAATAGAATTTTAACTACTATCACGAAAAACGCTTAGAAAATGTTTTCCAATACAAATTCCCGTTTTTCGATACATTTAGGTGGGCGGGGGGGGGAGGGGGGGGCAGTGTTAAAGTCATGTCAACACACGTTTTCATTACATGTTATCAACATCAGTGTCATGGGTACTACATGGCTCCCTTGTCCTTTGATTGTGTCGTATTGTAGTTATTTTCTGAGAGAAAAAAAAATACATGGGAGTGGAGGTGTTTGTATTCGTGTGCCAAAACATGTACTATGTATGTAAAAGGCATTATTCCCGTATCCTATTCAACCGATTACAACTTTAGAAAATAGGCGACACCGAACAGAAACATGTTTTTCAGAAGTAGTAAAAATTAAAAAAATTCAACCAAAAAATCCCTTTGGCCTCCCGCTTTTGTATATTAGGTATTTTGGTATGCAAGTCAATACTCTATCTGTTTTAGTTCGTTTTTCAACATCATTCAGTCCGAAGGTTGATTTTGTGTTGTGTTATCTTAGCCTCAACAGAAGGTTTTGTTTCAAGTCAAGTGTCCTCTGCTCCACCAAGTGACAGTCTTTGTATGCAGTCTAGATTAGTCCGGATTTCGAGGTTCCATTTGTGAGAACCCGAGACGTGAAGCAATGCTTGTTCACTGTTGTAAACAAACTCTGTTTTACTGGTTAGATATAACCCAGATACCGATGCTTTGGGTGGAAGTCCCCTAAAATGGGCAACGTGTGTATAAACGATTGTCTAAAGTAGACATTATCTCCACGTTGTGGTCACGATTAGCCATTGTGCAGACATGTGTCAGCTTAAACAACAATAAATAAATAAATAAATAAATAAATAAATAAATAAATAAATAAATAAATAAATAAATAAGCATCGTGGCCGAAGATGTAATTTATTTCGAATATTTTGTAGCAGATCAATGGCATCGTAAGCACATTGAGAGTGACCTGGTCTGATGGAAATGAATTGGAAGGTGTCGAGGACTTTGTCTCTCCGGAAACCAACGAAAGTATGTTAAAAAGAGCAGTGTGGTGACATTATGTTACTATTGTTAACCCCAAACACACTGATTCAGAATTCTAAAATTTCAAGCGGCAATTGTTTTCTCATAATGCAACTTCGAATCTAACCAATTAAATGTGGATGAGCTCTGTCAAAAAAGCTTGTATTAGTACAATTTTAGATGCATAATGGGAAAACTTTGCAGATTGAAATTTTGTTATTTCGACTTTCCCTTTCAGGGGGTTAATCTTTACTTTTAGAACAAATTCTGTTCATTTTCAATCACAGCAAACACTGTACCAAACAAAACAATCATATGCACCGAATACGGTTTCAAGATCAAAGTCACAGACCAAGTTTCGTAAATTTCATCATACGCCCGGGTGAGTTGAAATTCTTTTCACCACTTAACCCTTTACCTAACATGAAAAGTAGACGACACATGCAAACAAAATTCTTGAATAAGTAATTTTTTTCAATTTTTGTCTCAAAAACATAGGTTATGACCCCTCTTTGGAACGAGCTCGACGAGCTCGTTCCAAAGAGGGGTCATAACCTATGCTTTTGAGACAAAAAATGAAAAAAATAATGAAAATTATTTAGCGTTTTTTATGAAAAGCGCTGGCCGGTTTTGGCCGTTACGTTGGGTAAAGGGTTAATTTGAAATGCGACGACAATGCACAAACAGATCAAATAAACTGCACTTCCAATAAGGCCTATAATTAAGTTGATGGATACAATGTCAAGCTACTCCAAAAACAGTTTCAAATGACATTTGTATTTTGAAAACGCATAATACATATATTACGATCTGCAACGTACGAAATGTAAACAGCTGAAAAGAATTTATTTTGGTTTCGCTCAAGAATGCACCTGTGGTAATTCCGAAATATTAGAGACAGGTCGTGCATGACTGTTTTTTAATATATGAGTTTAATGGTCAGAAAAGGGTCATTCGAGAATATTCATTAACCCGTGTGTAAACGTTGTGGTGGAGGCAGTGGGGGAGGCGTGATTACTAGACATATGTGCAAAGATTATTTGTTTTCGTTTTAAATGGATACCCCGCTGTTTTCAAAATTCTACTTTATTCAAACTGCAGAACAGTTATGAACTTTGGTGAAGAAAGCAGACAAAAATTCAGTGTGAAATCACTCATTTATTACTGTAAGATTATTTAAATAGACAACAATTTGAAATATCATTATTAACTGTGTATGCACTTTTAAACGGTGCCTGCACCCGTTTCAATGTTTTAAGTCAGGATTTAGAATTTGTGTGTGTGTGATGGGGGCACTTATCTTAACTCAACATGTACTTCAAAGTGCTTAAAAACTACGATGCATAATTATCAAATACGATCCCTATTGACAAAAGCTTTGAAAATTTCAAGGGTTTGTATGTGTTCCCCTAGGCAACATCCGACGGGGAAGCAGCAATAAAGTCCGCCCTATCTCCTGTGTAATTAATGTGTTTAAAATTATTACCTGAGCCATCGTCATAAAGATGATCAAACAACCATTTTTTCAGATTAAATACCAATGTACAATGTAGGCGTCAGCATGTTGATCAAAATATATAAATAAAGTATCTTCTTACTCACTGAAATGAGTCCACGTTTTTCGGTGAAAATAGAAATTTGCTTGAAAAAAATACTGCAAAGTGTTTGTGGTTTGGGAAAATAGATGGGGCTAGGGGATTGAAAAGTGTGTGGTAAGAATGACTTGAATGACTTGAAATATTGTCACGAACATTTTAAAACTTAAAAGTGAAATTTGAAGACGATACAGATGACAACCAATGGTTCGTGTGTGCATCCGTGCGTGCGTGTGTGACTGGGTAGTGGTAACTGATCTTCATATAACTGAACTGCTGGAACACTCATTGCTGACAAACAGGAAAGTGTCTTCACCACCGACATCTTGGGTGCAGGGGAGAAGTTGTTATAAATAAACACTGTTCAATAGAAAACATTTTCGAAAGTTTTTCGTTTCCTAACCTCTCGCAATCTCCGAACGCCTTTCAAAGAATATAGTTTGATGTCGATGCATAATAAATTTATTACACGCCTGTTTTTTGTAATCCCCATCGAACAGCAACGGTAAACCATACGGAAAATGAAAATCTGTTTCGCACAAATGCGTGGAACGAAAATCGATGACGGGCAATTTTCTTTTTACAATGAAGCGAAATTTCACTAGAATTTTCCACAAATCGTGCACCGCAATTACAATTTGAATCGCTAGAGATAGCTAAAAATGGCCCCCTGAGTTCCAATGTGTTCAGTGTTCCTACAGGCACATACAACACATTGAAACTCAGGTGACGAAATAGTAAAATAATTTCCCCTCGAAAATTTGGTTAGCGATAAAATGTGTTCTCTTTGTTGATAGTTGTCAAATGGATTGCTGAGTGTCCTTCTAATAATGTTTGTATAGACGTGAAGGCGTGTAATAAACACAGAACGTCACGGGTGTGTGAATTGGCTAATCGATATGTCACTTGTGCCACTGCAGAAGGATAAAACTCGAGGCCTGTCTATCCTTCCGCGCTGGCACTCGTACCATATCGATTAACTCATTCACACACGCGTGTCGTTCTGTGGATATATTAATGATGTGCACATTTTTCGCGGTAAACCGAATGGAATATTTACGGCATATATTGATTATTATTGACAAAAGCAAGTTCCGAGATTGGAAAGTTGATACAGTGTTATTGCCTTTCCTGCAAAGGTAAACGCCATGACGTTTTATGAGGTGGAAACTCCCAAGCTGTGACTCAAGTCACAGTGTTACAGCTTCAAGTCAACAAACGCGCTGAGTTGGGAAAAGTTGCCGCGTTGATTGACTTGTCGACATCCTGAGGGCTGAACGTACTTGCTCGAAATCACATGCGCCTATAACAGCTACATCAACAGTCGACCACCACATTGACCAAGGTCGTTGATTAGGTTAAATGCTTTTCGACTTTGGACCAAGATATTCAATTCTCGAAAAATCTAAAATCGACTCAATGCACTGGCGCCAACAACGTTTATACCACGATTGATGTGCGTATTCAACGTCACGCACAAAATGCGGAAAACCCAAAACGGAAACAAAGAAGATTCAGAAGCGGAAATTCATTGGACTCGTCTTCTGTTATCAGGTCTCCTGGACAGGAGACGTAGTGATAGAAAAGTTCCAGCGGAGATTTTAGTACAATACAGACGTTGGGAAAAGTTCTAGACACACCGCGCGTGGAATCTGGATTACGCGTAAGAACGTCATGTAAAACACAACTGAGTGGACGCTACGCATCTGAGTACGTTATGACGTGATTTAAATGCTTCAACACAAAACAGTGTTAAGCAAGAAAGTTATCAGACTGCTGAACGTGATATTTTAACCCTTTACCTAACATGAAAAGCAGACGACACTTGCAAAAATAATTCTTGAATAACTATTTTTTTTTTCATTTTTTTGTCTCAAAAACATAGGTTATGACCCCTCATTGGAACGAGCTCGTCGAGCTCGTTCCAATGAGGGGTCATAACCTATGTTTTTGAGACAAAAAATGAAAAAATAATGAAAATTAATTGATGATTTTTGTGAATAGCGCTGACCGGTTTTGGCCGTTAATATCAGCTACAATCACTTAATTCAAGTTTAATCGTGATATAAATACCGATCACATTCCGGTTAGGGTAGAGAGGACAGGAATCGGTGACCCTTCGGAGCTCGTTAAGTGCAGAAAGAACTCTACCTCGGGTCGTTGATTCTAGTTCGCCGTACTCCACCCTCGATGTGTTATTATTCCACACTGAACCCTTGAAACATGATGCTGATATTCCATAGTACCAACTGTTGTATACTAAGGGATGTAATGTTATCATAGATCTGAAATAAAGGTGAGAGGATTTTTCATGCTCCCCCAAATATATAGTACCATCCAAAGACCCCAACATTCAGGTACCGCGTAGGTGTAATGGACTGGTAACACCACCTAGATCTATGATTTAGGCCTGTTTCTCTGACAGGCCATTCGAACTAAGGCCAATTAGCCGTCAGCGCTTATTTTGGTCATGGACAGTTGGTAACAATGGCTTTATAAATATTTGGTGCCGACGTAATATATACCAATACGATATTATACACGTGCAAATCATTTTCACATCTGAGTGGTTGTATGGAACCATACTATATTGAAATTGGTAAATTTGAAATCAATGTTAATTTTCAGAATACCTTTATAATAATTGCGACTTTGTTATAAGTTACAGTTTGTAACGTAAGTTACGCTGAACACGTTTATTTTGAGGACACCCATAATATACAAGTTTAGATTGTGTTTGCATTTGTTGGGTTCTTTATGATTAAAAATCATTTTCTGCATGATTAAGTGTAGTACTCAACAATGGCAAAAGACGAAATTTGTTAACGAACATAAAATATCCGCAAATGACAAACACATCAACAACTAGGTGCCAGAAACGTCTTTTTCCATAATATAGAGCAGAAAATTCTCTGGAGATGGGAACAGGGGTCTTTGGTAGCGCAAAGTCTATAACAGACTATTGAAGAGAGTGTTTGGGCGTGCTTCATTAGCTTGGAGCTAAGGGGCATGTGGGCTTTTCTATCATTAACTTTTCATTTTTACAGCGGTTTTATTGTTTTCTTTCTCACTTCAATACAATATGGTTACTTTCTATCTAGAATACCATATGGTTACAACCCGCCATAACTTTTTGAATATTAATCTTTGTAAATTCTGTTTACGCCCATAGCTTAGTTCTGTGTGCTGTTTTTATGTTTTCTGTGCGTTGGAGATCAACAGCAGACCGAAAGCTGTGTAGATGTTTTCAAAGTTGATCAAGAATACTAGAAACAGATTTGCTTTGACCAAGTTAATTCCAACAATTTTGATGGTTATGCTTTACCTTTGTCGGTTGTCTTATCGAATGCCTTCGATGCTGGCTCAAGAAAGCTTCCAAATTTATATATATACAGTACGTGGAGGGTGAATTTTAACCAAATCACCCATGGATTGGAGGTATCACCCATGGTACTACTCTCACATTTTGTACAGAAACACAAGTACAAGCAAAGTTTCAACCAATGGACCTCGGTGTTTTAGCCGGAAGTCCATTGGCTGAAATTCTGCTTATGCTAATTACGCTTTGCAACCATATAGCATTTATTGCTTGCGAGAAAAAATCACTCCAGGGGTGGTTTATTGGTGATACACTCTCCATGTAGTGTATATATGTGTGTGCCTCTTGATCTTATTCTAATTTTGGGTTTCGTCTCTTTGGGGTTAAATTTACAAAATAATTTTTCCGATTTCTCATTTACGCTAACACAAAAATGAAAGGTAATATTTTTCTTGTTCGTCTGGTGGTGTGACACGTTCAGCCATGCGAGAACATTGAAGGTTGATGCACACTGACTTGAATATATAATCGTGATGAAAACGTGATGGCCTGTTAATGTTTTGATGCTTTGATGTTTTGTTGAACATCTATATAAGTAATAACATTAAAATGACAGTTAACATCATACATCTATTCATTCATTTATTTATTGGAGTATAACGACACTTGCTGCAGTCTGGGTCACCTTATGTCGAACAGTTTTACAGTTGGAGGAAGCTAGAGTACCCGGAGAGAACCAACGAGCAACGGCGGGCAACTGTCAGACTCCCTAACGTACCAAATCCGCACAAGCAGGGTTAGCATTGGTTGAAGACAAGTACTCCATCGAGGTGCAGAAAGCCTTAGTATACAACGCCACCGTGCACCCACGTGGAAAATCGTTATTTCAGACCTTCTGGCGATCGAACCGTGGACTTTCCGGTTTGAAGTACACTGTTGTTACCAATCACCCACTGCGCCCAGCCACAGATCTACAGCCAAAGAGCTGAATTGTCTTTCTCATAATTAACCCTTTACCCAACGCAGACGATATCAAAACTTATTATTTTAAATATCATTTTTTTTTTTGATTTTTCAAAAACATTCAACAAAACAAGACGAGGAGTCACATGATGTGGTTTTGTTGAAATTTTTGAAAAACAAAATTTTTTCAACTGCTGAATTTGCATATCACGCGGGCGGATGCGGCCGATTCGTTGGGTAAAGGGTCAAACACTTTACCTTTTGAGCTGGGGCTTCTAAAACCAATTTCGATCAGGATCTCTAACTCCCAGAAGCCTAGAACCCCGAGTTACTTTTCTGAACAGCAAATATTTCAAAGTTTGTTCAGGCAGACGAGACTTGATAGAAACAATTGGTCATGTTGAAACATCACTATCTCTATGCAAAAGTCTGAACGGCCGAAATCATACACAGCAACTGCTCTACTACAACAGTAGTTAGTGAACTCGATTTTATACTTCTGAGTGTCTACTCTGTGTCGAGTTCACTTTAGTGCTGTTGGATGTACACCTCCAGGGTCGGACTGGGCCAAGAAAAGTTACCGGGAAACACACCAAGGGAGCCCCGGAGAAATTTAGAATTTTTTAACTGAAAGAACGCTGCTTCCCTGCATTTGAATTTACATAAAGTCACAAACGCAGAAAGTGACATTAAACACCAGAAAACACGCACATCACATAAAAATCATACAAATACCTTTCCTCGCCGTATTGAACCCAGTAAATGGTGTTTGACCTGCAAAACGCCTTTAAATGTACGATAAAATGATTAAAAATCGATAAGATGTACCCAAACTATGATTTGAGCCACCTCAAAATTTGTTCAAATTTTGTTGAAAAATTGTTGGTTTTCATGAATGTTTATTACACTACTAGTTAAGTTTATTACACTACTGGTTATTACACTACTGGTCGATTTTTATTACACTACTGGTTGCTTATTACACTACTGGTTAATTTGTATTACACTACTGGTTGATTATTACACTACTGGTTGTTACAGGGAGGGTGCGGAGACCTATCGAACCGACCATGGTTCGACCCAATGGGAGAAAATTTTGATATATGCAGACTAGACTGCTGGGATATCTAAATGTCTCTGTGGCAGTCTCAATGGCAGTCAACATAGAAAGCATTTCAGAATACCGACAGTCTATGCAATCAGTTACGTTTCGTACGTTGGTCATTTTCACAAAAAAATTGCGAAAACACATTTTGGGCTGCATCAATTTTGGGTCCCTCCGCCTCTGTACGCGTCCAGCAATCCAACGCCATTGACATGTCGATGAGGTGTTGGAAAGTATACAATATGACATCTTTGTATAGTGACAATTACTCTACTCCAAAGTGTGTTTGTGAGGCCTTTGAGAAGGAAAATTCCCTTCGTCTGCCAAAAATATTCATGATTATCCCCAATTTGACGAGAATGTTATAAAGGCCTGCGAATCTCAAATTTCAGGTCAAATCGAGTCAGCCATAGGATTTCGAATCGAATCGAACCTCACAGTTTGCAAATTTGTGGATATTGCACCTTCTGACAACCGTAAATATTGTCAGTCTCCACTCAAGTAATGAATACAACGGTGACCCGTCAAATCAACCAAAAAGGCGCAAAATCCAAATCATCAAGTCTCCTGGCATGGAGAAGAGGTTTTTGAAAAAGAGTTCAAGAGAAATTTTTAGTAGGATTTTGATAATACCTCGATGATTCCCAAAATTTCGAAACAGCGCTACTCGAACCGAATCGAATCATCCGAACGAAGTTTCGCAGAGGCCTAAATGTTATTCTGAAGATTCGGGAGGCCTCCTTTTCGTGAAACAATCCTTATTTTGTTTTGTCGATGGAACAAAAATCATCCAGTGGGAATCCAGGGAAGTGAATCGGTGCCTGTTTCCTGTAATAAACAGGCTATGTTTTACTGGTAAAAAAGTCCTTTAAAATGGGCAACATGGGTATAAACGAGTGATTAAACTTGACTTTATCTCCATCTTGTGGTCACGGTTAGCTGTTGTACAGAAATTTAGCTCGCTCCAGTGAGGAGC
The DNA here is from genome assembly GCA_031216915.1 of Pictodentalium vernedei. Taxonomy (NCBI): domain Eukaryota; kingdom Metazoa; phylum Mollusca; class Scaphopoda; order Dentaliida; family Dentaliidae; genus Pictodentalium; species Pictodentalium vernedei. Next base: position 254,838,801 of record CM062293.1, on the reverse strand, counting down.
CATCAGCTCTGTTTTTTCTGGGGGTGTGGGGGGGGGGGGCGGGGGATTTGTAGTTGTTCCATAAATGGTTTGGATAATGTCGTCTGCGAATCTTGTCCGATAAAGTGATGAACCTAAATTTTCAAATCAAAACGGTTATCAGCCCTAGTTTGATCCATCTCCCACAAGAAGGACACACACCCAAATACAGAATCATGTTTCAAAATGAAAGTGTGTTTGTTCTCGTTCTTCCAGAGAAGTTGGGAAATGTATGTTTACTGTGGTCAACAAGTTCTGCTTTACTGGTAAAATTTGACTCGCAACCAACGCCTGGGGTGGCAGTCCTCTAAAGCAAACATCATTGGTGTAAACAATTGGATAAACTTGACTTTATATCTATATTACGGCCATAATATAGCCAAAGATGCTGAAAGTGACCTAAAACACCAAAAAATTAAATAAATGAAATTTGTTTTTGTTTTGTGTTGGAGTTAATATGGCAGTTTATGTAAGAAATCGGGGAACAGAGAAACTTAACAGTTTTTAGATTGATATTTCGAGTTTATTCCAAATAGAATATGTTGATGAGTGTCTAGAAGCAAAATTACTACATCGATTCTAAAAAGTTCAAACAACTTCGTATTTTGACTTCTCCCCCCCCCCCCCCCCCTCTTCCCCGCTCATTTTTGAATTAAACTTAATCAACTGGTAGAGTCTAAGTTCATTACTTGAGGCTGCACGTTAAACATCTTGACTAGTACACCACACAAATTCACTGAGCAACCATCTACTTTATGAGTTCGGGTTGTATCACGATCATGGATCGGTAAAACGGCATTTTGGGTTCAAAGGGCTAAATTCCTGTAGACAAACAGTGTACTAACATTTACATTTTAAATTCTTTCGTGATTGTGTTAGCCGACTATCTGGGACAGTAAAGGTAACAAAATAAGCTTCCATGTAAATAGATGTATGTTGTTTTTTCCTTTTACCTGAGAGGAAAGTCGGGCATGCAAAGAAGTAGAGAACAATTGTCCCTGTTGAATAAATCATTTGGAGGTATTTGATTACACCCAATTAAACTGATACTGGTACTGCTCGTGAACTAATATATAATAAACGTCTACCAGAGGCTATTCGACCGAGATACCCACTCCTAGACTTGCATATCCTGAATTTTGTAAATCTTTGGGCCTGACCGTTGGCATTCCAAAATGATAGGTGTTCAGATCTTACCAAGTGGACCTTGTGAAGCTTCATAGTCTAATCCCTCGCCAGATGCACACATCGGATTACAGAAACACTAGCAAGGCAACAAAGCAACGACAGACGGGGAGATGCGTTTCACAATGGAGTAATCATGAGGCCTCACCGCAATATCCCTCTGGAAACGGCCAATAATCCTAGTAAAAAAACTCCAGTACTGTAAACGCCACAGTGGTAATCCGAGGTTCGCGTACTATGGAATGATTGTTAATAAAATATTGAGAAATGCATTCATAACAATTTTCATAGTTTTAAGGCCCCGTTCCATTGCCAGACATATATTCGAAATAACAATGTGGCATTCTACACATATAAAAAACCAAACAACTTCTCCGCCACACCCCCCAAAAACAACAACAACAACCCGGCCCAAAACAGCATTTTTAACAAGGGAGAACAATGCGAGATACTCATTTTTAGGACAAGTTGATTGAAAGAAGAACTTTAAACTACCAGATAATCTATTAATTTGTAAGATTATCACACCAAGCAATTAGATTCAGGCCTGAAAATAAGCAGTCTGACATTTGCAGAATGAGGTCCCTAGGGGGTGAATTTGATGATGTTATCCCACACAGTAGGCCAATTTATCCTCTGGGCACCTCTTTCTGTTTAGTTTTGAGACCCTTATTCAGACTGAGGGTCACAGAGGGTAAATTTAGTGATGCTACCCTGCTGCGCAGGGTAGCATCACTAAATTCACCCTCTGGGGACCTCATTTTGCAGATGAAAGACTGCTTATTTTCTGGCTTGATTAGATTACAGCGAATACCGAGCGGTCAAACATATTAACCCATGTAGCAATACTCTGTACATGTATCTTCAACACTCTAAGTGTCGAAGAGTAGACGACACAATGAACAAGAAATCCCTCTAGTTGTTCGGTAATAGTTTAATCCCGCAACCCTATCTGAGACAAGGAGCACAAGAGAAAATTTAAGATAACCCCACAAAGATTATGAAAAAAAATTGCATAACCCATTTGAGCCAAGATAACCCCATTTTTGTCTAATGATCGATGAAGATGATGCAAAAATGCTATCGAAATGTCCGTTTTTGTGGACTGCTTTTGATCGCTCAGTTCACAGTCCAAATTTTCCCCGGGTCTGGGGCTCTCTTGTTGCATCCCCTGGTTACGTTTCTTGACCGGTCCGCCCCTGTCGAGGGGGGGGGGGGGGGCAACACAATTATAGTACTGTGATCACAAAAGTGGGTCATTTCTAGGTAAGATTGCGATCTGGTCGCGACGCATTTGTGGAACGAGATTATATAAATAAAATATTATGAAACAAGGAATGAATAAGGAACACACAAACGGCAATACCATACGAGATGCAATGTTTCCGTGCTTCTTTTTGGCTGATGAGATTCAACTGTGGACGAGAAATCGGGCATAGAACTTCGACAAGCTCGCGATCCAGTCAAAATTCTATGGAAACGACCTGCTCGCCTTCCACTCGGAGAATCGTTGGGTTCTCATTAAATTTGAGCCCATCAGTACTATTTCTCTTTTCTCTTCTAACCCTTTCTTTACTTAACCCATTATCTAACACGAAAGGCGGACGACACTTGTAAATAAAATTCGTGAATAACAATAATTTAAAAAAAAAAATTCTGTCAAAAACAGAGCTTATGACCCCTCATTGGAGCGAGGTCAACGAGCTTGCTCTAATGAGGGGGTCATAAGTTAAATTTTTGAGACAAATAATGAAAATTCTATGGTAATTTTTGTGATTAGCTCTGGCCGGTTTTATAGTTATGTTGGGTAAGGTTAACTTTCTTTACTTAACTTGGAAAGTAATCTCGTAAAACTTGTTCCCAAAAATAATTGATATTATATCGAATAGAAGACATTTGACATTATTTATTTATTTATTTATTTATTTATTTATTTATTTTTATTTATTGGATTTCAACGACACTATCGACAGAGAGGGTCACCTCGTGTCGGATAGTTTCACGGGTGGAGGAAGTCGAAGTATTCGGAGAGAACCACCGAGCAACGGTGAGCAACTATCAGATTCCCCAATGTACTAACTTTGAACAAACAGGCTTAACATTGGTTGAAAACATTTGACATAGCAGGGGCAATGTATGATAACCGTTTGGTTTAAATAGTCAGATATAGCTGCAAGTGTATCTTCGACGGAGCTGCATTACTGGCTTTCAGTTTACTGTCGAATCCACAAATATTTCATTGTTGAATGTTTCTTTTTTTTGATAATTTGGAATAAATATTGTTTAATCATTTACCTAAGATGAAACGCAGACGACACTTACAAAAAAAACAAACTCTTGAATAACTAATTTTTTTCATTTTTTTGTCTCAAAAACTTAGGTTATGACCGTTCGTTGGAACGAGCTCAACGAGCTCGTTCCAACGAAGGGTCATAACCTATGTTTTTGAGACAAAAATTGAAAAATTAATGAAATTTAATTGGCGATTTTTGAGAATAGCATCGGGCGTTTTTTCCGTTACGTTGGGTAAAGGGTTAAACTAAAATGTGATTTTATACCCGTGCCACAGTAGCAGTTTACCCATAAACTATTAACTAAATACTCATGAACTAAAGTAGTTGCGAAATTCATCCGACTTTGTACAATATACGTCAAGGACCGAATTGTTTAAACGGTCATTTTTTCCATCATGTGTGGAGGCTTGGAATAAATTACCAATAGCAACAAGAATATTACGTCAATCATCGCTTTTAAAAGAATGATACCTAATGATATTGTCAAACCACCTCCATATTTCAATAAAGGCAAACGAAAAACTGAATATTTTACATTGCAGAATTAGGTGTGGCTGTAGTGATCTTAATGTCGATAAATTCCAAAATCATATTTTAGAATCACCACTCTGTCTTTGTGGAGAAGGTAATGAAGATGCCGAACACTATTTTTTCTCTTGCCAGCGGTTTAGCTTCCCTAGGTCTCAACTTATGCGTGACCTGGAAAGCTTTCATTTTATTTCTATGGACACCCTTCTATCTGGTAGCATGGAGTTGCCAAATGAGACTAATGCACGCCTATTCAAACTATGTACAAAAATATATCAACGCGACTAAAAGATTTGAGTGACAGAAGGCAGTAGTGTCTTGATTTGTGTTCAAGGTCGTGCTGGTAAAGATGCTGATGCCGATGTTGGTGGTGCCGCATGGACATAACAGACAACACCCTTTCCCAACTTCTTTTCTCTTCTATTTTTTCTCTTTCTTTCTGACTCTTTTTCTCCTTTTTCCTTTTCTTGTATTCAGTTCCATAACTTGTTTTTCTATTAACGTTAAAACTGAATTTCACAGTTGCTGTCATGTAATTAATATGTTTTGTTGAATCATATGTTTAAGGAGAAGAGTGTTACTAAGTAGCAAGCACTTGTTCTCCAATCCTTTTTGTACTTTTTTCGACAAATAAAATATGTTTAAACTAACTAAACTAAAGTAGTTCGCACACTTCGGAATGTTTTACATTACGAGATTCCGCCAACAGTTAACTGACTCAGATGACACGACGTTGGAATTTTAGACATAAATGACCAAGACACTACGGACCTATCATGCTTCTGCCCAGTAGGAGAAAATTTGAAAAGTGGATTCGTTGGAATGCCACCCTCTTGGTTGTCAGTTCCAGATGAGAAAAACATAAGATGTTAAAAAGAGTGGTGGAGATGGACTGGGCTGTGGGGTGGGGTGGGGTGGGGGTGCCAAAGGTCTTTAAATGTACCCTACCGTCGTTACGCCTGACGACCTCATTTAGAATTATGTCGGTTACGCAACATATAATAATTGTACATTAAAAGTACAAATACCCTTTAGGCTTTCTTTCTTGTGCGCATGCAACAAGCAATTCTTTAATACAAAGAGAACAAGTTTTGTCAACCTGACACTAAGAAGTGACATTAACAATACATATTACAACAACTATAAGCCTTGATATTTACGTTTGTCATTAGGCTTTTCCCTCTGGAAAAGACTATTGTTTTTCTACGGATTATTATTTTTTTTTTTTTTTTTTTTAGGCTTTTCCCTCTGGAAAAGACTATTGTTTTTCTACGGATTATTATTATTATTTTTTTTTTTTTTTTTTTGGGTTTTTTTTTTTTTTTTTTTTTTTCCACACATTTTTGTCCGTACGATTCAGAAGCCATTTTCGAACCGATTTTCACACAATTTGGCACACGCATAGAGTGGCAAAAAATCTAAAAATGTACCGAAGCGGAATTTTCGATTTAACCCTTATTTCGCCAGAATTGGCAAAAAACTGCCAAAATTGGGGTTTATCGGCACTTTCTCGAAACACGTCTTTAGGATTTTTTTTAAACATCCATCAGTACTAGACCTACCTATGACACAACCTTTGATACACACGACATATTTGGCGATGCATATGGTAACCCTCCACAGGCTGCCAAACATCGAAATTTTGATGAAATGGGCCGGTTTCAGACCCCCACAACACCCAAACGATACCCGAGTGGTAAACATAACTTCCTTTATTGGAAGTGGAATTCACCGAAGATCATTTTTGTAAGTAATAAGGGTGTTCAGAAAACCAAGTGTTAACCCGTTTTGGGCTGGTTAAACAGCAATACCCCCAAAAAGCTCAAAACTTCATGTTTTCTGTGGATTTCTCTAAACGAGTCTTGTAGATTTTCAAGAAACATTGGTCACTCTCAGGTCTTGGTGTGACATTACAAGTTGCATGGATAAAATATTCCGGTCAGCATTAGTTAACCATCCCCGAGCTGCTAAACGTAAAAATTGTGATAAAATGGGCTGTTTTTGCACACCAACAGCACCCAAAGGGTACACCACAAAGAAAAGTTCCTTCTTTTATCGCGCGTACAATTTATATGGAAACATTTTTGTAAGTAGTAAGGGTATTCAAAAGTCGACGTCTTAACCCATTTTGGGCAGGCTAAAGAGAGATATCCCTTGAAAGCTTTAAATTCCCATTTTCTGTGAATTTCCCTAACGGTAACTTGTAGGGTTTCAAGACAAATTGACTATTCGTAGGTGTTTATGTGACATTAACCATCTACAAGCTGCCAAGCATCGTAATGTTGTTAACATGGGACTGTTTTCAGACACGCACAGCACCTAATGTATACATGAGAGATAAACATAATCTCCTTTGTTTGAAGTGGAATTCACAGAGGACCATTTTTGTAAGTAATAAAGGTATTCAAAAAGCCAAGCGTTAACCCCTGTTGGGGAGGTTAACACGGATACCCATCAAAAGCTTAAAAATCGTTTTCCCTGGATTTCTTTACAAACATTTTGTGGGGTTTTCAAGAGAAAATGGCCGTTGATAGGTCTTGGTGTCATATGACCAGTTGCATGGATCAATTATTCTGGTAGGCATTTGTTAACCCTTCATGGGCTTTTACCGGACGCAAAACTGATAGGGAAACATTGATATTGATATTAACCCATTCTACCATTAATGATGGGTTTTACCTAAACATTTTTTTATCAAAACCAAACCGAATCATTTGAGACTACTATACTCACCTTTCTCATAACATCAATGAAGGAACTTTTGTGAGACAGTTAAAAACAATTCATCAGACACTGTGGGGGTCAAGAAAAATCATGGAATCTAATTAGTGTTTAAGGTTTGTAAGTAGTAAGGGTATTTAAAAGAATGAAACTTAACCCATTTTGAACTGGATAAGGAGAGATGCCCCTTAAACGCTTAAAATTTACATTTTCGTGGATTTCGCTAACTGCTTGTTGGGGATTTTCAAGAACAATTTGACATTGGCAGGTCTTACAAATTGCATAGATAGAATATTCCGCTAGTCGTTTGTTAATCCCTCTACCGGCTGCTAAACGTCAAAATTTTAATAAAATCGGCTGTTTTCGGGCAGCAAAATGGGTATGCAATAGATAAACATGACCTCTTTTATCAGATTTAGAATTCCTGGGGGATAATGTATGATAGTATTAAGGGTATTCAAGGGAGCGCGGTGGCTCAGTGGTAGACTGTTGTACTTCTGTGCTAGAGGTCCCGAGTTCGATCCCCGTCCGGGACGACTCACGTTGTGTCCTTGGGCAAGGCACTTTGGCCCGGTTGCCGACATGGGGGCACGATGTCCCCGTGTACTAAGGCATACTGCACGTCGATGGTACACATGTCTTCAACCTCTGTAACCCTGCCTGAGCGGAGCCTGAACAGAGTGAGAATGTTGAGGAGCTGACAGTTGCTCGTCGATGCTTGGTGGTTCTCTCCGGGTACTCCGGCTTCCTCCACCTCTAAAACTGTCACGGTCACGATTAGCCATTGTGCAGAAGTATGTGACCTTAAACACCAATAAATAAATAAATAAATAAATAAATAAATAAATAAATAAATAAATAAATAAATAAATAAATAAATAAGGGTATTCAAAAAAACAAGCCTTAACCCTGTTTTGTCGGATTAAAGACAGACAGCTCATGCCGTGTACGCTGCCTACATTACTTGTAAAATCGACACCCCCCCCCCCCCCCCCCCCCCCACTAAATCTCCTACGAGGTGTGGTTTCGGACCCGACCACCTGACGGTTCTGACCACATCAAATAACACACCTTCGTTGTATTTAGCAGAAAGAAATTTCCCCAAGAAGCAAAGACAAAATTACGTCTGCGGAAAATAATGGCAAATATTTTATTTAGCCTGTATTTTGTCCGTATAGAAAATTTCTCACCCACATATACCTAAAAATGATTCAATGATACAATTGGACATATTTCTCTCATAAAACGTGAAAAAACACTTGATTTATTGCATTTTAGGATTGCGCATGTATATTCTTAGAAGATTCTCTGTCTGTTATTAAACTACGGCGTGTCTTTGATCTCGTTTGGGACGATCAGTGATTAGCACCTTTTCAACAAGAGCCATGGAAATTGAAAATAAAAAAAAATAATCAAATTTCACTAAAACCTTTTACAGAATCGTGGTTTTCAGAAAACGCTTTCGCGATTGCGTGTGTCGTTTTCAAAATTCGGATCAGTAAGCACGAAATTATAAATATGTTGTTGTCAATAACAAAATTGAAAGCATGTCCGTCAAACTTGCATGACGTCAGAACTCGACTCGGGTAAAATACTGCGGTGTGGTGAAAGGACGAGAGTAAGAAACGCTGATATCGCAGTAGGCTTTAAAATGTCCATGGAATGGTCCTACAATCAACTTTATATTTGCAGCTTTATTGCAAATAGGTTTCCCGTTGTTTCTTGTTGAAATGTTATTTCCGTCAAGGCCAGGTACCATAGAAAATTTGGAATACTGGGCAGTGGGATAGGGCACCTGCCCCATGAACAACTGCCTGCTATTAAAATTAATTAGCGGGGACCCCCCCCCCCCCCCATGCTGTTTATTTTACCTAGGACACCTGCCCTCTGCTGTTTTTTTACCTAGGACACATGCCCCCGCCCCCCCCCCCCCCTACTGTTAGATTAGATTAAACATATTTTATTTGCCACTTGACAATGCAAATCAGGATTGGAGGACAAGTGCTTACCACTTAGAAGCCCCTCCGTTCCTGTACGGTGACTAATAATTTACAATATGGCAGAACGTATTCCATAAATAACAGAATCTAGCAAAATCTAAATATTATAAACATTATAGACAAACACAAATTAAACTGAGAGAAAGAGAGAGAGAGAGAGAGAGAGAGAGAGAGAGAGAGAGAGATCAAAAAAATAAATAGAATATAAAGAAAACATGAAATACAACATTAGATCCAGTGATGATGCCCGCCACCCACCCAATTGCATTCTATAGTATATTGGCCGTAATGGGAGTCTAAATTAACATCTTGATTACAGCCACTGAGCATAGGTTTTCACTTCTGGGGATGTCCACACAACTGTTTTTTCATCAAGTACACCTGTCCTGCCCACGTTTGTTTGCTAACGGGCCCCTACCCATTGACCTTTCTATTTTTAGAAGCACCCGGGCCGACGGGGAGAGGGCGTTGTTGGGAGCATGGCTAGATTTTGCTATAAAATGGGATTGAAGGAAGGTACCCTCAAATCTGGGGCGAAAGTGGCAAAAATGACAAAAGGCTACCTCAACGTATGGTAACGGTATAAACTACAGTCGATCTGGGCGATGTACAGACGAGAAATCATACCTTGGAGCTGGTTAGGCAATTTGGCACAAAAAACTCCGACTTCATGCTCAATCGCTGCTCTACAGTAGTCTACAACAGTTCTCAAGTCCATTCCAAACTGATAGAGTCGGGACGAATAGTACTCTCACTTTCCACGCGATGCGTGGTGTTCTTCACGCGGCCTCGACACTCGCAACAGATGCCAAAATGTCGGCCAGGGTGCGTAGAACAAGTTCTGAAACTTAGATGTCGCTGCCTTCAGCGGTCTAGACACGCTTCATGTTTGTGAGAAGTGCAATTTTAATGTCTAATTGGCAAATTTTCGTTAATCGTTACCCGCCAAAAAACCTACTCACCGCCGATTTCTTTTCACTTCAACTTCTGACGATTATCTAAGGTTTAAAGATAGTGTCATGATATCCCTCCCCCGCCGCTCTTTTGGAGCTGGTTAGGCAATGCGGCACCGAAACCTGGGACGTTATGCTCAATCGCAGCTCTACAGTCGTCTACAACACCTCCCGTGTCCATTCTAAACTGATAGAGTCGGGACGAATAGTACTCTCACATTCCAAGCGATGCGTGGTGTTTTCCACGCGGTCCGGACACTCCAAACAGATCCCAAAATGTCGGCCAGGGTTCGTAGAACAAGTTCTGAAAATTTCAAGTCGCTGCCTCCAGCGGTCTGAACACCGTTCGTGTATGTCTGAAGTGCTATTTTAATGTCCAATATACAAATCTTCGTCAATCTTTTCCTGCCTGCCAGAAACCCAATCACCGCCAATTTCTCTTGACTTTAAACTTCTGAGATTCTCGTAGGTTTAAAGGTTGTGTTGGGATCCCTGGTGGCTGTCTTAAAGAAGCAACTTCCATTTACAGTCAACTCTCCACCAGTCACACACAATTGTAACATTTAAGTGGACTTACTCCAGCGAGAAGGCACTGAAGGATTCTGCGCCCATTTCCGACGCTTTTTTCGAACTGGCTTGAAAAGGAAGGATCAAATTCAAACAATTACCTCCTCTCTCCAAAACGCCATATTTCAACCAATTCTAGGCAGATTTCCATGAAATTTTCACTCCTTGTTCATGAATAGTTGTGGCATCACTTTCCACGAAGAGACATGAATTTCGCATTTCGTCACGTCGAATTGGAAAAGAGCGTATGCGCAGGGATTTCTCTGAAAACATCTTGGAAGATTTTAAAGAAAAAATGGCCATTTGCAGTTCTTAGTGTGACATTACAAGTTGCATGGAAAAATATTCCTGTTAGTACTTGTTAACCCTCTAGAGGCTGCCAGACATCAATATTTTGGATACATTTGAGATAAAATGGACCATTTTCAAATAGACACAGCACTCAGTGGGTATGTGTGAAACAAACTCCTTTTGTGGGTCATTAACTTGTCGGACGACGATATTGATATTAACCCACTCCACCGTTAATGATGGTTTTTACCTAAACAATTTTTTTATCAACTGAGTCATTTGAGACGAACGAAATGGTTTTACGCGCCGAAGGCGCGCAGGGACGATTTGGAGGACAAGCCCCCTTCAACCCTCGTTAGCTGTTTGTTGTTGTTGTAGGATGTCAAGGCGTGGTGGAGGAGGAAAAGGAAGGAGGGAGGTGGCTTAACCCCGTCTAGGCTTCTTTCGGCTCTTGTTCTTTGGAGGTGGTTGAGATTGTGATGTGGAAGTCGACGATGTTGAGTTTATTGTTGAGTTTGGTGAATGGATTGCGTCTAATTCCTTTTTGAGATCTGCTTTTGATTGTTCCCTGAACTCGTGGGTTTCGGAGGCGATTCGGTTTCCCATCTCAACTGCCCGCCTTCCCATCTCTATTATTCTCCTTATTTCTTCGGCGGTGACTGCAGACTTAGGTGGCTGTGTTGCTGAGATTGACACACCCTGGCTGTCCGGTAGAGAAGGAAGTGGGGAGTGAGGGGTGGGAGGTGGTGAAAAGGCAACCTCCGGTTCCTCCTCAGTCTCCACCAGACGTTCCTCATCCAACAGTACCGGCTCAGGAGCTGGCAGTTGGTTGGGTGTACTAGTGGCACTAGGAGGGGAACTGGCAGCTGCCTCCAGGATCCATACTCTCGCTCACCTCTTTCTTCCTATTCCGGAAGGCCTCCAGGCGCCTGGAATCCCGGCGCTTGGTGGACGGACTCTTCTTCTTCTTGCTCTTCTTCTTTACAGGGCCAGGTCCAGGCTTCTTCGGGTGAGGACCAGTGTGAGAGGGGTTCCTCTCACTAAAGGTGCTACCTCTCCCCGAAGAAGGTGTGGCGGTGTTGTGCTCTTCAATGACGAACTCCAAGTTCAGATGGACTCTCTTGCCTGTCTCCCGGACAGTCCAGGTGACAGGGCAAGAGATGCCCAGAGCTGCTATTGTTCTCTTCAGTCGCGCTGGTAGTTCCAGTGTTTCCATAATTATGGTGTTAATTAGGATCGAGCCAAGTCATTTGAGACTACTATACTCACCTTTCTCATAACATCAATGAAGGAACTTCAGTGAGACAGTTAAAAACAATTCATCAGACACTGTGGGGTCATGAAGAATCATGGAATCTCATCGGGAAAAGCCATGATTCTCCAGAATCATAAAGTCTAGTTTTTTTGGGGTTTTTTTTTTTTTTTTTTTTTTTTTTTCCACACATTTTGTCCGTACGATTCAGAAGCCATTTTCGAACCGATCTTCACGAAATTTTGCACACGCATAGAGGGGCACAAAATCTAAAAATGTACCCAAGCGGAATTTTCGATTTAACCCTTATTTTCTCAGAATTGGCAAAAAACTGCCAAAATTGGGGTTTATCGGCACTTTCTCGAAACACGTCTTGTAGATTTTTTTTATACATTCGTCATTGCTAGACCTGTCTGTGACACGCCCTTTGATACACACGACATATCAGGCGATGCATATGGTAACCCTCCACAGCTGCCAAACATCGAAATTTTGATGAAATAGGCCAGTTTCAGGCCCCCACCGCACCCAAACAATACACGGGAGATAAATATAACTTTCTTTGCTGGGAGTGGAATTCACCGAGGATCATTTTTGTCAGTAATAAGGGTGTTCAAAAAACCAAGCGTTAACCCGTTTTGGGCTGGTTAAACAGCAATACCCCCATAAAGCTCAAAAATTTGTATTTTCCATGGATTTCTCTAAACGAGTCTTGTAGATTTTCAAGAAAAATCTGTCACTCCCAGGCCTTGGTGTGACAATAGAAGCTGCATGGACAAAATACTGCGGTGAGCATTTGTTAACCCTCCACGGGCTGCTAAAAGTCAAAATTGTGATAAAATGGGCTGTTTTTGGACGCCAACAGCACCCAATGGGTACGCCTCAAAGAAACGTGCTTTCTTTTATCGAGCGCACAATCTATACGCAAACATTTTTGTAAGTAGTAAGGGTATTCAAAAGTCGAAGTCTTAACCCATTTTGGACAGGCTAAAGAGAGAGACCCCTTAAAATCTTAAAATTCCCATTTTCTGTGGATTTCTCTAAAAACATCCTGTAGGTTTTCAAGAAAAATTGACTACTCGCAGGTCTTTGTGTGATATTTCAAGTTGCATGGACAAAATATTCCGGTGATCGTTTATTAACCCTCTAGAGGCTGCCAAGCATCGTAATTTTGTTGAAATGGGATGTTTTCAGGCACGCACATCACCCAACGTGTACCTGAGAAATAAACATAATCTCCTTTGTTGGAAGTGGAATTCACCAAAGACCATTTTTGTAAGTAATAAGGGTATTCAAAAAATCAATCGTTAACCCATTTTGTGGTTGTTAATAGTGATACACATCAAAGGCTTAAAAATTTATGTTTTCCCTGGATTTCTTTACAAACATCTGGTAGGGTTTTCAAGAGAAAATGGCCATTGATAGGTCATGGTGTCACATTACCAACTGATTGGATAAATTATTCCGGTAAGCATTTGCTAACCCTCCATGGGCTGCTAAATGACAAAATTTTGAAAAAATAGTCTGTTTTTGAACAACAACAACATCAAATGGGAATACAACAGAGAAACGTAACTTCTTTTACCGGGCGCAAAACTGACAGTGAAACATTTTTGTAAGTAGTAAATGTATTCAAAAATCGAGGTCTTAACCCATTTTTAACTGGTTAAGGAGATATACCCCTTAAAAGCTTAAAATTCCAGTTTTCTGTGGATTTCTCAAAAAAAAAAAATTTAAGAGCAATTAACCATTCGCAGGTCTTCGAGTGACATTACAAGTTGCATGAACAAAATGTTCCGGTAACCATTTGTTAACCCCCCAGAGGCTGCCAAGCATTGACATTTGGAGAAAATGGGCTGTTCTTGGGCAACCATAACACCAAATGTGTACCTACGAGATAAACATACCTCCTTCATTGGAAGTGGAATTCACCGTCGATCATTTTTGTAAGTAATGAAGATATTCACAAAACCAAGCATTAACCCTTTAGAGCTGGTTAAAGAGAGACACCCCTCAAAAGGTTAAAAATTCATGTTATCTGAGGATTTCTTTAAAAACATCCCGTAGATTTTCAGGAAAAAATGGCCATTCTCATATCTTAGTGTAACATTACAAGTTGCATGTACAGAATATTCCTGTAAACATTTGTTAACCCTATGCAGGTTCTCAAACATCAAAATGTTGATAAAATAGGCTGTGTTTGCGTACCCACAGCACCTGAAGTTGGGAGGAGAGATCAAAATAAGTGGAAGTAGAATTCACTGAGAATTATTTTTGGAAGTAATAAGAGTATTCCAAAAACAACACTTATCCCGTTTTGGGCTGGAAAAACAATGATACCCATCAAAAGCTTAAAATTCCTGTTCTCCCTGGATTTCTCTGAAAACATCTTGTAGATTTTAAAGAAAAAATAGCCATTCACAGTTCTTGGTGTGACATTACAAGTTGCATGAATAAATATTCCTGTTGGCACTTGTTAACCCTATACAAGCTGCCAGACATCAATATTTTGGATACATTTGAGATAAAATGGACCATTTTTAAATTGACACAGCACTCAGTGAGTATGTGTCAAACAAACATAACTCCTTTTGTCGGTCATTGACTTGTTGGACGACGATATTGACCTTAACTCACTCCACCGTTAATGATGGTTTTTACCTAAACAATTTTTATCAAACTGTGTCATTTGAGACTACTATCTTCACTTTTCTCATAACATCAATGAAGGAACTTCAGTGAGGCAGTTAAAAACAATTCATCAGACACTGTGGGGTCATGAAAAATCATGGAATCTCATCGGGAAAAGCCATGATTCTCCAGAATCATAAAGTCTAGTTTGGAATTAGTATTGTTTTATGTTTCTATTTATTTTGATTTTCTATATACAAAGCAATCTGCCTTTGTTCTGGTGTATTTGTTTAATAAATCTTATCTTATCTTATCTGTAATTGTCTGAACATTATTTGGTGTATCGCGTACACTCTAAAATTAATTGGGTTAAAAATCAACCCAAATCGACTGCGTGAAGTGAATATGAGTGTATACTTCAACCATCCTCCAACCCGAAGACCAGCGATGATTGGAAGATTGTTGAAATAGACTGAACGGTTGAATCCACTGGCCAGGCAGTTCTCAAATAGTTTACACTTGCAGATAAAACATTATGTTAACTGGTTGAGTTTTGGAAGCCCCTAACCTGGCTCCATTCCTAAGTACAGGTATCACAACCCAAAGGATTTATATTTTGTGAATGTGGTTCGCATTATCTTGAAATGATTTTTTTCTTCTGTAAGGATTTACCGTGTTACAATTTATGGGAGAGTGCTTATAAACTGGTCCAAAATACCTACCTCATTATGGTCTAATTACACTCTAAAATCCGATGGGTTAAAAATCAATCCAAATCAACTGAGTTCTTATTCACTCAATGCAGTTGATTTGGGTTAATTTTTTACCCAGCCGGTTTTAGAGCGCAGGCATAAATTCTCGTAAAGTGTAACAAGACCTCGACATGTGAACAAACTGTAGCAACAAAGATAGACAAACAAACATGTCTGCCCGCTTTCAAAATTTTAAATCCATTGTTTGATCACGTGGTGGTGCGTCAGTGGAAAAATGGGGAGGGGGGGGGGGGGAGCATATGGCCGAACAAACGAATAAACAATGATCGTCATCCAATAAACGAAGAGATGCTGCATGGAAACAAAGCTCCCAGCATCTCCGACAGTTCTCGAGCCACTGTTTTAATATAACACGGTTCACGATATTTTTGTCTGCGCGGGATTCTCGAGCCGTATATGAGGGGGCCGAGTTAGGGGTTAAAGTCGCTAGGAAAACAAGCAGACCCGGGTAAAACACTCAAGAATAATATTTGTCAAGTGTCGAGAGACGCGACGGACGCCTAGGAGACCAGTAAACAAACTGCTCTTTTCAAATGTCAAAAATGGGTATCACTTGAAGATAACGAGCATATCACTCAAATAAAAAGCATATCGATATGCATTCGATTTCCTTGGCGTTGTTGACGTTCAAGTTCGGCTTTTAACCCTTTACCCAATGAATCG
Source organism: Pictodentalium vernedei (assembly GCA_031216915.1). NCBI lineage: Eukaryota > Metazoa > Mollusca > Scaphopoda > Dentaliida > Dentaliidae > Pictodentalium > Pictodentalium vernedei. The sequence goes on along the minus strand of CM062293.1, from coordinate 254,822,925 downwards.
CCCGCATCCGCCCACGTAATATGCAAATTCAGTAGTTGAGAAAACCTTATTTTCCCCAAAAATTCAACAAAACCATATCATGTGACCCCTCGTTGGTACGAGCTCGTCGTGCTCGTTCCAACGAGGGGCCACATGATATGGTTTTGTTGAAATTTGTGGAAAAATTTGAAAAAATAATATTTAAAAAAAAAAAATTTTGATATCGTCTGCGTTGGGTAAAGGGTTAAGAGGACTGTAAAAAACAATATGGGGCTTTCACAGAATAGCACACTGGGCAAAAAGGATTATTAATTCTAGTTTGCGATGTATTTTCAGTTCATTTGCATTCAAAACAGTCAATAAAATATCCCCAGAGCTAAAGTTTTGCTTTTAACAATTTAAATATTGAATAAATTCACATTCAAAAAATATTTTTCTGTGCACTCATTCTCATTATGGTGAGGTCCATCATAGACAAAACAAACATCAACGGTTCTGTATTTTCGTGGTGTATTTAGCTGAGAGCAGCTGTTGAGAACTGAAAAATTCGATATATTGTGACAAAGAAATAAAGTTTGAATTTTTTGAAAATATGTTCATGAAGCTGATGTAAACAAAATCTTCCATGTTGGTGATGGGAACAGTGTTTTGTTTACAAAATGTAGTGGGCCATTTCAGTCTATAATGTTCCAATAAGAGTAAACTCCTCGCCCTCTGAGTGGATGAGAGGTGACATACTTTCTTTTATTATATGCTTATTATGCTAAACGATAGATTTTGGAAGAAATTGCGGAAACATAGAAATCGTATCCCCCACTGTGAAGATCGAAATTTTCACTTTCACGGTGTCAATCAAAATGGCGGCTTTCAAAGCATCACTTCAGAGTGCATACCAGTCAAATTATTACTGGAAATGATTAACTTTTTCCAAAACGTAGAATGAAAAGTAAATCTAGTGTTTTTGAGTGGATACCGATCATTTCCAGCAATAATTCAACACGTATTCATCTTGAATTGATGCATGAAACCCGCCAATCCAAACATGCCTGAAAGTCCGTAATATAAGTTTTTGGTTTGGTACGTCCTTTCAAAGGACGTGCCAAACCAAAAACTTATATTACGGACTTTCAGACCATGTTTGGACTAGAAACCCGTAAGCTGAATCAAATTGCAAGACGCTATCTGTTCCGAGTATCGATCAAATCACTTCCGCGTGTCAATGATTCAATGGGTCCTCGGTTTGAATCCCACCTGCTGCTACCGTGTTGTGTCCTTGGGCAAGACACTTCACCCCCATTGCCCATGCATGTGGGGGCACGGTGACGCTGTGCACTAAGGCGTACTGCACGTCGATGGTGCACCTGTCTTCAACCAATGCTAACCCTGCTTGTGTGGAGTTAGTATGTTGGGGAGCTGACAGTTGCTCGCCGTTGCTCGGTGGTTCTCTCCGGGTACTCCGGCTTTCTCCACCCGTAAAACTGTCGTGGTCATGATTAGCCATTGTGCAGAAATATATAAACACCAATAAATTAATAAATAAATAATAAATGATTCAACGCGCTGTTTGCTTTCATGCACCAATTCAAGGCTGAAACGAGTGGAATTATCAGATTCTTATAAAAAGCGCATAATAAAAAGAAAATCTAGTGTTTTTGAGTGGATACCCCAACTTATCTCACTTATGACCGAGACAAATGTTTACTTTCCCTCGCGCAAGCTCTCGCAAGAAGTAAACATTTGTCTCTGTCACTCATGAGATAATTTTCGATATCCACTCAAAAACACTAGATATATTCTTTTTATGTTTACGGCTCTCCAGTTGCAAATGTTACCGTCTGACGTCACTACGAGAAATATTTGAAATGACGTAGCCTGTTTCGTAACTGCTTCATCAACAGACTGACTAGCAAGCCACTTCATTTTTCTGGATTTTTTTTACACGTGCAGCAGACGGTGTTCCGGATGAAGTTTGTTTAAATTACAAACCGATTTACGATTTGAACGATGCTGGAATGTGTTTATCTGGTTTGTTGATTATTTATGCAGTGCCGCCGTGGGGTACACCAGAGGTTTATTTACTAAACCTGTGATCGTTAAAAGTTGCATTGAACAAAGGCAACTTTTTAACGATCACAAGTTTAGTAAATAAGACTCTCGTGTTTCACGATGCAGGTTTTGGGCTATGGGTAATGTCTTATTGGAATATATACGTTATTGTGATGAGTTGACGGTAATATGGTCTGAGGTTTGCGTCTGGGAGCGTCCATGTATCTTCAACCTCGACGCTTCGCGTCTCAGTTGAACACAAGCTCCGAGCCGCGAAACTCAGACCATGTTGCCGTCATTTCATCACAATAATTTAAAATGTTTTCTATGACAAAGTTTATCTCAGTACACGTACGATTATTGTGAAAACGGCTCAACCCAAAAAAGATAACCAAGGAATGTGATCTGAATAATCTGTATTTTTCAAGCAGCATGGTTGAAGTTTCTTTTTATAAGTAATGCGAAATTTAGCCTGAAAATAGGTGACATGTTATTTTCGATGGGGTTAAATATCTAAAACCTGAGTGTTATAGTTTTTCATTTTTTTTTTTTTTTTGGGGGGGGGGGGGGGGGGTGTTCAAAACTGAAGCATTGTTCACAAATACGGATAGGCACAGGGGGAGAACGGGAAGAAATGTGTGAACATAGGTGAGAATTTTCATTTTGCAGATTTTTTGACCCACCCATCCTTGCCGGCATATTGGTTCCATAACATTTTGGGACCCACCCCCTTCTCATACATGTTTATAAACAAAAACTTCGGCACTCGAACACCAACTCGAAGCGCGTAATGCACAAATGCAAAACCGGTGCGCTTTTACCATAGTGCACAGAATAATTAAGGAATGACAGGGGGATTTCCCTGTTTACGTCATAATTTATGTCCCACTGAAGCTTTGTTGACAAACTTTCGGCACAATTTCCTGTGAGTTCAGCTTAATATTCTGACAAATCTAGTTTCTTGGTGTGTACCTTGCAAATGAAACTCAATTATTCTTTTTCCCAGAAACCTTTGATTTGAAATCAAATTTAAATAAGCTTTTCCTAATTTTATGATATATAGAGATATGCAGTTCCAACGGTTTAGTTTCTGTAAATCATGGCATATGCAGGCACATGTGAGCACAGTGCCTGCTGTGCCCATAAATAATTTACTAGTGCTTATTCCGTAACCGAGTGTATGTTGCAAATATAGGTTGAGTAAATAGGAACTTGTTTTTGTTCTGACCCAAGAAAAGCAAATCTTGTGTTTTTGTTTTTGCTTTGGTATCTGCATAGCAGGATAGCTATCAAAAAGACTTTTTTGTTTTTGTTAAATAAGGCTTTTTTGTTTTTGTTGAAATGAAAATCAATATTTTCATTTCGAAAAATCAGTCCCACCTAGCTATTATGACTCATTAGACAGTATTGTATATACTATGCTACATTTTGAAGAATGTTCCAAAAAACCCCTAAAACTCGAATATGAATGAAGCATGTTGTGAAGGGATACTTTAGTCGACTTTAGGAGAAAATTGTCGGACGTTTTTTCCGTTCAATAACGGGCACGCACCCTCATCGTCAAGTCTGTTTTGGGTGAAATATTCCAATATTTTTCATATTGAGGGGGTAACTTTGGTTACTAATGCTTCTAAATGATCTTGTATGGTCAATTGGTGACATTGTGGTACTGTTTAAGGCACAAAAGATGCCATAACAGAGAAAAAGGAAAAAATGCATTAACTGTTTACACACATTTTTTGGGGGGGGGGGGGGGGAGGGAGGGCACTTGACCACCCACCCACCCCACCTATGTTCACACAATTCACCCCGATGGTCTACAAAATAAGTGATAAATTATTATTTTAATTAGATTTTTGACGACATCGAAAATAACCTATCACCTATTTTCAAGCTAACCTTATTATTCATATAGCACATTAACTGTATACGTAAATACTATTCAAATACACCGGTTGCATTGAAAGACAAATGTCACCTAATATTTTTATATTTCTAGCACGTCAGTTTTAAACATTATGTACTTTAGAATTTAGATGACTCTTCTTTTCAATGTGATCACAACTGTATGAGTTACATCACATCCAAACAAAAAGAGTGGTATCTGAAAACAATCACCGAGGTACCTCGAACAATAGAGACCCGACCATCCATGAAATTGCTGTGTTTCTGCGGCAGGTGTCTCGGGGAATCTGGGCCAGACAAACTCTGGTTTTCATCTTTGATTGGTACTGCCTACCATACTTTTAAAGAAAATCCTTCATCCCAATAAACTTTCAGCTCATGTTTGTATATACCCCAAAACGACAGAACTGTTAACATTGGTTTTGTAGAGGTTGCACCCCACAAACAACATTGAGAATAAGAGTCAGGAAAATATTCTTAAAAAGTGAGTATATTAAATATTTAAATTTTAAAACAATTGTTGGAGACATCAAACCATTGGTGTCTGCTGTCAACTCTGTGAGTTGACTGCATATGTTTTTCGTGTTCAAAACATCACAACGTTCATTTTGGTGTATAATTTGTGTATATTTACTTTGAATTTATGGAATATCAGAGGTGGGATTTTGAAAGTAAACTAATTATCCTTACCGATATAGCACCTTAAGGGCCTATATAAGTAATGGAATTTTGTTTATTTTGAAATTCTCACCTCTCATATTCCTTAAATTCAGATTAAAGAGAGAATTTCAAAATAAACAAAATCCCATTACTTATATAGCCCCTTAAGGTGCTATATGAGTGGGGGAAATTTGTTTACTTTGAAATTCCCACCTCTGATATTCCATAAATTCAAATTAAATATACACAAATTGTACATCAAAATGAAGGTAGTGATGTATAGAACACAAAAAGTATATGCCATTAACTAACAGATTTTACGACAGGAACCAATGGTTCCTGGATGTTTCCTGCCGTATTCGTACCAGGACTGATAATAAAATGATATCTCGAACAACTCATGACCAAATGTGCTTCAGGTATCGAAGAACAGAGCTAGGTATTCAAAACACGTTACAATGTAGCGACAGGATTGCATTTGGGAAAAGGACAACACTCTGCATTTTTATTGAAGATGGGATCCCCAGGACCGATGGACATGCGCATATCATTTGATACCACGAATATTCATCGAAAAACAATGAAATTCTTCAGGTGTCAGGATACCTTGCAGTAATATGGCAACTGTACAGTCTCCATATAATAATAGTATGAAGGCGATCTTTCTCATTATTTGATTTTAGACGGCATTGTTTATCGATGCTTGTTCGGCCAAGGTGGTCTTGACCGTAATGTCAACAAAGTTAACAGACAATGAAAACAAAGCCGAGAGTTTTTAATTTATCCACATGCAGCTTTGTTCTTGGATATATGAAGAACTTTTGGGCACTAGAAACCTGTTGTTCTGATATATTATTTTATCAGTTCTGGTACGAATACGGTAGCAGACCTCCAGGACCCATTGGTACCTGCTGTAAACTCTGAGTTGAATGCAGATATTTTCCGTGTTCTATACATTACAACCTTCATTTTGATGTATAAACTGTGGATTCCTAATTTGAATTTATGGAATATCAGAGTCAAAGTAAACACATTTCCCTTACTGAAGAATCAACTAAAAACCGTAATAATGCTTCACGCGTGCGTGCGTGCGTGCGTGCGTGCGCGCGCGCACAAAGCAAGCACACGCACACAAAGCAACATATTTCCTTATAGGTATCGCTGAACTAAATATTCGAATTGGAGTTACCCGCCTTGAAATGTTGCACTCGGAAATGATGCAATCTCTAAAAATAAACAGCCTTGGGAAAATGTATTGTTTCAATAAACATTTGAAACTTTCTATCGACATCTTGTATTATTGTTGAATATTCCCGATAAAAAGGATGGTGATTTGATGACTTTTGGACCTAAAAAATACAATTTCCTTTTTGTGTGTTTTGTAGGGAATTCCCTGAAAAATATGTGCACGTGGCCGGTACTTCCCTTCGTGTCATTGTTTCCCTCTTATTTGTTGCATGACCCCTGTTTTCGGGTCAGAAAAAGTTGTCTGAAGGGCTATACTTGACAAAGATATTTGAAAGCCAAAATTAAATTTATGCGATCATATTTTTTTTCGCCAGAACGTTATCATGGTGGCCTATAGGAAAATATTTAGTTTGTGATACCATTACTTATATTACACCTAAACGATAACCTCTACTCCGGAAAATACTTTCATACCCATTTCTTGCTGCATATTCAATTTATTGGTTGACCAACTCGATTATATCGTAGCAACAGTCGGCTACAAATCGCGCTGATAGTATATAACCGTGTGCCTAGATACACGAATAGGCGATACCCCCCCCCCCTAAAAAAACCCCCAAAAAACCAAAAGAAAACAGTATCTTCAGAAAACTTTAACTTAGGTTTGTTTACTTTGAAATTCCCACCTCTGATATTCATATGAATTCAAATTAAATATACGCAAATTATACATCAAAATAACGATGTGATATTTTGTATACGAAAAATATATGCCATCAACTCTCAGAGTTGACTGCAGGCACCAATGGTTCCTGGAAGTCTACAACCGTATTCGTACCAGAACTGATAATAAAATAATACTTCAGTAGAACAACTTTTGAGCAAATGTGCTTCTGATATCCAAGAACAAAGCAAGGCATTCAAATTACTTTTCGTTGCGGCAACAGGACTGCATTTGGTGATATTCCAACACTGTCTGCATTTTTTTTATCGATGAAGGGTAAATGTATAGTCTCCATATAATAATAGCAGTGTAGCGTGAAGGTGATCTGTCTCATTATTTGACTTTAGACGGCATTGTTTATCCATGCTTTTCGGCCCTGTTGACCTTTGACCGAAATGTAAACCAACAGAAAACAAAACAAAAAGCCGAGAGTTTGGGAATTTATCCCTCACACGGCTATGTCGCTGCGTTTTGAAGATTTTTGATTTCCTAGCTCTGTTCTTGGATATCTGAAGCACATTCGTCCACGAGTTGTTTTCGCGAAAAAGATATTTTATTATCAGTTCTGGGACGAATACGGTAGCAGACTTCCAGGAACCATTGTTGCCTGCTCTCAGCTCAACTCGGTGAGTTGACTGCATATATTGTTCGTATTCTATACATCACAACCTTCATTTTGATGTTTAATTTGTGTATATTTAATTTGAATTTTGGGGATATCAGAGTTGGCAATTTCAAAGTCAACAAATTTCCCTTACTTATCGAGCACCTCAACTCCCACAGCCCTATACTTTAGTCCTGCTGCTCTAAAGGCTGTAGGCTCAAATTATTACTGCATCTCCCCACATATTCATGCCAATATGTAGGGATGAGGTTAACACGTGAAAATCACCACCGTTATCTCCAGTTTGTTTATTTGCTTATTAGGTTTAACGACACTTCCAATAACGGACAGTTTTACGGATGTAGGAAGCCGGAATACGCGGAGAGAACCAGCAGCAGCAGTGATTATTAGCCCCCCTCTCCCAAACACAATGCAACTATAAAAACGTCTTACACGTTTTGCTGAAAACTGAACAGAAAAGCTGAACAGAATTCAGAAAAAATTTCCATTCCACTCAGAATATCTCCACATCAAGGTGGTGTCAACACACTTCAATTATTTTAAGCAATTCCGAAGAGATCCAAGCAATGGTGTATGAAACTGAGTGACTGAGAAACATAATGTTGTGTTAATTATTCCTTATATCACAATAAAACTCACTTTACTATGACTGGGTTTCTTTTCGTTTCTCAAAGTAGTTATGTGGGTTTGTGTGTGCGTGCAGAGAGTTGGAAAACAGCCGGACTGTCTAGCTCCGTCTGATTCCACCTATAAAATGTTGTGCAGTATTATTGGCGATATTCACCGCAAATGTATTCCACCGTCCGTGTCGCGGATACAGGATTCTTGGTGGGGTTGGAGGCACCGCATTTCAGTCATGGGTCATCATTGATATGAAGGATCACACAACGTCCGTGGCGGCGGGTAGGAGTGAGCACGATAGGGGGGGGGGGGGAGTATTCCACTCTCCGCGGCGGGGTTCTGGGGCCTTCCGGGGAACCTTGTCGACATGGAAGGCCAGTGTGGCCCACCGGTTGCTTCTTTGCACATGGCCACAATGATTGCCATCTAATATATTGAATCGACTCAGTCATATTTGACAAGGAAGGTCAATTTGTAACGGTTTTCAGGAAATCCGCACAGAAGCTATAGCTGTGTGCACGAGGCACGGCATTCTCTGCAATAACACATGAACACCCACTGCCTCCGGCACAAGGACAACATCTGCGCTGTATCCTTGGACAAGACACTTAATACCGATTGCTCAAGTATGGGCACGACGGTGCTGAGTACTAAGGCGTACTGCGCGTCAATAGTGCGCTTACCTCGAGCCACTGATAACTGCTAGCTCTGCGTTTGCAGTGTTAGTAAGTTGGAGAGTCTCACAGTTGCTCGACTCTGCTCTGTGGTTCTTTCCGGTTGCTCCGGCTTTCCCCGCATGTAAAAATGTCCGGCACGATGTGACACCGATTGGTGAAAGTGTCATTAAACTCCAATAAACACCCACAAGGACATGGACTCCCGTACAGCACCGAGATGCAATGAATATATTGGGATTATGCTTAGGCAGTCAGGGGGCGCGGTGGCTCAGTAGGTAGAGGTGCTGGCTGCAAGCCGAGAGGTCCTCTGTTCGAATCCCTCCTGCGGCAACCGCGTTGTGTCATTGGGCAAGACACTTCACCTCCATTGGCCACGCGGGGACACGGTGACGTTCTGCACTAAGGCGTACTGCACGTCGATAGAGCACCTGTCTTCAACCAATGCTAACCCTGCTGGTGTGGAGTTCTCTCCGGGTACTCCGGCTTTCTCCATCCGTAAAACTGCCGTGGTCGCGATTAGCCACTGTGTAGAAATATGTGACCTTAAACACCAATAAATAAATCAATAATTTATGCAGTAGATAAAAACAGGAACTTACCCAGTCGTAGAAATTTTAACGGAGAAAAATAGGAAGGATATCTAATATAGCTTGTTGGCTTCTGTGCTGGTCGTCTCTACTGTCCACAAACCTGGCCGATTTAACTGTTTGTGTATTTCAAGACTCATTTATCAATCTTACACATGTACTGACGTTCTTTTATCCAACGTGCATGATGTGGTCAAATAAAAGAGAATTATCTTTGTATAAAACGCGTGGTTTACTTAGCAGTCTCAAATTTCATGACACTGTCCTGGCTATGTGAATAACTGGGGCCACGAATTCACAAGTGAACAGCAAAAATGTGTTTCGTTTTTGCTCTTACAAACAGAGAGAAAAGACGTTAATGTTTAGGTTTAAATTTCCGAAAAAAAAACTTATCTTTTGAAAATGATTAATCATACAATCGTGTAAACTTATATTGAAGTGTTGAGTGACTTTAGTCACGTCTGTTGTATTGCGTTATTTGCACGTGCTTTAAATTACGAGTGTCATCACGTGAAATACATTTTCTGAGTCATTGAAATGACTGTCTCGAGACTGATGCAGCACACCCATGTCAATAATAATAATAATAATAATAAGGAAATTTTATAAAGCGTAAAATCACAAAGTGCTCTGAAAGGCTATACAGTTAAATAAACAATGAGTCCGTGACTATCAGGGCAATATACAGACTGAGAAAAGTGTGAAGGCCAGCAGGTTACATACTGTCAAAAGCCTTTCTGAAAAGATGTGATTTTAAATTTTTTTTGAATTGGTTGAGATCTTTCAATCCCTGAACCTGAACTGGTAAATTATTCCAAAGTGCAGGTCCAGAGAAAGAGAAAGCTCTGTTATTTACAAAAGTGGACCTGGAGAAGGGCATCTGAAGCTTGACTTGTGAGGAGCTGCGCAAGTTCCTTTCAGGTTTTTTAATTGCCAGAAGGTCTTGTAAGTACTTAGGTGCCGAGCCATGAATGCATTTAAATACCAAAACCCAAATTTTGAAAATAATCCGCTGTCGTACAGGGAGCCAGTGCATTTTTTTAGTAGTGGTGTTATATGATCATAGCGTTTAGAGCCTGTGGTGATACGTGCAGCTGTATTTTGAATATTCTGTAGTTCTGAAATATATGACTGTGGCAACCCAATAAGAAGTGAGTTGGAAAAATCCAAGTGGGATGAAATAAAAGCAATAACTACAGTTTCCAATGACTTAGTGGAGAGGTAACGACGAAGATAGCTCAGGTTCCTAATTTGCATGAAACAACACTTGCAAATAGTATTGACATTTTCCTCCATTGATAGATGAGAGTCAAATATCACACCAATGTTACGAGCACTGTGTGATACATTTTGTGTGGAATTTCCTATAACAAGTGACTTGATTTGCAAAATTGATGGACTCTTTGAACGCGATATGACTAGTACCTTGGTTTTATCGTCATTCATTTTAAGTCTATGACAGGCCATCCAGCCCCTAACCTTGTGTACATAGTCTTCCATCATCGAGACTGAAGCATTAGGGTCAGATCCGATTGAAGGGTCTAGTGACAAATACAACTGAGTGTCGTCAGCATACAAATGGTAAGGAACACCGATCTGTCTCAGCAACTTTCCCAATGACGCTGTGTAAAGTGTAAACAATATCGGCCCAAGAACGGAGCCCTGTGGAACTCGACACGTTAATACGTTATTGTCAGAGTTCGTTTTTAGAAATGGTTACTTGTTGTTCACGTAACGAGAGATAAGATTGGAACCAGGAACTTTTTCCGTTGATTCCAAGCTGTTGCATTGTAGATAAGAGAAGGGAATCAACGGTATCGAAGGCAGCGGAAAGATCCAATAAGACCAGAAGGACAGATCTACGTTCACCTAATGAACATATTATATCATTACAGCTGTGCCGCTGTGCAGAGTTCAGAGTTACGATGTTGGAGACCTGACAGCTGCTCGTCGTTGCTCGGTGGTTCTCTCCGGGTACTCCGGCTTCCCCCACCCGTAAAATTGTCACCGACACGATATGACACTGGCTGTTAATGTGTCGTTAAACACTACTAAATAAATAAATAAATAAATAAATAAATAAATAAATAAATAAATAAATAAATAAAAAAGAACAGTTTCCGTACTATGATTAGCCTGATAGGCCGATTGATATGGTTCCAATAGGCAATTTGTTGAGAGGTATTGCATAAGTTGTTTGGCAACCACCTTTTCTGAAATGTTGGATATAAAGGGTAGATTGGAAACAGGACGATAATTTTTCAGGATATCTGGATCAAGAGAGGTTTCTTGATTAATAGTGAAACCAGGGCTATTTTCAGCTCTGTTGGTACACATCCTTCCTGGAACGATGATTGAATAATGTTTGTAATGGAAGGTGATAGGCAACATAACCAGCGACGTAGGAATGGGATCTAGGTCATTTGTCTTGTTAGGACTCATCAAAATTATCTTTTTCACTTCGAGCTCATTTTCTGCAGTGAACTCTGACCATTTCCAGCCGATAAACAAATCATTGAAAGTTGGTTTAGTTGTAGCCTCAATGCTTTTATTTATCAGTTCCACTTTATTAATAAAGTAATTCCTAAATCTATTGGCCAATTCTAATGTTGTCGTTTGCTCAGGTAACAGGTTCATCTTTCTTTTACCAAGGAGATTATTAGTAACCGAAAAAAGGGTTTTGCTGTCGGTACATGCATCGATACACCCATTATAATACGATGTTTTTGCTGACTCAATGAGTCTATTAAGAAAAATCTTTTGTTCACACAGCTTTTGACGATGAACTGTTAAGTTAGTTTTATTGGAGGTATCCCAGCCTCATGCATAATAGAAACAAACGTGAAAAAATAGCAAAAAGGATGAAATACAATAGTTCTAATGTTGCATGTTTGTGAACAAGAAGTCGTGCAAAGAGTTTAATGACATGTTGTTGTCCACCCAACCCTATACAATTTTTCTACGGATTTCAAAATAGCACGTGCTACCCGAGAATGTCAGATTGAATGGGTGACCGATGATCTTCTTTGTGTTCTGTTTTGCTAGAGAGCCTGAGTTATTGAGAAAACACGCTAGTTTTTGTCTTCCGAAAGTTTAAAAAATACCAGGGTTAACCGAAAATCATTGGTATGCATGAGGATGGGATACCTCCAGATAAGCTCGCTGCTGAGTTCAGAGTCACCGTGGCCACTATTTACAGTCTCATTGGAAGGTATAGAACCACAGAATCTACTGCCGACCGACCGCGTTCAGGTCGACCAAGATCTGTGACCGCTGTACAAGACCGACACATTAGGATGTCTCACTTGCGGGATCGTTTCCTTCCGGCAACGGGGACAGCAGCAATTAAGCCCCAGTCAGACCAGAAAGATGGCTCGCGCCTTTACTCCCGATGGTCCATTTAGCCCGAGGCTCCATGCACCTTACTTGCGGTCACATCAAAGAGACGCCTAGAGACCCTATGTGCCTAGGCAAGAGATTAGGCATGCCACAGCGTGCATCCACGTGCGTCAACGCGAAGTTACGTAGGTTCGACGGCGCACATTAAGAGAAGATAAACTGTGCGTCATGGTGCGTAATGGTGCGTCGGCGTGCAGTGACGCACCATGACGCACATTTTACCGTGCCTCATGGCGCGGGTTATGATGGGTTATGGTACGTCGGAGTGCATTTCATCGGCGGTCAGACAGGTGAGTATATAAAGGGTGCTCAGATTCCCAAAACATCAATCTCACTTCATCATGGCCGACGGATAGGTGCAACAACAGGTGCTACCGGTGCAACATCTCTAGAATCTTAGAGTGTTGGCTGTTGCCCTACACCACAGAAGAAGACAGAGAAGAGAGAGAAGAAGGTTATGGGTGAGACCATGGATTCTTAGCAGACCTCAGTTGGGCCAGTACGAGGCTTTGATTGCAGAATTGGAGAGGGAATCCCATGGCGACTTTGTGGGGTTCCTTCGAATGGATCCCGCGATGTTTCATGAACTTGTGCAACGTTTGACATCCTGGGTGTCGAGGGAGGAGTCCAATTACAGCAAGTCCATGGAGCCTGGCCTGAAGGTTGCCACAACTTTGAGGTATATGGCTACTGGCAACAGCCACCACAGCCTTGCCTATTCCTTCCGTGTCCCACGCAACACAATTTCATTATTGGTGCGGGAAGTATCTAAAACCACCGTAGAAGAGTACAAGGATGAGCTATTTGACCTTCCGACAACAGAAGCCAGATGGCGTCGGGTGGCCGAGAGGTTTGCATCGAGGTGGGATTACCACCATGCATGAGGGGCCATTGACGGCAAGCACGTGTCCATCAAGTGCCCGAAGAAGTCTGGGTCATTGTATTTTAACTATAAGGGATATTACTCCATTATCATGTTGGCGATTGTCGTCGCAGACAATAAGTTTATGTGGGCTGATGTAGGGTCTGAGGGGTCGACCTCAGATTGTGCGATATACAACGCCTCAACTCTGAAGGTTGGCCTGGAGACTGGCACCATAGGCTTACCACCGCCAGAGCCCTTGCCGAACAATACGTATGTGCCCTACTTCTTTGTAGGGGCCTCACCTCATCATCAAACCCTTCTCACACAGAAACATGAATGATGACGAACGCATCTTCAATTACAGGACGTCCCGTGCAAGAAGAGTTGTAGAGAACGGCTTTGGGGTCCTGTCCAACAGATTCCGTTGCTTACTTACAGCGAGGGAACAGGAAACAAATACCGTGACCCTCATCACCACGGCGACCATGTGCTCCAAAACCTGATGAGGATCAGGTACCCTGCCCTTCAGAACCGTGATGTAGACCAGGAAGACCAGGACCACCGGGTAATACCAGGCGCGTGATAGACGCACGCCGACGTGCAATGACGCGCGTTGGCGTGCGTCAGCGGGCGCCAACGCACGTTGGCGCCTGCCCACGTGCGTTGTGATGCACGTCGACGCAAGACAAGAGGCACGTTGGTCCCCATTTTCGGTTTTCTGATGCTTGCGTGCGGGAATGCGACCGTTTCGGCGGGGGTAGTGTAATTGTTTGGGCAGAAATTTCCTTGCACCATCGAACGTAGTTGATCTTTGTCGATGGTGATCTGAATGGACAGCGATATAGGGACGAAATTCGTAACGTTGTTGTTGCCCCGTTGTACAACGCTAACGCCGGATTGCAGTTATTCCAGCAAGACCATGCCTGATGTCACTCACGTGGCGCGTATCTGTCGTGACTTTCTTGAGAAGCAGAGCATCGAACTTCTTCCCTGGCCCCCCACTTTCGCCAGATTTGTCGCTAATCGAGCATCTTTGGGATCAACTGGACCATCAGGTACGACTTCATGATTTGCAGACGTTAGGCGATTTACGTAATGTTCAAAGGTAGGAGTGGAATGCAATACCACAGGGTGACATCCAGACATTTATCAGGTCCATGCGCCGTCGATGTCTTTCCATCCAAGAGGCAAACGGTGGACATACACCCTATTGGCTGCATGTGTGAACTTTTCATCTCACCCCATGTCTGAATTGCGACGTCCTGACGTGACGCTGGCAACAGTAGGAACATGAAATTAGGCAAATTCATACAGCTAGACTCGAAATATGAATTTACAATAATTTGTTTGGGATTAAAGTCGATAATACTAAAAAATTGCTCTTCAAAGCTTATTATACTTTCTTTTTTGACTCAGTATTTGATTTTGGGGTTATATCACAGCCTTTGGGTTTAGCCCTTTCAAACCGGTGTGCATATATTTTTGCGTGAAGAAAAATTTAGTAGTGGACGAGAAGACGATATAAAGAGCAAAAGCAAGGCTTAGTAATAATTTAATCCAACAGCTCAACAGAGCTGTTGGATTAAATTATTACTGAACCTCCCAACAAGTCAAGGAGGTTTCGCCAATTTCGCTATTGACACTATGAACTGAAATGACACCTTCAAAGGCGCCAGTGTTGAAAGGGTTAAGTTTGGACCGGGTAAATATGTATTAATGTCTCCTGGTCATGCTCTAAAATGCCAGCTCTGTTTTATTTCACGCCCACCAGCGAGAAGGGACAATCCTCTCGTGTTCTCACCAGCCTTTATTTGCCTGTGGCAGCCGCGAGTGACCTGCGTCATCGAGGGTTCATAAAACCTACATTATTCACCACCATGAAAAACCCTGGCAACACCTCTATTTACATACATGTAATTCGTTGGGGGAATCTTTATGTCCCCCATATAACGAATATCCTGTGGAAATACATGAATATGGTCTAAAAGGCCATTTTCCTGTAAATTTAAAGAAATTTAAAAAAAAAATCTGTTTGGGAAAGAAAAAAAAACTAGAAATGAGATAAAAACCTGAAAACTCACACCCCTGAAATGTATAGTTGAAGGTTTTGCGAGGCACGGTACACAGCATTAAAAGGATAAGGACTTAACATGAGTATTGACTCCTAGTGTGAGCCCTGGAAAGTTGAGCGGTACTCTTTATTGGAAACAACAAGTTCTACTTTCTGGGTAAAATAGAATCCGGTAACCAACTCTCTAATTGGACAGTATAGCCATAGATGCTGAAACTGGCCTTAAACATCAGTAAATAATAATAATAATAATAATAATAATAATAATAATAATAATAATAATAATAATAATAATAATAATAATAAATTACCTTTATGACATCGGAACTTGGTCTGGACAAATGTGCAAAAGTAACAATCAAACGTGGTAAAATTCAGACCACAGGAGATTCGGTAATAGATGCCAAGGTCGCCTTTAAAGAATTACAAGATGACATGTACAAATCGTCGCCTGAGTGCTAGAATGTCCTATGTCCCCGTAGGGGACATACGCCATTCTATCACTCAGGCGACGAAGTATCTTGGGGTCGATGAATCAGAAAAAAAAACATCAGGAAATGCGAGTTAGACTGGTTCTGAAATCCGAGTTGAACTCCCAAAATAAAATTACAGCAACTAATACCCTTGCTCTCCCTGTCATCACGTACGCCTATAATATCATTGATTGGCTTTTAGATAATCTTAAGAGGATTGATAAGAAAACCCGGAAATTACTCATCATAAACCGGATGCACTACCCAAAAGCTGAGTAAAGAAGGTGGTCGGGAGCTTCTTCCTTTGGAGTATTCAAAAAAGTGGCTCTCCACAATACGAGATGAACTCTTAAAGCTCGTATATGCTCACCCCCAAAACAAAAGCAAATATTCGGTTTACAAATTGACTGAGAGGTACAGAACAGAGTTTGGCGATCAAAAAGAACAAAGTTTATCAGGGAAGTCAACTGAGAACGCAAACCGAGCCAAAACCATATATGAAGAACATAACCTAATTAAACTTAAGAAAACGATTGAATCAAAACCAGTCCATGTCCACAAATAATTGGCTCAGGAGTTCTAGCCTTAACGCCTTGAACCCTCGTTTCCTGGAATGGTATCGCCTTTGTGTACACTTACATTGAGATGGGTCAGTCTAATATCATTATACAAGGAAGATAAAATAATAACCGCAGTCCGCAGCCGTCCAGCTGCAGACTGCAGTTATTATTCTATCATCAATGCCCCGTGTATAGACCTCTTACAAAAAGGCAAAAATGGGAAGGAATTATCCGAAAAATCTGTCTTACGGGTTCAAAGGGTTAAATCTGAAACCGGGTGATTCATAATTACACCCCCAGTGCCTGCCAACACGCTATTAACAGGCGAAAATTATAAAAACCAACACTGATCCCAGATGTGGATTATGCAATCAGTTTGATGAAACAACTGAACACATCATCTCCGGTTGTCCGGTCCTAGGTAGGAAAGAATTCTTAGAACGTCACAATAAAGTGCCGCAAAATACGCACTCGAGTATATCTAGGTACTTCGGTTTGAAACACGAAAGCCAGTAGTGTGACCATAAAACATCCCCGGTCACAGAAAGCAACTCAGTTACTCTGCTGTGGGATATCCCTACACGCACAGACAGAGAAATCAAAGCAAACAGGCCAGACATTATCATTAAAAATCATCTTGACAAAACTTGTCAGATAATTGACGGCTCCATCCCATCTGAAAGGAACGTTGCTCTGAAAGAAACCGAAAAGCTCTCAAAATATAAAGAACTTGATATAGATGGGGGCACGGTGGCGTTGCGGTAACCGGTTCTCGTCAGATCACCGAAGTTAAGCAATGTCGAGCCCGGTTAATCATTGTATGGATGACCGTCTGAGCGATCAATTCGGACTCCCGCGTTGCGTCCTTGGGCAAGGCACTTAACCCCGATTGTCCACATGGGGGCACGATGACGCCGTGTACTAAGGCATAATGCACGTCGATGGTACGCATGTCTTCAACCAATCTAATCCTGCCTGTGCTGCAGTGCGGACTTACGATGTTGGGGAGCTGGCAGCTGCTCGTCATTGCTCGGTGGTTCTCTCCGGGTACTCCGGCTTCCTCCACCCGTAAAACTGTCACGGTCATGATTAACCATTGAGAATAAGTATATGACCTCAAACACCAATAAATAAATAACTTGATATATAGAACGGCAGAATGTGGCTTGTGAAAAGCGACAACAATACCCGTTGTTGTTGGCGCATTGGGTCTCATCAAGAAGGCCTGGCGCGAAACATCAGTAAGTTGCTCTGCAGATGTTCTATCTCAGAAATCCAGAAATTACCCTCCTTGGAACCTCACGCATACTACGCCAGTACTATCAATCAACTAAAAGTACTCCGGTTCCGGTTTCATAATGCAATAAAATAAAATGAAAGAACAACAATAATAATAATATCAGTTCGAGTTCGAACTATAGTCACGAAAACAAATGATGCAAAAGGCTTAGAAAGATCACTGCTCAAGGCGACCGACTAATTTGAGATGCGCTGTTCTCTGGATGACAATGTCCCCGTTTGGGGTTTCGACGTGGTGACTTTACTTTCCTTTAGTGGAGTGTTTTGAAATTCGACAAATTATTTTTTTTTAACCCTTTACCCAACGAATCGCCCGCATCCGCCCGCGTAATATGCAGATTCAGCAGCTGAAAAAATATTATTTTTCGAAAAATTTCAACAAAACCATATCATGTGACTCCTCGTTGGAACGAGCTCGTCGAGCTCGTTCCAATGAGGGGGTCACATGATATGGTTTTGTTGAAAATTTTTCGAAAAAATTAAAAAACGATATTTAAATTAATAAATTTTGATATCGTCTGCGTTGGGTAAAGGGTTAATAATCGTCATAAAGCACAAGTTGGATTTTCAGATTTCTGATACATAAAATTAAGAAGTTGTGCCCTTGATTATGTGAAAACTTAGTTATGTTTTTGATTTCAGCATCATAACTTGAACACCCTCTGGTGGGCTGTTTTGAAATCTGACAGTATTACTTTTGACCATAAAATAAACTCTTTATGTTCGATATCTGTTTTCTGGTGGACATATTAATGAAACGTTTTATTCAATGACTCTTGATTCAAGTTGATTGTGCAAAACCGTCGCTATTTTTTGTAAATTCCTCACAAATATTGTAATTTCCTCTGGAGGAACAATTGGAAATTTGATGGTTTTATGATCACATATCGAAGGCAAAGTGTGATTTTCATAAAGTGATAGTAATTTCGTGGCCATTGGCTTTGATTACGCAAGAACACTATCGGTTTCAGCACGGTAATTGTTTGGTCTCCGCACGGAAACCGGTACAATGATTTGAAATTTTTTATCACCACGAAAAGGTCAAGTTGCATTTTCAGCATTTTTGTTCCTGTGAAATAGCAGTCAGACCTTGATTATATTTTTTTTTTATTATTTGGGAGTTTCATACAATTCCCCGAGGTTTCGTTTTGCCATAAAAAAAATTGAAAAATAATATTTAGATTGTTAAATTTTGATGTCCTGTGCGTTGAGTGAAAAGGGTTTCAGATTCCAGTCTACAACGATTACATCAGATATTTCAACCGACCTCGAAAACATGATTGATAACTTTTGATTTACGTAATTACAAGGTAAAGTGGGAAAAGATAGCGACCATATGCGGATTCGGTGGAGGGCAGTTAAAATAGGTGCGAGATTTGTGGTGTTATAGTTCCAATCAAAGTATTTCAAAATTTTAAAAGGGAATGTAATTTGAACTTTATTGACAAGGTTCGACTCGCGCTCTGTTTGCAGATACATTGATTGCCATTTGTTAAGAAAACAAAAGTGACTGTAAAATACGTCCATGGCGATATGACAAAGAACTCTTGAGCTTATTCCTGATACGATGCGCTAACATTGTTCCACATAAGAGCAATTCCTCGTCTAAAGACAACCAACACGTTTAACAATTTTCATTCTTTTTATTTGTCTTCACATTACACATTATGATCCCAAAGAAGATCAAGCTCGTCGAGCTTGTTTCTATTAGGGGTCGTTGCAGATGTGTTTGTGAAAGAAAAAGATTCATGATTAGTTCAGAACCGATGGCTTGGCTAATTTTGATTTGTTTATAGTTTAACCCTTTACCTAACATGAAAAGCAGACGATACTTGCAAACAAGATTCTTGAATAACTAATTTTTTAAATGTTTGACTCAAAAACATAGGTTATGAGACAAAAAATAAAAAAAATAATGAAAATTAATTACCGATTTTTGTGAATAGCGCAGGACAATTTGGCCGTTACGTTGGGTAAAGGGTTAAACAATATTTATTTCCACAGTTTGGAGAAAATTGCAGAAGTCGAGTATACTAATGATAAAGATATCAGAGGACATGAAGCATTGGTGAAAATGGATTCAGCAACAAGCTGTAAGCTTATACTAGTCTGCTTCCAGATAAAAATATTCTATGAGCATAAACTAAAACTGGCGGCCTTGATACGGATGTTCCCGATCTGCCCACTTCTTAAAAAAACAGGCAGAAAAGAAAGTGGGCAGATGGGGAAGTGTTTATTTAGTGATTCTCTCAGGAGAACAAAGAGAAACTGATTGCAGTCTGTTTTTATCTTTAGGATAAACCCTAAAGGAACAAATTATTATATTACTGTTATATCCGCACACCTTAAAACAAATCGCAGACCTCAGTTTCTTCTCAGTTTCTCCGATCATGTCATTCACCAGAGGGCGCGGTGGCTCAGTAGGCAGTGGTGCTGGCCGCAAGCCGAGGGTCCTCGGTTCGAATCCCACCTGCGGCAACCGCGCTGTGTTCTTGGGCAAGACACTTCACCCTCATTACTAAGGCGTACTGCACGTCAATGCTGCACTTGTGGAGTTAGAATATTGGGGAGCCTGACAGTTGCTCGCCGTTATCCGGTTGTTCTCTCTGGGTACTTCAGCTTCCTCCACCCGTAAAACTGTCCGACGCGAGGTTACACTGACTGTTGAAAGTGTCGTTAAACCCCAATAAATAAATAAAAAAAATAATAAATACATTCATGACATTCACCATTTAGATGTGCTCAGGGGAAAGTCGTTTCACCTGAAATTTCACCAGGCCTTGCCAACCAAAAATAACGTCTGTTTTAAAATAAGAGTTACCTCAATTCCGACGGGCAACCCTTTTTCGGGTACCCTTTTTCTGTCTGAGTAGGGCGGGGGCAATTGAAAGGAATCGTAATAATGCTATGTTTGCCAGTGTCTATTAACGGGTAGAGTGCTAAATTATTTTGGGTCCTTATAATGTCTTTGTGCATCTTTGTCTCGTTACAATTTATCGGAGTGTCAATGGGCACTCTCCCATAAATTGGAACAAGGCAAATTCTAACAGATAAAATAATCATTTTAAAGATAATATGAAGCAGATCCACAGAATATGAAGCCTTTAAATTGCGGTACCGGCACTTCAGTATAGAGACCAAATATTGGTTTCCAGCACTCTTCCAGTTAACAGACTGACATAAGGAGCCTACAATTCTACAAGCAGCTTATTATGTTCGAAGTCTGGGGACAGTGATGGCCCATTGAGTAGAACATTGGACTTCGGATCAAAATATCGTAGTTGGATCCGTACCAGAGTCTTTGGAATCATGTACATGGGCAGGACACATACTCATAAACGCCAGAGGCAGACTGGCCGTATGGTAAACAGGGAAAATTTCTTGTGGGTCCCCTATTGGGTTCCCCCTGGGGTCCCCAAAATTGATGCAGCCCAACACCTGTTGGTGCGTGAAATTTCGTAAAAACGACCAAAAGGCGAAATAGGTCTGATTGCATAGACTGATGGTACATCGAAATGTTCGCTATGCGGAATGCCATTGGCAGTCCACAAAGAGGACATTTCGATATACCAGCAGTCTAGACTGCCATTAATCGCTCAGATGGAAGGAAACAGCGTTCCTTCAATTTCAAAAATCAAACTTTTCTCCGATAGGGCCGAACTATGGTCTTTCCGATGCCCCCCACCCCCGTAGAACCATTTTTGCGGAATGAACGATGCAGAAGATAAAACAATTCCACCGAAATGTCGTCTGTGGACTCCCATTGATCTCACAGATGCAAGGAAGCGGCGTTTGTTCAGTTAGAAAAATCAAAATTTTCTCCGGCTCTAGAACCACCATCTTGGTGCATTTCTCTGTAACTTTTCTTGGCCCAGTCCGCCCCTGCTAAACGCTCGAATGTTAGCACGGTGTCGCAGTTTGCTGAGGCGTACTACACGTCAATAGTAAGCCTGCCTTCAACCGATACTAATTCTGTTTGTGTGGTGTAACTGGTGTTAATAAGTTGGAGATTCCGACAGTTATTCGCCAATCCTCGGTGGTTCGTTCAAGCTTCCTCCACCCGGAAATTTGTCCGACACGATATAACCTTGATTGTTAAAAGTGTCGTTGAACCTCAGTAAATAAATTAATAAATAGATTTCATGAAATTTTCATAATTCGCCAGTGATGGGCTGTGATGCAGTACACCGTTGGAAAGGGTCCTGAGAGCTCTTCCCAACAGTGCTCTACATCGCTGCACATCGTTGCCAAAGACAAAGAACCCATGTTTTATCATGATCATCATTATAATCCTTTACCCAACGCACACGATATCAAAATTTATAATTTTAAATTTTATTTTTTTGAATAATATGAAAAAATAATAACTCTTTTCGACAACAACTTAGCTTGTTCCCACTAGGTAGTTTTCGTGTGGCAACAACATATTATCAGGTAGTGAAAAGATATTTTTCTTGTGGGAACAAACTATTATCTTGTGGGAACATGATGTTACATACAGATTATCACCATAGTGTGTGTCTCCGGGAATTCAGATCAAGTCGAGTTGTAGGAAAAGAACAGTATTTCGACGAGCCCGTTAGGGCGAGTCGAAATGCGATTCTGTGCCTACAACGAGACTTGATCAGAATTTCCGGAGACACACACTGTGGTGATGATAAATTTATTTCACAATATTGACCACAAAATGTGTTATAAAACTATTTTAAGAGGAACTTTTTTATTTGCCTTATCGATGGAAAGACGCAAATTGGAAAATAGAATAGCGTTCATTGATCTCCATATTGAGGTCAGTGATGACGTTACACTTCAGAGATAATTACGTCACTGGGATTCACTTTACTGAATACTGCCTTGCAAAGTGGAGTAATTGTGTGTTTCGTCAACGTGAATTTGGTTGTTACGTTTGTAATAATAACTGGTGAATTAAATATCCCTCTTGGTGTAAAGGTTTATTATATTTTTAAATATGCCGTTCATCGTTTATTGAGGTGGAGTTTTCCACATTTCATAGCGAAAGCTAATCCTTTAACTTCAAGAGAGAAGCCTCGACTCCAGCGTTCAGGAAAATCCCAATAATAGGCTACAAAGCAGCCCTAGATGCCGAAAAATGCGCATAATTTAGCTATTCGTTGAATTAACTTCCCCAGTGTCATTTTAGCATGCCGTGCATAATAAATACATTACAGGACGTTTAGTTGGCAGATACAGTGTCACATATGGCTCAGAGAAAACAATATTAGGTTCGGCGTCGCCTCACCTAATATTGTTTTCTCTGAAGGGAAAAACGCGAAGCGATCGAAAAAAGATATTAATGCCGTTGTCTTGGCAACAGCAGAATCACGCGCTTGTATCAGGGGCCCTTGATACGAATTCGGAACAAGGGCCCAGATACATTAAGCTTTAGTTGCGCAACAGTGCAAAAACGCCCCGACTGTGAGTTAAATACAGATTATCACCACAGTGTGTGTCTCCGGGAATTCAGATCAAGTCGAGTTGTAGGAACAGAACAGTATTTCGACGAGCCCGTTAGGGCGAGTCGAAATGCGATTCTGTGCCTACAACGAGGCTTGATCAGAATTTCCGGAGACACACACTATGGTGATGATAAAGTTATCTCACAATAAATTTGTGAGATGTACGACCTTTTCAAGAGGAACTTTTTCATTTGCCTTATCGATGGAAAGACGCAAATTGAAAAATATAATAGCGTTCATTGATCTCCATATTGAGGTCAGTGATGACGTTACACTTCAGAGAAAATTACGTCACTGGGATTCACTTTACTGAATACTGAAGTGGAGCAACTGTGTGTTTCGTCAACGTGAATTTGGTTGTTACTTTTGCAATAATTACTGGTGAATTAAATATCCCTCTTGGTGTAAAGGTTTATTATATTTTAAAATATGCCGTTCATCGTTTATTGAGGTGGAGTTTTCCACATTTCATAGCGAAAGCTGATCCTTTAGCTTCAAGAGAGAAGCCTCGACTCGAGCGTTCAGGAAAATCCCAGTAATAGGCTACAATCCAGCCCAAGATGCCGAAAAGAGCGCATAATTGAACTATTCGTGGAGTTATCTTCCTCACTCCATTGACATGTTAGCATGCCGTGCATAATAAATACGTTACAGGGCGTTTATTTGGCAGATACAGTGTCATATACGGCTCAGAGGAAACAATATTAGGTTCGGTTTCGCCTCACCTGATACTGTTTTCTCTGAAGGGAAAAACGCGAAGTGATCGAAAAAATGATATTAATGCCGTTATTTTGACAATAGCAGAATAACGCGCTTGTATCAGGGGCCCTTGATACGGATTCAGAACAAAGGCCCAGATACATTAAACTTTAATTGCGTAACAGTGCAAAAACGCCCCGATTGTGAGATAAAATGTAGGAACAGAATATTATATTGTGGCAAGAAGATACTGCGCTGTTGGAAGAAGGTTTTTTTTTACTGTGGGAACAAGGTATTTTTTTTGTGGAAACATGATATTGTGTTATGGTGACAGCCTTTTTTGTAGGAAGAGGATAAAATGTTGTTGGAACCTGATATTTGTATTGTCGTGGATAAGATATTATGTTGTGGGAACAAGATATTTTCTCAGAAATACAAATGTCTGCATTGTCCCAATCAGCCACCGTAGGCCCAGCTTCATCCGGAGATGTAAATAATATTCGTAATTGTCACAAATAAACTTCTCATGCTACCAAAAATAGCCTTGCGTTATAGTCGGTGTAAAATGAATCACGACACAACAATTTACATAAATAAGATATTTCTGATGCTTGAAACAGTGATGGTGAAAATTGTTTGTGCGTTGGCTTTACGTGATTTAATGAACCGCGCTGAACGAATGTATTTTATATCGTAAAGCCATGACACAGCATAATTATATATATGTATTATATTTCACAGCCGCAGCTCAAAGGTTGGTACAGAAATGATTCATTATACAGTAAATGCCCTTAAAGAAATTAATAATTTTTGTCACCTACTCACGAGATTAACTCATAAAAATAATTTTCTAAAAATTGAGGTGCATGATCTTTATATGTATAAACCGTTCGAGTGTGAATAATGGGGCAATAAAAGGGTGTAATATTTCATCCTTTATACCATAATGCCCTTTCAAATATTTTTATAGAGTTACTGTCTTATTAACTGGTAGAGAGCTAAATTATTTTCTAGTTCGTAGTTAAGGGGATGTCCAACCTAACTTTGGTCAAATTTCAGATAATTGTGTCCCACATCCAGGAAAATTCAGAAAAGAATAACTCCAGTAAATTATATATAAGTTTTTTTTGGAATGAAACATAGAGTTTGTGGAAACTAATATTTGCCATGGAAATGTTACCACGTGGCAGAAAGCACTGCCTGAAGGTCTGCTATGGCGTAAGTAAGAGACCAGATTTTATACAATAAAATTACCTTAAATTTACTGAATTCTGCAATCCTTCTTGTCACGACTCGGGGATTTTTTTTTTCTCACTCTTGCAGGGATCGGACAGCAAGACCAAATGTAATTTAGGATGTCTACATTTAACAAGTGCTGCAATTTTTCTTATGTAAATTACCTTAAATTTACTGAATTCTTCAATCCTTCTAGTCACGACTCGGGGAAATCTTTTTCTCATTCTTGCTGGGATCGGACAGCAAGACTAAACGTAATTTAGGATGTCTACATTTCCCAAGTGCTGCCATTTTTCTTGTGTTTATTTACCTTTAATAAGTTCACCAAGGGTCAAATCCACACAGTCCACAAGAACAAGTATGGAGTCATGAATGAGTGCATCAATGTAAAATGAAACTGTCCAATGTGGCTTCTGTCAGTCCGTTGTGACCACATCCCGCACAATTCTGTGTCATTTTGAATGAGATCTGTGTCAGATTGGTAAACAAAGTTGAGATTGATACACGAAAAAGGGGAAAACTTCCAAACGTCCACATTTGGTATTATCTGTGACCATTTTAGGGGTTGCATGAGCAACGGCAGCTGCCTAGAGTGCCATGAGGATGCCCAATTATGGCCCAAGCAACAAAAATGACCTACCTTGCAAGTAAAATATTTACACCAATCGGCTTCGTAAAATTAGAAAGCATGGAGTCTAATTCATTTGTGAACATGGTTTGGTATGCTTCATTTGTTTTGAAACTATCGCCTTTCTGTAGTTGCTGTTTGGGAAGGCTTGGCTGTTGCTTACTCGTGGGATTTAAGAACATTAACCCTTTTAACCCTGGTGGTATCTTCCATGTCAGTTCCATGACAGCAATTGGAAGAGTCCATATTCATTATTTGGGGGTAGACCAATTTATATTTTCAGAGTGCAGCCCCACGGTTGTACGTTGAAAATATTAATTGCTCTACCCCACACATTTACTTAGCAGCCATCCTACTTGGTGAAATTATGACGTATAATGCTTCTGGGCCGGAAAACGGTCGCTGGGGTTCAAAGGGTTAATAACCGATCTGCTTACCAATACTAATTTTATAGACAGTGAAGTACTGGCCTGTACAATATCGGAATTATATTGGTTACTAATAAATTCATTTATCTAAAACTTAAGAGACGTTGTGGACTCATTTCGATATTTCGTGTTATTTTTCTCCGCCAGGCAGCTTCGTGCTATTTCTGTCAACAAAATCGACGTTGATCCATCTTACACACAATGCGGTTGTGCGAGGAAGAAATTTAACTTAACGGTGGTACTGCATTTCGCTATATTTGGTGAACAGTAAAAGATTTTTCCGAAAATTCTCCTTGACATTTGTCTTCTTTTTCGATTAGCAGACTTCACCAAGACTTCTTTATGCCACAAATATAGTTCGGCTATAGTCAAATTAGTTTTTCGCAAATATACAATTGTGGGGACTGCAAGGTATGCTGATGTGAATATATTGTTGTTTTCAAATATAATTTTCCAGTTTTATGTTTTAATCATCGACATCAACCAAATAATAGGAGTTTGAATCGGTGGCGCATTAATCCCTTGCTGAAACTTGCGAAACTTTCTACAGTATCCAAACTCAACATGACTTCTAAGGATTGTGTCTCGCCATTATCACATTGTCAGTTAAATATTTTCCTATGAATGTATCGTATGTTATACATGACATCGAATCCCAGATTCGAAAACGGCAGTGAACTGTGTGCAGATTGCAGGTCTTAGGAAATCAAGTCGTTTCCCAATTTGGCCCCCAAATCACGTGATCATAGCAACAAGCATGTCAGCGAGCACAATCTATAGTTTGTGGTCATCCATTTTCACCATGTAGGTGGTGAAATGGTAAATATGCTTTCTCCGAGTCTGGTTTCTTTTATTTACAACTCAGACATTCGAATTACCGATCTATTCCTTGTTATTCTAGTCGGTTACTTATGCAGCTGGCAATTTCTTTGTCATCAAAAGCAAAAAAAAAAAAAAAAAAAAAAATAAATAAAAAAATAAAAACAATTTTTGAAAAGGTGGATAAATTCAGGTGTTGTGTACTTTTCTCATTATTTTGGAATATAATATGTCGCTATTCACCGCTTTAATTCATATTTAGGGCATTGTGGAAATTTAAAAAAAAAAATTCTAAAGCTATGTTCGTCGACCTCTTAAAAGTGAATGACTGAATGTAGAAGCTGTATGAATGAATGGATAATAGAATGAGTGGAAGAATGATAAGAAGAAATGGAACGAGAGAGATGGAATCAAATAGGTGAAAGGAAGGATGCGAAGAGGACCGGATGAAATGAGGAAGTTGGAGTGGGGGAGTGAAATGTGAGCAGTAATTAAAAGAATAAGGGAATGGAGGAAAGGAACACGTGTTAACGAATGACTAGAAGACTTGAAGAGATGGGGAATTGATGAACGAATGGTGAACAAATCAGTTGTTCAGACAAACCATGTTTGCGATATGTGACAGGTAATGGTTCAGACAGCAAGAGTTCGAAATACAGACACTCAGAAAAGTGACGATT
The DNA here is from genome assembly GCA_031216915.1 of Pictodentalium vernedei. Classification (NCBI taxonomy): domain Eukaryota; kingdom Metazoa; phylum Mollusca; class Scaphopoda; order Dentaliida; family Dentaliidae; genus Pictodentalium; species Pictodentalium vernedei. The sequence goes on along the minus strand of CM062293.1, from coordinate 254,795,279 downwards.
TATGTTTCTTGTATAATTATACAGCCATCGAGTAAATTTATTTCACTGTCGGAAACAAAATTGACACTATTTTACAATTGATTACGGAATTATTACAGTGAGATAAATGAACGAATAACGAATAGTTCTTTTCTTGGTATAAACTCGTTCATCAATAGCTTCTGGTCAAAACGTAACTTTTGAGGTATGCTAAGACTGACACGTGACGAACGTTTACGTGCCGTTGGCATGTTGAAAGCTGGCAACAGACAGACAGCAGTGGCTCAAATTCTCAGCGTTACTTGATCGGTGATTTGCAGGTTGTGGTCACGCTACCGCCAGACAGGCAATGTTGATGACAGACGTCGGTCAAGTCGTCCAAGGGCGACAACTTCTAACCAGGATCGTTTCATCCGAACCGCAGCATTACGTAACCGCCATTAAATTGCCTCGGAAATTGGACAACAGCTGCACTGAGCGACAGATGTGCGAGTCAGTGGTCAGACTATCCGAAATCGTCTACACAGCTGGAATTTGTACGCTCGACGACCTCGAATAATTCCACGTTTGACTGAACGTCACATCGCAGCAAGCCGTAATTGGCGTGGGGCACGACAGTGCTGAGACAATTGTCGGTGTAGCAATGTCATGTTTTCCAATGAATCGATGTTCACTCTCGACTTCCACGATAGGCGAAACAGAGTGTGGCGGCGGCGGAACGAACGATACCATGACGTAACAGTTAGGACGCACGGTTTTGGTGGTGGATCAGTTATGGTGTGGGGAGGCATAACCATGACAAGCAGAACAGCATTACATGTCATCCAAGTGCGTGTCACAGGGCAGTACTAACATGACAACATGTCTGCAGCTCATTTTGTGGCATTTGCGCGACGTCACGGCCGTCGATTCATTTTCCAAGATGACAATGCAAGAGCACACAGGGCCCGTATCGCGATCGAGTTCCTCCAGGAGCAGAACATCACTACACTGCCTTGGCCAGCACTAAGTCCAGACCTTTCACCAATAGAGCACGTCTGGGATATGCTTAGCAGGCGCCTCCGACAACGCCAACAGTCCCCACCAATGTCCAGGAACTCGCCGCTGCAGTGCATGAAGAACGGAATAACATCAGTCAAACTGATATTGGATGTTTGGTGAGGAGTATGCCACGTCGGATCCGCGCTTGTATCGCGAACCGAGGAAGATTTACCAGGTATTGAGGTCTTAGACTGAATGAGGTAAGTGACTGATCGCCCATGTCTTCTATAGCTCAGTGCGTGGAATGTGTTCTTGTCAGACATTCAACTGACGCTGAAATCATTCACCGGATATCACAGAGCAATGCCTCAACTGTCTTTTTTGATGAAAATATAAATATATTTCTTCATATATCTCACTTTTATCAAATATCCCCTACTTTGAGTAGTATATTGTTATTTTTCATTAGTTGAAGAAAAATGCACCTTTCACCTCATAACACAGCGCTACTGTGCCCACACGAAACTTAAATTAATGAATGAAGCCGATATATTTACGTTTGAAGAAAAATATTACCTTTCGCGGTCTATTTATATTCTTGCTTGACACGGTTTTTGTCGAAACATTTCATTCACGTCATTACGTCACCCAGACGCATGACTTCCAATCAGGTACGTCCTTATATGACCTTCTTACGCGTCATCTGGATTCCACACGTTTTGTATCCAGCACATTTCCCAATGTCTGTGTTGTATCACGTATAGTTGAATACGCACAGCAATCGTGATGTAAGACCAGCGCTTAACAGGTCGTTGCCTGAGTACTAGAATGTCCTATGTCCCCTATGGGACATAGGACATTCTAGCAATCAGGGGATGAAGTTAAAACACTTGGGATGTCATTTCCGCACAACAATAATCGAAGATAGCATGTGGTGTGCGCGCGATACAAATAAAGGGGGGGGGGGGGGGGGGGATGTGTGCCAGAAATACAGTTTGAGGTATATGGAGTTCAGGAAGCATTCCTCTCTCACTCTGTGATGAGAAGATTGATTGAGAGAAATACCTGTATGGAAAAGCACCATTCACTTGTACGACTCGATTGGACTCCCTGGCCTAATAGTAGTAGCTATGATACCGCGCGGATAAACGAGCAAAAAGACAAACGGAGAAAAGTAACTAATCGCATTTCCCGTTTACAAAGGCAAGCTCTCAAGTCACCAAATTCATAATCGACTTGCACGTGGGTCACTGGTTAGCGCAGCAGATTTGGGTTCGAAACAACCATGACGGACAATTTTCGTCACCGGGTGAAATTCACAAGAAAGTTAGCTCTGCTGGATTTCCTAAAGCTGTCAGTAAAATTAATACTAAGGGTGTGGCAATTTCATATAAAAATTGAAATTACGAAATGTTAGTGAATTTGTATCATCGATGTGCTCATCAATTCACGAACTTCAGGCATTTTTCCGTAGAGTGGTATAAACATACAAAAGCTGGATTTTAATATTTTTATTCTCAATCAGTTTGAACGTTTGACTTATTCTCTGCTGTGACCCATTTAAAAATAAGGAAGCGGCGTATTCACCATCTTTTGGTGTTCTGTATCTTTTTTCTGTTCAGTATATCAACAGTGTACGCATCGGTATAATACAGACGCTGCCATTTTCATTAATATAAAAATATACGAGGTGAGATTTGCAATTTTTTTTTCCTTGGAAGAATAGAAACTTGCAAAGTACTGTAAAAAACGCATTCGTTAAACAAAGTGTCAAAGTGGACGCTTACTTAGTGTTGGTAGGTGTTATACATTCTTAATGTCGGACTATCTGTGAAGTAGTTGCTTCTAATTAGCTTCCCATTAAAAGCTAAATTTCCTTTTGTAACTTTTAATAAACGAAAATAACAGACAACAGAGCTTGTGTTGTTTTCATTTATTAGAACTAACAAAAGAAAACTAGGTTTTATTTTCTACTGATGTCATAGGTGTTTTCTGAACAATTACTTGCTTTTAACTGGACCTTCCCTCAGTTGACCAATAGAAGTACGATTTTCATCACGATATATACACAGAAGGACACACGCGTGTGAATGGGTTAATCGATATGGCACGAGTGCCATTGCGAAAGGATAGAACGAGAGGCCACAGGCCTCGAGTTTTTTCCTTCCGCGATGGCACCAGTGCCATATCGATTAACCCATTCATACGCTTGTTGTTCTGTGTTTTTTACACGCCTTCACATCTATAAAAACAATTATTAGAAGGACGCTCATCAATTCATTTGACAACTATCAACAAAAACAACACATTTTATCGCCAAACCAAATTTGCGAGGGGAACACGTATTACCGGTACTATTTCGCCCCCTGAGTTCGAATGCGTTATATTTGCCTACTGGCACATAGAACACATTAGAACTCAGGGGACGATGTTTTGATTGAAACTTCGCTTCTATTTAAAAATAATTCGTTAACGATTTCCGTTCCGCACATATGTGCGGAACAGTTTTTCATTTTCCGCATGGTTCGTGTTGCTATAGATGGAGATTAGATAGAAAAGGATTGTAACAAAAGTCAGGGATGCGACAGTTCCTTCCCGATCCGTGTCATCTTCGTTACGTCTTTCAACAAGACACTTCACCCCATTGCCCAAGTGGGAGCACGGTAGCACTGCCTACTTAGGCGTAGGGCACGGGGATGATAAATTTGATGTCAGCCGTTACTAACCCTGCTTGTGCCAGGTCAGTCATTTCGAGAGTCCGATAGTTACTCGTCATTGCTCGGTGGATCTGTATATCGGAAACCGGGCTTTGTCGTTGCTGGTGGAATTAGATTTACTTCGCGTATTCAGACAAAACTCAAGGACTGTCGACTGAATCCGTGCGTGAACGTATGTCTCACCGTGACGAACCCGCCCGTTTCGTTTTTTGTTGGGTTGGTTCTTATCCTGAAGGGGTCAATAACTTTTCCTAAAAAAGCATAAATCAACATGGGTTCACTGAAAACAATAATTTTAATATATGAGAGCGCAATTATGCGGATTCATGGCTCTAAACTGTATTATTATTATTATTTATAAAATTATGGTTATTTGTGACTTATATGAAATCCAATGAATCAGAAACATATAACGTCAATCACACTCCACCCACACCGTTTCTGAGTCACTTGCGGGTCCGCATTCTCTGTTGTCGCTGGCTTCCCTACTTGGTCGTTGATGTTTGGACTTTGGTCGCCTTTTTACTTTACACTTTCACTGCCGTCGCACGGCCACTAACGTATTGTAACTTTACTTTTTCGCCTTCCTCTAACAAGTGGCTTAATGTCATTCTACCAGTGGCGTCGCACGGTCATTAGCTTATTGTCCTTACTGCGCGCTTTTCACTCAAGCAGTCCCCACCAGTGGGGTTAAACGCTCCCCTCCATTTATCTCAGAATTATGTTTATACAGGTAATTTGAGGCAAAGGCTACTCTGTCGGCGTATGGTTTGCCCTCTACAACAGGTATGCCGTCTTCCTAAATTACCATAACTCCATGATCTCAATTTCCTATTTCTGAGCCTACACTCCGATATGGCCACCGACTTGGCCCACGACTGTTCCTATTCTAAATATGAACTCTGTGGCACCCCTCACATTATAACGTGCCTATACTTTCGCACCGATGCGGCACTCCTCTAACCTAAAGCATGGGACCTACCCAGCTCCTTCGACCCACAGTCCTACACGCCTTCAGACTGGAATAATTATTTTCGAGGAACCCCCGACCTTTATTTAGATCTACAGAACATTAATTCTCTTCTTAATTGTCTCTCTTGAACTTGGCCGCTTAGATCTATCTTAATTTAATATTCGCCTTTAAGTTCCTTTGAAAATCTCGCAATTCCGGTATATCTTGACATTCGGTGACAGACTAGCTGCGTAGTATGGGTGTGTGTTCATAATCTCATGTGATGTACTGTTTTTATAACAATGGCCTATTAACTAGACATAATTACCTTGATAATGGCTGCAGGAGAACCCTGGCTTTTCAAAAAATACGCAATAATGGACATTAAATTTCATGCTTAATTAGCAGCTTGTGAATTATTGCTGGTCTGTTTAAGTGACAAATAGGTTTTAGGGGTTCATCATACAAACGCACATTCTTATACCTTTGTTCCGAACGAAAAAAAATATCAAAGATATAAACACGTTTAACCCCTTTACCTAACATGAAAAGCAGACGACACTTGCAGAAACTTTTTTTGAACAACGATTTTTTTTCATTTTATTTGTCTGAAAAACCTAGGTTATAACTCCTCGTTGGAACGAGCTCGTCGAGCTCGTTCCAACAAGAGGTCATAACTTATGGTTTTGAGGCAAAAAGTGAAAAAATAATGAAAATTAATTGACGATTTTTGAGAATAGTGTTGGCCGGTTTTGAACGTTACGTTGAGTAGAGGGTTAAACAACAGAGCCGAAAAAGCTATCACATTGACACTCTGTGGGCACATCTGCTTCCTCTAGCACTAAAACTGTCCAGAACAATGTGACCCTGATTTTTAAAAATGTCGCCAAACCCCAATAAACAAACAGATGAACAAACAGACGGTTCGCTTTCCCGATGAACTGAAATATTTCATCCGATTGAATTTAAAAATACCATAAAAATTTATTTCTTTCAACCAACAAAGAAATGTTTCTCACTCGTGTTTTGAATTAACCGAATCCTTGATGACATTACCATTACTAGTACACACGTTTGATAAATATTATGAATGAAAACTCACCACAGCTGTGGGTTAATGATTACGAAGGCTAGTGTTAATATCTTGATGTTTGCAATGCGAATTAAATACTTTTTGATTAGAATGTCTATAATGAAGCACGAAGGAGCATATATATATTAGTGAGCAAAAGAACATCATATTACAACAGCGGTAGTTAGCGCGCAAACTCCACGAAAAGTGAATTATTGCAGCTCGTTAAATATGGCGAATAGTCAATAAGCCCATTGCCTATTCGCCATATTTAACGTTAGTGATATGCAAGGTCAGAGGTCGCTTCGGGTAAACACTTCGATCAGCCTATCCGTCAAAACTGTCATACATGCGATAGCAACAAATAAAATGTTTCGTTTGAAACGCGAAAATGTGCGTTTTCGATTTAATACTAATAAAGATAGAAAAATAACATACTTTCAACACTTCATTTAACCAACAAAGCAAAATAATATTGATTTTTTTCGTTAAATGAATACCGCAATGAACCCCCTTCTCACAAGCAAAGAAAGACTCGGCATCATGGAGTTTTCCTGTTGACGAGTGACAAAATCCGGCAGATAGGTCACTCCAACGACAAAAAGATGTCTGCGTAAGAGAAAATTCAAACTCTGAGTATCCAAACAACCAATCGTTTGTTTTGTTGGTTAAATAAAGCGTTGAAAGTATGTTATTTTTCTATCTTTATTAGTATACCAATAAAGTGCCACATGATACCACAACTCCCCCGACCGCCCAGCCCGCGCCGAGCACGCGCGAATGCAATTGGGTTAATATGGCAACTCAGTCAACTTTAGTAATATGTCCACTCTGAGAATGTGCAATGTGCCAACAGCGACTGGGTATTATTAAAAACAAATGCGGCGGCTCATTTAGAGGACGACCCAGCCGATGCTGAGACAAGGCACACCTCATTCTCACCGCAGTTACAAAATTAACAAGGAGCATAGGCAAAAAGCAATATATAACAAGTTGTTAGGAAGCAGGAGTGGCGAATTATGAGCTACCTGGGGGTTACTGATTGTGGAACAGTTTGGATAAGACAATATACCTATGGATCATTTCAAATACTGATCGGTTTTGGGTCGGGGAGAAATGTTCACTTCCATTTTAGCAAGACGTCAATGGTGGGCTGTATTTCTAGTATTCTAATTGTTTGGTTCCTTACGCCATCGAAGTATAAACAAAACAATAAATAATGCGGTTTCTCGTTCGCCACATCTGCACTTATTTGATTCAGACAAATAGTTGCTATGGAGATCACCATTCAAGTTGCTACACCGTAAACGGAGTCTACAGTGCAAGATCTGGGCCAGGCGTGATTTATGCCCCGAGTAAAATTTCGGTATAGTTCTTCTGGTGCTGTTGAGATACCGCTTGAACGTCGTAATATTAGGTTTTTGTCTTATTTCATTAGGGATATCATTCCAGAGGTTAGTCGCGGATGGTAGAAAAGAGGTTTGGTGCAGGTGGGTACGGCATGGGATTGTGTTCAGATTGGCATTATTCCTCAGATTGTAGTTCTGAGTTTCAGCCACTGACGGGGGTACCATCAATGAGAGGTAAGGAGGCGTAAGGCCGTGAAACATCTTGAAGTATTGAATTAACTTGTGTTTTTTCCTTCTAGTCTCAAGAGGTTCCCAGCCTGTTTCAGTATATAGGGACTTTTGACTGTTTACTTGCACTTCTAGTTCCACCCGTAACAACGCGAGCTCCCTCTATTTGTATTTTTTCAACTTTCCCGACTTCCTGGGCGGGGCAGTTGTCCTAGACTACATTCGCATATTCTAATATGGGGCGAACAAATGCAAGTAGGTATTTTCAAGTACTTTTCGGTCAAGTCTAAAGTTTAATTGTCTAAACAGAGCAAGGCCTAAAGTTTCTGACGCTCGACAAACCATACAGTGCCGACATCGCGGTCACTCTCTCTCTCTCTTCTTCACGTCAGTTGGCCGAGATTTCATAAATAAAATAAATAAAATATTGCCAGATAATGACTAAATCGATAAAGACAAACACAAACAACATCTGAGATTCAATGAACCTATGTTTCTTTTTCGACAGGTGAGATTCTAGTGTTGTGGGGAGGAAAGCAGACAGAATCTCTCTCAAATAGTGACGCAGTCGCGATTGCGTCGAAAGTCCCGTATCTCTTCGTGGGACCCCCGGGAAGCGAAGCAGTGCTTGTTTACCATATTACGACACTGCTTGGAGAATCCTCTAAAATTGGCAACATGGGTATAGACGATTGACTAAACTCTACTTCATCTCCATGTTGCTGTCACCATTAGCCAATGGAAGAAATATTTAACCTTAAACACATATAAATAAATAAATAAATAAATAAATAAATAAATAAATAAATAAATAAATAAATAAATAGCCCCGTGTTTGCTTGGGCAATCGTAGTACTGTACAACTGGCGAGACTCGAAACTCCCAACTGAGTGTCTTAATTCCTTTCTGCTTAAAAATGTGTGAAAATGTTTCACAATCACACTATTTCTGAAACTTAAAAAGAAGCATTGTTTACACAAGGCGATTACCCCATAAAAACACAAGTGCAAGGTAATCGTCGTATAAATTCAGAACACATCTCAGGTAAAGTACGGGAAGTAGAAATCAACATCTCTTGTTAGAGTTTTCCTGTATTTCACTCGCCTCTTCGTCGCCCCTGCAATACAAGAAAAACCCCAACTCGGGTCGTTGATTCATGTCCCCCGTACTCCACACTCGTTGTATTCTGCCTTAACCCTTTTACCCAAGGAATCGCCGGCATCCGCCCGCATCCGCCCGCGTAATATGCAAATTCAGCAGTTGAAAAATATTATTTTTCAAAAAAGTTCAACAAAACTATATCATGTGACCCCTCGTTGGAACGAGCTCGACGAGCTCGTTCCAACGAGGGGTCACATGATATGGTTTTGTTGAACGTTTTTGAAAAATTTAAAAAAAATGATATTTAAAATAATAAGTTTTGATATCGTCTGCGTTGGGAAAGGGGTAATACATGCGAACGTGCGGTAGCTCAGTTGATATGGCGAGTGAAATATCCAGTTGTTTGTGTGCTGTAAACCCTTCTTCGAATCGGATCGGTGTTGGTTCGAGAAAACTACAAGATTTTCTAGTCAGTGTTAGCCAGAGCGCACGCATGGTAGGGCCCTTGTGCATCCTTGCTGTTCACTCATTCAATGAGATGTCTGCGTTCAAAATGGGAATCACACACCAATATTAATGGCCTGCGATGCTTCGAAATACGATTCGAAATCTTTCTGATAATTCGATTCAAGTCGCGGATAATTAGAGATTTTCGAATCGCCAAGATGTCCACAAGATCCCCCAAGTGTCTCCTCTTGAAATCTTCTATAATCAGGTCTCCCATGCAGGTACCTAATGACAGAAGAGGAGTTCAAGATTGTCCCGCTTCCGAAACTACTTTGATTCCGTCCAGGAGCCAAAACTATAAAACTATTACAATTTTATTTTCTAAAATTGTATTTTCTAGTTATGACTTTAAATGTGTTGAAATGTACCATTAGCATTTTCAAAGACATAGCAATTTGCAAGTTGGCAAATTGTCACGTCTTTTAGAATGCTAATGATTAATTTTAGTCAGTTATATTAATAGGTAGAAAATACAATTCTAGAAAATATAATTGTAAATGTTTTGTAGTATTAGCTCCTGAATGTTTTTGATTGAATTACCCAAAACAGACCAAGTTACCGTGGCTTTGAATACGATACTTGAGTTGAAACTGACAATAATTACGACTGTTAGGTACAATATCTACAACTTGAACTGCCATGAGATTAGATTCGAGATCTTCTGTGCGATTCGATTCGAACTGAAATTTGATATTTTCCGAACTGTAACCAATATTTATATACTGAGTCAAAAAAGAAAGTATAATAAACTTTGAGGAGCAATTTTTCTAGTATTATCGACTTTAATCGGAAAAAAATCATTGTAAATTCATATTACGAGTTTAGATTTCTTACTGTTGCCAGGGTCACATCAGGTCGTCGCAATTCAGACATGGGGTGAAATGAAAAGTTCACACATGCAGTCAATAACGTGTATGCCCACTGTTTGCCTTTTGGATGGCAAGACATTGACGGCGCATGTACCTGATAAGTCTCTGGATGTCACCCTGTGGTGTTGCATTCCACTCATGCCTTAGAACATTACGTAAACTGCCCAATGTCTGAAGATCACGAAGTCGTACCCGACGGTCCAATTGATCCCAGAAATGCTCGATTGACGACAAATCTGGCGAAAGTGCGGGGTCAGGGAAGAAGTTCGATGTTCTGCTCCTCAAGAAAGTCACGACAGATATACGCCACGTGACATCGGCATTGTCTTGCTGGAATAACTGCAATCCGACGTTAGCGTTGAACAACGAGACAACAGCAGCTGAAGAATTTCGTCCTATATCGCTGTCCATTCAGATTACCATCGATAAAGATCAACTTCGTCCGATGGTGCAAGGAAATTCCTGCCCAAACCATTACAATATCCCCGCCGAAACGGGCGCATTCCCGCACGCAAGCATCAGAAAACCGTTGCCCTACCATCAGCGCCCCGTAGACAAAATCGTGATTCACCACTAAAAAGAACTGTACTCCAACGCTGCTGAGTCCAGCGAACACGCTGACGTACCCATTCCATTCTGATGGCACGATAATGTTGGGTAAGGACTAGTCCGTGGTACGGACGCCTACTTCGGATGCCGTGTTCAGCGAGTCTGTTGCGAATAGTTTATGCACTGATTCTATTGTTAGTTTTAAGGAGTAATTGCTGCTGTCCTCGTCGCCGGAAGGAAGCGACCCCCCCCCCCCCCTAAATGAGACGTCCTGATATGTCGGTCTTGTGCAGGGGTCATAAATCTTGGTCGACCTGAGCGCGGTCGGTCGGCTGTAGATCCAGTGGTTCTATACCTACCAATGAGAAGTTAAATAGTGGCCACGGTGACTCCGAACTCAGTAGCGAGCTCATCTGGAGGTGTCCCAGCCTCATGCATACCAATGGCACGCAACCTCTGATTTTCAGTTAACCTTGGCATTTTTTAAAATCCCGGAAGACAAAAACTAGCATGTTTTCTCAATAACCCAAGCTCTCTAGCACAACATATAACACAAAGAAAATCGTCGGTCACCAATTCAATTTGACATTCTCGGGTAGCACGTGCTATTTTGAAATCCGTAGCACAATTGTATACGGTTGGGTGGACAACAACAACATGTCATTAAATTCTTTGCACGACTTCTTGTCCATAAAATGCAACATTAGAACAATTATATTTCATCCTTTATGCTATTTTTCACATTTGTTTCTATTATATTTTCTTTTTTGACTCTGTATATATTTATCTCACCTCCTGCAAATTTCGTAAGACGTCAAGTGCAAACAGTGGATAAATCATAAACAGCCTGTTTGAAATCTATACACGGCTAACTGTTACAGATATATCGCCCGTGTTTATCCATCTATCAAGATGGTGGCAGACAGTAACTGCTTCGCATTAAGCAAGTAATGCTTCTACATTTTATGAATCAGTACAATTGTTAGTGTAGTACGCATATCATATATTCATCACACAATTTGTTAGTGATCTATTATGGTATATGCTGTATCAGCAAATTTCAATTCTGGACTCGCGTCCCCGTGGGAACCCCGAGTAGTGGAACAGTGCATGCTTGTCTACTACGTTAAACAGGTTTGCTGGTAAAATAGGACCCGAAACCACTGTCTGGGTGGTCAGTCTTCTGATCTGGGCAACACTGGTATAAACGATTAGCTAATCTTGCCATTATTCCTAGGTTGTGGTCATGAGATAGCCAAAAATGCTGAAAGTTGCCTTGAAAACCAATAAATAGAAATAAAAAGCCGCTCGGCCACACGTCCCATATAAAAGAAATTTAAAAAAAATTGAATTTTTCGAAGTCGAAAAAGGGATACAACTCTTGCAAAAATGTCGGACCAACCCCCCAATTGAACTTAACTTGTATTTTATGTTGATACACCTACACAACAAATTTTATTTGATTCGGTCAATTACAGCTTAAGTTATTGCTTGGAAACTAAAAAAATAGAGTTTTCAAAGTTGGAGAAGGGGCATAACTCTGGCAAAAGTTGTCGGACTGCACCCGATTCGAACTTGATCTGTATTTTATGTTGATACACCTGCATACCAAATTTCATTTCATTTGGTCAACTTTTACTAATGTTATCATCGGGAAGCCAAAGTGGGACGGACGGACGAATCGTCGGACGGATGGAAGGAAGGACGCACGGGCGGGCTGGCGGTCTGGCACCGACTTCTTTAAAAGTTCATGGAAATTTTTTTGTTGAGTGGACAATTAATATATACAGACGAGATAATTTTTTTTCAGAAACAAAATCAAAGGAGTTGCAACGTATGATGGTCAATTAGATCAATTGTGTATATATAGGCGCGGCGATTCGCAATCAGTGATTTTATCGGATATGTAGTTTTGTCAGATGGTTTCACTTAACCATTTACCCAGCGCTGACGATATCCAAATTTATTATTTTATATATTATTTTCCCAAAGGTCTCAAAAAATTTCAACAAAACTCTTTTATGTGCCCCCTCAATGAAACGAGCTGCAACGAGGGGCCACATGATATGGTTTTGTTGAAATTTATTGAAAGAATGTTTTTTTTCAACAGCTGAATTTGAAAATTACTGACGCGGGCAGATGCGATCGATTCGTTAGGTAAAGGATGGTGAACGGGTCCACACAAACTAGAAATAATTTCCAGTCGTTCGAGCCAAAGAGCTAACGCCTTTCTGACATTCCGCCTTGTTTAATCATTTATCTAAACGAATATGGCATGATTTCCGAAAATCCTTATTTTAAATTTCATTATTTGAAGAAGTTTTGTTCCAACACACAACTCAAAACTCCTCATTGAGAGTACAGCGAATGCGCAGCACGTCTTGTTAACGCGGAACGTGTTTCCACCATGCATTTTGTTCAATTGAGATCCCCACCCTTTTTTCACCTGTTGAATTTGAAAATTACGCGGACGGATGTGGCCGATTCGTTAGGTAGAGGATTAACGGGTCCACAAAACCTAGAAATAATTTTCAATCGCCTTTCTGACACTCCGTCTTGTTTAATCATTTATAAACGTAAGGGAAATACGGCCTTGTTTCCGAAAATCCGTATTTTAAATTTCATTATTTAAAGAAATTTTGTTTCAAAACACACCACAGGATTACAGCGAAAACGCTGCACGCATTGTTAACGTGATTAGTGTTTCCTCCGTACATTTTGTACAATTGAGACCCCCATCTTCGCGGGACCGATTTCAGTCGTGGGTGGGGGTGGGGGTTGGTCAGATACAAGTTTGTTAATAAAATTAAGCCCCCCGTTTCATTTTTGGGCTCGATACAGGAGCCCAAATTTTAACTTGGTTCAACTTGAGAAGAAAAGAATTTTCTTCTCCAGGTCCACCAGTCACAATCTACTGATATTGGATATACAGCATGCATCGTTTCTGGGGGCAGATTCAAGTTTGTTCAAACCAAGTCCCCCAGTAATATATTTTGGCTCCCTATGGGGCCCACGTTTTAACTTAGTGCAATATGAGGAGTTTTCTTTATGAATCTTCTCCAGAACCACGAGTCAGAATCTTTTTTTAGATATACAGCATCCTTAGGGGGTACGATTCAAGTTGGTTCAAAGCAAGTCCCCGAATAATATTTCGACTGCCTGTGGGATCAAAAAATTTAACTTAGTGCAGTATGAGGGAGAATCTTTAAAAATAATATTTAAAAACTTCTTCAGATCCACAAGCCAGAATCGTTAGATATATGGCATACAGTATCCTTAGGGAAGTCAGATCTAAGTTTTTTAAACCAAATCCCCGGGTTAATATTTGGTATTCTTGTTGAAGCCCGAATTTTAATTTATTCTTCTTCTTTAGATCGACCAGTCAAAATCTTGGCGCAGTATCATTAATACTCTTCTTCTCCAGTACCAGCAGTCAAATCTTTTGATACATGGTATTCAGAATTTAACTTAATGCAATATGGGGAGTAATCGTTGAAGATCTTCTCCTCCAGATCCGTTAGTCGGAATATTTTGGTGTTTGGTACAAACATTTTTCGGGGGTCAGACTCAAGTTTGTTCAAATCAAGTCTCTCGATTAATATTTAGGCTTCCTACTTGTGCCCAATTTTTAACTTGGTGCAATGTAAAGTATATTCTTTAAAAATCTTCTTCTCACGAACATTAATCAGAATCTTTTGATACATAATATACACCAACCTTAAGGGGGTCAAATTCAAGTTTATAAATATTACGTTCCAGGGTTAATATTTGGGCTCCATATTGGAGCCCGAATTTTAACTTAGTCCACTACGAGGAATAATCCTTAAAACTCTTCTTCTCCGGAACCACAAGTCAGAAAGTTTTGATGTATGGTATGCAGCATCCTTACAGGGGATGGATTCAAGATTGTTCAAATCAAGCATCTCGGTTAATATTTGTTCTCTCTTTGGGGGCCCGGCTTTTAACATAGTGCAATATGAGGAATGATCCTTCCAAATCTTCCTCTTCAGATCCACCAGTCAGAATCTTTTGATATTTGCTACACATCATTCTAACGGAGGTCGGATTCACGTTTGTTCAAATCAAGAACCTCGGTTGATATTTGGACTCCATGTGGGAGCTTGACTTTTGACAGTGCAGCAATATGGGGAATAACATTTAAAAATGTTCTTTTTCAGATCTACCGGTCAGAATTTTTTGATGCTTGGTATACATCATTCTTACGCGGTGCAGATTCAAGATTAATACTTGTCCTCCCTATTGGAGCCCAAATTTTAACTTCGACAATATGAGGACAATATTTTGTAAAAATCGTCTTCTCGCGAACCTCCAACCAGAATCTTTTGACATGTGGTTATCAGAATATTTTGACATATGATATACACTAGCGTCAGATTCAAATCTGGAGCCCTACTTTTAACTTACTCCAATACGAGGAATGATCCTTAGCCCTTTACCCATCGTAACAGCCAAAACCGGCCAGCGCTATTCTCAAAAATCCCCAATTAATTTTCATTATTTTTTCATTTTTAGTCTCAAAAACATAGGTTATGACCCCTCCTTGGAACGAGCTCGTCGAGCTCGTTCCAGCGAGGGGTCATAACCTATGTTTTTGAGACCAAAAATGAAATAAATTAGTTATTCATGAATTGTTTTTGCAAGTGTCGTCTGCGTTTCTTTTTAGGTAAAGGGTTAAAACTCATCTCCTTCAGAACTACTACTAAGAGTATTTTGATATATGGTATAAAGAATCCTTAGAGGGATTGGATTCAAGTTTGTTCAAGTCAAGTCCGTCGGTGAATAATTGGGTTCTACAAGGGAGCCTGACTTTCAACTTACTACAATATGGGGAATAATCGTTAAACATCTTATTTTCTTCACACCCTCCAGTCAGAACATTGATATTTGGAATACAACATCCGCAGGGAGGTCAGATTCAAGTTTTGTTGAAATCAAGTCCCTTGGTTGATATGTGGGATCCCTATGGTAACCTGGATTTTAACTTAGTGCAATATGGGGAGAATTGCTTTAAAATCTTCTCCAGAACCACCAGTCAGAATATTTTGCTTTTGGTATACAGCATTTTAGGGGATAATATTAAAGTCTGTTCAAATCAGGTCCCCCGAATAATATTTGGGCTGCGCATGGGAGGCCAAATTTTAATTTAGTGTAGTTTTAGGAAGAATCTTTAAAAACTGACTTCTTCAGATCGACCAGTCAAAATATTTCGATATTTGGTATAAAGCAACTCTAAGGAGGTCAGATTCAAGTTTGTTCTAATCAAGTCCGGGGTTGATGTTTGGACTTATATTGGAGCCTGAAATTTAACGCAGCGCAGTATCGGGAATTTTGCAAACATTTTCTTCTCTGAACTACCAGTCAGAATCCTTTAATATTTGGTGATTTTTGTGAATAGCACTGGCCTGTTTTTTCCGTTACGCTGGGTAAAGGGTTAATTAGAGATTTCGGTAACTTCGCGGTGTCTTACACTTTGCATACAAAGTTTTTGCATGCTCTTTCATATACTAGCAACATCTGAGAAGGAATATTTATTCAAATTCTCTTTAAGTCATCCCGGTAAATCGTTTCCATAACATGTCAAACTTGCTTGACGTTTAATTTAAAAGGGTGTCATGTTTGTAGTTTCTCTCGCTTTGTAATATTCAAGTAATAGAAGATCTGTTGAATATGCATTGCTGCGTTTCTCATTTTCTTTCAATATAAGTCGAAGGCCACGAAATAAAATTCTGTATCCATGTTTGAAAAAACTACTCAACAAGCCGGTTTACGAAAACGACCATTTTGCCGATTCATGAATGAGTGAGCGAATGGGTGAAGTAACGATGCCCCAAGAGTGGATAGGTTTGAAAAATCTGATGAATATGGGCACCTTGGTCATGAACAGATGATTGATCTAACATAGAAAATGTCGGAAAGGTTTGTTACATTTGCTGTGTTATGTTCCGTTCAAATGTAACATAATATTACAGTTAGCTGATCAAAGAGTATATTTAATAAGTAGTATATTAGAAATGTGACATCAAGCTCTCGGGGTTTTGTTCGAAAATTCAGAATTCGACGCTGTTATGAGCTGTTTGTTTATCCGCTTTTTCGTGGAGTTTGAACGCAGTCTTCCGTTGATGTAATGTGAGGTTGCTTCACTCAGAGGTATACTGATATTCGTTCGTGATCCAGGTATAGGTATTTCAATCACTAAGTATTTAATTAGCTTGAAAGTATCAATATATTAACACAGTTATCGGAACTACACGGCGCAATCATAAAACTACGGTCGTGGTGAATCTTCATTCCTTATGGTAATGTCATCAATAATTCGGTCAAATCAAGTTTCGGTTTAGAACATTTCCTGCATTGATACGAAAAATGAATGTTTATGGTATTTTTAGATTCAGTTGTCTGGAATATACAGTACATGGAGAGTGTATTATCACTAAAATACCCATAGAGTGGAAATTCCACCCAAGCAATAATTGAAAATTTGTTGCAAAGCATAACAAGCACAAGCACAGTTCCAGCCAATGAACCTCCGGGTTAAACCCGAAGGTCCATTGGCTGAAACATTGCTTGTGTTCTTTTGTCCATATGTACAAAATTTGAAAGTGATACTTTGGGTGATAACTCCACTCCATGGGTGATTTATTTATAATCCACTCTCCACATACTGCATTAGTTGGTCGGAAAAAGCGAATCGTTGGTTCGTTTTTCAGACCAACTCAAATATTCCACACGATTGACTCTAAACATAGACGATGCACTATATAAGGGTTAGACTGATTCCAGGCAATCACAGAGGCGTATTTCGTTGAGAATTAGACTGGTGGCTTGGTAGCTTGGGGTAACATATGGATACAGCCCACTTGACATTGTTTTCGAATCGCTATCGAGACAAAATGTGTTCCGTATTAAAACACAGCCCCTCTAATATACTATTAAAAGTGATGATATTGGGTTCAAAATGTCCTTGGCTAAAAAGCATTCGCTGATTATAATTTTGACGAACAAGGTCACTGCGACATCGTTGCGTAAAAAATAAAATCATATTTCAGTTTGCACATTGATCTTCGTGAAGCCAATGTCCGTGTGCGTTTCGCATCGCGGCTCAAATAACAAGCATCACATGGTGCCAGCAAGGTCAAATTGGACGAAAAACTGTCTAATAATTTGCCGTGCCGCTCGTATTGCACCCACTGTGTGGAAGTTTTGAAACTTTCGGAAAGACGGAGAACAGTATTTTATAAAAAAATAAAAATGAAACATCTGAGGCTGGAAAAGAAAAAAAAGTGACTTTTGAGTTTGGAGTTGGGCTTGGAAAACGCAAGTATCAACCCAACAACGTATTACTTACCTCCCAAGCACCCAGTACAATCCACGAAGTCTATTTGTTTATTTCAAAACACTTAAACAAGAACCTAAAGACACGTGTTTGTCTGCATCACGAACATCTCAGCTCATCTTTCTGATTCCACATCGGTGTATGTATATGGGTATTCTAAATTGGTCACATCACATGAACCTTCAAAGAACTTTTTAGCAATAAATGAATAGCTTACCTCCTCCAATCTGTCAAATGGCGACGTTTTGATCTTGTTATGGTGATGCTGCCCTTGTGATGATGTGAGTTAAATCAACAGTAAATATTCGCTTTATAAACAACTCAGGTCCGTCGTGACTTACTTGCCTAGAGGATAATTCTAGCTGTCACACGCGAACTCGTTTATGCATATATATATACAAATGTAACCGCAATAACTTTCGCTAACGTTCAGCACAACCTCGTTTACATTTTTCCTACGTTTGCCACGACTTACTCGGGGTACAGATGGGTCAGGCTTAATATCTTTTTATTGGGGTTTAAAAATAATTGCATCAGCAACGATCATTTTGCATCGGAAAAATGATGAGAACTGACCGGAAGTCTTTTCACTAACTGCGCTCCTACGCTGGCCATCCCCGTAAAATCAATTCGGAGAAATAAACGGAAATCGGAACGAATAAACGCAAATCGGATGGCTGAGACCATTCAGTCACCCTCGGTCTGTTTCGATTCTCGTCATTTGCTCCCCTACTATTTTAGTACCCGAAATGGTTTGATCTTCACGCATATTCAACACATCGTCGCTGTGACAGCGAGAACTCAATCATCTTGCTGTGCCCAGTGTCAGGGACACCTGAGGCCCCGTAAGGCCTGGGCTGACGTGAGGTTATTTTGCGGGAAAATTAGACCAACGTGGAGGGTCGGAATCCAAGTGTCGCGAACGCGGCGCAGGGAGCTGAGTTAGACCGACGCCGTGATTCCTTCTCTGCCAAATTGGCCTGAAATAGGTTCGATTTCCGTTAGGTGTGATTCCTAATCACTTCAGGCTGTGTAATGGAAAGAATGATTTAAAGTAACAACGATTCTTTTATTTACACATAAAAATAAAGCCGTTTCAATATTTCAACAACCAACAATTCGATTCTTTTCACAGAAAATGGGTTTCTAGGGTTAAAAAATTCTCAACAATCATATAGTCATTCTATAGCCCTGTACTGGCACTATAGTCTACACACTGGAAATGTTACTACCGTGAGCTCGCCATAAGAGCTTCACAAATCTGAAATGTTATTACTGTGAGCTCGCCATAAGAGCTTCACCCGCTTAGGCTCAAATGTCAACGTCGAAATTGTCACTCACACCGATCTCCACAGGACCCTGAAACGGCTGGAATCGCCAGAGAGGGAATTCCACGATTGATTTAACTTACAATATCTTTAAATATGAGGCCCCTTGCCCCTATATTTAGGCTGGCTTTGCCCTGACAACTCCCTTCCCGAGAGAAACACCCTGTGTATCTCTTAAAACACAAGTGGCAAAGCCACGCACGCTCGCCTCTCACACCTTTTTACAATCTACCCATCATGTTCAAGACTACAAAACTGTACCCTAGTGGTCGTGGGGGTCATGACCGGGCTCATGCGTCGGCCATGTCGATTCCCACGACACACACGCTACCACATGCTCCCGTCTTGCCGGTTTACATATGGAGAGTAGCCTTATCCTTAGATTTGCATCTCTCTCTCTCTCTCTCTCTCTCTCTCTCTCTCTCTCTCTCTCTCTCTCTCTCTCTCTCTCTCTCTCTCTAATACCATATATTTACACCTAAACATACACATTTTTATACACATTCGCCCAATTTGCAAACTGTTCACTTGGCACTCACTCCGACGAGTAACACCGTCCGCGCCTTTGCGTCAGATGGGTTAATTCCAACGGCGTGTAACTTCGCCTCCCATTCCCCTATGACTGTGAAGGGGGCAAACGACCCCTGCATTATGTTGAGCCTCACCCTCGCAAAGCTCAACCAGGGGATTAAAATTGTGCCTCACACACTCACACATTCAACACACAGATTTTCCGACCGCGCCTTTGCGACAGACGGGGTTAGTGTATCCCACACTTACAAAACTCGACACACAGGCTCCCCGACCACGCACACGCGACAGACGGGGCAGTGTATCTCACATTCGCACTCACAATCAACTCTAATCAGCAGTCAGAGCAATAATAATACTAAAATAAGAAAATTCCTCCGGGCCTTAACACCGAGTTTACGAAACCCATCACCTCACCCACAAAAATATTTGCGACTGGAGCCCCCGTCCCAGACACCATGCCCACAGCCACCCAACTATTGCTTCTTTATAACCACCGACCATTGGTAGGAGCCCGGTTCCCAATATCCCCTTGGGTAACCCTTGACACACCCCTGCTTCTCGCCCCGTTATTCCTACGGGTATTCCACCAGGGTCCCCATACCCTGTCATTGTCGCATTCCCAAGAGCTTCCCTTGGCGCTATATCCCCCAGGCTAACTCGTCCCGGCGATTACCTTCGTTCGAACGACACTGGCTGACCTTGGCCCTTGTGCCGTCGACCCCCCGGTCCATTGCGACGACTTCTTGCGCACCTTGGGCGCTGTGAGCCCCGGCACTCTCTGCGTGGTCTTCGCCACCTGGGATGATTCTCCTTTGATTTGTGGACCCTTTCCTCGGTCCCCTGGGTGCCCACCTTAGCGGTCCCATCCACTTTAACACACTCAACTTGTGTTGACACGTGCCCTCTCAATTCTGGCGGAGTTTGCCCAGCCATTTGCGTGGGTCTGGCCTCCCCTCTCCACACGAGTGACACCGGCTTCTTGGGGCGCTCAACTCCCCCACATAAATTTGCTTGAGGGTCTTTCCCCAATGACCCCATTGGGTTCCCTCGCTGTTTGCCGTTTAGCCTGGACCGCCTGCGGCCCCTTCTCCCTAATTGGACAGGAGTCGTCCCTCCTGAAACTTTCCGACATTTCGTCGTGTAGGGGCCATCCCCTGGACCATCGGATTGGTTCCCCCTGGGAACCTTCCCTTCCTTACTCGGTACGTTACCGAGTGCAACCGCCGGGGGTCCTTGCCCACCGACTTGAGCTTCATTTGCCCTCGTTGGGCCCTCACTTGGCCCCCTACCCCTGGACCATAACTCATCAGAGCTTGCCCTCACCCCTGGGATATTACCTATGACCAGGTCATACACAGGTGAGTCAATGCACATGGCTTCCACTTCGCCACAATAAAATGGTGTATCCACAGTTATCCTCGCGATGGGAAACCTTCTAACGGTCCCATCTATCAAAATACACAAATTGTCGCGCCCCAACAATTGCTTGTCGTCAACCAGTTGCCTTCTAACCGCTGCAGAGGAGCACCCAGAATCCCGGAGCAGACGGATCTCCCTTTGTCCCACATACCCTGGGTACACTGGCATATTAACCTTCTCCTGCGAAGTTGTGAGCCTCTCACACATGCCACTTATTATCGGGACAACCTTCCCGCCTTCCAGCCTTAATTCTCCCTCTTGTATGCATTCCCGGAGGGGACTGTGTTCTGGACCGATAGTCTGACAGAATGCCGCCGTCTGTCTACTGACCCTGGATCGACGCGGTCACCTTGCTTCCAACCCCTTGGTGCTGCGTTCCCGACCCCCAACTGAGGTGGTCTAATGTTCCCAGTGGTCCTAACCTGCTTCTGCCAGCAGTCCCTGGCAATATGTCCCCGCTTGTTGCAGATGAAACAAGTTGTGTCTTTGGGGGCGTTCCCATTCCGGCTGGCCTGCGACGCAGGCGGATTGGGGTGGTGTTGCCTTACGGGTGCCATTGCCAACCCGTTTGCCCCACTCCTAGCCGGTTTGGGTGCGTTTACACTCCCACCGTGGGCCTCGATGTAGCGTTCTGCCACAGTTGCCATCTCATCATAGGTGGGCGGACCCCTTTCCTTGATGAACAGGCCCAACTCCTTGGAGCATGTAGTTAAAAACTGCTCCCGGAGAAATAGATCTCGCAGGGCTCCATATGACTCATTCACTTCTGCGAGATCAGTCCAGCGGTCAAAGTACCGCCTAGCTCGGGCAAAATACTGAGGTTCTGTTTCTCCCTTCTCCTGCTTAATTTCTCGGAACTTGGTCCGGAATCCTTCTTCAGTGAGCTGGTATCTCCGAAGGATGGCATTTTTCAGCTCACTGTAGTCGTTAAGAAGTGCAGGAGGCATACTGGTATAAGCCTCGAGGGCTTTACCTGACAACAAAGGGCTCAAGCACATAGCCCAAGTGTCTTCTGGCCACATTTGACTGGAGGCAAAACGCTCGAACCTCTCCAAGTACGAGTCCAAGTCATCTGTGTTTTCATTAAAATGAGCGAGGTGGGGGCGTGGGGCATGAGTTGCTACCCCTGCACTCCCGTCCCCTGAGCGCCGACTTTCATTTTCCACATCGGCCCTTGCTCTGAGGAGCTCTAATTCTCTCTCGTGCCTCTGCTGTTCGAGCTCTCGTTCTGCCTCCCTTGCTAATTGGACTTCCCTCTCTCTCGCCTCATTTGCTAATTGAATCTCTCTCTCTTTCGCCTCTCTTGCGTCTTTCTCACGCTCTCGTTCCAATTGAATCTCTCACTCTTTTGCCTCCCTATCTAATTGAATCTCTCTCTCTTTTGCCTCCCTATCTAACTGGGCTTCTCTCTCCCTCGCCTCTCTTGCGTCTTTCTCGCGCTCTCGTTCTAATTGGGCTTCTCTCTCCCTCGCCTCTCTTGCGTCTTTCTCACGCTCTCGTTCTAAATGGGCTTCTCTCTCCCTTGCGTCATTGCGTAAGGCAATCTCCTTAGCCTCACGTTTCTGCTCATCTTTAACGAACTTATGAAGTTCGGCCCCCTCAAGGCCCATTTCCTTGCCTAATGATACCAGTTGGGCGAGGGGTGTAACAACATCCATTTTGATTTTTTCTTTCTATCTTCAACACTCGTCAGAAAGAATGAAGAAGGAAAAGAAAGAAAAAAAAATATGGCAATTAATCCTAATTTACCTGTGTAATTTAACGTAATTAAACGCATCAAATATTCTGAAACCTACCGCAGTTATAGTGGCTATTAAGTATCCTCTTGGGGACTACTGTATTGCGATATTAAACCCTTGAACGGCATCAGCTGACCGAACGCGTCAAAACATAAACAGAACCGCCGTTAAAATAAAACAAAATTTCCATATAGCCATTTTTTACCTTTTAGAAATATCCTGGTTAGCGCTCGCCAATCAATGTCAGGGACACATGAGGCCCCGTAAGGCCTGGGCTGACGTGGGGTTATTTAGTCCCGCTGATGAAGTTGCGGGAAAATTAGACCAACGTGGAGGGTCGGAATCCAAGTGTCGCGAACGCGGCGCAGGGAGCTGAGTTAGACCGATGCCGTGATTCCTTCTCTGCCAAATTGGCCTGAAATAGGTTCGATTTCCGTTAGGTGTGATTCCTAATCACTTCAGGCTGTGTAATGGAAAGAATGACTTGAAGTAACAACGATTCTTTTATTTACACATAAAAATAAAGCCGTTTCAATATTTCAACAACCAACAATTCGATTCTTTTCACAGAAAATGGGTTTCTAGGGTTAAAAAATTCTCAACAATCATATAGTCATTCTATAGCCCTGTACTGGCACTATAGTCTACACACTGGAAATGTTACTACCGTGAGCTCGCCATAATAACCCTTTTGGACATGTTTGAAACAAAAAATAAAAGAGAAAATTCTATGAAATTGTCAACATAAAGAAAATAATACTATCAATTGTGTACATAAAGAGGAAATTTAACCCTTTACCTAACCTGAAAAGCAGACGACACTTGCAAAAATAATTCTTGAATAACTAATTTTTTTCATTTTTTCTCTCAAAAACATAGGTTATGACCCCTCGTTGGAACGAGCTCGACGAGCTCGTTCCAACGAGGGGTCATAACCTATGTTTTTGAGACAAAAAATGAAAAAAATAATGAAAATTAATTGGCGATTTTTGAGAATCGCGCTAGCCGGTTTTGGCCGTTACGTTAGGTAAAGGGTTAACTTGAATGTGGTGTATTGTCACCTAAATAGTCTGAATTTATGTTTTGAAACTTTCCTCCAGCTCCGAATCCTTCAACTTTGGTTTTAGTTGGATTTGAAGTTGGCGTCAGGAAATCTTCAAGGATCAATTTAAACTTTTTGAAACGTTGTTTAAAGTGCTAATGTGGGAGCGCGGTGGCTCAGTTGCAGAGATGCAGGCTGCAAGCCGAGAGGTCCTCAGTTCGAATCCCACCTGCGTCGACCGCGTTGTGTCCTTGGGCAAGGCATTTAATCCAAATAACCCACCTGGGGGCACGGTGGGTGTGGAGTTAGTACGTTTGAGAGTCTGACAGCTGCTCGTCGTTACTCGGTGGTTCTCTCCGGGTACTCCGGCTTCCACCACCCGTAAAACTGTCCGTCACGAGGTGACCTTGGCTGTCGAAAGTGTCGTTAAACTACAATAAATAAAAAAATAAATGCTCTAATGCATAAAGTATTTAAATTCAGGTTTCCGCAGGATTTTATATACTCTGTCAATGTAAATCCGATGGTTAATGCAGTCTGCACTGAAACAACTTGAACAAGGGCGCCGGAGGTTTTCATTTTTCTTCTTTCATTTTTCTCTTCTCTTCCTTTCTCTGCTTTTTTTTCATTTTTCTTATTCATTTTTCTTTAAACGGGAATGCGGGTAGACAGCCACTAGTGGTTACGCCATCTCCCAGTGCTGCAGTCATGAACTTCTGAAGTATGCCACCATTATGTATATTTTTGTTATTAACTGTATACATGCTGTACTGCTGAATAAAATCAATCGATCTGAGGACAAGGGGCGTCCAAGGAGTATCGTTATTATTTTATTTATTTTATTAAGGTTTAACGACACTTTAATAGCCAAGGTCATATCGTGTCGGTGATGGGTAGGGCGCGGTGGCGTCGCGGTAACCGGTTCTCGTCAGATCACCGAAGTTAAGCACAGTCGAGCGCGGTTAGTAGTTGGATGGGTGACCATTGGTTGGTTGATTGGTTGAAGACATGCGCACCATCAACGTGCAGTTCGCCTTAGTACACGGCGTCATCGTACCCCCATGTGGACAATCGGGGTTAAGTGCCTTGCCCAAGGACTCAACGCAGTCCGAATCGATCGCTCAGACGGTCACCCATCCAAGGACTAACTGGGCTCGACGTTGCTTAACCCTTTTTCAAGGTAACGGCCAAAACCGGCCAGCACTATTCTCAAAAATCGCCAATTAATTTTCATTATTTTTTCAATTTTTGTATCAAAAACATAGGTTATGACCCCTCGTCGAGCTCGTTTCAACGAGGGTCATAACCTATGTTTTTGAGACAAAAAAATGAAAAAAAATAGTTATTAAATTTTTTTTTGCCAATGTCGTCTGCTTTTCATGTTAGCTAAAGGGTTAACTTCA
Source organism: Pictodentalium vernedei (assembly GCA_031216915.1). Classification (NCBI taxonomy): domain Eukaryota; kingdom Metazoa; phylum Mollusca; class Scaphopoda; order Dentaliida; family Dentaliidae; genus Pictodentalium; species Pictodentalium vernedei. The sequence continues at coordinate 254,770,156 of CM062293.1, read as the reverse complement.
GTGATCTGACGAGAACCGGTTACCGTAACGCCACCGCGCCCCCGCAGAGCCTAAAAAGGCACTCGACTGTGGGTGTGAATCAAGAACGGAAGTTTACAACCTGTCATAAATTGTACCATGACACTCAATAGTATTGACATTATATATATATCGTCCCTTGCGAGGAAAAATGTGCCATCTGCTTTAGCTAAAACACTGCGAATGGCATCTTGTTCCACTCAAGACACAATTGAAAGCTTTAGAAATCACCCAGCCGATCGTATAGTGTTCGTGTATGGTGATAATAGACCTGCCTCCGTCATTATACATGATACCCCCAGCACACGTAAAATACGCAAGAAATGAATACTCAAGAGTTTCACAGTCACAGTTCTCAAAAAGTAAAGTCTTTTCCAATAGAATAGCCAAGGCGGAAAAGGCCACCTAGCCTCTTGTCTTCGGGCAGAGGAGGAGGGGGGGGGGGGGGGGCGTTGCCCCCGCCCTCTTTGTTTCCGGAGCCCATGTGTGGCTTCCATTTTTTTGTGATCTACCATAGTAGATAATGTGTTCGCTTCAGTACTGTTGTAAAGAAGCCTGTTTGACAAACCCTTTTCTGTGTAGAGAAATAAAATATTTATTGAAAAAAGCGTACTGTTTGTGTTTGTTAAAGTCAGCTAAAGATAGAAATTGAGAACTTTTTGTCAAAATGGCGACGAGTGGGCGGACACATGAACTTCATCAATTAAAAACGTTACAGAATGTCGTTCAGAACAAACAGGCTTTGTGCGAGATATCAACTACCGTAGAAAGAATTCGACACCCAGCTGTTGAATAAACACGTCAACGTTGGTGAAAAAAATAACTTCATCGCTTGAATAAGGTAGAATGAAATGTTATTTCTAACTCACAGAATCAAAGTGAAAGCGCAGCTACTCACAGAATCAAAGCGAAAGCGCAGCTGCCTGTTGATAAAATGCCCCAATGTGGGCATAAATATATAGTGGGCAGCGACACACGGCATTCGGAAGGGAAGCACAGGCACGTGGCTAGTGAGTGAGTCTTAGTTCGGGATATGTGGCTCATTTTTAACTGATCCCCACTCTCCCTGGTTGCCAAACATTAAACTTTTGAGAAAACTATTTGCACAAACTAAACCCTCCTCCTTGAGTGAGAATTTTCAAACTACTACCTGTGATTTTCCAAGTGATGAAGAAATCCAAATGCCCTCTCTACCCCTGTATTCGAAATATAATTTGGCCATCATTATTATTATTGAGAATGGCTGACGTTCGTGAAATAGTCCAGCTCTATTTTGAAATCGGTTTGTCACCTCAAGAAATTCATAACACTATTTCAGAGATTAACGGGATAAGTTTAAGCAGCAGGCCATTGCAACGAATTTCCCTGGGGTGAGGGAGGGGGAGGAGTATACAACCGTCTTCCAAAGGTTCTGCTGAGTCCCAGACATGAAATAACAATTGCAATATGTGATAACACTGCACATAGGAATAGGGTGGGAACAATTACGTTTTGGGAGGCCAAATAATTGGCTGGAGGTACAAACGACTCGTACCTAGCGAGCGAAGGAGTGATCGAGGTGATCTCCAAGCGAGTGACTCCTCGAACGACTCGTCTACTCACCTGGGTTTTAGTGATCACTAAGTGAATACTCGGTGACCCAAAATCACCTGTTACTATGCACCTATTGATCGGTGATCCCCAATGACCTTTACCGATTATCAACGACTGACCTGTTGAACTTGTTTTCGAGCTTGAGGGAGGCTGACTTTTTAGAGGAGAGGTAAGACATGTGTGGGTAGGGTCGCCAGGTTCCAGGGGCGAGTAGAGACACTAGGGCTTTTGAGAGAGGATCACCGTTTGTCACATACGGGGATGATCGAATGAGCAAAAATCCCCAAACATTCGCGCTAAAACAATTGACGTAAACAAAAGTCTAACCAACGACAAGCTCGAGATTTGTCGAGTGGCTATAAACTGACCCTCCTCCACCCTGGGACATAAACCTCGAGCTGGAGGAAGGGCAGTATACAGCCGTCTTTCAGTCTAGCCACCATGTCGGGGAAATGCTAGCGCCACCACTGCAACGCACGCATAATAGGGAGGGTGATCACCCCTTGGTGACCTCCCTACTTTTTGTTTGGCCACCCAGAATGTGCTTTTACCTCCCCCCTCCGAATTCCTATTACAAATTGCAGTCGTGATTTCATGTAAGACGGCTATATACTGCCTTTCCTCCACTCCGGGGAAATTCGTTGCAATTACCGAAATGGCGTTATCAGTTTGTTAAGACGACAAACCAATCTCAGCATAGAGCCAGGCTATTTCACGCACGTCGCAACCCTCAATAGTAGTACCAGAACAACTATGTCGCTTTCTGACCGACCAATTGCCATCCTTCGCCTATGAGACGACACTCTGTATTGGTCGAGCCCTAACCTGACATATCAGGATAATAACCTGAAATATCATGAAAATAACTGGATATATCAGGATAATAACTTGATAAATCAGGATAGTAACCTGATATATCAGGATAATAACCTGATATATCAAGATACGTAAGCTTATATATCAGGTTAGTTACCTGATATATCAGGTTACTGACTGAAGCGGTGGTGGATCCCCAGCACAGAGCCGTGTAGTAACATAACTTGACATGCTACTCTTTATGAGATTCAAGTCTTACGTCCTTCACTCACGTTGCATTTCAAAAACTTCTGTCAAACTTGGGAGCTTTTGTCATTTGTCGGAAACAAAACGCAGAAAAAAGAAGAACGAGACCCTGACTTGTTTATCTTCTGTACCACATTAAGACGTCCTCATCCATTCATCGTCATCCTGGCGAGGTTCAAGAAAATTAATGCATAAATACAGCCTGCTGGCTGCACAAAAGAAATCCAAGATGGCTGGTATGGCGCCATATTTTGGGCAACTGGCCATGAGAAGAATAGAAAGTTCTTATCTACTCATCTTACTAAGTCATCTTGCTGAGTGTCGGGACAATTGATGCCTAAATGTGGCCTGCAGACTGTGCTAAAGAAATCCAAGATGGCTGCCATGACAGTCATTTTGGTCACGTGGCTGTGCCCAAAGTACGACGATATCATCTGCTCATCACACTAAGACACCCTACCGAGTTTCAAGAAAACTGATGCAGAAATGCGGCCCGCAGGCTGCGCCAATGAAATCCAAAGTGGCTGTTATGGCGGTCATTTTGGTCATGCGACTGCACCCAAAACAGGACGTTCTCATCTCATCATACGTAGTATTTCTTCTGTGTTTCAAGAAAAATCGTGCAGAAATTAGGTCAGCAGGCTGCGACAAAGAAATCCAAGATGGCTGCAATGACAGCCATTTTGGGCATCCGACCATGACCAAAATATGACGTTCCCATCAAGACACAAACCCAACCATTATATGGAATTTGGTTAACTGTGGGATGTCGCCTGTGCCATAGGAAAAACCTTGATAGACTCCCAGACTAACAGACGTACAGACGCACAGTCATCCACACCACACCCCGTCCGGGACGACCCGCGTTGTGTCCTTGGGCAAAGCACTTTATCCTGATTGCCTACATGGGGGCACGAGGACGCCGTGTACTAAAGCGTACTGTACGTCGATGGTACACATGTCTTCAGCCGCTGTAACCTTGCTTGAGCGGAGCTTGAACAGAGTTAGAATGTTGAGGAACTTACAGTTGCTCGTCGATGCTCGGTGGTTCTCTCCTGGTACTCCGGCTTCCTCCACCCGTAAAACTGTCACGGTCACGATTAGCCATTGTGCATAAGTATGTGACCTTAAACACCAATAAATAAATAAATCCACAACACACGCTCGATGATAATAGCTTAGCTTGACTGTCAAGCTTGGCTAATGAATTTATCACAGATAGGGTTGCATCTTGCATCAAAACACTATATGTAATGGATTTATTACATTTTGAGTTAAAATGCATCTTGCATCTAGACTTTACATGAAATGAATTTATTACATTTAGGGTTAGAATGCAACTTCCATCTCAACCCTAAATGTAATAAATATATTGCACATAAGTTTCATTGCATCTTGTCCCTCAACACTTTTTACTTTTAGTGTTGGAATGCATCTTTATTGCACCCATATACTTTTATTTAATAATTCGAGGACCCCATCAATAAGAGTAGATTTCCAATTCCAGGTGTCAAGGTTCCAGAACCCATGCTACTCGAGCGTAAAAAAGCATATGAGTTGAAACGTTATGGAGGACCAGTGGGCATCATATAAGCGTCACTGGCCATCGGTTACCCAAATAGACCACCACTGATCTCTAAAGCGCCGATGTTAGTGATTCTCCGACACCCAGAAGTGGAAAGCAGGTACATGAGGAGAGACCACAATGGGGATAATCTATTGCTTCTGTTCCAAACTAGCTCCTATTGATTGCTGATCACTAGCAACTAGATTCGGATTGGAGTCGTATGAGGAATGAGCCCAATGCTTATGTGTAGTTTGGGACTCAACATATTGAGAGTAGTTTGCGACTCAGCATATTGAGTGTATGCTGCGCGCGCCTCTGCATAATGCGCTAATATGCTGTTTAAATGATCCCGCTTGGATCTCAGCTTATATACCTCTTGTTCTCATAAGATTGGATACCTTGAATCTGAGACCTTGACATGAAACCTGGGCTTATGAATGTTGGAACTTGAACATCCACCCTGGAACGTGAGGACTATAAAACGAGGCATCATTGAGGAATCTCCTCACAGAGCTCAAAGAGAATGGGAATATGGAACCATGAATTGAGGCCTCATTAAGGATGCTCCACATTTGAGTATTATTTCCATATGGGAGTTTGGAAAAAATGGCAAAGCAGGCTCCGAGACACCGTGCAGTGACGCTCTCGGAAGAGGCAAAGGGAACCCTGAAAGCCCATACCGACCTGCTGCACACCTGTCGAATCGAGTAAGTTCAACGCATGCGTCAATAAGCAAATGAAGTATGCATACCATGATGTTAGCCAGGCAGAAACGATGGGAGGAAGAAAGGAAGGGTGATACAATGCTACAAGATCAGCGTTATTATACCATAAGAAAGGTAGATATCGTTCGCTTGACCAGAGCAACATCCAGGTACTCACTTTCCTTGGTCACCGAGAGTGATTAAGCCGTAACAACGTCAACAGTTTGAAGTTTCTAAACGAAATTTTTAGGCGTAATACGATCTTTCTCTTTCAAATAATCCCTGCTTCAGGTAGATAGATATACCAGGATACTACCATATCAAGAACGGGTTAATGAATAAATAGTGTCGTTTATTTGATTGACTCTTCGGTATCTCTCAATGCGATCAACAGGACGTTTCCCAAAGTTAACAAGTTGAGCGCTGGAAGCCACCATCGAGGGTTTGGGGAAAAATGAGGGTACCATGCACAAGTCAACAACGCCTCTGCTCATGCTCCGTATTCTTTCAAAACACGAACTGTTTTGTTGATATGAAATTGCTTTATCAAAAAAAATATTGGAGAGTTAAATCCCATCTTGGCAGGGTTCTAAGTCATGCAAATCAAAGTTATTTGTACGCTGAACTTAATATCGTGAATGCCCAAATAAAACTCTCATTGACCTTTAAACATCCATTGTTAACACTTCAAAAACTCCGCAGTGAACATAAGTCCACTGATAATGAGTGGACAGATTCGTCAGGCAGGAACGTGGTGGGGGAGGTGGTGCACGATAATTTCCTTCAGCAAACAGACTGTCATGTTTTCTCTCTAGCCTAGCCTTAACTTTAGGACGTTTCCACCTAACATCATTTATCTGGAACCATCGATGTGGAGGTTGCGTTCATCCAGTCCTTCAAAATACCCCAAAAGATGGCAGAGTTCAAGTGTTAGCCCAGTAAATAATCCCGAGTTTGTAACCAAGCCTCTTATACTAACTTGTGGTACTTTTGGTAGGACGCATTTGGCAATGTAAATCGTACATTCAGGGAGCCTATTGACTATAACGGAAAACATTCAGCACATACGTTTAGTTCTGTGTCTTGATAAAGCATCGTTATTAATTCAATTGACAATGACTTTTCCGCACATCTCAGCAGGTAAATAAATTGAGCAGTTCCAAGTACTTCAATAGGTGCTTGCATCTGAAAGTTCTGTGGATTAATACCAGCATTTGCACAAATGTCACTGTGTCTCTCTTACTCAAAGTTTTGTCACGGTTGCATGGGTGTTCAGTTTTTAATATCCAATTGTCTTGTTCCGGTTTGTCATCATTGTTTAAGGTTCTTACTACATCATCATGGGTGTCTCTCAGATAAAGAGGTAAAGCATTTGATAAAAGCAGTTCACGTGTTTCAGGCCCGACTTCTAAACTTACAGAATGTTCGCCTTCACCTTTTGGAAAATGCCCCGGAAAAGAAGCAACATTTGTGGATCAAACGTTCCAGAATTGCTGTAGCTTTCTTGGCGGTCATCTATTCCTGGGGGTTGTGGGGAATATCTACTTGGCCTCAACTGGAAACTATACTGGCAATGTTATCATTCCGGGTTTTTGCGATATAGTATTTTTGCCTGTGATTTTATCGTTGTGCTATTTTATCCTCTTTTGGCTCTGGAGTCTGTGTTGCTGTCCTATTTTTATCTTTTATTATAATATAGTATTTTTGGCGAGGTTGCAACTTTTTGATTTTTTTAAAGAAATTTTCTTTGGCGACCTTCTGTTTCCGTTGCTTTTCAGCATAGATTGTGCACGTAATTGACTCAACAGAAGCCCATTCTTTGCGATAGGTGCCTTCCGGGTCAATGTAAGACAAAAAAAAAAAAAACCCGATGGTACTTAGTTTTTCTTTTCAGAACTTTATCAGGTAAAATATGCGTTTTACGAGGATTTCTTGCAGGCTGTAAACGAAAGCGCATCAACACATATTCTCCTCTGGAGTAGACAGATGGCGGACTGTCACATGAAGGTTCTCTTTCTCACCTATGGTATCAAAGATGTTACAGAAACATTCAATTTAAATTAATTGCTTTGAGATGCTTTCACGTTCAACTGAACATCAATTTGTACCCATCTTCTGATGACGCTAGTTAGGGTCATGGAAAAAAAAAGATTGAATAAAATCTCTTGTTCTCGCCTCATTAGAAACTGGAACCAGACTGACCGCCATGTGGATTATAAAATTATAAGAATCTTTAATTATCAATTGATTCAGTTTTGAAATCAGTCAATCGTCGGCCGATCATACCAATGTGATAGCGCGATTTTTCGGGCAATTTCAGTGTAATTATAACGTGTGAAGTTTGATTCTCCCAGTCCGGTAACAAAAATTACCATAAAAGCGATATTGACACAAGGAATACAGTGGGTGTTTCTTTGGAGTTAAAGAAATGCGTTCTCTGTGTGTGAAAATTTACTACATTTAGTGTTGAGACGCAAGGCGCATTCCAACTCTAAATGTAATAAATTTAATACATTTAGTGTTGAGTTGCAATGTGCATTCCAACCCTAAATTTAATAAATTTATTACATTTAGTGATGAGGTGCAAGATTCATTCTATCCATATACAGTTAAAACTAGAAGTCCTGTCACGAACTGTGCGTTTATTTAGGGTTAATTGCGCGTAGGAATTGCGCGCAATTGCCATATCGAATGGCATCCAAAACACGGCAGGTTCTCCTGGTTAGTAGTAGGAGATGTGAGGATCGTCCCCTATTGGCCGGAGGGAGAGCCGGATGGGGAAGTGACGTGATAGTCACGTGGCCTGCTGGCGCCATGTTTGGTCACCATGGTAAGCCGCGTGAGCGGCCATCTTGTGATGACATCCCCATATTGATACGCTGTGTTAGTGCACATGCGCAGCGCGTGTTGTTAGGGTGGTACGTATTTCCGTCGGCCATTTTGTATACTGGAGGCCGCAAACTTGGTTTCTTTGGTAGCACGTGGTTGCTATGTGACCAAAAACCTTCCTATAGGACAGGGGTATGTTCAGAGGGTGTGTTCCTTTGTACAAGAGTAATTTTCCGATTCGTAGAATTACCCAAATAAACCTGACACGTTTTACTATTTTGAATTCTTTCAGAATTCTCTGCTTCTATCTATGAATGCAATAGTTTCCGTCTACCTGGCCATGTTCCTTTGTTCTGGAGTATACTCCAGTGGAGTAGAAGAGTCTATCAAGTGGAACAACTTTGCTTATTATTACTATATTTCGCTTTTCTGGTCTGTTCTTATTACTTCTGACCCTATTCCGAGTACTCTTGCTGTTTTATTTATCTAGATCACCCAGTCAGTTCACTTTATGGCGCTAACTAACCAATCAGATTGCTTGATTTCCTATAATTTGTAGGCAGGGTTATCTCTCTTCTGTATAACAAAAGCCTATATCATTCCTCCAAACCAATAAGCTATCGAGCGGTTATTGAAAAGTCATTGCTCGAACGACTCGAAGTCCATCGAGCAAATGAGCTATAGAGCAGTTGTCGTTCGAGTGACTCGCACATACGACTCTTAGCCTCATTTCGGAAAAAAAGATTCTGCTAACCCACGACGTTTCCCAAAAAAGATTATGTAAGTAGGATACCTAGAAACAAGGTTGATGATTTTCCCCAGTAAGCTAAAGAGCCAAGAGAGTAATTGCTCCATGAGTAATTGCTCGAACGACTCGAAACCCATCGAGCAAATGAGCCTTAGAGCAATTGCTCGATCGAGTGACTCCACACACCGCTCGAACGACTCAAAAGCAAATGAGATAACGTGTAATTGAGATAACGAGTAATTGCTCGTTCGATTGACTCGCAAATACGACTCTTCGACTCATTTCAGAAGGATACATATGGCCCGGTGTTGTATTATTTGAGGATGGACTACGAGTCGTTCGAGCAATTACTCATGGAGCAATTACTCTATTGGCTCTTTAGCTTATTTGGGAAAATCCTACTTACGAAATCCCCTTTTTTTAAATAACTGGTCTTAGGCACCCCTTTTTCTGAAATGAGTCGAACGAGCAATTACTCTAAGGCTCATTTGCTCGATGGGTTTCGAGTCGTTCGAGCAATTGCTCATGGAGCAATTACTCTCATGGCTCTTTAGCTTATTGGGGAAAATCATCAACCCTGTTTCTATGTATCCTACTTACATAATCCCTTTTTAGGAAACGTCGTGGGTTAGGAGAATCCCTTTTTTCCGAAATGAGGCTAAGAGTCGTATGTGCGAGTCACTCGAACGAATTGCTCTTTAGCTCATTTGCTCAATGGAGTTCGAGTCGTTCGAGCAATGACATTTTAGTAACTGCTCGATAGCTTATTGGTTTTGGGAATGATATAGGCTTTTGTAAAACAGAAGGGAGATAACTTTGCTTACAGATTATAGGAAATTATTGTCTTTAGTCAGGTTTCTCTTTCTAACCCCGTGGTACGTGGGTTTTTGTACGTTGCGAATTTATTATATTTAGTGTTCAGATACAAGATTCACTTCAACCCAACATGTGATAATTTTTTTGCATTCAGTGTTGAGATGCAAGATGCAATCTAACCCTAAATAAAATAAATTTATTACATTGAGCTTTTACGTGCGAGATGCGTCCCAACCCTAAATGTAATAATTTCTTTTATATTTAGCGAGGAGAGGAAGCTAGATGCATTTAAACCCTATAAAGGTAAAAAATTTATTAACTTAGCGCTGAGATGCAAGTAGAAGTGTACGAAACTTTAAACGTTAAAGCAAAAGTGGTTGAATCCCCACCCCCATTCTTCTACATCCCAGAAATAATCTTTCGTTAACTTCGATAGAGTCTCTGTTTCTAACTCAAATTGAACAAATATTGTGAGTTTTGCCCACCTAGTTAATACCACAGGAGTTGAAAAACGCCTCATACCCTGCAGTTGAGGTCCGTTTAACCCTTTACCTAACGAATCGCCCACACCCGCCCGCGTAATTTGCAAATTGAGCAGTTGAAAAAAATAAATTTAAAAAACTATTTCAACAAAACCATATCATGTGATCCCTCATTGGAACGAGCTCATCGAGCTTTAGAAAAAGTTAAAAAATAGAAATAAAATAATAAATTTTAATATTCTCTGCGAAGGGTTAAGGGCTGTTAGTAGACTACAATATTATTAATTTCACTGTCAGCTGTAGAAACAAAAACCGAAGAACAAAATCAAAGCAAACGTGGAATGAAAACAGCCATGAAGCACCCGATAAAAAAATCAGTCATCAGTCAGTATTGCTATCAATTTGTCAGAAAAAATCGTTGAATCACGCAATCAATGAAGACATTTGGAAAAGCTATGCTCCCCTACCTCCCTGCGCTGTCCAATTGCTGAATGAACACGAGCATAAAATGACAAAATGGATTGAATACGACGTCCTAATAGATCGACTTCAAGAAGCTATGGGTTTATAAGTTTATTACATTAAGCGTTGCAAGGTGTCGCAAAAACTGACAATAGCTATAATGAATTTAAAACGTTAAACCCAAGGTAAACGCAACCGACCCCAAAAAGAAAGATGAAAGAAATTATTATCTATCTGCATATTGGGGTGTATTCACCGGATTGTATAGTGTAGCCGAACCTAACAGGAGCTAGACTATAGACGGTTACTCTGAATAAAGTATTCTTAACGCTGAAAGTTTAATTAGACAGGATTTAATATATGCTAAATATTTACACTTCATGCAAAGAAATTAATAATGAAAAACGTTGTGAATGGCTTGTGATGCTAAAGGGTGGGTTGATTAATCAAGCTTAGCAATTTAAGTGGACTTAGATAAAACATCTGGGTTGAAAGGAAGAACCAAAGATCACAGAACCGACAAAAAGCAGTAGCCACCCTGTTGCGTCTCCACCTGGGCAGTCTGTCCACCCAACATAACAACCGCTAACCTCTACAATAACCCCACGAATCCCGGAACCTGCCACCTGACCCAGGTCTTCATGCCCTGGACACAATCCCAGGATGACTAACCATCATTGATAGGGCCACCCCCTCTCGCGCCCCAGCCACCTATCTACGAGCGAATCTGTGTGTCTAGTGTACGACTAGTGTACGAATGACCGATTTTCTTGTGCTCGCGCAAGATGGTTACTGCAACTAACAACCGCACCTTCGATCTTTGTCTTATGCTATCCACTCCCACCCCACCCCACCTCCACCCCGTCGCGCACCCCGCCACTCGTCCGGAGAAGCAACAACTCACATCACCACGCAACGTTCTAAGCTCGAGACAAGATACAAGTGGCGCGGGGGTCTAAACCCTCTCAAATTCCTTAATTGGGGCCCTTAACCTCTAGAAGGAGAGGGGGAGGGTCTCCAGTTCTATGGCATTGGCACTGATGGGTCGTTGAGTTCATTGTAGTTTGTTAAATTTAACCGCTGAATCTGGACGGGGTTTGCATTGGTATATTGGCATACTTGTGTATTGGTAAACTGGTAAACTGATTGAATGGAATATTGGTACGCTAGACAAGAAAACGACAACAGAGATCCCCGAACCTTCCTCTTTTGTCGGACTAACCAGACACTAGCACCAACCTTGGCAGCCCAATGGGTCCCCTTCTGGCAGAGTTCTGCTGGGCCTAGGCTGGACACCTTTGGAATGCCATTGGCATGTGCAATAACAGTAAGAACAACTAGATTTTTCGATTTCAAGAAATCGAGAGATTCACCTATTCCGCTTGTTTTTTTTAGACAGTGGCGGAATGAGATTGCGTATAGTGCTGGTAGGTTTTTAGGCTATATCAAGTGCATAGCCGATAGAAAACTCCCTACAGTGTCTAACAATTCTTTCGGCAATACTCTTTCACATTGGCGTGAATGCTGTATGCTTAACGTCCAAGTTAGGGCTAAATAGCAAACCCGTTGAACAGATCGCGTGTACTTAATAATAACAACATGTGCATGTGTGACACCATAGATTGTGGCGAACGTTTTCGCAGCAGCCATCCCAAACTTTCAGCGTTTGTACCTGAAGCTCGCCCGAACTCGGTCATATTATTAGAAAGTCCCGAAACCAAGCATGGGCCTCGAGGCAGCCGCCCCTCTCTCTCAACCCACACCCCGAACGTGCACATACCCTCTCCAGACATTCAACACGATAGAATTGGAAATTGGTGTCGCTCTCTATGTGAAGAGATGCGGTAACTATTTGTGAAGAAAGAGTGAAAAATTTATGGAAATCGGCCAAGAATTGGCCGAGATATAGCGTTTTAATGAGTTGAGGTAATTGTTTGAATTTCGTCCTGTTCTAGCTGGTGCGACCTGACGCTGGGTATAGTAATAGTAATAGTAATAGTTTATTCAAGCAAAATAACACCTACAGAGAGGCAGATTGCATAAAGAGTTTACAGAGAAATGATATGATTATTAGAAACAAATAATAAACGAAACAATAAAGTAAATAAAGCTAATGTATCATATATATAAGTATATAATCTCAAAACCCTAGGTCAGTTTAATGACCTACTATTTTGCAATTATTGTTTCTCTTTTCCTGAAGAACAGCAGGATTATGTTGCAGATGGTGTGACATAATGAGGGCGTATTATTTTTCATAATAAATTCAAACCGATCTTGTTTTCTTGCATTTGAGAAGTCTGCATTATTCCTGTTAATTATTGCAAACAACTGTCTCCTGATGTTTGTATAGGCCGGGCAGTCCATGACAAAATGCATCTCGGATTCCATATCGCCGGCGTCTTTACAGACATCAGAAGCATTGCAAACCCTATCTTCTAAAGGTATTGGGGGGGGGGGTTGTGGCACTGCTCCCCCTCTGGGGTAGTTCCGCTTGAAATCGTGGATTCTCAGTTTATGGTGGAGAGACGCTGGTGACTGAAAGATGCACTGTGTACACTGGCGCCAAATGGACCACGCAAAGCTGGTAACAGTTAGAAAATTGCCAAAAATGAAAAGTGGACAGAAATCGCGCTTGGGTTAATGGCGAAAATGCGGAAATTTGGCTAATTTGACATTAAAATTGAACAGACAGCAGTGTCGCTCATATGCCCACTGCGTCCAGGCCAGTGAAGGCAGATACACGAAATCTTCAGATCTTGTTCTACTATCCTTGCTTGACAGGCTAGTATCTTTGTCGAGTGGCGTTACCGCGTGGGAACAACGTGGATCGCGTGGAAACTATGGGGGCGATTCGTCCCTACTCTATTCCCAACGCAATGCCGTTTCCATTCACTACTTACCCACCACAAGTCGGTCGAGTTTGGCATCATTTCTGTCTATTTGATGAATTGTTCAGCTTTAAATATTCGCACATTCACATGGGACAGAAAGTGTGGAGTTAAACTGCTTATTTTAGACCGTCCCGACAGAAACTGACAACATGACACGGTGGCGAAAAAGCCGACATCTGGCTAATTTAACATTCAAATTGAACAGATACATTGTTGGATATACGCCAATTATGTCCCGACCGTGCAAGACAGCAACTTGAAATTCTCAGAGTGTGTTCTACTCTCCCTGTTCGACAGCTTAGTATCTTTGTCGAGTGCCGAGACCGTGTGGAAACACCGCGGATCAGGTGGAAACCGAGGGCATGATTCGTCCCTACTTTATTCTCAATTCAACGGCTTTTCCATTCATTATTTACCTGTCACCGGCTGAGTTAGGCATTATATCTGTCTATTTGATGAACTTTTCAACCTTAACTATTTGCGGCTTCATGTTGCACCACCGAAAGGCCAATGGACGGTTACAGTGTTGAGAAATCACCTTTGAAAGTTGGCGAAAACAACAATTATTCCGACTGTATTGTTATGGGAACTCTCAAATCTGCAAGGGCTAACCTCAGGGTTAAATTCTGTTGGAATTAAAATCAGTAAAAGAGAGTCAACAGACTGTGCTCTTTTACACTGCTGAGAATCCATATCTACTTCTTTGAAACTACGTGCAAAGGGTTAAATTAAAAATCAACAGCATCATAGCAATACTGCTTAGGAAATAGTGTCACCACACGTTTATCTATTCTGTTGCAATTAAAAAGTCAGTAACAAAAGGGTTAACAGACCGTTCTCTTTCACACTGGCATGACTGTTGTATGGTTAATGTTGAAGTCAGGGCAGGTGAGCATTTCTGACAACTCTTCCGACTCTACCCTTTCACACAGAAATGACTGGTGAATGGTTAAAATGGAATTCAGCGCGCGCTTCCTGTCAGGCAGGTAGGTTGGCATACACACTGACAGACTGTATTTCATATTATTCCAGCCATATTTGCTGGAAATCCATATCTAATTCTCTGTAACCACGCATGCAGGGTTAAGTTAGAAATCAACAGCATTATAGCAGTATTGGTTTGTTGGAATAAAAATCAGTAAAAGAGGGTTAATGAGTATTTTGAAAAGTGCAGTTTTTTCCAGGCAGTACTGTACTCTGTATGAAATAAATAAGAAAAACAGCATCTGGAGAATGCTGGTCAGTTAAAATCATATTACACAAAATGAAACACCTGTTGTCATGTTCAATCACATTTGACACTTACTGATAACAACGCTTGAGCAATATTATACCAGCAAAGTGAACAACTTTTAAAAAGAATTTGGGGGTACTCCAATTCAAGGCCGAAAACTGGGTGAAGAGCAAAACTTTGAATAAAACATATAACAGCAATATTGTTCTAGAATGTACGCCCTATCTTCTCAAGGAAAAAACTTTGAGAAAATATGTCTCCAGTGTTGAGAAATCGCATGTGAAAGTTGGCGAAAACAGCAATTATTCCGACAGTACCCTTATGGGAGCTCCCAAATCTGCCAAGGGTTAAACTTTTTACAATAACATATAGAACAAAAGTTGTTGTACTTTGACAGCTGCATGCACCCATACAAAAAAATTGAGAAAATATGTCTCCAGTGTTGAGAAATCGCATGTGAAAGTTGGCGAAAACAGCAATTATTCCGACAGTACCCTTATCGGAGCTCCCAAATCTGCCAAGGGTTAAACTTTTTACAATAACATATAGAACAAAAGTTGTTGTACTTTGACAGCTGCATGCAGCCATACAAAAAAAATTGAGAAAATATGTCTCCAGTGTTGAGAAATCGCATGTGAAAGTTGGCGAAAACAGCAATTATTCCGACAGTACCCTTATGGGAGCTCCCAAATCTGCCAAGGGTTAAACTTTTTACAATAACATATAGAACAAAAGTTGTTGTACTTTGACAGCTGCATGCAGCCATACAAAAAAATTGAGAAAATATGTCTCCAGTGTTGAGAAATCGCATGTGAAAGTTGGCGAAAACTGCAATTATTCCGACAGTACCCTTATGGGAGCTCCCAAATCTGCCAAGGGTTAAACTTTTTACAATAACATATAGAACAAAAGTTGTTGTACTTTGACAGCTGCATGCAGCCATAAAAAAAAATTTGAGAAAATATGTCTCCAGTGTTGAGAAATCGCATGTGAAAGTTGGCGAAAACAGCAATTATTCCGACAGTACCCTTATGGGAGCTCCCAAATCTGCCAAGGGTTAAACTTTTTACAATAACATATAGAACAAAAGTTGTTGTACTTTGACAGCTGCATGCAGCCATACAAAAAAAATTGAGAAAATATGTCTCCAGTGTTGAAAAATCGCATGTGAAAGTTGGCGAAAACAGCAATTATTCCGACAGTACCCTTATGGGAGCTCCCAAATCTGCCAAGGGTTAAACCTTTTACAATAACATATAAAACAAAAGTTGTTGTACTTTGACAGCTGCATGCAGCCATACAAAAAAATTTGAGAAAATATGTCTCCAGTGTTGAGAAATCGCATGTGAAAGTTGACAAAAACAGCAATTATTCCAAATCTGCCAAGGGTTAAACTTTTTACAATAACATATAGAACAAAAGTTGTTGTACTTTGACAGCTGCATGCAGCCATACAAAAAAAATTGAGAAAATATGTCTCCAGTGTTGAGAAATCGCATGTGAAAGTTGGCGAAAACAGCAATTATTCCGACAGTACCCTTATGGGAGCTCCCAAATCTGCCAAGGGTTAAACTTTTTACAATAACATATAGAACAAAAGTTGTTGTACTTTGACAGCTGCATGCAGCCATACAAAACATTCAGCGCTCAATCAATTAGATATGGAGAAAATTGACACTTAAGGTTACCAAATTCTAAAAAATTGAAGTGTTCTTGGACGGTACCTACTTTTAGGCAACCAGAATGGGCATAGGGTTAAACTTTACAACCAAACTTACAACAGCAAATATGATCGGTAGGCAATTCTGAATGCGGACATGTAAATTATTTTTCGATATTCCATTCCAAAGTGGAAGAAAACTGATCTCAAAATGAGCGAATTTTAGGTAGACTTTTAGGGTACTCTGATTAAAGGCCCGAAAACTGGGTGAAAGCTAAAACTATGAATAAAACATCTAACAGCAAAATTGTTCTTGGATGAATGCCCAATCTTCTCACTGAACGTGATTTGCGAAAATGTGGTTGCAGTGCTGAGAAATCGCATGTGAATGTTGGCAATTTTCGCCAAAAATGCATTTTCAGGTGACGTTTGTGGCAAAACAGGGTCAACGTGGGTAATACTGCCTATGCAGACAGATGCAGGTGCACATGCTTCAAACACTAGGAACGTTTCAGCCCAATCGCCCAGAGCATTTTTGAGAATTGGGGCAAAACGTGACATTTTGGCTACATTTTTTATGATTTTGGCAGAAAACGAAAAACTTCAGAAATGCCATGACCCAGGTGAGAAACTTCGCATGATGCTCTACAGATGTGCCGAATTTCAACAAAATCGTACTGACCGTTTTCGCGTAATCCGTCAGACAAGATTTGGTGAAATAAAAAAAAAAATAAAAAAAAAAAAAAAAAAATAAAAAAAAAATAAAAAAAAAAAAAAAAAAAAAAAAAAAAAAAATGCAATAACAATAGATCCACCTATTTGAAATAGGTGAATCTAATTACACACCATAAATAAACCCACAGTTCTGCTGTCCAAGACAGGAATTTGCAAGCTGAAGTTCTGTTTGAACTCTGTCTCATCATACATATCTCTGATTAACGTTTAGTTGATAATTTGGTTCCCCTTGGACAAAGATACATGTTATGTATGTCTTTGTCACATCTCGAATTGTTCTCGATTATGCTCAATTCGGACACAGGAACATGTTATGATTATGAATAATAATATCTCTGACACATCTCGAATTGCACTCGACTGACTACTCGTCTCGGATTTAACTGTACTCACAAATTTCAATACTCGAAGACACACATATTTGGTTTAAAAACCAGTCCTTGCGATTTCCTTCATGAAAACACTGTTAATTAACATTTTGTCCATTTTAAATGGTTCCAAGTTAATCCAGGTAAGGACAAGACATTGCCACTTGCAAGTTCACAAGACATCTTGTCTCTTTCTCTTGAACTCACATGTAACATAGTTACTCTTTACTTTTTCAACGGAGAAGAAACCCCCTTATATTTCCACACACACAGACAGCTGGAGAAAAACTAGATTTTTTGTTGTCTCTCTCACATAGGGTATGGAACAAGCTCTTCAAAATTCTTACCAAGAGCTGTCACCTTAATTTTTCTGTTCCACAATACAGTCGTGGGAATGTGATAAGTTCGCGGTACTAAATTTTCACGCGTAACCCCCAATGTGGCATTTAACTTAATTTTCATTTATCTACATAGTTATAAAAATAAGGCATATTTTATTTTATCTCTATGAATTCTAATGAGAGTTAACCCCTGTCCGGTAATACTGCTAATATAGATTTAACCCTTTACCTAACATGAAAAGCAGACGACACTTGCAAACAAAATTCTTGAATAACTATTTTTTTCATTTTTTGTCTCAAAAACATAGGTTATGGCCCCTCATTGAAACGAGCTCGACGAGCTCGTTCCAAAGAGGGGTCATAACCTATGTTTTTGAAAATTAATTGGCGTTTTGTGAATAGCGCTGGCCCATTTTGGCCGTTACGTTGGGTAAAGGGTTAATGTTGGAAACCAAGTTCTACTAATGTGCCAGTACGTATTATAGAGTTGTGTCTCTATTTCTAACATGATATGGTACGGCCTGTATTACCTTTACCCATCTAGTTGTTCAAACCTCAAATGATATATGGAAGCTCTGTCCCCTTTCTTCTCGTATTTCCGACAAAGGCGTACGGGGTGTATAAACTATATGACCTTTTCTTCTGGATTCTGCACAAATTTCAATGGAATTTTTCCAAATTTGAATGTTCTTCAAATATTTGGGAGCAGGGAGGGGGCTCCTTGACGTCTGTTATTGGCCGATCCACTCCGATTAGCTCCGAGTTTGAATTTTTACACAAATCATTTGTACTTTGCTTAAGTCATACTTTTGCTTGTTGTGATAAGCGTTAAGGAACTTTAACCACATCTATTTTCCAAACACTAAGGGGAATATATTCACCAGTTTCGGCAATCTTTTCCTGCCCGGTCGCGAAAATTGACCGAGCACAAACAAGCCAGTAAACAGAATTGAATACCAAGTCCCAAACGGCCACCGCCGGTGTGATTTTTGGGCTTCTTTCATTTGGTGTTGAGATGCAAGATGCATTCAAATCCTAACAGTAACAAGTTTATTACAATTGTTGTGGAGGTATAAAATGCTTCAATCACACCAGTTTTCTAAACACCGAGGGAAATCGATTCATCCCTTTTCGCAATCTTTTCTACCCGGTCGCGAAAATTGTACGAGCACTGTACATAAGCAATATTGAGTCCAAATCCGCTGACATCGGTGTGTGTCGGAAACCGGGGGTTTGTCGCTGCTGGAAGAAATAGAATCGCGTATTCAGCCAAAACTCAAGGAGTGTTGCCTGAATCCGTACGTGAACGTATGTCTCACCGTGACGAACCCGCCCGTTTCACTTTTGTTGGGGTGGTTCTTATCCTGAAAGGGTTAATAACTTTTCCCCGAAAAGCATAAATCAACAGGGGTTCACTGAAAACAACAATTTTAATACATATATAAGAAAAATAAATATGATAATTTGTGACTTACATGGAGTCCACTAAAATAAGAATACAAAACGTCAATCACCCCCAAAACCCACACAGTTTTTGAGTCACTTGCGGGCCCGCATCCTCTTTTGTCGCTGTTTTTTCCTACTTTTCGCTGGTGTTTGTTTCTTGGTCGCCTCTTCACTTCACTCCTCTCACTGCCGTCGCACGGCCACTAATGTATTGTCACTTTATATGACTCCTCTGCTCTAACATGTGACGGAATGTCACCCTACCACTGCCGTCGTACGGCCACTAGCTTATTGTCACTTTACTTGACGCTTTTCACACAAGCAGTCGCCACCATTGGGGTTAAACTCTCCCCTACGTCTATCTCAGAATAATGTTCATACAGGCAAAGCCTACTCTGCTTGTGTATGGCATGCCTTCTAAAACAGGTAATGCCGTTTACCTAAATGCAGATTAGCTCCCTGAGCTCGTACTTCGTGTTTCTGATCCTATTCTCATATATGGCCACCGATTTGGCCCGCGACTGCTCCTATTCTAAATATGAGCTCTGCGGCTCCCCTACGTCACAAAGTGCCTATATTCTCGCACCGATGCGGCACCTCCTCTAACCTATAGCATGGGACCTCCCCATCTACTTGCAACGACCCACAGCCTTACACACCTTCCGACTGGAATTGGCTGGAATGAATTTTTCGAGAAATCCCCCGATTTTTATTTAGATAGCCAGACCATTAATTCTCAGTTTAATCGTATCTCTTGAACTTGGCCGCTCAGATCCATCTTAATTTAATACTGGCTTTAAAATTCCTTTGAAAGACTCGAATTTTGGTATCTCCGTGACATTCGGTGACAGGATAGATGCGTAATATGGGTGTGTGTGCAGAACATGTGTGGTGCACTGTTTCCTACCACAACCACCTATTAACTGGCCGCAATTACCCAGATAATGATAACAGGAGTATACTTCTTTGATCAGTTATCAGATAGCCCATGTGGCGTTCAACAGATGCGCCATAATGGACATTAAATTTCATACTTAATTACCAGAGTTTGATTTATTGCTTGCCTGTTTAAGTAACAAATCGGTTTTCGGGGTCCGTTATATACCTATCTTTACGTTTTATATTTAACCCAGTCAGAAGGATTATCGAAAATATTTACACTTTTAAACAAGAAAATCGCCACTTTTAGTTATCACCTTGACAGTGTGAGATACCAGTTTATTACATTTAGCGTTGGTATGCAAGATGCGTTCCAATCCCATCTGTAATAAATTTATTACATTTAGCGTTGAGATGCAACATGCATTCCAACCCCATCTGTAATAATTTTTTTTACATTTAGTGTTGGATTACATTTAGGATTGGAACAATGCAGGTTATTTTTAAATGTTTGAGGCTTAACTTTAACTATAATATTTCAACGTGCATTGGAATTTTCACAAGGCATTTAAAAGTTCTCGATTGCATAAGAAAGTTTAACTCGAGGCAATCTAAAACTCTGGCATTTTGTTTGTGTCTAATATATAAACACAGGCTTATAACACACATTCCTATACCCTTTGTTTGTATGGTTGTCATCTACAGGTAGGTGCACTGTGATCAACTTACGGGATGGAATTTGATATGAGACGGCGTCTTTGTGCAGGTGCCGACAAATGTGTCGAAAGTTTACGTACTAATAGAAGGTATATATATATTTACACCAAATGTGCGACAATAATTACATGGTTATCCACTACTTCAAATTAAATTATATCAGAAATAAGTTCAATGTGACGTGCGCAATCTATACAACTTAACCCTTTACCTAACTCGAAAGACAGACGACCCGCGTTGTGTCATTGGTCAAGTCGATGGTTCACATGTCTTCAACCGCTGTAACCCTGCTTGAGCGGAGCTTGAACAGAGTTTGAATGTTGATGAGCTGACAGTTGCTCGTCGATCGTCGATCGTCGATGCTCGGTGGTTCTCTCCGGGTACTCCGGGTACTCCGGCTTCCTCCACCCGTAAATCTGTCCCGGTCACGATTAGCCATTGTGCATAAATATGTGACCTTAAACACCAATAATAAATAATAATAATAAATAACTCGAAAGACAGGTGACACTTGCAAGCAAAATTCTTGAGTAACTAATTTTTTTCATTATGAGCTCGTTCCAACGAGGGAACATAAACCATGTTTTTGAGACAAAGAAAATGAATGATAATTTTTGTGAACAGCACTTGCCGGATTTGTCCGATCTGTTAGGTAAAAGTTTAACACACCCGTCCCACATTCCTACTCGAATAAAGCAACAGACAATTGAGTTCAATTTCTATATATTAAATATTTTAGCCCTGTACAAATCATAACGTGCCTCCATTACTAAATGTTATGTTCCACAATTAACTAGATTCCAACCATAATCTGAATAAAAACTCTTGCTCTAGTTGGAATTGGTTTGATTAGTAGAACTGATCTAATGGGAATCAGTCCAACAGCTGCGGTGCAAGCTGACAATGTAGGGACATAATTCACTGTAGGAATTCCCATAGGGAAACCAGATACTTAAAGATCCAAAAGACGGTGGATTATAGAGAAATTCACTCAAATTGTCTTTTTTCTATTTTCTGCCTCCACAACATAGCTTGTAGGTTATTTGTGTTGGGGGGGGGGGGGGGGGGGAGGGGTTGCACAGACGAGCAGTTCAGTTGTTTAACAAGATTTTCTGAAAATGTTGTCCTCTAGTTACAAAGTTAGGAAAAGCTCTAGCGGTTATAGGTCTCTTGGATATTGGTCTAACGTGAATTGATCAATCGTGAAATGGTCTAACAGGAATAAACTGTGCTAATAATAGCCTATGGTCCAAGGAAGGGAATTGTCGTGAAAACAGTGAAATGAATCCACGAGGGAATATACCAACGACACATCAAACTTAGTTTGTTTCCGTAATTAGGAAATACTAATCTCTAATTTTGAAATACTAATCCGTGATTACGAAATACTATTATCCATAACTGCGGACTTGTTAACCATAATTACGAATTAACAATTCGTAATTTAAAGGAGATTCTAATCCGCGATCACCAAATAGTTAAAATGTAATTGCGAATACTGATCTGTCATTAAAGAAAGGTTAATTCGTAATTAAGAAATACTAATCTCTCATTACTTAATATTATTTCGTAATTACGAAATATTATTTTTCGGAAAAAATTGTTGTCTCTTCACGTGTGTAGTGCGTATATGCATGCTCCAGGAGTTACTAGGAGAAGATTTGGTGATATTTAGGGTGTCAGCTTTACAGATTGCATAGGAATCGTCCATATTATGAACTTTACAGGGTGCATGGTGGTTCCTTGATCATAGGAATGGACTTCTGTCAGCAGCGTATTAATCTGGTCGATGTATTTTATGTTAAATTGTTATAACAATTCAGCACTATATAAAATACATCGACGGTGCTAAATTGTTTTGTCCCTATATCCCAGTAAATTCAGTCTTTTGTTTGGCTAGAATGCCTAGGACAAATAGCCATGGAAAACGGCGCATCCAATATCCGAGGTATATGAGAACGTGCAACATCCAGCGTATATGGGCACGCGAAACATCGGGGGTATATGTTTGAATGAAAGCTTTTCGCTATCGCTCGCCGCGATATAAAAATAGAACCAAAAACCTGAAAATAGTCACAAATATCATCAGATTTCTGACAATTCGATCATATTTTGCTGTTATAAATTAAATAGTCGAATAATTTAATCAAACAACTTGAGAAAAATAAAATACAAGAGCAAATCTGTCAACAAAAGAGCCGATATGTTTACGCGTTTCCAAGGGGAAGGGATGGAGCTCTATCTGTTGTCTTCTGCGTTTGTAAAAACAAAACAAAAATATTCACGCGTTTGGTCCAACTGATTGCGGAGCGTGAGAAACGCGTCCACAAATTTGTTTCAAATATGATTCTAATGTGTTTCAAACAGGACAAAACGGTGTCTCCGCCAACATGTTTGTTATATGGAGATTTAATACCCGGATGTCTTATTTAAACACCTCACCTGCGGCTCGATGTTTAAAAACCGACATCCAGGTATTAAATTTCCATATACCACTCATATTGGCGGAGATAACTTATAATGACAACTTACCATAAAATACATCGGCCAGGCAAATACGCTGACGTAGACTTCAGAATGAAATGTAGGCGTTTCAATCCTCCGTTGTGTTCTTAAGTACACGCAATACACTTAATCAAGTTTTCTTGGGAGCACGGTGGCACAGTGTGTAAATGCGTACACTGCTCGTCGGTTTTGTGGCCAAATATTTTTATGTTTATTATTATAGTTATTATCATGGACGAACCACATATACTTTTGCCGAGGTGCTTTGGAGAAGAAATTAACAGGCGACTTTAGGAAGATTAACAGTTCACACCACGCACATATACATTAGTCAGTAGTAGATAGAGAATGTAACTAAAGGATAACCAACAGCAGGGGCGAGGCAAGTGGGATGCTGGAAGTTGGGTATTCACTCTATCTACTGGCACCATGGCAGGACAGGATACATAGACACGTGGAGAACACCCCCCAAAACTAAACAGTTAACGAACTACTTGACAACCTACATCTATGTCTACCTATTTCCAATGATCTGTTCGATTCAATTGTTTCGAGGAGGCAATTGAGGTGGCTGCACGTCTTACTGAACGCGAGGGTGTCTTGCTATACATTCCTTCAAACCATATTACGATAAAGAGGTTAGAGCCGACTCATTTTAGACTTTAACCGTTTAATGAAGATACCTAAAGATGATTTACAAACCTTGTGAAAAACAGGATTACACCCTTCACACTAACAGCGGGTGTCTACCAATACAAAATTTCTATAAAATATTACTGTGGGCATACAAAACGTACTGTAGACATGACAAGACAAAAATGAGTAAGTTCTTTTGGAAACACACTTCAGTAGTGTAGCATATAATGTTCGATAGTAGTAAGTCATGTATGTTTTGACCCCCATCAGGATGACTCCGCGGATGACCCCGGAAATGACGTCATATATCATTCCTAATGCCAAGAATCTATCAAGTAGTTACTGATAAGTCATTACTAGAACGACTCGAATCCCATCAAGCAAATGTGCTATAGAGCAATTACTCGATTGAGTGACTTCACATATTGCTCGTACGACTCGAATCCCATCGAGCAAATGAGCTATAGAGCAATTGCTCGTTCGAGTGACTCGCACATACTGCTCTTTGACTCATTTCGGTATTTGAGGATACCTATGATCTGGTATTGTATTATCTGAGGATACTTATCTAAGGATAGTATTACTTTTCTGGCCCAGATTTCTAGGCAACCAGGACATACCTAGCCCAAATTCCCATTATAAGCTATCGAGCAGATACTGAAAAGTCAGTGCTCGAACGACTCGAATCCCATCGAGCAAATGTGCTATAGATCAATTGCTCAATCGAGTGACTCCTCATACTGCTCGAACGACTCAAATCCCATTGAGCAAATGTGCTATCGAGCAATTGCTCGTTCGAGCGACTCGCACATGCGACTCTCAGCCTCATTTCGGTATGTAAAGATGCCTATGGCCTGGTATTGTATTATTTGAAGATACCTTCTGGAGAATCCCTTTTTTGTCATATGTGCTTATGTGAAAAGACACAATATGACACATTGTGCACTAGCACATAGGCACATGCTGGATGTGCCGACATGTGCTTATGTGAAAAGGCACAATGTGACACATTGTGCACTAGCACATAGGCACATACCGGTATTTGATGATACCTATGACCTGGTATTTGAGGATACCTTCTGGAGAATCCCTTTTTGTAATATGTGCTTATGTGAAAATGCACAATGTGAGGCGAGGTTATAAGAAACTTAACAAATACACTGCTTATTCCTTACATTGCAGGCAATGTGTACATTTCGTCTTAACGTATCGGCAAAAGCCGACCAGTGCTCTTCACAAACGCAATTCATTTTTTATTTTTTTTCATTTGTCTCAAAAACATAGCTTATGACCCACATTGCAACGAGCTCGTTGAGCACGTTCCAATGGGGGTTATGGAGGAGGGTCATAAGCTAGATTTTTGAGGGAAACAAACGAAAAGTTTTAGTTATTCAAGAATTTTTTGCAAGTGTCGTCTGCTATTGAGGTTGCGAAAAGATCAACTCTTCGAAACCGGAAAACTGTTTTTTCAGGTCCAGATACATATTTATTCATTTATTAGTGTTTAAGGTCACATTCAGCATCTTTGTCTTAGGGACGAAGTCAAGTTTAGCCAATAGTTTATACCAATGCTGTCCACTTTAGAGGTCTTCCACCCCGGCCGTTGTTCCACCGGGTCCTGTTTTAGTAAACAAGCCACGCTCCACTTCTCGAGATCCCCACAGGGAGAGCAGGTTCATATAATACATCCTACCTTTATAACAGTAAACGACGGGCCGAGAAACCTGTAAGTAGACCGATCAAAATGCTGCATGATGAAAATTCTAATTGGTCTATCCCTAATAATGTATGTGGATTCTTCCAACTGGTGTCACTCAAACTGAGAAGGAAACGTCATCAGCATTAAAGAGCTTTAAATGAATAGCTGCCAAATTGAGAGAGAGTTTAATGGCACGATAAATTGCCCAGATATTTGTCTACAAAATGGAGATTGTGAAGATGGGGGTGGGGGTGGGGGTCTCACCCGTTGTCATTGTAATGGAATTACATCCTTTGTATAGTGTAACTGGTGATGACATAATGATACTTTACGCATGATGTAAATAGTGCTTGAGACTCCAGGATCTGCTGCAAAAATAGATTAATGTAATTGGATTGGAAGAAATTTTTAAGTCCTATTTTCTAGGATTGTTTTGCAACAATTATTTTACATTTATTCAAGGGCGGACTGGGCCCAGAAAAGTTGCCGGAATATGCACCAAAGGGATCCCGGATCCGCGGAAACTTTTGATTTTTCGAACTGAAGGAACGGTGCTTCCTTCCATCTGAGGGATCAAGTGAAGCCCACATAGAGGATATTTCGATGGAAATTTTTTATCATCTTCATCGCTCATCCGACAAAAATGGTTGCACCGGGAGGACCCATCGTGAAGACCATAGTTTGGCCCAAAGAAAGAACATTTTGATTTTTCAGATTAAAAGAAGGCTGTTTCCTTGCATCTGAACGATTAATTGCAGACTGAACTGTAGGTATATCGGAATGTCCTATATGTGGACTGCCATTCCAAATGAAGAACATTTCGATATTCCGACAGTCTATACCGTTAGATATCCATTTCGCCTCTTGACCATTTTGACGAAATTACATGCACCAACTGGTGTTAGGTTGCATTAATTTTGACGGCCCTGCGGGCACTCAATACAGGGCAGGGGGGAGGGGGGCAGCGGGAATTTTCCCGGATGACGATACGGCTAGACCGCCTCTGCATTTGTTTACATTTAGGTGTGAGTGTGAGACCGTGACTTTTATGGCCTTTTGACATTATGGCTCTATAGAGCTTTCTGTCTTGCGACATCTTTGTCAGTTTCTGTTCTTCGCTTTTGGTTGAATAGCCTAATCAGTCAAATGCCGCCGAATGTTTTCCAATAAATATTTTTAGATACAGGCCATTTAATACTTTTTAACCTCTTAAATATATTGTATGGGCATCAGGATTTCAGAGTTTTATTTTTCTGTTTTTAATGTGCATTGAATGAGTTATTCTTAAAAAAAAGTCATCAACTGTTCTTTTGCCAGGATCAGAGCTGTCGAGGTGGTCAGCTCAGCCTGGATAGTTACCAGAGAAATTTAGGTCTAGAACGTGTGATATCATTCATAAAGTAGCACACTTGCGAACACCGGGTCCGAGGTCACGGCGGTGTTATTTCTTTGTGTTCTCAATCGAATTTTTTCTTGCCTTCTTATCGCCCCATTCCATCCCACACATACCCCTTGATAAAATCAGCCCTTTCATCTTGCCTAACCCATGTCACGCTAAGATCTGTCAAGTCAAGATTCTCATCCTCCACCAAGGTCGAAATCTCACATTGTTTCCTACGGAGCCCCTGAATTTTTCTGGTTAATTTTATCTCTTTGGAGGTGGGATGGGGTGGGGGTGGGGGTGGCGGCTTTTTCTGTTTTTTACATCTACCCTTCCCATATTGCATTTGCATCCAATCTTTTCATACCGACCGTTTCTTATGCCAAAAAAGGTTCCACTAACTATATAACATGTTCCTTCCCAACACCCCAATACCCACTGGACTAATATGGAGGCCACCCTTTCCATACAGCCCCCGCTTACCTCAGAATCCCCCCCCCCCCCCCCGCCCCCAAATTAACAAATTATCAATAGATGGAAACTCTAGATCTTCTCCGAATTCTTCTAATTCCCCGTTTACCCATGCAAGTCAAGAATTTCGTGCCCCCACACTCATCACTTGGAGAAGCCCTGACAATACTGGAGTAGAATTCCTACTTTCTATGTAAATTGGTGATCAAGTCCCTATATGTACAGTACTGCCGCCGTGGACTGGTCACATTCCACGGGTGGGCGATATTTCCACGGACGCATTATTATATATTTATTAGGGTTTAACGACACATTAACAGCCAAGGTCATATCGTGTCGGTGACAGCTTTACAGGTGGAGGAAGCCGGAGTACCCGGAGAGAACCACCGAGCAACGACGAGCAGCTGCCAGCTCCCCAACATCGTAACTCCGCTCTGCAGCACAGGCAGAGTTAGACTGGTTGAAGACATGCGCACCATCGACGTGCAGTATGCCTTAGTACACGGCGTCATCGTGCCCCCATGTGGACAATCGGGGTTAAGTGCCTTGCCAAGGACACAACGCGGGAGTTCGAATCGATCGCCCAGACGGTCACCCATCCGAGGACTAACCGGGCTCGACGTTGCTTAACTTCGGTGATCTGACGAGAACCGGTTACCGCAACTGCACCGCGCCCCCTTCCACGGACGCAATACTATTAGATTCCAAACACTAACAACAATCATCAAAAATTTAATTAATGAAGCACCGGGCGCAACTCGGTACTTCATTAATTACAATTTTACTAAATGATGATTTTTATTAACTGGAAAACGCATGCGTGAACATCAATGCCCACGCATGGATTACGACCAGTTCACGACGGCTGTTTTGTTTCCGTAAACGGAAATGAACTCCAGTTCCTGATATTGTTCATACCCACATGCAACACAACCACTGGATCTGATCCTGAAATCTTAACAATACCATCAACTCTGTCCCTAATATCCTCCACCCTGGCCCCGGGAACACATATAAGTTCGGTTCAGACAAACGTACAAAATGATTGGGAACATCTTGTTCAAAAAGCCAGCTTCTGCAATCTAAAATCAGTTGTGTTAAAAATCAACCCGATTTGGGTTGATTTTTGTGTATTTAAATATTACTTTACAGGAAAATGTGTGAAGTTTGTAAAATGATGCGCACATCGATGATATAAATTAAGTAACATTTCGAAGTTTCACTTTTTATATTAAATTCCCATACCCTTGGTGTTAATTTTATTGACAGCTTCGGGAAATTAAGGGGAGTTAAATTTCTTGTAAATCTCTTCCAATGACGAAAATTGTCAGCCACGAAATATTAAAGTTGCTCTTTGGCTGTATCTACAGTCGATCAGTTTTTCGTCTATTCATATTGAGATCGCATACAGTGTTACTTATATCAAACAATATACCGGCAGTACGACCCAGGAGGACGGAGACGCTCAGCTGTGTGGCAATATATTTTACAATTCCAAACTAACCTCGAGACAATAAGTTCCCATCCACAAAACTGATGTACTATAAAAATAATCTAACGCTCAGAAAATTAGAAACAAGAACTTACAGATACGATTTTTCAAGACATTTCCTCATAAAACATCCCTGACTTATATCGTCATGAAAATCGACCTTCGATAAAGTTATCTCCCTTGAAATTATTAGATGAACGAGGAAGGTCCAATTATGAAGCCAGCTACTGCTGAGGAAACACCTATGGCATCAGTAGGAGATGAAGCCAAGTTCCCCTTTGTTACTTTTAATAAACGAAAACATCACACAGCCCTCGGAGCTGTCTGTTGCTTCGTTCGTTAACCCTTTACCCAACGTAACGGCCAAAACCGACCAGCGCTATTCTCAAAAATCGTCAATTAATTTTCAAAATATTTTCATTTTTTGTCTCAAAAACATAGGTTATGACCCCTCGTTGGAACGAGCTCGTCGAGCTCGTTCCAACGAGGGGTCATAACCTATGTTTTTGAGACAAAAAATGAAAAAAATTACTTATTCAAGAATTGTTTTTGCAAGTGTCGTCTGCTTTTCATGTTAGGTAAAGGGTTAAAAGTAACAAAAGTAAACGTCGTTTTCTATGGCAAGTCAATTAGAAGCAACTAGTTCACAGATAATTCGTTATTAAGAATATCTATCGATATCAACACTAAAGCTTCACTTTGGCTCTTTGTTTAGTGAATGTATTTTACAGTAATTTGTGAGTTTTTATTCTTCACATGTAGAGGATTGCAAATCTCACATCCTACAACTTTATATAAATGGAAAGGACAGTATCTGTGTTACAAGTCCACTCATACAATCACCCAGAGTGAGTACGGGCAGATGAATATAAACGAGCCGCATAACTATCTGCATCACGGTCCCTTCGGCGCCCAGCCTAAACCAACGGAGGGTTCAGGTCATCCTGGAACATCGACCAGTTTTGGGAGTGTCAGATCCTTGGTACTCATGATCCTTTCGTGTGCTGGATGTGTGCGTCGATGGGAGGGGACCTGACTGAGCCGGAGACAGACTACACTTGCTTGAAGAACAAAAGGACTACCCCTAAAATCATCACCATCTTCAACTTCCGGAGACGGACTAAACTTGTCAATGAGGGACGTGGATCTTTCCAACGAAGTAAACTATAGAAGTGGCAGACTTTGTATGCTTGAAGAAACAAATCGATAACCACCTACTGTAACCGGTGGGGTGGCAGACTGTGTCCCGGTGGCTTTTCAGACTCCCTTGCTTCTCATCCTGTGCGGTTGCCGGATGTAAAACTACTATTGGACTGGAAAAGGAGTCGTGATGGGTTACTTTATCCCCACACCGTCCCAGCGCGCCTTCGGATTTGCTTGTTGTATTATGTGTCACTGTTGATATATGAAGAGAAAAAAGCTACAGAACATCAAAAGATGTTGAAAATGCCGTTTTTTTCATTTCTAAGTGGATTTCAACAGAGAATAGTAGACAAAAGTTCAAACTGATTGGGAAAAAATTGTAAAAGGCCAACTCCTGTATTTTTTATAATATTTTAGTGGAAAATGCCGGAAGTTTGTGAAATGATGCCCACATCGATTATCTGTCATCAGTTGCCATTGTAATGGAATTGCACCCTGTGTGTAGTGTAACTGATAATGATAGTTTACGCAAGACGTAAATAGTGCTCGGAACTTCAGGGTTTGCTGCAATAAAAGATTAATTGAATTGGAGTCCAATGCATTTTAAAGTCCTATTTTCTGTGCTTTATTGTAGGAATTTGTTTTCATCTAACGTTTTGCAACAATAATTTTGCAGTTATTCAGGGCGGACTGGGCCAAGAATGTTACCGGAAAATGCACCAAGGGGTCCCCGGATCGGGAGAAAGTTTTGGCTTTTCGAACTCACCGAACGCTGCTGCTTTGCATCTGAGCGATCAATGGCAGTCCACATAGAGGACATTTCGATGGAATTTTTGTATCATCTTCATCGCCCATTCGGCAAAAATGGTTGCACGGGAAGACCATAGGTTGGCCCAATGGAAGACAGTTTTGATTTTTCAGATTAAAAGAAGGCTGTTTCCTTGCATCTGAGTGATTAATTGCAGACTCGACTGCAGGGATATCGAAATGTCATCTTTGTGGACTGTCTGTAGAGGACATTTCAATATACCGGCAGTCTATAAAACCATATATCCATTTCGCCTCTTGGTCATTTTCACTAAATTTCATGCACCAACTGGTGTTGAGCTGCATTAATGTTGAGGGCCATACGGGCACTCAGTAAGGGGGTGGGTGGAGCCACCGGGAATTTTCCCGGTGAACGATACGGCCAGCCCACCCCTGCATTTATTCACATATAAGAGTGAGTGTCAGACCGTGACTTTTCTGGCCTTTTTGACATTATGGTTGTAAGGCCCTTTTTTGTCTTCAGACACCTTTGTCAGTTTCTGTTTTTCGCTTTTGGTTGAATAACAAATCAGCTAAATACTGCCTTATGCTCTTCACTTAATATTGTTACAGCCATGCCATTTAATACTAAGTAACCTATTAAAAAATATTGTGTAGACATCAGGATTTTACTCTTAAAAAGTCATCAGCTGTTCTTTTGCCAGGATCAGAGCTGTCGAGGTGGCCAGGACAGCCGGGATAGTTTTCTGAGAAATTTGGATTCAGAACTTCATTCACAGAGACACACACATGCACCCACCGGACCCGAGGTCACGGCGGTGTTATTTCTTTGTGTTCTCGGTCAAAGTTTTTCTTACTTTCTCATCGTCTCACTCCAGCCCACAGATACTCTTGATAATATCAGTCCTTTCATCTTTCCTAATCCATGTCTCGCTTATGCCTGTCAAGTCAATATCTATACCTCCACCAAGGTCGTAATTCCGCTTATTCTCCTACGGAGACCCTGAATGGTGCTGTATCCCAGTTTGAAAACGCGTGTGCTCTCTGAGATGCTATTCTCATTTCTTTGGAGGGGGAGGGGGGGGGGGGGGTTCTATTTTTTTTACATTTACCCTTCCCATATTGCTTTTGCATCTAATATTGTCATACCAACCCTGCCTTATGCCGAAAAAAGGTTCCATTAACGATAACACGTTCCTTCTCAACACCTCCGTACCCATTGGACTTAGATAGAGGCCATTCCTCCCATACAACTCCCGCTTACCCCAGAATGCCCCACCCCCTCAGAAACCCACAAATTATCAATAAAGGGAAGCTCTAGATCCTTGCAGTATTCTTCTAATTCCGCGTTTATCCACATTAGTCAGGACTTCCGTCCAACTCCCACCGCCACTCATCACTCGGAGAAGCCCCAATACTATCGAAGTCGCATTCCTACTCTCTATGTAAATTGGTGACCAAGTCCCAGTATGTATCCATAAGCCGAATTGACCTCCTGTTCCTAATATCATTCGTACCCACATGCAACACCACCACTGAATCTGATCCTTAACCCTTAACAAAACAATACCATCACTTCTATCCCTAATATTCCCCAGCTAGGCCCCGGGAAGACCTGTAAGTACTGTTCAGACAAACGTACAAACTGATTGGGAAACTCTTGTAAAATTGTAAAAAGTCACCTTCTGCACTCTAAAATCAATTGAGTTAAAAATCAATCCGATTTGGGTTGATTTTTAACCCAAGTGATTTTAGAGTGTGTATTTTTATACTGCTTCAGAGGAAAATGTGTGAAGTTTGTGAAACGATGCGAACATCGATGATATACATTCAGTAACATTTCGAAGTTTCACTTTTATATTAAATTCCCATACCATCGGTGTTAATTTTATTGACACCTTCGGGAAATTAAGGGGAGCTAACTTTCCTGTAAATCTCTTCCAATGGCGAAAATTGTCAGCCATGAAATATTAAAGTTGCTCCATGGCTGTGTCCACAGTCGATCAGTTTTTAGTCTATATATATATTCAGACCGCATACAGTGTTATTTATATCAAACAATATACCGGCAGGAGGACTGAGACGCCCGCCTATGTGGTACTGTCTGTGCATAAACGAGGTCTTTTGCGATTCCAAACTAATCTCGAGACAATAAGTCCACATCAACAGAACTGATGTACTATAAAAATAAACTAACGCTAAAAATAAGAAACAAGAACATACAGATACAGTTTTTTAAGACATTTCCTCATAAAACATCCCTGACTTATATCGTCATGAAAATCGACTTTCGATAAAGTTATCTCCCTTGAAATTATTAGATGAACCAGGAAGGTGCAATTAAGAAGCCAGTTACTGTTGAGGGAACACCTAGGTCACTAGTAGGAGATGAAGCTAAGTTTTCTTTTTTTACTTTTAACTGGTAGAGTGCTAAATTATTTTCGGCCTTCAAATCTTGTACACATGTCTTTGCCTTGTTACAATTTATGGGAGAGTGCCCTTGGGCACTCTCCCATAAATTTTAACAAGGCAAACTCTTACAGACTAAATGATATCACCTCAAAGATAA
Source organism: Pictodentalium vernedei (assembly GCA_031216915.1). Classification (NCBI taxonomy): domain Eukaryota; kingdom Metazoa; phylum Mollusca; class Scaphopoda; order Dentaliida; family Dentaliidae; genus Pictodentalium; species Pictodentalium vernedei. Next base: position 254,736,937 of record CM062293.1, on the reverse strand, counting down.
TACAGAGCACATTGACTGAATATGAGCCTTCAAGCGGTAGGTCCTTGCACTTCAGAATAAAGCCCAAATATGGGCTTCCAGCACTCTACCAGTTAATAAACGAAAACATCTCATAGCTCTCGGAGCTGTCTGCTGTTTTCGTTTATTAAAATTAACAAAAAAGGAAACTTAACTTTTATGGCAAATCAATTAGAAGCAACTAGTTCACAGATAATTCGTCATTAAGAATATCTATCAGTATCAACACTAATACTCCATTTTGGCTCTTTGTTTAACGAATGTGTTTTACAATAATTTGTAAGTTTTTATTCTTCCCATGTAGAGGATTACAAATCTCACATCCTACAACTTTATATAAATGGAAATGACAGTATCTGTGTTACAAGCACCCTCATACAACCACTTTGAGTGAGTTCGGGCAGATGAATATAAATGACCCGCAGAACTCTCTGCATCACGGTCGTGCTGTGTGCCATGTGCTGCTTCACCCTGCCACGGCCAACTCAATAAATCATGAAAAAAAGAATACACCAACAAACTGAGGTACACTTAACCATAAACACGTTGTTTATCTCAACTCGTTTTTTAAGCTTCGAACACGGTATCCTAACCTCCCTGAAGGACTGGTGGATGAACACCCCCCCCCCCCCCCCCGGCCTTCAAAACACCACAAGAGTTTTCTCTAAACCTATTTTTGTAACCGTTAAGGAATAACACGCCGGGCCACTTCCCAGCTGGCCTTTCCTCTTCTCTCCTGTCCGATCGGGTTCCCCTATTTGGCTTGCCCTGTCCCGGCGGAGTCAATCAAAATCACCCTTCGGCGCCCATTCTGAACCAACGGAGGCTTCAGGTCATCCTGGAACATCGACCGGTTTAGGGAGTGTCAGATCCTTGGCACTCATGACCGTTTCGTGTGCTGGATGCGTGCTTCAATGAGGGCGGGCCTGACTGAGCCGGAGACAGACTATACTTGCCGGAAGAACAACAAGGACTACCCCTAAAATTATCACCATCTTCAACTTCCGGAGATAGACTAAACTTGTCAATGAGTGAGGTGGATCTTTCCAACGACCTAAACAATACAAGTGGCAGACTTTATATGCTTGAAGAAACATATCGATAACCACCTACTGTAACCGGTGGGGCAGCAGACTGGCTTTTCTGGCTCCTTTGCTTCTCCTACTGTGTGGCTGCTGAATGTGTAACTACTATTGGACTTCAAAAGGGTCGTGAGGGGTTACATTACCCAAACACTATCCCGGCACGTCTTCAGGGTGCTAAAACTTTCGCTTTACTTGTTGTATTATATGTCACGATGCGCATACTGTTGATATATGAAGACAAAAAAGTTACAGAACATCAACAGAAAGTGAAAACGCCGTTTTTTTCATTTCTAAATGGATTTCAACAGAGAATAATAGTCAAACGTTGAAACTGATTGGGAAAAAATTGTAAAAGGTCAACTCCTGTATTTTTATACTATTCTAGAGAAAAATGCCGGAAGTTTGTGAAATGTTGCGCACATCGATTATACCAATTCACTAAAAATTTCAAATTAAATTTTTTATATGAAATTCTCGTACCCTAAGTCAAAGATTTGTTGAGAGCTGTGTGAAATTGAAGGGAGCTAACTGTCCCGTAAATATCACCCAATGACAAAAATTTCCAGCCATGAACTTCAGATTAAAAATTGGGTCTCCACAGTGAGTTCAAATTGAATCGAATTTCATCATTGAAAGAAATGTGACTTATTCATTCCCAGTAACGCCCCATATCATGAAGAGTTACGTGATAGAGGTTTAATTGAAATGTTTTGACATTTTTTAAACTGCCCAATTTGTATACTACGCGGGCAAAATTCAAAATATGAACCACGGGACTCAATTGGAACATATAGAATATACCCATAGTAGCTTGGTGTACCAAATGTTCACCACGAGTGTTGAAGTGGTGTTAACCGCGAGACCTTGGCGCGTGGTTAACACCACTTCACCACGAGTGGTGAACGTTTGGTACACCAAGCTACTTTGGGTAAATTTTATTTGTGCCATGATCGTCAGATTATTAAGAGTCGCTATTATTTTTTCTCGATTTTACTGAGCACCAGACGTACATACGAGCGAATCTGTTTTTGTTTACACGAGGATCGGTGGGCGGTACTTCCGCTGTCAATTTTATGGCCGAAACGAAATGAAAAAAGGAAACTGAGCCTTTTTCGTTTTAATAACATAACATACTATTTCGAGTTATGCATGCTTTATTAACATGAGACAATGCGTGTTGTTAATTTTTGGCATCTTATGAGGTAAACGCATTTAAAAACGTAATAAATAATTGCCACTTCCATTTCACTCTTCGTGAGACAGCGTGCGATAAATTTAGACAAGTTTGCATTCATGTCGACGTCACCAAAGGTCAACGGGGATGTAGTTCTTGTGTAGGTGCAAATTTATACAATTGAAATCCCATTGCTGGCGTGTTCATCACGGTTGGTGTGTAAAGCTAAAATTTATGTCATAGGCTTTTCATATATAGTAGAATAGGTAATTATGGTATAAAAACTGGTTTCTCACGCCTTGAATCTTTTACAGTTTTACATTTATTCTATGCTCTAGTTCTTTGTTAGAATATTTTAAGAATTTTACTCACATAGCACAATATCCAACTTTTGACTTTCACGGTAGATAGAAATTCAAACACATGGCCTTAACTTGAACAACTTGAATGTTCCTCCCAAGAATGTTTTTTTTTATTGAAATCAAATATTAAAACATTCTACACAGTGAGGTATGTCAAGATTATTTCAAATCGGCAATTAATATGAGTGAGCAGAAAAAATGCACACATAGAGATGAGTTTCAAATTCCTACATTGGACAAGTGAAAACCAGGAAGAAGAAACGGAGCAAGTTTGTTAGTTCTCACAAGGCTCACCCGCGGTATCTGTTGTTCAGAATGTAATGATCAAATACGGCAGTGTTCTTAGAAAAAACTAGTAATTTGGAATAGCTGCTCCTAGAAATTTTTGCCATAGTTTACTCTCGATGGACGGTACAGTACTTCCAGTGTAAGATACGCACTGCCTTGAAGCGGCAGGGGACAGCGACGTGGGTGTTATCAAGTGGCTTGGTTTGTTAACATGTGACAGACACATCCTCCCCGTTGATGGGCGATTCGGCGCTGGCACTGAATTTATTGAAGTCATTCAACGAAGCACTGCCATCTTGGCCGTGCTTCGTTGAATGACTCCAGGAAATTCGTTTTGCGATTTCAAAATAACCTAGTTTTCATAGAAGTTTAATTTGGGTTCGCGCAGAGAGACCAAATATGTACCCCAAATATGTACCCAAGGACTTGATTTTAACATTTTTTTTGTCCCTTGCTACATACCATTTTTTTTTAAAAATGGGTCTCCAACCCAATTATGAGCCCAGTATGAAACGAGAAAATTGTTTCGAAGTAAGTGCAGCCTTGCCCTGGCACATGCTACACGTCATATACGGATGCTTTTGTGTCTTCAGAAAAATATTAATCGAGATATTTGCTGAGATAGCACCAAGTCAAAATTTGGGCTCCCATTGAGAATCCAGTTATAAGCCAAGGGAGAGCGCGGTGGCTCAGTGGTAGACTGTTGGACTTCTATGTCAGAGGTTCCGAGCTTGATCCCCATCCGGGACGACCCGCGTTGTGTCCTTGAGCAAGGCACTTTATGCCGGTTGCCTATATGGGGCACGATGACGCCGTGTACTAAGGCGTACTGCACGTCGATGGTGCAATGTCTTCAACCGATGTAACCCTGCCTGGGTAGAGTCTGAACAGGGTTAGAATGTTGAGGAGCTGTCAGTTGATCGTCGATGCTCTGTAGTTCTCTCCGGGAACTCCGTCTTCCTCCACCCGTAAAACTGTCACGGTCACGATTAGCCATTGTGCATAAGAATGTGGCCATAAACACCAATAAATAAATAAATAAATAAATAAATAAATAAATAAATAAATAAAGAATAGTTTGAACAAATTTGAATCTCCTGCCCCAAAGTATGATGCTAACAAATATCAAAAGATGGGTGACATTTTGGTGAAAACCGGCCCAGAAAATCTCTGAGGTGACGACGACAGATGAAGAGTCATCAGTTAAGTTCCCCTTGGAGAGGAGTTAACCCTTTACCCAACGTAACGACCAAAATCGGTCAGCGCTATTCACAAAAATCGCCAATTAATATTCATATTTATTTTTTTCATTTTTTTGTCTCAAAAACATAGGTTATGACCCCTCATTGGAACGAGCTCGACAAAAAAAAGCTGAGACAAAAAATGAAAAAAATAGTTATTCAAGAATTTTGTTTGCGAGTGTCGTCGGCTTTGTAGGTTAGGTAAAGTGTTAAACATTTAAGATTGAGTCCTTGTGTTCTGAAACATGCATAATTAATAAAATGAAACGACGCAAACGAATGATCTTTTCATGTGTCAATTTGACATATGAATCCCCCGGTCTCGGATATACAATTGTAGTCGTCCCACGAATACGGTATGGTCTTGACACCTCGTAGGCAAATGCAATCTTCGCCATTTCCCCAGTCATTCGGCTCACCACTGGCCCAGGTGAACCAGTTCATGCCTTTTCCCTTATGGTTTTTCCAAACCCCCTCCATATCCGTATCCGAACCATCTATGTAATATGTTGGAACCTGGTTGTGATCTGAAAGATAGAAAAAGCCGTGACAAATAACAGGAAATCTTGCTACTGGGGACGCACGGATGGACAGATTTAACCCTTTTACCTAACATATTCGGCCAGCCTAATTCACAAAATAGCCCTTCAAATTTTATTATATTTTCCATTTTGTGTCCAAAATGTTCATTGTTGCCTCTTTTTGAATCTCGTCGAAGTTGTTTCAATGTGGCTCATAAGCCATCTTTCTAGGCAAAAAATAAAAATGTTTAGCCATTCAAGAAATTGTTTGGCAAGTTGCGCCCACTATTCGTATTTGGTAAAGGGTTGATAATATAGGATGATATTTTTTATATATGTGTGACTTAATCTTGGTTGTCCACGCACACGAACAATTTGGCAACGGTATAAGGTGATCATGTAATATGGAAACTATTTCTCATAACAACCGTAAACGTAAACTCAGCTGCTACGTTTCACCAGAGGTAAGCGTGTGCTCCATCGATGACTTCGAGAAACCGTTCAGGTTGAATTCAAAGCTTCATGAAAGGTTGTTGTTAACCAGTATGCTCGAACATTCCTCACATTATCCGTATATTATTACAACTTTTGCGTGCGTTCTCTTTTATATTAACACAATTTTACCTTTACCTAAAAGTACATAATGCACAGACTCAAACAGGAAGTTGTGTGTTAACGTGGTTAACAGCCCGCTTCCGGCTAAATGTTTCGTTAACAGTCCCGGCTCCGGTTACAGTTTATGTAATCCGTCATACCAAACGCGCCACTGGTTCCGAGATCATGAAACGCGCTTAACTGCAATGAATGTTAAAAAACACGTGAAATTTGTGTGATTTCCCCATTACTTCGGTGATGAAGCATTCGAATTGTCAAAGTGAGTGTAATTAATTCCTTACGGTAGGTTTTTGTTATTCATTCCCAATATGTAGATTTCGGGAGAAGGCCAATTTTTCGTGGCAAACAAAAATATTTAAATTAAGCTATCATGTGATTGACCACGTGACGTTTTGTTTATCTTAAAACAGACGACACATGTGTTTTGGTTAAATGTCATTGCGAAAACTTGGGATGTCACAATCAAGTGAACTTGATGAAGAACCTTTGGATTTAACCATTTTAGAAGTGGTAATAAAAGTAATAACAAGATTTTGTTGGGCGTCCCTGTTTATTAACGGCCCTCCAGGAAAGATTAACAGCCTTCGGGCCGTTAACAGCCCTCGACTTCGTCTCGGGCTGTTAATGGACCCCCTGGCTGTTAATCATTCCTGTCGGGCCGTTAATAAACCATAACGCCCTCCAAAATAATGTTATTGGTATAATATACTGTTGATCCCAGAGGCGTAGGAAGTTCATAATATTGAGGGGGGGGGGGGGGGGGGGGCTTGGGCATGGTAAACGGGAGCTTGTAGGGGACAGCAAGGTCGCCTTTGGCGGCCATAGCCAAGAAAATGTTTACCTTGATGCGATTCTCTATAACATTACCTTACCATGGTCATAACGCGCAGATCGACGTACTATCTGTGCGCATTTCATGACAGGACTTCTAGTTTCTAGTTTTAACTGCACGTAATGCAAGTCCAGAAGCATTGTGACGTGGGGTGGAAGCAATGCACTGTTGTCTAGTGCGGAAGTATAGAGTGTAGGGTCTGTACCCCAGTTGGGCTGGTATTTTACCATCGGGGGTTGGTATAGGTAGTGCGTAATGCTAGGCTATGCGGTATTACGAGGTAGTTTAGAACGGTAGAATGGGATGTAAGTCGGCGGAGGTGCAGGCTGCAAGCGAGTGGACCTCAGTTCGAATCTCACCTGCAGCAGCCACGTTGTGTCATTGGGCAAGACACTTAATTCCGATTGCTCACGTGGGGGCACGGTGGCGTTGTGTACTAAGGCGTACTGCACGTCGATGTTGTACTTGTCTTCAACCAATGCTAACTCTGCTTGCGTGGAGTTAGTACGTTGCTCGTCGTTGCTGGATGGTTCTATCCGGGTACTCCGGCTTCCTCCACCCGTGAAACTGCCCGACACGAGGTGCCCCTGGCAGTCGAAATTGTCGTTAAACCTCAATAAATAAATAAATAAATAAATACAAAAGGTCTGCAGAACCCGATTCGAGCTGTCAGGGATTCAACATGACAAATTGGAGTACCTGTACGGTAGGTGTTAATTAAACTAAAGTTGCATCCCGACTAATACATGCTGACGCAACAGCCAGTTTCTTGTTCTACATTCGTTTTCAACCAATTTTATCAGTTGATAACGGATGTCGAATAAGCAACTGGGAATAAGTAACGTTTGTCACGACCCCCCCCCCCCCCCCACATGTAGGCCTATATTTTATTTATTCATTAATGCATTTTAACCCTTTACCCAACACAACAGACGAAACCGACAGCGCTATTCTCAAAAAAACGCCAATTAGTTTTCATTATTTTTTTATTTTTTGTCTCAAAAACATAGGTTAGGATGACCCCTCGTTGGAACCGTTGGAACGAGCTCCTCTAGCTCGTTCCAACGAGGGGTAATGACCTATATATTTGAGACAACAAATGAAAAAATTAGTTATTCAAGAATTTTTTTGCAAGTGTCGTCTGCTTTTCATGTTAGGTAAAGGGTTAAAGAAGTCTTAACTATTACCCCGACTGAGTTATATTCCAGCTACATCATCAAGGTATGCCTTCGACGAAGTACTTGGAATAACAGTCAGTCGGAACTTGAACCACCACAGTCGAGACAAATCAGCCCCCCCCCCCCCCCTCACACACACACACACACACGGCCATTGGCCATCATCACGACTTCCCTGGATTCACTATGAGTACACATGGTGAAAAACGGACTGGAGGTGGTGCCAGCGATATAGTCTGGAGTGACAGGAACTCGTCCTCGCCCTCTTTTTCCGAAAAATATCAACTTTATAGGCATTTATTCCCAAAACTGGTTTATGAACTGGTCTATGAACGGGCACCCTGATACTCCTTGGGTCAGTTTGCTATGGTTATTCCTTCACTTTATTTAATTCTGGGTACCTGCGCCTTGGGTAGGGCACTTGATACCAATTGCCTAACGTGGAGCACGGTGTTGCAGTTGGTTAAGGTGTACTGCACGACGTTGGTTAAACATGCCCTCAGTCAATATGGAACCTGCTTGTGCGGAGTTAGTGTAGTAGAAGTAATATCTTTTTATTGTGACATGTGCTTTACATTGATTGAAGTTTAATAAAAGTGTACATGAAATAGCACCCGGCCCAATGGACCTATATATCACCTAAAACATCAGAATTGTCTTAGTATAAATTGGAGAGTTCAACGGCTTCTCGTCGCTGCCCTGTGGCCTTTTCCGGTTACAAATAAATAAATAAATAAAATAAATAAATAAATAAATAAATAAATAAATAAATAAATAAATAAATAAATAAATAAATAAATAAATAAATCACAGTGATATGACATCCAAATAGGACATATTCAGTATAAATTATCAGTTTCAAATTCATGCCTTGAAACTATGTGCAGCCCGTGGGATGAGCTCTCTTGATTTTTGCCCTCAGACAACCTTGAAAATCCTTGAATTTCTCATTTTCTGCTCATTGAAGAACGAAAATTATTGAAATTACTGTGACAAGATCTCCGATTTGATTTGACTTCTCACTCATGTGCGGGTATCAGAAATAATATAGCGTAGATGAAATTTAAGGGTCGAGAGCTGGGGGTCGTCGCTAAGGATGTTGTGGGTGTGCCTCTCTCATCAACATGTGGTGTTAATTTTGAGGTTCCTTTAGTTCCGACACAGTAACGAACATTCTGCATCACATACAACTTGGGGTTTGGACCGTCATTGTCCTTAAAATGGTTTCACAAGAACATCAAGTTTTGTCACAGTTACCAAGAACATCAAACCCTGAAGAGGACACCATTTGATTTCATTTTAGCAGAGATAAAAATCACAGATAGTTAGTTGACAGACAGTACATTAGTAATTGCGCCCCATTCAGCTCAGCCCTCGACACTCCACTACACATTTGGCTTGCCTCATGGTTTGTACACTCTCCAGGAAATTTTGAATACAAGGATATGTCCAGTCATATCAAAACGCGGACATGGAAGATGCGTCGTTGACAATGTTAAATAAAACATTTACTTTCAGACGCAAACACGCGCACTTTTGATTTTATGTTCTCCCGAAACTGAGCTTTGCTAAGTATCTGCATACATTGTCATCTGATAAAATTAATCCGTCTTCGTCTAACCAAAAAGAGGAGTCACTCGTTCGAGTAATTACTATGCGGCTGGATCAGATTCGAACCAATAAAGCAATACTTGTCCCCGATCGATTGGCTCGAATCTCATCCTTCAAATAAGCCATAGAATAATTACTCGATCGATTGACTCCTCTTGCGACTCTTATCCTCATCTCCTTATCCTCATTTGGGTATTAAACGGCCACGTCCTGTGGTACCCCCATTTCCAGCACCCCTAACTAAAAATCGATTAGCCTTCAGCACCCATTTTCTTTCACATGAGGCCATGAGGGCTGTGAGGAAATCCCCCAAAAAGGTATAATTTACCATTCCTCTTATCCTCATCTGGCTATTTGAGGACACCTATTACATGGTGATGTACTATTTGAGGGCATCTTTTGCGGAAAACTTTTGAGGATACCTGCTGGGGATACCTTTTGGAGGACATCTATCTGAAGATTGTTATGGTTCCTAATTTAACTTACCTGGTAACACCGCATATCCTAGCATTACGCATTACTTATACCAATCCCCGATGTAAAATATATTTTGCTTCATGGTTACAGGGTGACAGCGTCAGTTCCTTATTACAGGTAACATCATCCCCTTTAGTGACAACTATAAGACTGTTTGTCTGAACATTTACAATTCTATCTGCCAAAAATCCAAACAGTTCAGTTTTGTTTTCATCACACCTCAGGAAATTGCTCCACGACTTTGGTACGTTACTCTTACCGACCACTTTTCTTCGAAACCCAGCTCCCCTTTTCTGTCGAGTTCCTGCTTTGAGGCTACTTTTGAGGTATACATCAAAAACAACATCTACTCTTGTACATTTTTGTGCACACCTTACAATGTATGGTATAATAACCTCAGCAGCATAGTCATCAAATGTTTTAGCAGTTCCAGGTGGCTTTGCATTGACCATAGCCGCACCATCTATAATCTTAACTTCAGTATGAGGATCTTCTACTCGAGCAGCTATTCCTGTCTCGAAAATGTCCATCAGCTGTGATGTTGCTCCAGGGTTGAGCATACCATTGTGTGATAATGATGGTGGGTACTGTTGGTTTTCATGTTGAAAAAAGTTTTGAAGGTCACACTATCGATTTTGGCACGATATAAAAAGTCGTGAAAAAAGATGACAGTCACTTTTCAAACTCTCTATTTTCAGATTCCCCACCGTAGTATGAGGCTTGATTTTTTTGCTGAAAAGGGAAAGCTTATTTTTTGCCAAGGGTTCATGAAAACTTTCTTGTCCATTAGTTGTCGATTTTTTCAGGAATTTATCATACTGTTTCCTGCCAACAGGTAAACGCTAAGCCATTGACTCGTTTACCTTTTTATCCGCAACTTCTTTGACATCGAGGGAATAAAGGTCTTGTGAATATTCTTCAAATGGACTGCCATACTCAGACACTGTTGAAATTAGTCTACAGACTTTATCCTGAAAGTCCTTCTGAGCAGCAGGGGTATCGTCATGGTGTCTTCTGTTTCGTTTCAACTCTGATTTGCCGGCTGCATCTGCAAATTCATCGATAACCCTGCTTATTTCCGGCCCCGCTACCATCCATCGCCTCAGTGCTGCTGGGTCTTCAGTTAATCCAATAGCTCCACCGTCACCCTTAACTATGGCATTATTTTGCTCGTGAGCTTGATCGATTGCGATACCAGAACACTCGTTCAGTTTTGTGGACAGCAAAATGACCCTTGCAAAATTCTGTATATATATCAGGATGTAAAGTCTCAAGCCCGACCATATCACAAAGGTGAACTGGGAACCATCGGGTATAATTTATATGGTCCAGGGCAAAGAAGTAGGAAATAGGTTCAGCTAGTGATTCTTTGTATAGTAGGAAATCACTTTCACGAAATGAGCGGACAAAACAAAGTATCAACAACTCTAGTTTTAGAATTGTGGACCAGAACTGAAACTGTGGGATCTTTTCTTGATCACCACACCACGGCATAAAAACTTTGAACTCCTCTGCTTTGTCAAGAAATGGACCTTCACTCTGACTGATCAGAGCAGCAGCTGTAACCTGATGTGCGTGCCTAGTTTTCAACACATTTGAAGCTGACAAAAAAGAGTCAGCCGTTCCGGAAGTAGCAATATCTGCGCCTGTCAATGCGACTGTTCTATTTGTTGCAAATTCCCTTCAAGTAGAGCCTGATATCAAGTCACCACGGCCAGACTATAAAGCCCTAACAAAACTTCATTGACAAAAACATTATGGCCGCCCATCTATTTTTAGAAATGTCGGCCATCTTGAAAATGGCCTAATTTTCAGTGGCCAACTATCTCAGGTTTTTTTTTTACTATATCTGAAGAACACATGATGAAAATTGCATGCTTGTATCATCAAGTGAACTATTTTCATAAAAATAGCACTAATCCGCTCCACTTGTATACCACTTGGTGGATCTAGATGGACGAAGAGGGGACGGGGCGAAGTTTTGCACAGGAAAAAGTTGCCCCGGCAAAAGCTCCAGTTCCTATGCAAATTTATCACTAGCTGCTCTCGTAAAGTTCTGGGTAATGAGGCACGAATCGTCCCTTATATACTTCTGACACTGCTTGAAAAATCCTTTTCACTGGGTGATAAGTGATATGAATCGAGATATTAAGTCGATCGATCGAGATACAAAGTCGATCGATCGAGTTAATAAGTCAATCGATCCAGATTAAAAACTCGATCGATCGAGAGAGAAAATTCGATCGATCGAGATAAAATACTCGGTCGTTTGAAAAACTAAGTCGATCGATCGAGATACTAAGTCGATCGATCGAGATAGAAAACTCGATCGATCACTATACTAAGTCGATTGATCAAGATAATGAATCGATCAGTCGAGATAATACAAGAAAAATAAAATCATAGGATGTCCTTTCCCAGCCACCGTAATTTAGAGACAAGTATTTAATGAAAAAGTATAACAGGTTCCTCCTAGCACATGAATAATGGTCTATTATGCACTTGTTTATAAAGAGAAGCATATAAATTAAATTTCAGAGTGACAGTTTGTCTTTAAGATGTTTTTTGAAAAATATTGCATGAAACCCTCAAAAATATGCATTTGGGGTCTCGGACCCACCCACACAGCCACGCGGACCTAAAATACCGTAAAAAACTTACCCCCCCCCCCCCCGCCTCCCCCTCCCTAACCACTGTTGGCGGAATCAATATGTTTTACCAAACTGGGGGCAAAAAAGTTATCACTGGAATGGGTAAGTCTCTATAAACTTTCGAACATTAAAGCACGCTTTTGTGCTGTCAAGAAAAACCCATGGTTGCTGCGATGGAAACCAACTGGTAGCATGTGTATTGTCTGTTGATTGTAATGTAGACGGAAATTTGATTGGTTAAGAGAAAAACGATAAACCGATATTATGTGGAGAAAGTCCGAACCCACGATATTTCCGCGCACCCACGCGAAACGTTTCCCTAACCTGTATTAAGTGGGTTAATTTGTATTTTGCAGGCCCAAAAAAAGGAGAGGAGTGATTGAAACTTCAGACTGTTCTAATCTTGTTCCATGTTAAATACATGTTAAATACATTAAATATATTAAATTGATTTTAGTTTACAGCATGCTTCCCTATCAAACAAATGGGACCCAGAGTATGTGCAAACATTGCCAGTCTTAGTTTTCAATAGATAAAACAGACATCCCATTTCGCACATTCATTGTTTATTTCCTTTTATCATTAAAATGACATTTGGAAAATATACATTATCTAATAACTACAAAAATAAACATTACGTTGTACGTGCGTAGTACAGGTTTTTACCTACCCTCAGCCTGCCGCATCCCATTCTGCCCCATTCGTATCCTTCCGCCTTCGACCTCATGGGATGCGGCTGGCTTCGGGTAGGTAAAAACCTGCACTAAGTGAACAGACACGAGTGTAACTAATCGTATTGTTTCCGCTGACACGGCCCTCTCTCTCTTACTAATCACGATCTGGTCGCGACATACTTGTACCCGTGGGTCGATGTTTTTTGAAATATTGCGAAATCAAGACTGAACCAAGAAAAACAAATGATAATACGAGAAGATTTTAAAATTAGAGAGCAATTATCTAGAAGCCATTCATGCCAACGACGGTTCACCCCACATCGAAAGGAAGGTGTCTGTCACCTTTTAGCGTACCAAATCGCCCGTTGACCCTATCACAGTGGCTTCTAAACGCTTTCAACCTGCGGGTATCTAGCACTTGGAATACTGTACCGTCAAGTTAGAGTAGACTGTGTCCAAAATACTGGAAGCAGCCACTCCAAATATTCAATCTTTTTCTGGGAATCCCGCCGAACTCGGTCATACCATTTGCAAGTCCAGAAACAGCGCGTGTGCCACGTGGGGACATAATGGGCATGCATAGACTCTCTTTTCCTATTCGACATGACACAATGCGCGAATCTTGTCGTTTTTCATACCAAAAGATGCAACAACTATTCCTTTACCGTGACTAAAAATTTCATAGAAATCCCACGAGAGTTGGCTGAATGAACAGCGTTTTGATGAAAGCAGGTAATTTTTTAATTAAATCTTTTTCATGCTGGTACGAAACGGCCCCCAGGAGTATACCTTGAAACGTCGAACTACACCCCCCCCCCCCCCGCCTCGGAGAATCCCTCTTTTAAGTTTGAATAAATCGTTAAAGGTTCAGGGATGGGACAGAATCGAACTCACACCGTTAACTGTGCCTTCAAAACGAAGCTAACCGCCGCAATTCAAAAGTAAACATAAAACTCAAGGCAAATTTACGGTAAATCGGTTGATGGGACACCTATATTGAAGAATACCACTGTCAGCCGGCCGTCTACTTTAGCAAAACCTATAGACGTAGCTAGTTGAAATTTGTTTATGATCCCATCCATCATTCTCGTTGCATCTTTGAGTTCCGAAACAGCGTGAAAGCAAATGGATTCTCATGGAAACCGAGTGGGCGATTCGTTTCCGCTTTATTCTCAATGCAACGACTTTTCCACTCACTATTAACCTATCACCGCCATAGTTTGGAGTTATTTCTGTCTATTTGACGAACTATTCAACTCTAACGGCTCGTACGTTTATACAGAGTCGGGTGGCAAGTGTCGAATTTCTATTTTAGACCATCTTAAATTGACAACTCGGCAATTTCTGTGCAAAGACACACAGATCGTCGGCCACTGATTAATGAAGATTTTTATGTCATATATGAATCACTTTGTAGAAACACGCTACATGCATGAAAAAGAAGTGTGTTTCGAGTATTTATTTTTTGCACTCATGGACTGGTTATTCGAAAATTTGCGGCACCCTGGCGGCTAGGGGAGGGGGGGGGAGGGGGCGGGGATATCTGAGTCTATTTGGTAGTGTAAATTGTGAATGGAATCAAGATTTGAAGATGGAAGATCAAACCTTCAGAAGTGCTCTGTCATCTGTGTTATTGCTGCTGTTACACACTGTGATTCCAGTGAATAGAACCGGAAATTACAAAATTACATACAGCACCGCAGTCGTAACCCACACGTGGGCAGTGATGTCCAAGCATGCGTTTACCAGGTAAAAAGCATCATCAGCAAAATTTTAAATAATGAAGCACCGGGTTGTACCCGTTGCTTTATTAATTAAATTTTTGATGATTATTCCTATAACTAGTGTCTGCAATCTAATATTATTGCGTCCGTGGAAATATTGCCCATCCGTGGAAAGTGACCAGTCCACGGCGGCTGTACTGTAAGCCTATTTTTTATTTATTATATTCCCCCTTCAGCGAACCATGCCACATTTCTAATGCTACACTCAGCTGCACTCACCAAAATTGGCACACATGTAAATGATCATTTTTAGTTAAACATAGCGGTCATACATGTTTACTATTCGACATTCTCCCAAAACAACGTCACTTCAGATTCTTTTCTCTATCTTTTAATATCGTTGCCTGTATCACACCTCCTGGTTTCAAATTTTGTAAATATCATTTCCAGTAAAAACCATATCTCAAAATTAAATGTCGGCCAATTTTCAAGAAATTTTAGTATGTTGTAGAGATAAAAAATTAAAAGTTAACTGCGTTTTTTTTCGATCTATCTCCATTTTTTACGTTTTTACGTCATTTCAAATATTTAACAATTTTCAATGAAAGCCCTTAAAAGACACACAATCCTGATTCCATGTGTGACGTATTTTTATCTAACAATCATATAGATTTTGCCTGAAAACCACGAGAAACGATACGTATCACATGTGTTCCGATTCCGTATCATGAAGACGACTCATTCTGATTCCGCACCATACAGACGATTCGTTTCCGGTGACGCGACGGGCTATCAGAAAAGGCGCATGAAAACATTCTATGTGCGTTTCAGTGATCGACTCATCTGATCGCCAACAAAACAAAACAAAATTTCTTACAGTTAGCATGAGAACTATTAACAGCCAATGACTCCCCTCCCCAATAAATAGAAACTGCACAATTCAATATTACACCTACCCAGTTTCTGAGGATGTGCCGACGTCGGACACTCGTAAATTCAAGCGGATCGACATAGGAAGTGAGACTGAGAGTGAATAATAAAAACTTTGAAAATTGCAGTGACCACGTTACTCATTGTTTGTTAGAGTGCACAACAATATTGTTCCATAAAATATGTTTTTTTAAAACTTTTTCTCGCCCAATACTATGTCCACAGACTGTATTAATAATTTAAGATTTAATCTGTTTATGTGACAGCATTGTTAGATAAATGAATTATCATGATAATGTGCATGTCCTGCGATTTGCATCAGATTCTCGGTGGTGTCCAAAAATGGGATCTCAACTCGCCGACAAAGCCGGCTCGTTGTGATCCCATTTTGAACACAACCTCGATTATCATGATAATCTGTATACACATGATACAGTTATGAAACTTACTACACATATTTCAGGTCATTTGCACGTTTAATTTTTATTTCACACTGAGGCACCCGGTGCAAGCGATGCCAATTTTACGTTTTTTTCTAAATATTTTATTTTCAACCTCATTTTTAGCCTTAGCCTTTCGACATTTCGGGAATATAATCTCCACAAAAAACATATCTAAAAATGTCCTGCTGTCTAAGCCTGGGGTGACGTCATAGGGTCAAAAATCAAAGTTCGTCCGATTTTTTATGTGGAAATTTTGGTATGTTGTGAAGCTCAATAAATGGAAGATAGCTGTTTTTATTGTTTTTTGATTTATCGCCATTTTGACCTTATACGTCACTTCAAATTTAGGGTTTATTTTGCACATTTCTCTTTGAAACGCTAATTTTCATTTCACATTTCCATATAAATAATACACACAGGTACGAAATTCAAAACATAATCATGATAGCTCTATTAAATGAATTTTTTTTATAATTTCAATATTAAACCTTTATCCAAAACTAATGTCCATTTGACGTTTTTTCATGACCATTTAATATCTGACGCAATTTAAACGTTCACTTGCGAAATTTTGGAAATATATTCTCCAACAAAAACCATATCTAAAATGCAATTGGTTTTCTGCCGACGAACAATTCGGGCTGGGCTGTCGTTCGGATGACGGTAGGACGTGAACGTCGCAAAAATTAAAATCTGTCCGATTTACATATACATTTAATATGCTGTAGAGCTCGAAAAATAAAAAGATAGCTGTCCTTGGAATATTTTTTTTAACGTCATTTTTGACGTCATTTCAAACTTTACTTTCAGGAAATGTACCTTTCCTTGTGATTCGCACAACTAAGAAAATACAAATGATACCGCTTCTACATTCCACAGACCTCTCAAGCTATACTTGAAAAGGTGTACCTTTATTTTATCTTACTTCCACTGACGAAATATATTTGACGCCACGGAGTTAGAGACGCCCTGGTTTTCAATACATTAACAGTTATATTTCACTTGACTTTTCTGGTTATATGAAATTGTGCAATTTTATTTTTTTCATTTCATATTTACACAACTGATGCCAGCGATGCCAATTTTAGTTTTTTTTTATCTTTTATTTTCAACCTCATTTTGAGCCTTGGCCTTTAGGAATTTTGGGAATATAATCTCCACAAAAACAATATCTAAAAATGTCGAGCCATCTTAGGAAATTCCAACCCGTTATGGTCAAAATCCGGGGTGACGTCATAGGGCGAGGTCATAGGGGCCAAAATTAAAATTTGCCAAATTTTTGGAAATGTTAGCATGTTGTGTAGTTTAAAAAAATGGGAGATAGCTGTTTTTTTCGATTTAACGCCATTTTGATGTTTTTACGACACCTTGATTGATTGATTGATTTATTGATCAACTTTGTTCCATTGACATGGAGTACAGTTGCATAGATATTTTATAAATAAACAAGATATAAAACATGTCCGTAAGGAGATATTAGACAATATGAGGTATGATTTTTCTTGCGCCATTGTACACTTAAGCAAGTATCCGGTTACGCGCACGTACACACACACACACACACACACACACACACACACACGCACGCACGCACGCACGCACGCACGCACGCACGCACGCACGCACGCACGCACGCACGCACGCACGCACGCACGCACGCACGCACGCACGCACGCACGCACGCACGCACGCACGCACGCACGCACGCACGCACGCACGCACGCACGCACGCACGCACGCACGCACGCACGCACGCACGCACGCACGCACGCACGCACGCACGCACGCACGCACGCACGCACGCACGCACGCACGCACGCACGCACGCACGCACGCACGCACGCACGCACGCACGCACGCACGCACGCACGCACGCACGCACGCACGCACGCACGCACGCACGCACGCACGCACGCACGCACGCACGCACGCACGCACGCACGCACGCACGCACGCACGCACGCACGCACGCACGCACGCACGCACGCACGCACGCACGCACGCACGCACGCACGCACGCACGCACGCACGCACGCACGCACGCACGCACGCACGCACGCACGCACGCACGCACGCACGCACGCACGCACGCACGCACGCACGCACGCACGCACGCACGCACGCACGCACGCACGCACGCACGCACGCACGCACGCACGCACGCACGCACGCACGCACGCACGCACGCACGCACGCACGCACGCACGCACGCACGCACGCACGCACGCACGCACGCACGCACGCACGCACGCACGCACGCACGCACGCACGCACGCACGCACGCACGCACGCACGCACGCACGCACGCACGCACGCACGCACGCACGCACGCACGCACGCACGCACGCACGCACGCACGCACGCACGCACGCACGCACGCACGCACGCACGCACGCACGCACGCACGCACGCACGCACGCACGCACGCACGCACGCACGCACGCACGCACGCACGCACGCACGCACGCACGCACGCACGCACGCACGCACGCACGCACGCACGCACGCACGCGCGCGCGCGCGCGCGCGCGCGCGCGCACAAGGGGATCGCCAGCGCTATAGCATTAGCTAAAATGCACCAGTTTTCGCTATCAGTCTGTTTATGTTGCGATTTGCATTTTACTCTTTACTAATACTCGGCGCAGCAAACACACCAAAGTCGCGCGTACATATACGTGTGTGTTCGCGCAGATTGTGGTGTGTGGCAGATTTTGTGCCACGAAGGTGTGCTTGCTGTGACCTGCAGCAGCAAACCTATCAGCACAGA
The DNA here is from genome assembly GCA_031216915.1 of Pictodentalium vernedei. Taxonomy (NCBI): domain Eukaryota; kingdom Metazoa; phylum Mollusca; class Scaphopoda; order Dentaliida; family Dentaliidae; genus Pictodentalium; species Pictodentalium vernedei. The sequence continues at coordinate 254,718,346 of CM062293.1, read as the reverse complement.
CATATATTTGCAAGAAATATACTAATATAATAGTTGCCCCTATGCAGTTATGTGTCTACTTGCAAAATACGTCCCCCTTCAACGACACGTAGCATTGACCCCTAAATCGACCCTCTTGCAGACAGCGCCAGGCGAAATGAGGTAAGAGCAATTGCCCTTACGGTCGAAAGGTGTAAACTGTGCGTCCTTTGCTGCAAAGAGGAGCATAGGAATGCTAGATGTTCAATGCGTAGTACTTTGACTGCGTTGATGTTTACCCTATAACACTTTTAGGTACACTTGCTCATTCAAATATGGACATGCTTATACAGACAGAATCATCAGAGAAAAGGCGCAATTTAATTTATCTATCCGGGATTTTTAATAAATATCAAAGACTGTACCTTAAACACAGTAATGTTGCTACAATTGTTTACCTGAAGATACAAATCATTTCCATAGATTCACAAAGGAGTGGCCGGTAAGGCCATTTCGTTATGAATTTTTGGGAACATTTTGTATAGTAATCAGGTTAGAATCCGCTGATTCGCCGATGAAACTTTTCCCCAGCATACGCTCATAGGTACACACACTCACACGCACTCGCGCGTCGCGTACACACACACTCCATGCATATATGTATATTAAGGTTATAATTATTTAAAGTCCTTGTAATTGTGATATTAAATGCGTGTAAAAGCCTGGGATATCGTTATTTTTTCTCCGTGTAGTGAGACAGATGTCTAGATGGAGTGGCGAGCATTCCATCTAGGCATCTGTTGCATTCCTTCAATCTTGCAATCATAATAATGAGTATGTAACTTTTGAACACCTCCAACCAACCCCCCCCCCCGCTAGTGTGTAGGGTTTCATGGGTCTGATCCACACCACTGGTTTTATACTCAAATTCCTAAATCTAATTGGGTACACACACATATACACATACGCATATACCTACATTTTATATATATACACACACACATATATATACATATATATATATACTCAACACAAAACCGCTGCCAAAGACAACCCCCACCCCACACACCCCAGCGAGCACCCATCTCCTCAGAAGAAGAGATGAGTACCCGCCGAAACATACAAAGCAAAAGCCATCCCCGACAGCAACCCCGTGCCAAGCACGTATTTTCTGCAGAGATGTTATTTATATTTCTTTAGGGTTATATATACACATATACATACACACACATACACCCATATATATACACATATATAGTGGGTGAGCAAGAATCCGCTACCGCCAGGCAGCGAATCTCAATATTGAGTACTCTCCCGTAACCATAGTTTATATTGTTGGTTGCTTTGTCTATTTGGGTATAGTTTGAATCATGATCGACGACAAGAGTGTGACAATATTTTATACCGACTTGTTCAAGCCTCGCCAAATGCACTCGGGTTTAGCCGCGAGAAGTTTTTACGATAAGGGTGATTTTGGAAATGAATTTTGCCAGCTTACGTGCTTGAACGATACTAGAGTTTGAGAATAGGTTTTGGAGTTTGTACATACTGGGATATCTCCAATAATAAGGTTTAATATATTCTTTTCGCAAGTCACTTAGGTTTCTGCAAACTAATAAAAAATGGTATTCATCACCTACATCACATTCACATAAGATGCATTTTCTTTGTTGGAGTTCTACTCTCGCCCAGCTTCCAGTTTCAACAGGGAGCCGATGGTTTCTAACTCTAAACTGTAGAAGGGTAGTTGCCAAAGACGGGGGTAGTTTTCTCAGGTAATCCTCAAGTCCAAAATCTGTTTTTATGGCTCTATAGAATATATATTTACTTGAATTATCAATTCCAGCTCTCCATTCCTGTAGGAACACATCTTTCAACCTTTCTTTTATTTGGGAATCAAAATATTTAGGGTTTATCACGTTTTGTTCATTCCAGATATGACCCATACCAATGTTATGCAAAAGTGAGGAAATAGATTTAATCCAGGGGCTGGAGAATAAGCCTTCAGTGTGATAACTATGTAAGATTCCATATAGAATAGTGGAGATTTTATTTTCTTTACTAGATATGGTTTTCGCCCAAAAGTTCAGACACCGAGTTTTGATTTTAACCCCTATAGGAATAAGCCCAAGTTCACCGTATATAAAATTATTACCAGTTGTCTTTTTAAGTTTAAAAATGAATTTTAGAAACCATAGTTCGAGTTTTTCGATCGCAGTATAATTTTCACACCCCCACACTTCGCTTCCATATAATAGAATAGGTATTATAGCTTTCTCATAGATTTCTAATATAATGTCGATGGGAAGTTGCGTTTTTCGCGCCTTATTTATTATTGCATACATGGCTTTTTTAGCTTCAGTGCAGCGGTTGGCTATCTCTGAGGAGAATTTTCCTGTTTTTGAAAATGTAACGCCAAGGTATTTAAACTCCTTAACGGTTTCAATCGGAGTATCACCCAAATAAAATTTTTCATTTGGCTTGGTGCTAGTGTCAAATTTTAGAATTTTGGATTTTTTTATATTGACCTCCAATTTCCATTCTTTGCAGTATGTATCAAAGGTGTCTAAAGTATTTTGCAAATCTTTGCGTGAACTGGAAAGAAGAGTCGTATCATCGGCATATAAGAGTACCAAGAGCTGTAGGTATACTTGCATATCGTCTACTAGGGCTGGGCGGAAGTCTATACGGACCCCACCGCAGTTACTTTCGAACAAGTATTTTTCCAAATCATTCAGATAAATTGCAAATAGTACTGGAGATAAATTTTCACCCTGCCTCACCCCTGTTGTGCTGGAGAAGAATTTTGAATGCACGCCTCCAATCGCGACTGTTGATTTTATATTATTGTACATATTTCGGATTATTTGCAGTACCTTTCCGTTTATATTTAAACTTAAAAGTTTTTTCCATAGTCCTGACCGCCAAACCGTATCAAATGCTTTTGAGAAGTCAATGAATGCACAATAAAGGCTCTTTTTGTTAAATTTTACCAATTCCCGTATCGCCCGTAGAGAAAATATGTGATCAATCGTAGAGTAATCTTTGCGAAATCCTGCCTGTATCTCGCTTAGCAAGTTGTTATTATTAAGGAAGTTATAAATTCTACCGCTTAAAATACTAGTAAATAATTTGGAAATATTGCTCAGCAGTGTGATTTTGCGATAATTGTCTGTATGCAATGGGCTACCTTTGTTTTTGAATATTGGTTTTATTACACCGATTGTCCAGTTAGTTGGCAGGATACCTGAATTAAAAATAAGGTTAAAGTATTTTAAATATATTGTCTTAAACAGGGGAAAAGTTGTCTTAATATATTCATTACTAATTTCATCGTATCCTGGAGCTTTCCCATTTTTTAATTTTTTAACGGCTTTCTCTATTTCATGGAGGGTGATGGGTTCATTCAGTTCGCTTATATCAAGGTTATCCAAGGGGCTATCAGATGGGCACATATTACAGACTTGTTCGTCAGACTTTTCAACACTTTTATAGTGTTCATAAAACTCTTCCAAAGTTGGAGTTTTTGTATATTTTTTTTCATTTCCTATGAGTTTATATATTTTCCAAAATTCTTTACTATTATGTTTTTTGACAAGGCGTAGTTTTTCTCTTAAGTGACTATTGTATTTGCATTTACTTTTACTGAGTGTGAGTTTATATTTTTTCCGGCATATTTTTAACTTGTTAAGGTTCTCGGCTGTGCGGTTCGATGCATAAGTTTTTTTGGCCTTCTGTATACTGCGTCGTAATAGCAAACAATCCTTGCTGAACCAAGGCTTTTTTGTGCACCAACTTTTCATATTGCTTTTATATTTAGTTTTCTCGTATTTTCTTTTTACTGTACCAAAAGTAACCTTGGCACTCCTTAAGTAAATCATACAGATTTTATTATTAATTTCTTCAATGTCTTTTAAATTTATGTTCCCTGAGATTTCCAAAGTGTCAAGTGTGTTTTCGAGTTGCTCTTTTATTGAGGGGTTAATATTATTTCGATAATCTATAATCCTACTTGGGTCCCATTTCCTTGCTTTAAAATCCGTGTCAGTCATACCTGGCGTAGCCTGTCCTGATTGACTGCGGGTACCGTTATTCTGGGGTTTATCGGTGTTGATAAGAGTACCGTTATGATTCTGGACAATTGTTTGCTCCGCATCACAAACATGTGTGTTTGTTTGGCCAGCGTCGCAATCAATTGTGAAGAAAATTGGACAGTGAATATCAGACAAGAGCACGTTAAAATCGTCAACTGTAAAGTCGGTTAGGTACTTAATGAGCTCAGTGGTGCAGATCAGATAATCTATAGTGCTAACCCCTTTACTTGTTGTGGCACCTATATTTTTGTCACTACCAAATCTCCCATTTACAATAAGAAGGTTATTATTCTCACACAGATTTGCTAGTTTTCTACCAAAATTATTTGTATTTACGTCCTTGGTATTTCGTTCAGTGGTAATCCCATAACAGGTCAGATGGGCGATTTCCCCTCGGACGAAGTCGGAAAGTTCGTTGAACTTTCCGACTCGTGAGTTGAAATCCCCGATCACGCCGACATAAGCCGATTCATTTAGTTTGTCTAAAATAGATAAGTATAATTTGTCGTGCTGGTCTCCGGTATCGTATTTAGATCCCTCAAACGGCAGATAAACATTTCCTAGGTATGCTGTAGATTTTCCCAATTTAAACTTTACCCATAAGATATTTTCATTATCGTCATGTGTGATAGTAAAATACTGTTTGTAAGACTCTTTAACTGCCATACATATTCCCCCTGATCTAATATTGGCCATTTTATGGCGATGTTTAAATTGTAGGATGTGGAATCCCGTAATATCGACAATATCGATTTCGTCGGTCTTTGTTTCCTGGAAACAAAGAACGTCAAAATCGTGTATATAATCGATAAATTCGGGGTCTCTGAGCTTTGATATTAGGCCGCAAACGTTCAATGAGAGAACTCTTATTATCAAACTTCCCCGGCAACCCTAATCCTGATTGGTATCCGAGTCCCTGTCCCTACCCGGCAAGAAATCTGAGGGGTGGTGCAACACCCTGTAAGGAGGTGGGCTTGATGGGAAATATTGTCTGTTATCTATGTACACCCTGTCTGCGACCACCTTTACTTTATGACCTTTTGCTCTCGCATCTTTGGCGATGGGCAAAATAACAGATTTTCTGTAGTCTGCAACGGGCTTCGGGAAATGTTCATTAACAAAGTAATTTTTATTTTTGAGTACATATGACCTGTTCCGGACACACTCTCTATCCTTATAGTATGTAAATTTGGCTACAATTGGTCTGGTCTTATGTGGTTCTTTCTTTCCTAGGCGATGCACCCTTTCAAAATAGATAGGTCTTTCGATTTTCATTTCATCCTTAATAAAGTCCGTAAGGATATCCTCCGAAGTTACTTTGTCATTTTCTATTTCTCGCAGACCTGAGAAAAGCAAATTATCTCGCATGGAGTGCATTTTAAGATCAATAAAGGCCTCATTTACCGTTGCATTGTCTTTTTGCATTGATGAGATGCACTCACGCAATTGATTAGCCCCAGTTTCTAGGTAGTTCACGGTTTGCTCCATAGTGTCATTGTTAATTTTTAGGTCACGTACGTCTCCTTTCACGGTCTCGTAATCACTCTCCAGTTTATTAACCCTCTCACAAAGTTTTCCAACACATGCGTCAATTTTATTTAATTTGCTATGAACTAGTTTAAATTCTGACTTAATCTGATCTATGGCGTTTAACTTCAATGTCATCTTTTCCAAAATACCATAGATATTACCCAGTTCGAAAGAACACCCTGTACATGCACCGTGTGTGGATACCTGGCCCCTAACATTCGGTACATCACTGTTATTGTTCAATTCAAAATAAACAGGAGCATGCTCGCTGTCACTATCGCTTCCCAAGTTTATAACGGAACTTTGGCGGGTGGCCACAATATTTACATCTGTATCAATATTATCAAGATCCATACTCACGCTCCCCGCTCTTGTAAAATAGTTACATGTGCTGCTATCTGTAACATCAACGTCATTTGTATTAACAATTCGTAAACTTTCCGCTATGCTCGAAGGCAGATCGTTTATCCTGGACGAATGTAAGGCCATTGATGGGGATGAGTTGAATGAATTGGAGTGTTCCGCCATTGTTCTCCGTTCTAGGAATACCGGAGGATTCTGTTGACGATGATTTCTCCTCACTAAATCCGATGTCACCTAAAGTTTTAGAATATGGATCCCATTCTCATATCACCCAGCATAATTCCTCTATCTCCAGACCGTATTAGAAGCAATATTATACAACAAATTCGTTAAAATCTGGGGTTTTGGAGGAGAGCTATTCAAACACTTCTTCACTCCATTACGGACATGCGCAGAACCCCCTTGAAGTTTAGTCTATTTTCTACTTTCTGAATGAAAAAATTTTCGTTCTTGAGCCCATTTGCACCCTATATATATGGGATACAGTTATGAAACCTACCGCACTTATTTGTGGCCATTTCAAGTTCTGAGCCTTCATTTTCTTATTTTAACCCTTTACCCACCGTAACGACCAAAAATCGGGCAGCGCTATTCACAAAAAGCGCCAATTAATTTTCATTATTTTTTGTCTCGAAAACATAGGTTATGACCCCTCTTTGGAACGATCTCGCCGTGCTCGTTCCAGTGAGGGAGACATAACCCATGTTTTGGAGACAAAAAATGAAAAAATATTAGTTATTCAAGAATTTTTTTTTGCAAGTGTCGTCTGCTTTTCATGTTAGGTAAAAGGTTAATTTGAGGCACCCGATGCCAATTTTACATTTTTCGCATAGCTTTTATTTTCATCCGAATTTTGAGCCTTAGCCTTTTGAAATTTTTTGAATATAATATCCTCAAAGAACCATACATACAAATGTGGTACCCACCTTGGAAATTTCCAAATGGAATGGTCCAACTCTTAGGTGACGTCACAGGGGTCAAAATTTTAAATGCTGGGGATTTTTGTGAAATTTTAGTATGTTTTACATCTCCAAAATGGGAGATAGCTGTTGTTTTAGTTTTACTATTTATCGCATTTTTTGATGTTTTTATGTCACTTCAATGTTTGAGCTATTTTTGTACAATTTCATTAAAACTGACCGACGCCGTATGCTTTATTGAGTGGCTTAGTACGTTAAAAGGCAACAGACACCCTCCACTCGTTGTTGGGCAGTTAGGCGTTGGCCGCGCTTCCTAGGGCGACTTTTGTAAATTCGCTTTGCGATTTCAAAACGATCTAGTTCTGTAGCCCATATCAAATGTTTAACTCCTCAGACGAGAAGACTTAGGAACACTCTCCGCCAAAAAAACCCAAATCCCCTTTATTCAATCTTGTCTGTCTGATTTTCCGATTCACTGGCAGAATCATGTAATTTTGACAGGATGTCATATTGGCCAAACCCGACTTACACATTGTTTTTTTTATTAGAGAGAGACATGTGACCAGAATATGTTCCCTGCCAATAACCTTTGCAATTTGAGCACGTTCTATTGGATTGTACCGATTTTACATATCAGATTGCGACATTATAATACACTGTCTTTGAGAGAACTATTTTACATCATTAGCTCTCATAAGATTCTCTCGTTTCCCAAAGAAAGGAACCTTTTTAATACTTTTAGTTGCTTTTGTCCTCAGGTTGATTTGTACAGTATACATTAATTTTTTGGTATCATTAATCACTACTGTCTTCGCAATTTAGTTGACTGTCACCATAATGTTTTTAATCAAATATTTCACTTCCTGCTGGGTTCTTTTTAGCCTACATAACATTTTATCGTCATGATATAACCTTTGATGTTGATACGGTGTTAAGCACTAATAAATAATAATTCAATGCAGGGATTCTTCTGTCCTCCTTGTGAGCGATCCTGCGCCCATGTAATTGTGAAAATTCGCGTCATGAAGACTCCAACTGGGAATTTGTTATGGAGAAGAAACGTACAACGCATTCAAGATATTACCTTAAAATTGAGCTGAGAATATTAATACAGACGGTGCTACATAAGTAAGTTTTATATCAAACAGGCACATAACGGCATGATCAATCCAGTCTTTGTAATTTGTATTAAATTGTTCTTATACTATTACATTTTTAAGGCCTGGAGGTATTTATAATTTTTTGCCATACTTTTACACCTAGTCTACATTCTGTGGCTTTGCAGTTGTGTCTAACCAAGTCTTGGCTGCCTATATAGGCAGCCAAGACTTTCCTAGAAACAAACGACCATGTTCTTAGAAAGAACATTACAAAGTAACTAAGCCTGTCTGTTGTGGCACCTGTTTTTTGTTGTAAAATTGATCAAAAAAGAATTTGGTTTTTAAGGGTTAAATAAGAACTTGTTGTTTGCCCTTGAATTCAAACGTTTTCTATACTTCGTTAGGGTAATCATTAATGGTTTTCTGCGGGCATATGACCTTTCTGTTCAGGACACCAGATGTGAATTAAATATTTGTTTGGAAAGGTACTAAGATTGGAGAATTTTAGGCTTGAATGGGAAAAATCATATCCAAATGCCGTTGGGAAAGAGTCGCATATTCGCCCCTATAATCACCCAAAACAATGCTTGACTGGGCATTGCGTCATTGTTGAACAGAAGCACTCTGAATATGCCTGACATAAGGTTATGTGTCGGTTCTTGTTCAAGATATCGATTTTGAACTTTGAAACGATTTCCTCCTACATTGCACATTGTTTGACAGCAAGCAAAAGCCTTCTTTCCTTATACTTTTTTTGTATGAAAACCCTGATCTTGTCCACTGTAGTTCCAAACTAAAAATTTATAGAACTCGTCGTACATCACTATCGATCGAAAATTTCAGTCCCCAATGATGAACAACGAGTTCAATGAAACTTTTGAAACTGAAATGTACTGGCGTGGGTACAAGAGTACTGCTTGGACTCGACCATTTTTCATGATGATACTCAAGAGAGATGGAAGTTCTTTATCTTGAAAATACAACGATAACCGATAAACCCACACACCGTAATTAATATTTATAAAGTCGTCAGAACACTATGCATTGTTTGTTGAAACTTTCCAAACACTAAAGTGGCGTTTTTCAGTCATTAAAAGACAGAAGTGTTCTTTTCAATTGATTGTTCCTTCGACAGACGTCCTTTCTCTCAGACCTGTTAAGCTTTCTTTTTGTTCAAATAAAACGAAACTTTATTATGCGCCGTTCGACGAGGGATCTGATTCTCTGGTTGACAGTTAACGCCGTAGTACCTCTAGCAATATAAGATATAGCTAATATCTGATGAAATATTTGGGCAACAATCTGAACGTAAATATAGTGACTGCCCGACCAACTACGTTAAAATTTCGTCCAATCAAATTAATGGCAAAACATGACAAACAGGATTGGAGTCTAAAATATAAATTCTCTATTGCTAGTAATCATGTACCTTCTTAAAAGACAAGATTTGATACTTCTGAGTTGTGTCACACACACACAATCAATCATAGAAATTGAGGTCTGTAGAATCCGATTCGGCCTGTTGGGAGCCCGGCATAACCAATTTAGGGTACCGATATAGATCATGTTAGCTGAATAAGAAGTTGAGTCACGACCGCTGCGTGTATATTTTATTTATTCATTCATAAATTTCCAAGAAATATTGAGTTTTTTTTAACTAGAATCCCGACTGACTAATATTCCAACTACTTCATCAAGGCATGCCTTTGACGAAGGCATGCCTTGGTGATGTAGTTGGAATTTTTGTCACCGCCGGGACAAATGGGAGCGCAGTGGCTGTGTTCATGGCATTGGATACCAAACCGAAAGGTCCACGTTTCGAACCCCACCCACCAGGGGCAACTGCGTTGTATTCTTGGGTAAGGCACTCTAATCCCGATTGCCCAAACTGGGACACGGTGGCGCTGTGTACTAAGGTTACTGACGTCGATGATGCACGTATCTTCAACCAATGATGCTAACCCTGATTTGCAGAGTTGGGGAGTGTGTCAGTTACTCGCCGCTGATCGGTGGTTCTCTAAGGATACTTCTGCTTCCTTGACCTTCCTCTCATCGGTATTCAAATTTTCAAAATTTGAAGATTGGGGCCTTTTCTTCTCGATTCTAAAACCCTTATTTCAGTTGCGGGAGGTATCAGAAAACGATTTTACATTTACAGACTTTGAAGTCGAGAGCGCCGAGGAATTAAGGTAACAAAAATCTTTTTTGAAGTTAAATTGAACCTCTAACCCATCCACACGATATAAGAATTTATTATTTTAACCCTTTACCCAACGTAACGGCCAAAGCCGGCCAGCGCTATTCTCAAAAATCGCCAATTAATTTTCATTATTTTTTGTTTCAAAAACATAGGTTATGACCACTCATTGGAACGAGCTCGTCGAGCTCGCTCCAATGAGGGGTCATAACCTATGTTTTTGAGACAAAAAATGAAACAAAATTAGTTATTCAAGAATTTTTTTTGCAAGTGTCGTCTGCTTTCCGTGTTTGATAAAGGGTTAACTATTGTTTCCTTCAATTATTAAAAAAAAAATCAACAAAACCACATCACGTGACCCCTCAATGGAACGAGATCGAAGAATTTTATTGCAATGTTTTGAAAAATATTTTTTTTCAGCTACTTAATTTGTAAATTATGCGGGCGGATACTTCAGATTTGTTAGAGTAAATGGTTAACGTGCGGGTGAAATCAGCGAGGTTAAGAGAAAAGCATGCATAGACGGTCGATTAAGTGTGAATGTGTAATTTTGCATTTTTCAAATGTGTTTGTACAGCCCACAACAGTTAAGATTTTCAAATCAGAGAAAAGTCAGAGGAGACGGTTATATATTCTTTATCGCTCGATGGAACAATGGCTGTAACTTATGAAATGATACGTGCTCTGATGATTTTTGAGATGGACAATATAACGAGATCATTGGGATACCGAAACAACGAACCGAACCCACCATTGGATACCGAAACTGTCTGAATTTTCAAATTTTCCGACATTCTGTACTTATAACGCCTTGTTGGGCAGTTTTAATTATTCGTTTTCACGAAAACCCCTTAAGGGCCTGACAAATTATCATGAATTCCCACTAGACTGCAACCTATAGGCTACATATAAGTTGCTTAGCATTGATTTCTAGTCAAGTCCACTGCACAGGTGATATACCTATTGTCAGCATAACATCCTAATGATGGCATGTTCTAACATCGCAAAAGCCCAAAATAGGCCCCAGAAGGTTATGTTGTGTTTGGAACAAGTTATAACTCCTTGCATGCAGCTACAGGATATTCCTGTCCATGACAAGATTTCTCTTGACATTGAAATATGTATAATTTGGGCACATTTAACCCGATCTCTACCCTGTAAATTGAATGAATCTTTTCACCAATGATTTCTTGAGTTAAATTTAGAAGAATTTTCCATCAAATCTAGTCATGGCTGCTTCACAGCAGCCATGACTAGGTTTGATGAAAAATATCTTAAAAATACGCAGAGGGTTAACCCTTTACCCAACGCAGACGATATCAAAATTAATTATTTTAAAAATAATTTTTTAAAATTTTTCAAACAATTTCAACAAAACCATATCATGTGACCCCTCGTTGGAACAAGCTCGACGAACTCGTTCCAACGAGGATTCAGATGATATGGTTTTATTGAAATTTTTAAAAAATAATATTTTTTCAACTGCTGAATTTGAATATTACGCGGGCGGATGCGGGCGATTCGTTAGGTAAAGGGTTAAGAGATAAAATTACTGTATATATGATTTATGTCGGCAAAATAATGCCAATGTCAAGGTCATCGGCAGTGGCATTTGTGGTGCTGTGGTAGAATGATACAAGAACTTATTCTGCATTTTACTGGTGTGAATTCTCTTTTGTTTCTTTCAGCAAATCTCATTCAAGCCAGATACCGAATACAGAACCGATACCGCGGTATACACCCTCAAAACACCGAAACCGATACCAAACTCAAAATTCCAATTCCGCCCATCTCTAGATGATTATTTTTTCATAACAATTCGAAACTTTAGTCACATAACCCTAAGATATTTAAATGATTAAAAGGGGGGAATAACTTAAGACAATTCAGATGTCACGTCCTCATTCAGTTCTCCGTGAACAACCACTACCAAGCTGATTTGCAACCCCAGCCCTTAAGAGTGGACTTCTTGTCCATTTATTTTTGTCATTCTCTTCCACGCCATTTTTATTGCTTCCTTTTTTCGTTACTGCCACTTTCGGGCCATTTTGATGGTCTACTTATCATATTTTATTTTAGATTCCCGATTCCTCGGTCAATTTCGTTAATCAAATCCTTTGTATCTTTTCTAAATCTAAAATGACAGTCTTCGTAACTTTGCAGTCTAAGTACACGACTTACGTACGTTTTGGGGTTATTTATTTATTTATTGGTGCTTAACGCCACATCAGCAGCTAAGGCTATATCGTGGTGATAAAAGTATGAAATTTAAAAAAAAAAAACATTATTCACCATGAAGTAATTAAAAAAAGTCGTTGAAATATGAAATCTGAAGAATAAAACTATGGCGTGTGAAAGGTAATGTGAAAGTGAGACCAGTGGTACAAAAAATGCTGTGTGAATCAACCTGTAAAATAGATATGGATAGATGGGAATTTAGAAAAGTAAAAATAATTTAAAATTTATTAAAAAGAATAATTACTTTCAATAATGAGATAACTTTTTGCGGGCTCGTACGATAAAATAAATCTCTTAAAGATCCAACTGCAAAATACTGCCCTCTAACATGATTAAAATCAGTACAGTGTAAAAGGATGTGTTCCACTGACAGCACATGCTAGCAGGGAACACACTCTGGTCGCATATTACCCTCTAACAAAAAGGAAAATGTTAGTCGTGTATGACCAATATGACATCGAGTCAAAACTGCAAGACCCTTTCTTCAAAGGTTACAAGACGGGTAGTGATCTGAAATAGTTGGTCGGAAGCGATGGAGCTTGTTATTTTTCGCTCTATCCCAATCCGCCTGCCATACAGATTTGATGTAGTTACTGATATATGGCTTGAAGTCACGGAAAAGGATGTTAAAATCAGTGAGAGGCTTGGTTAAAGCCTGTTTTGCTGCACTGTCTGCTCTGGTGTTACCAGCGATACCTACATGTCCGGGTGTCCAGCAAAACACGATATCATATTGGTCAGACATGAGAGTTGTTAATTTCTCACGAAGCTCTAAAATGAGAGAGTTCTTCAACTTGGGGTTGAGTAAAGCAAGTAAAGAAGAAAGACAGTCGGAAAAAATAATCGACTTCTTTTCCTGTACATTCTCGATGTGTTCAAGAGTAAGTTGTATAGTTTTAACAACAGCTGTGAAAATAGAACTCTGATTCGGTATTCTGATTGAGGTGATATGATCACCAGTAACAGCAGCTGATGATACTTTGTCTCTATCTTTAAATCCACCTGTGTAGATCCATGTATATGTACTATACTTGGACTTTATTTCGGCATATTTTTGTTTAAACTGCAAGGAATTGGTATCAGATTTTTTTTTTTTTTTTTTTGGGGGGGGGGGGGGGGGGGGTTAATGTCGATTCATGTTATTACCAGAGAAAGCGGAAGATCAATGTATTTTTTTGCCCAAGTTTAAACGATTCTATTAGGCGCGATGGGAAAGAATTTTTGTGTCACTTTCTTGAATCCCGTACTCGTAAAATACAATTTGACTGATGATGTCCTATCGTGGCTTCACAGATAAATATTGAATTTCACAAAATATGAAATTGCCAGAAGCTTCTTTTTTGGTTGCATGACACGATTTGGTCATAATGGGATCTACTTCTTCTATCTTATCCATCCTACAACCGAAACGTTTGCATTCGGGTTGGAAGATGATTGAAATTTAAAGAATAAACTGACTCAGGAAAAGGTGAAATTCACTGGCCAAGGAAAACTAAATTTGCTGATATTTAAATGCATTATGCTAATTCTTGGACACTGGAATATTTGCATGTCTTTACATCTTAAACTAATTATGTGATGACGTATCTGGAAAAAAGCGCGCACGTGTGTATGGTGTTTGTAGAAGGACTCGTAACCCCCTGTGTTCCCACCTGGCCCAAGTTCCGTCGCCCCTGGTTCGTCCACATCAGTATCTAGGGACCTTTGATGTTCATGTATAAGTTTATAAACCATTTTGATTAACTGGTAGAGTCCTAAATTATTTTTGGCCATCAAATCTTGTACATGTCTTTGCCTTGTTACAATTCATGGGAGAGTGCCTATGGGCATTCTCCCATGAATTGTAACCAGGCAAACCTTTACAGACTAAATAATATCACTTCAAAGATAATACAAAGTACATGCACTGAATATGAGCCTTCAAGCTGTGATACCTGTACTTCAGAATAAAGCCCAAATATGGGCTTCCAGCACTCTACCAGTTAAATGTAACCATAAAAGATATTGTTCAGTAAAGATTCTTCAGACTAAAGGCGCTCAATGTCAACTGCACCGGCAATTGAATTCTACAGTATCGAACACATCATCCTGTAAAATCCTCTATCCCCTCACCACGACTAAATTTCCCGTGTTCGAGGACGATCCATCATTATTATTTTAAAAGATAAACACCAATCGCGCAAAAACAACAGAATAATTATGAACTACTGGTCACAATTAATTAATTATATTAAGGGTGCACACGTTTTAGTTTACTTTTTTCTTTTTATCGATAAAGGCGATAACCCCCCCACCCCCCACCCCCACCCCCCCCCCCCCACAACTAAGAAATTGGTCATATATGTTGCAACATCTTTATCTTGAGTCCGATCAAAGGTAAATATGACGCGGCATTAGGATCGACCTGTTGGACCTCACTATTTCCCATCACCCGTAAAGTCACGCAGTAATTCCATAATGTTGTTCCGCCAAATCTCTGTTAATGTCGGTACTGCTATGGTCGTCCTTGCTTATCGAAACAGTTATTGGTTTTAATGCCTTTAAGTTATACAAACCTGTTTTGATCAGATTCACTAGAAAATCATTCACTGGTCTATTTTCTATCAATACAAAGTGACCACCCTCACTGGCACAAGTGTTTTTACCCGCCTGTGTACTCATTCCACCCCGGTCATCTATTCTGTAACATAAGTGGTATTGTTCTACATACGTGTATCCCATGATATATGGACAATTTCTGCCTGAAATGAAAATACACGAAGGAATTATAAATATTTCCACCAATAAGTAGTTTGTTGCTCATTATTTATTGAGGTTTTAATAACACCCCCCCCCCCCCCCCTCCCCGGATCCCAGGGATGTGAAGGAGTGTTTTTTTATTGTGGAAAACAAGCTATGTTTTATTGGTAAAATAGGACCCAGTCATTAATACCTGGGGCGGAAGTCCTCTAAAATGTGCAACATGGGTACAAACCATTGGCTAAACTTGACTTTATCTCCATGTTGCAGTCATGATTAGCAACCGTGCATAAGTATGTGACCTTAAACAACAATAAATAAATAAATAAATAACGACACTTTCAACAACCAGGATCAGATTGTGTCCGAGCAGATTTCGGGCTGGAGGACCCGAAAAAAGCCATCAAGCAATGGCGAACAAGTGTCAAGCTCTCCAACTTACTCTGCACAAGCAGACTTATTGCAGCGATTGAAGGCAAGTGCGCCGTTGATGTGCAGTGCGCCACCATGTCCACATGCTGACAACAGGGATTAAGTGTCGTGTCCCAGGAAAGATCGATCTTTTCGTTTATTATACCACGCTTGCTGTGCGTATTTAAAAAAAAATATCAGCTTCATTCACTTAATTCAATACAAGTTTAACCCTTTACCTAACATGAAAAGCAGACGACACTTGCAAATAAAATTCTTGAATAACTAATTCTTTTCATTTTTTGTCTCAAAAAACATAGGTTATGACCCTTCTTTGGAACGAGCTCGACGAGCTCGTTCCAAAGAGGGGTCATAACCTATGTTTTTGAGACAAAAAATGAAAATTAATTGGCGAATTTTGTGAATAGCGCTGGCCATTTTTTGCCGTTACGTTGGGTAAAGGGTTAATCGTGGTATAGGTACATGATAGAGTTCGAGGGGACAGGAATGTACGACCCTTGCTGGTGTTTTGCTTGTATTTTACGCGCATCCCTTTCGTGCGCGAAATACAGGAAAACTCCACCTCGGGTCGTTGATTCCAATCTTCCGAACATCACCCTCATTGTGTTCTGTCTTAAAGTATAATGCTATAACGACTGAGTCACTACGCTCCCACCAAGAAGTAATCCTATGAGCCACTGAAGGAACACAGAGTTTTAGACCACTTTACGAGGCACCTGTACCATTAATCCCATGGGATGTGGAAAAAACTCTTCTGGGACGCCTGATTGTCAGACATTTTCAGGGAGACCTTGCTTTCCGATCAATTTCAGAGTTACTCCGAAAGAAAACAATAGAAAATCGTTTCTTAATTTTGTTAATTTACATCCAACCTGTGAAGAATTTTGTGAAATCCAATCACATGTCAACACCTGGCAGGACCGAAGAGGAAGGTGTAATTAGACCGGCTCTTGCAAGTTTTCTGAAGTAGCCCATGTATACAGGGGTGCCGCGAAAATGACCAATGGGGGTAATATGCATTCCGAAATTAAGGAGCGATGGAACGGTCCGCATCGCGCGTCGGCCACAGGTGCGCGTTGAGCGCCCGTTTCGAATGTGCGCTCATATACAACGAAGGCCGACAGAGGACTTGCCATTCAGAGAGAATCAGAGAGGCCTTCCCTTTCTCGTGGATCCGAAGGGTCACACCATGAAAAAAATGAACTTTGGTACCCAAAACTATTCAAAAGAAGTGTGCATATCAGCTCTGGCTTTGACGGTTCGGCTCTCTTTGGGATGGGGGAGAATTAAACACTGAGCAGGTGCTTCTAGTCACGTGTCGTCTGTCTGAATAGGTCGAATAGGACTGGATGAGGTTGGGTGAGTTGCATACATCTAAAATGGGTTTAGTGCGACTTGCAACACAGGCGAGAGCGCTCGCTGGCTTAGACAGTCGTGAAGATCTAGCCATTCCACTGATTCCAGGTCTTAAACTTGCGGAGAGGGGCGTCCTCGCTCAGGCAAAGGTAGGAGAACGGCGCCCCCACACTCTTCCAGGGAAGCATCTCTAGATTGGGGGTCGGGGTGTGAAGATGATTTCCCCGGACTGTGATGGCTCAACTCCCGACTGATAAAACATTCCAACCACATCATCAAGGCATCCTTTCGCGGGAATATTAGTCAGTTTGTATATAGTACTTCGAAATTTGTTTTCGGATAAATAAAATATACGTATAGTTGTCATGAAACAACTTGTTCAACTAAAGAAACATAATTTACTGCATCCAGTAAATCAAGACTGTGTGAAGGGGGTTAAAGCATAAGAAATAAACAAAATAGAAAGAGAATTTATGGAGGCTTATTCTTGGGGGTGAAATATTTTTAAAGAAATCAGCAATAGGTTTTCGTTAATAGTATTAAAGATATTCAAACAGGAATCAGATAAATCAGAAATGGACATTTTTTGCTTATTTGAATGATGTTTAGAGCAGTAATGTGAGTATGGAAAGGGTTAACATTATTCTCACTGAAATAAAATCTTTGGAACCCACATTGAAATCTTGAGAGGGTTAAAAGCATTGAACCGAATAATTTATACTTTATTTCCTTGCAAAGCAAAGCGTTTCTCTCCACTTGGTTTGAGGAACTGACATCTCAGTGATTAGAATAGCAAGATAACATTTAATATTTGACAGCTGACTCCACTCGTATTTATATTGTCTCCAGTATGAATAAACACAATATAGTATTGCTTGGGGATACTTTACTGTAACAGGAAATTGGAGACTGTGAAAACCCCATGACCGACTGGGCCATACTCAAGGGCTCGAACGAACCTATTGCTGAGAAACAGGAGATTGGAGACTGTGAAAACCCCATGACCGACTGGGCCATACTCAAGGGCTCGAACGATCTGAAAAACAGAGTGCTGAGAACTTGTGACTGTCTGTCCATAAGCCAAAAATCAGGAAGACAGGACGATTCGTTTTGAGTTATCGTGCGGACAAGGAAGTGCTTAGAAAACAGAAGACAGGGGAACAACAAGAAGAAGAAGAAGAGGAAGAATAAAAAAGGAAAAAAGAAAGAAAAAGAAACCGTACAAAAACAATAGTCTGTGTGTTTCACACAGACAAATTGATACGTCCGTTGACGGTAGTACAAAGTGATGGTGCTGGGCCCTCAGCAAGCCTCGTCGGATACTGCAGGCCTTCGTTTGTATGGCCGACTGTGTGTGACAAAAGTCCAAATGCCAAATCTAGTGCCTCTAAACCCCCCGTATCAAATCCTCTCCATGTATTTAAAAAAAATAATCGGACAAAAAGCACCCAAATGTCACAATGTTGCATAATCTGCGAGAATGTTTGAAGATTGAACAACAGTGACTAACGACATTGGTCAACCAAGTTTACGAAGGGCAACAACTGCTTTGAGTTCTCATAACTAATATGTGTTCACACAGCTGTTCCAAATTATTAACGAGAAAATGTCCATGAAACACTCTTATTTTGTGCTTATAACATACAATCTCTTCGTATTAGAACATAAACAAGAAACATTCTGTGAACAAACTTGAATCTCTCTCACTAATAGAAGATGAAAACCACATCTCCAAAGCATTGTGACTGGTTGTTGATAAGAAATTATTTTAAAATAATTTCAAGTTTATTGGACAGTGTTCCAAACTGTGAGGTTTAATTTCTTCATTAGAAAACACTTGAAAGGACACCTCTCACACAAACAACCCTCCCCCCCCCCCCCCCAAAATCGTCAGCTTTTTGGACGAATCGTCTCGGTACGAAACACGCTTTGGCACAAAACGTCCCCCCAAAAGAGACTCGTTTTTGGGGACGTATAGCTACGAGCCGCGCTTGCGCGACGAGTAGCTACACCTCCTCCAAAACGAGTCGAGTCGCGATAAAAGATTTTATTACCCCTTTTAAAATTATGCAATATTCCCGATTGGTCTGTAACCAGTGCATCCAGTACGGTACATTTAATCCAATGGGGTGTCCGAAGTTCAACGGGGTGTATGAGAGTATCGCGTGATAGCTAAAAGGGGCGGTACACTTCGCCGATGTCTCTTTCACCCATCTCCTTAAACATTTTTTGTCAGTAATAATACGTATTCCGACTCATAATAAAATGAGAACAATATTGTTTCATGAAAATATTCCAAAAACTTGAAATAAAATATGTGTACATACTCCAATGTCCGATTTTACAGTTGAGGAGAGGGATTCTGTTGTGGTGTTTCTACACTACAGATCCATTGTGGTTTCGAGAAACATGCAACGTATCTCGTTATATGAGTTGTCTCTTCGGTGAAACTGATTAAAGCACTTATACAAGTTTGAATGTAGTGTCCCCGATTCTCAAAGACACAGAACGCATCAGTGTATCGAATAAAACCCTTACAGAGTCAACTTGTGTCCCACAATAATAACGACGCGCCAGTTCCTAATATCCTTGAATTGAAGTCTCCCAAATGTTTGAATTCAATCGAAGGAAAATAACTCCAAATCGTTCTTGTTCAATATAAAGAAAGATATGTTTCTTTCAGTTTCTCTAATTATTACTTTTATCAAGGTTTTCGTCGATGGAACACCGTTTGAGGATTATATAATAAAACAAAACTTGACACACTGACGGGGCAGGGTAATAAATTTGTCACACGGTGTTTCAGCTGGGTGTCCGGGACTGCACTACCCTTCTGAGATTCGTATTTCATTCGGCTTTCAGTCTCAGGAAATACGTATCTCAGAAGGTCAGTACAGTCCCGTGCGGGACTGAACTACCTTTCTGAGATTAGTATTTCCTTCGGCTTCCAGTCTCAGGAAATACGGATCTTAGAATGTTAGTACAGTCCCGTACACCCTGCTGAAACACCGTGTAACTACTAGTATACAAGCCCAAAGACGAGGTCTTGACTTAACCCTTTACCCAACGAATCGGCCGCATCCGCCCGCGTAATTTGCAAATTCAGCAGTTGAAAAAATATTATTTTTCAAAAAATTTCAACAAAACCATATCATGTGACCCCTCGTTGGAACGAGCTCGTTGAGCTCGTTCCAACGAGGGGTCACATGATATGGTTTCGTTGAAATTTTTGGAAAAATTTAAAAAAATATTTAAAATAATAAATTTTGATATCGTCTGCGTTGGGTAAAGGGTTAAGTACACCATCTCGAAACCCGCACGGTGATAATAACCTATATGACTGTATTATCACATTTGTATTTCACGTGGAATGACGTTTCTCCTATAATTTCTGTCTTGGAATTACAAGCCCATGTTCACAATTTTTGAAAAGGTATCAGAATGAGCTTCCGAGAAGTAATATCAGAGGCTGGTATGTCAGTGAATATAAGAACAGTTCTTGTAGTTATCCCACAACTCAGTTCTTCTAAATAGCATTCCATATAATCCTTAACTTCTTTTGTCCGCCTCCAAGCAAAATTGTCATACCACCATGCAGTTTGAGAACAACTAATTAGGAAAAAGACGTCACCGGATTATGATTCCCTCTTCTCCGAAATTTCAATTCCAAATGCCATGCGCACTCAGTTACAAATCGACCAGCACTTTACTGCACGTGGAATAAGCCTCATAAGTGTTTAGTCTGTAAAAAACCTGTCTCTGCACTGCCAAAATACTCATGTCAGTGGTGGTTTCGGATCCAGGATCATGGGTTTCGTGGCACCCCACATTTAAATCCTTGGCCATGATGGGAAGGATAGGTTGACACGCGTAGTGGCTCGTCTGGAGCAAGCACGAGGGAAGTTATTCCTCTCTCGTTGGCAAACACCTAAGCAGATAAATAACTATAAAACTACAGTGGGTGCAAGGTGAAGTAAAAGCTCTAGACCTTGCTAATTTTACACTCAAAACTGTGACCAGTATGGGTATTCTTTCTACGCGTGCGCAGATTGGTAGTTGAGGAGAGAATCGCATGCTAAAACACCCCTGCGGGATTTGCATTAGCTCAGCAGTCATCAGCCCGAGCTCTCATATTCCGGAGCACATGTATTTGCATGGGGTTCGTGGGCCTTCCCGTGGAAAATGTTGGAAAATGAAAGGTCAGTGCGGCCTTCTGGTGGCTAATTTTCCCATGACTACACTGATCTCCAGGCAAAATATCCTCGCCGTTTTGCGTAGACTCATTCAAATACTGAAAAATGAACGCCTGTTGAAAACAGCCCCCAGGAAACCCACCAAATGAGGTGTAGCTGTATACACACGTAACGATATTATCCGCTATAACGCATGGACTTCGACTGCCGAAGGTAGTGGATGTCCGTGTGTTATCAGCTTTTATACCGTTCCCTGGAATCGCTGCTTGTGAAAGAAATTTACTCACAAAAGAGGGTAGGCGGGCTCCGGATGTACTCCCTCTGGATCCACCCAAGCATTTCCTTAACATTCCAGGGAAAGTGCCAAGAGAAAAATTGTTTTAGCTGTATTTTAATAAGAATATTATTGCAATGAACCTTTTAATGGCGGAATACCTGACGTTGCAGCATATTTTGAAAGCGTTCTTATCTGGTAATGCTGCTGTCATTGTTTTTAGTGAGTAAATTCTCAGTAACAACAATTACTGTCATAATATTTGAAAAGTGTATTGCCTTTCAGGTAATCAGATTTGTACAGTACTTAAAAAAAATAAAGCAGAAAAGGTGAACAATAGCTGGTGTTTGGTGCATACATATTTCCGAAACTGTACAGATAAAATGCTATTGAGGATTCATCGGTTAGAAAGTTCTCTCGTTTTACGGTTTCTTTGTTTTTAAATCACAATATCGGTGATTTGCTGAACAAACAATGGTCTTTTGTGCAGACATGTATACAATTCATATATGTAATACAGTACATTATTTGTTTTTGTTCAAACTTTTTTATAGTCCATTATAATTATATATTTCTACGCTGTTCAAACGCCAACAGACGATTAAAATTGTGTAACCTTTTAACTAACATGAAAAGCAGACGTCACTTGCAAACAAAATTCTTGAATAACTCATTGTTTGTCTCAAAAACATAGGTTATGACCCCTTTGGAACGAGCTTGACGAGCTCGTTCCAAAGAGGGATCATAACCTATATTTTTAAAACAAAAAATGAAAAAAATAATTAAAATTATTTGGCGATTTTAGTGAATAGCGCTGGTCGGTTTTGGTCGTCACGTTGGGTGAAGGGTTAAGACTACAAATGCCAACCAGAAGAAGTGAGAGACTTTTGTGTCTAACATTATAATTTTGGGAGTCAACAAGACACAAAGTGATAAGATTTTTTAAGCTTGAGGGTATAAAAACTAAAAAAAACACCCTAAAAACACAGACTGCCTTTTTTATATTGTTTTGAAAAAGTTGACCGCAAGAGTATTCTTTTTTGAAAACTCAACCGATAGGTTACATTTATCTGGGAAATATTTTACATCATTGTTGACTCTTTATTTTTTTTTGGGGGGGGGGGGGGTGGGGGCTGGGGGAGGGTTAATGACACTTTAGACAGCCAAGGCCACGTCGTGTCGAATATTGTTGGCTGCGATACAGGCAGCCACACACACTGGATCACAAATCCAATATATTTATAGGTTATTACCCCCATGTGTGTTTCCGAGATGGTGTTTTGAAGTCTCGACCTCGCCACTGGATCATATATCGACTCGTCCTAACGAGGTCGTCGATATATGCCCAGAGACGAGGTAGAGACTTCAATACACCATCTCGGAAACTCACTTGATGGTAATAACCCATTTATCTTACAATATTCCCCTTTTATTAACTTGATCGCATATATTTTGACAATCATTCAGCGTCTATGAATTGATTTCCTATAAATAAAGATCATGAGGTCATGTTATTACGTTCTTGAGCGGTGCCTGACGTAATCCCCATTCATTGTTTCACTTGTACTTTTACAGCCGTGCCGATGTTTAGAGTAGTAATATGTCGGCTGTGTTTCTTTGTATTATTTTTCGGGTTTAATTCACGGTCGACCTAAATAAAAATGTCATATGTCATCATAACAAAAAATGATTTGGTCTCATTTATTCCGCTGGGTTGGTGATTTATTTATCATTTAATTACTGTTAACAAAATCTTTGCCTCCACTTGTGTAACCATTTTCTGATGAGTGCAGAAAAAAGAACGTTCCCTTTCTGAATCGGGTGATCGCACGTGTGGTTGCTACCCTCAATACAGATTTGTATTTTGTCTGGACGTTTTTACTAGTTCTGGTGGAAATACGTTGTTGTTGTAAGATAAATATCCTATCGCGAAAGAATGTTTCATGATGAGCAAGTGACCGTCTTAGCGATCGATTCAGACTCCCGCGCTGTGTCCTTGGGTAAGACACTTAACCCCGATTGTTCATGAGGGACGATGACGCCGTGTACTAAGGCGTACTGCACGTCGATGGTGCGCATGTCTTCAACATATCTAACCCTGCCTGTGCTGCAGTGCGGAGTTACGATGTTGGGGAGCTGACAGCTCCTCGTCGTTGCTCGGTAGTTCTCTCCGGGTACTCCGGCTTCCTCCACCCGTAAAACTGTTACAGTCATGATTAGCCATTGTGCATAAGTATGTGACCTTAAACACCAATAAATAAACAAATAATGAGGAGCATAATTCATGATGGTCGAAAAAAGCACAGTGTGAAAAATCCCAAATGACACGACCACTAATCGAATCACTCAGACCATCGGACATTATTAAGGCGGAGAAACGTTAACAATTTTCAGCTTGTAGCCGGGGGGTTACGGATTAAAAATACTAAACAATATAAGCAGAGGCTCAAGTGAGCCTAATTCACTCACCAGAAACCACAAAGAAAAACAGAAATATCTAGTACTGTTTCGGGAGAGGTTTCTGGCAGTTTATGAATAGTTTTTAAAACTTTAAAGAAGTTTCGTGGCTTTTTTTGCTCGAATTCGAGGCAATTACGCCGTAACAACTTCATTATAGTCGAGTTCTGCAATGCTCGCGGAAAACCTGCATGCATAGACAACTGGCCCTCTGGAACAGGTGATGAACGTGGCGCATCTGTATCTGCACAGTGCATGATACTTGTGCTTGTACTGTAACCAAAAAGCGGACTCTTTTGTGATCGGATCACGCCTGCGTCGCGATCCGGTGGAAATGATATTTCCATTTTTCTCCCAATCCAATGTAGAACCATATCTTTCAGAAAAGAAATTCGAGAGCATTGGACGTGAGACGTTATGTTCGTTGTTTTCTGTGATTCGGCCTCCATTACGCGATATTTTCCACTTGAAATCTCGCCTTTCTAGTGTATAAGAGTGCCCCGACCCGATCGCAATTGATCGAGAATAAATACAACTTGTAACTACCCTGTACGAATACTTTTGCTCCGGAAGACAGAAGCTCGGGTTGATAACTGCTGAGCTGATGCAAATCCCGCAGGTGTGTTTTAGCATGGGATTCTCTCTTTAAGATTATACAACTCCCACTCTGCGCACGCGTAGAATAAATATTCATACTGGCCATAGTTTGAGTGTAAGAATTGGCAAGGTCTACAACTTTCACTGTATTTTAGTTATTTATCTGTGTAGGTGTTTGGAATTATATTCGTTCCAACTTTTTGAGGAACGTGTGTTTTGAGGGTGAGAGATAGTCATGTGGTCTATGGCTAGTTCTAACCCAACAACTATCTTGTGGAAGAGGATCATCCTTCGCATGCCCGAGGCTAGTGGGTGGGTGGGCGAAGGGTGTCCCCTTGACACTGACTGTCGGTCGGCAAATTTTATTATCCGTTGGAAAAATTGTTGGTCCCTCAAACGCCAATATTTTCTCTAACTGCTAATTTGAAAGAGAGTTGACCATTTGGCGAAACAACAATTTTTATTAGGCAAAAATATCCTTGTGTTTCAAACATTATTTGTACGAAGGCGCTCGCTACAAGAACATGACAGTCGACTAGTCATCCACACGAAAATTGTTCGTGTATCATTATTATCTTAAAGAATTACTTTCGTCAAACGAAAGTAATTCTTTAAAATAATAATAATAAACGAATATTTCCGACCTGTATAGTTTATTATTGTTTTTAAAAAGTTTATTGACTTATAGGTTTCAAGTTCGTACCGACGGTCAATGACCCGGGAACACTTTCGAAAATTTGAACTCTCGCTACACCATGTCTAAAAAATTCGGGATCTTAGTTTCGGGCCGGAGCCTCGGACTTTTCTCGACTGCAGATTTTGTAGGTTTAACTCTTCGGGTATTTTGGTGAGGCAATCTCTTGATTTCGAATCGTTTTTTATGAATCTTACGACTCCCGATTACCTACAGGGGGGCACGATGACGCTGTGTACTGAGGCGTACTGCACGTCGATGGTGCGCATGTCTTCAACCAATCTAACCCTGCCTGTGCTGCGGTGCTGTGTTCAGAGTTACGATGTTGGGGAGCTGACAGCTGCTCGTCGTTGCTCGGTGGTTCTCTCCGGGTACTCCGGCTTCCTCCACCTGTAAAACTGTCACGGTCACGATTAGCCATTGTGCATAAGTATGTGACCTTAAAACACCAATAAATAAATAAATAAATAAATAAATAAATATCTTACGACTCGTTTTTATAGTTTGTTCTAACTTATTGATGTCTTTAATTTGGTGAGGTACCAAACTACGGCTCGACATTGCTTTACTGGTCGTACCTTGGCTATGTTTGCCAGCTTCATTTGCACTCGATGGGACCTCATCTAATATGTCGAGTCAAGAATTCAGGGTGCATCTGGCTTTCATAGCAACGTTTGAGATGCATGTTATCCACCAGTAGTCATGTGAAAATGGAAGGGCAAGATATTGAATTTCTGACGACGATTTCAAGATGTGGTTGTGGAACTGGGACAGGTGCGATGAGCTCTGTATAATGCCCACAATGTAACATTTCCTGGAATCAAAATACTTCTGTCATCTATCTACAGGTGCACGGCTAAGGGGGCGTTTCGGTGTGGACACCCCCTTTAAATTCTCCAGTCGGGACATTTTCGTCAGAATTGAAGTCTTGGATATCAGTTCTCTCTTGCCTAATCATGTAAGTAGTATAGCATGTACCCGGATACCCGGAGTTTTGCCGGTGCAACTAGTGTTAAATTCCCACAGGAACTGGCGCTTTGCCGGTGCAGAATTTCGGCACCATTCGGACAGCATCCGGCATGTGGTGTACGTATTGCATGTACAGTATGCTAAGGTATGTATAGTGATATACGTACACACAGTGCAGGGGATGTGATGGAAAACTGAAGAGGAAGGTGAGTTTTCTTGAAAGTTTTTCTCCTCGAAACGGTTGACGTTGCTATTGACGTCTTGACGTGATGGTACTCACGCGACATCATAGAGATGTTGACCACTGATGTTGTTCACTATACAATCTGACATAACGTTGTTAGGTCGGGGCTGTCGGACTTCTCGTAAAGGGGTGGGTGATATGGTAGTAGTGGAATATATCCATGTAGGTATACTATTAGCCCTTGGGCCTTCATAATATCCTATGTCTGCTATAGCTAGGTCAAGCAGTATTGTTGGGATGGGAGTCATGTATGGTCTCCCAGTGCAGTGTTGCGAGATAGTCCTTATTGGTTTAGATTGGCAGTATAGGATGAATGGTCTGTTGGCCTATTACCCCCTTAGTACTATTTACCTACCGAATCATTTGTATTATCTTATGGCTGGTATTGGTAGTTCGTAATGCTAGGTCTGGCAGTATTATAATCATTTGTTTAGAACGGGGGCACAGGACGCACGGTATATAGCCATGTAGGTCCCCTGTTAGTCCTTGGTATTATTAACCAAACGATTGCTTTGTATTATTATGACTGGTATAGGTACTACGTTATGGCAAGTCAAGGGGTATTGTGGGATGGAGGTGGGGGTAATGCCTGGTAGTATAGAACGGCAGTATAGTATGGACAATATATACCTCTGTGCTCCCCCCCCCCCCCCCCGAAAACCATTGGTACTACTAATCGACTTGATGCTTTGTGTCATCCCATGACTGGTTTAGGTAGTATGTAATGTGGGACAGACGTTATTGTGGGGTGGGTGGGTGTAATGCATGGTCGCCTAGTGCGGTAGTATAAGAAGTACGCTTTGTACCCCTACAAATGTCAGATTGTATAGTGGACAACAACAGTGATCAACATCTCTATGACGTCGCGTGAGAATCATGACGTCACGACTCCAATAGCAACGTCAACCGTTTCGCGGCGAAAAACTTTCAAGAAAACTCACCTTCCCCTTCAATTTTCCACCACACACCCATAATATATACCCATAGCCCTTTGTTTACGTATATCACTATACATACCTTAGAATGCTATACATGCAATACGTACACCACATGCCGGATGCTGCCTGAATGGTGTCGACATTTTGCACCGGCAAAAGTAGCACCGGCAAAGCTCCGGTTCCTATGGGAATTCAACACTAGTTGCACCGGCAAAGCTCCGGGTAATGGGGGACGATCGGGTACATGCTATACTACTCATGTAGTTTCTTAACCCTTTACCCAGCGTAACGGTCAAAACCGGCCAGCGCTATTCTCAAAAATCGCCAATTAATTTTCTTATTTTTTTCATTTTTTGTCTCAAAAACATAGGTTATAACTTCTCGTTGAAACGAGCTCATCGAGCTCGTTCCAATGAAGGGACATAACCTATGTTTTTGAGACAATACATGAAAAAAATAGTTATTCAAGAAACCTTTTTTGCAAGTGTAGTCTGCTTTTTATGTTAGGTAGAGGGTTAAAAGACTGGATTTGAGTTTTGGTCTTGTAGCACACACAGAGTCTGCCATAAAAATTGACGTCTGTAGTACACGATTCGGGCTGTTGGGAACCCATCAGAACAAATTATTGAGCACAGTACGGTACATGTTAATTAAATAAGATTCGCCATGACTTGTACATGGATATTTTAGTTATTCGCTAAAAAACTAGGAAGTGCAGAGTTTTTAACTATAATCCCACCAACTGATATTTTAACTACCTCATCGAGGCATGCCTTCGACGAAGGCATGATTTGGTGATGGAGTTGAAATATTAGTTAATTAGGACTACAGACAATAAACGGGTTTACTCTCCACCCAGTCGGTCCCTGCCACCAAATAATACATAACCGTGTCATAAGAATCCTCAAATCCGAAGATGAGGATTCGAGGTACGATATATACTACTCAAAGTTTGCTAAGCACCAAGTATATCCAAAGACCTGTTTTACGTTTTAGTTGAAATATTGTGATGAAAAGTGTATTTATTTTTTATTTAATTATATCTTTAATGATTTAAAAATTAAGATTTAAGATTTTATTTGTGTTTGACATTATTTTTTAGCTTTTGAATACCATAACCATGGAAAATGGATATTATTGGTAAAAGAGGAAATTTTTTGCCAAAATGTTGACGGACCGAAAAGGTATGGGTTCAATATCGAGTTTGAGACCCATTACTGTTAATTACAGCTTGACAACGCCTTCGCATGCTCCCGTCAGGTTCCTGGTGGTCCTTTGTGGGATGTTGTTCCATTCTTGGACCAGCATGGCACCAAGCTCCTGGACACTTCTTGGCTGGACTGGACGTGCTGAAATTGCAAGCTGCAACTCATTCCAGACATGTTCGATTGGATTGAGGTCAGGGGATCTTGCTGGCCAGTCCATACGCTCAATCCCCTCCCTCTGTCGGTACTCACCAACAGCATGGGCAACATGAGGACGGACATTATCGTCCATCAGAATGAATCTATCACCCACTGCACCAGCATACAATCTAACGTGGACATCCAGGATCTCATCAATATACCGCTGTGCAGTCAATGTACCACGTTCAAGGACACAGAGCTCTGTACGTCCATCCCTGCTGATGCCACCCCAGACCATGATTGACCCTCCACCATAGCGGTCATGTTTAGCAATGTTGGCCGCATGGAATCGCTCTCCTGGTCTTCTCCATACCTTAGAACGACTATCTGCGTGGTCTAGGCAGTACCTTGACTCATCTGTAAAAAGGACAGGTCGCCAATCTTCTGTGGTCCATCCAACGTGGGCCATGCCCCATTCATATCATGCCTGACGGTGGTTCTAGGACAGCGGAATGCGAAGACATGGTCTTCTCGATCGGTGACCACCTTCGTGCAACCTTGCCCGGATAGTCTGCGTCGAAACATTTACCCAGGATGCATTCTAAAGATCACTGCGAAGCTGGTTGCTGAGGCAAAGCGGTTCCTATGGGCCTGAATGATCAAAAACCGGTCTTCAGCTGCATATGTTGCCCTGTCTCTGCCACCACCCACTGGTGTGCCATACTGCTGAAATCTTGCCCAGGCTCTGGTGACCACCGTATGGTGCACACCAAAGGCTTCACCAACCTGACGATGGGTAGCCCCTTGCTCCACCATCCCTACAGCCCGCCACATTTCTGCTTCAGACAAATGTCTTCTTACATTTGCGTTTGCCATATTCAATCATTAAATCACAAGGGTTTGTGTTGAAATGAGGACTGAATACCCTACACATGTCATGTACATGTAGATAGTACACAAAAACATCATGAAAATCAAGGGGTACATGCTTTCCATGACTGTCAGGAAAAGTCTACCTGTCAAGAGAGCTAATGTAAATACTGGGGGCCATCTCAATACATTCCTCAATCACATCCACCAAAAATGTCGCAAATATGTCACAAGCAAATTTCACAATGATGTCTCAAATATCTGGTGCTTAGCAAACTTTGAGTAGTGTATTCTAGGAATTTCCTCAAAGCCCTCACGGCCCCATACGATGAAAAAGGAGTGCCGAAGGCCAGGCGTTGGTTTGAAGTGTCGAGTGCTTGAAGTCGATGTGCCATCAAATGTGGCAATCCTATACCCAGATAAGTATACGCGCAATGATATCCCGCGGGAACCCCGGGATGTGAAGCAGTACCTGTTCCCTACGGTAAACAGGCTCTGTTTTACTGGTAAAATAGGACCCGGTCACCAAAGCTTGGGAGGTGCAGACCCTCTCTGAAATGGGCAACATGGCTTATTAACGCTCACTCCCTGGTCTTGAGTTGATACTTATGTTTGGTCATAATTAGCCATCGTGCAAAAATATATGACCTTAAACACCAATAAAAAAATATAATTTGACCAATGATAGATTATACCTCACTGATGGAATTTCTCATGGGCATCATGGCCTCAACTCGGTGTTTGAGGATACTTTTATGACATGGTGATGTGCTATTTGAGGATATCGTTTGGGGGAAGAAACTGGCTCATGGTTTCTATGTCTGTTTCTACGTTCTCTAACACACTGCACACCTTCTACCGTTACTTCTATTTTCTACCCCTACTACTAGCCTACTATTTGCCAAGTAACTAACTACTATCTGCAATCCCTGCTGCTATTGAGACCTACCAATCCTTTGCGTGTCCCTTAATACTACTACTATATACCCACGTTTCATATCACTATCAAACGTGGCTTTTACTGCTACCAGCAGTTGAATTCAGTCTATGGATAAGAATGCGTTTGCTGACTTATCGATAATCACCATCATCTATCCTATGATAATCACCTACTTGTAGTCACCCAATACTATAGTATTCCACCAGCCTTACAGTCTTCTACGATTACTACCGTCTTGTAGCAGTACTTCAGGACTGCTAGCTTTCTCAGATCACAACCTCCTCCCTCGACGAAGTCTTAGAATGCCCATAAGACTAATACTCTACTACGATACTAGAAACCAACCATACACCCCAAAACTTCATGACCTAGCATTCGGAACTACCCACGGGTAGTACAAACCGTACTTACGGATAAAAATGACACCAGGGGTTAGTATCGTACAGTGTATATACTACCATACTAGACAACAAAACATACCCCACCGCACTGCAAGAATAGTAGAACAAGGTACATATAATACGCACTATATTGCCATACTAGACAACCATGCATGCGCCACAGCACTGCATGACCTAGCATTACACACCACCTATACCAGCTGCGGCCATCAAAAGACCTTCGATTGGTAGTGATACTAAGGGTTTAGGATAGACATGTGGAGGTACAGACAGTCCCTCCTATACAACTGTACCAGACAACTAAGCATAACACTGAATGACTAAGCATTACGTACAACTCATACCAACTGTAGGACAATATAATTCCTTAGGTAGATTAGTGGTACTATTTATTTATTTATTTACTTATTTATTGTTGTTTAAGGTCACATATTTCTGCACAATGGCTAATCATGACCACGACAGTTTTACGGGTGGAGGAAGCCGGAGTACCCGGAGTGAACCACCGAGCAACTGTCAGCTCCCCAACATACTAACTCCACACAAGCAGGGTTAGCATTGATTGAAGACACGTGCACCATCGACGTGCAGTACGCCTTAGTACACAACGCCACCGTGCCCTCACGTGGGCAATAGGGGTGAAGTGTCTTGCTCAAGGACACAACGCGGTTGCCGCAGGTGGGATTCGAACCGAGGGCCTCTCGGCTTGCATCCTGCACCTCTACCTACTGAGCCACCGCGCCCCATTAGTGGTACTAAGGGATAACAGCAGGCATACAGGTGTATATAATGCCATACTATACTACCGTTCTAACCCACCAAACATTACCTCGTAACGCCGCATGGTCCAGTATTGCGCACTGTGTATAAGAATCCCAAATGGTAAAATGCATTCGATGGTTTAATAGTATCAAGGACTAACTGTATACTAACAGGTGTACAGACCGTACATCCTGTAGTATCGCACTGGAAAACCATGTATCACCCCATTCCACCCACCCCACCCCCAAATTACCGCTTGGCCTAGCATTGCACACTACCTCTACCAACTGTAGAACAGTAAAACGAACATGAGTGGCTCAGTAGTACTAATGTCTAACACTGAGCCAACGGGATTACAGACCGTTCAGCCTCTACTACTACACAAGACCTTACCCCATTACTTCCACAATACCGCCTGACATTGCATTACGTACCACCTATACCAGCCATGGGATAATACAAAGTATTCGGTAGGTTAATAGTACCTAACAGGGGACTAACAAGGGTACAGACCGTTCACCCTGTACTACCGCACCAGACAACCATGCATTACCCCACCCCATCCCCACCCCCACCCCCACACTATTGCTTGGCGTAGCATTACGTACTGACTTTGCCAACTGTAGGACAGTATAGCGACTTAAGTGAATCAATAGTACTGAGGGCTAGCTATAGACCAACGCAGCTAAAGACTGTACACCCTATATTGCTGCACTAGACAACCATGAATTGCACCACAATACGGCCTGGCCTGACCTGGCCTAGCATTGCGTGCTACCTGTACCAGCTGTAGTATAATACAAAGCATCCGATAGGTAAATTGTAATAGAATAATGCAAAACATTCTGTAGGAAAGTAGTACTAAAGGTTAAGAGACCAACAGGGGTTTATATCGGTCTTACTATACTACAACATCAGTCCAGTTCGATAATCCCGACATGCCCTGCCCCGACCAACGTAAGGTCGGATTGTACAGTAGACATCAACAGCGGTCAACGTCTCTGTGGAGTTGCGTGCGCATCATGTCGTAACGAAGTCATTAGCAACGTCAGCCGTTTCGCGGGAAAAGCTTTCAAGAAACCCACCTTCCCCATCAATTTTCCACAACATACCCATAGTATATACCCAAAGTAATCTATATACTTAGCAATACATACCATTCTGTATATGTAGTGGGTATGCTACTTGCCAGACCCACTGAGATTGAATGTGAGACATCTCATGTCGGCTCAACTAAAGCTTCGCTTTCTATGGGAATATAACACTGCGACATCAAAACTCCGAATAACGAGGGGCGATAGGGTACCTGATATACTACGTGTGTTGTTCTGTGTCGATGGCTCTATAGAGAAGGAAATTATTGCCAAGTCGATTTGCGTATTCTTGCTTGATGCCTGCGAGCAGATCTGGTGTTGTTATGAGCTGCGTGACACACGACAGCCAAATCTAAATCCGTCAGTGACACAGGAAATTAGCATCATGTTTTCCACAGGTGATTTAATAAATTAATTTTTGCATTGTATGTTTATGAGAAGATCCGCGCCTGTATTAGTGATTTATTACGAGGACTATACACTCAAGCTGGGCGAATGATTAGCCATGTCTTCATTCATCTGCATAATTTAGAAGTTTAATGCACGAATTTACTCAGCAAGTGCCTTGTCTGGATCTGAGAGTACAGATGGTTCAGTCTTTTATTGCATTGTTGCTTCACTGTGGTGTCTGTTTTGTGATTTCATTTGCATAACCGTAAAAAGGAGATTTTCACGAAGATAATACCCGGAAATTAAACGGAAAGTCAGATGGCTGAGGAGAAAGAAAGTCGGGTAAAAACTCTGAGATGTGAAAAAGTAAAGAGCGATCGGGGGAACACTCTAGTCTCTAGTAACCATACGGCCAAATCCCCTTACCAGACACGGAGAGTGGGAATAATTATTGTTAATCATTACTGAAATGCAGATCTTCAATTCGCCAACCTCAAATGAAAAGGTTTTTTTCGATATCCTCATTTCTATTCAACAAGAATGGCGTTTGAGTGGCGCCAGTTTCCAAGACATTTCGAATAATTCTTGGCCTCTTTCTTTGTCTATTCTTTCTTTATGACTAACGTTTCCGACATAATTCAAAGGTAAGCCATGCCACAGTTCTTCGATGAACTGTGATGCCGCCGATGCGCCTGCATGGGTCCACTGTGCTTCTCAAGGTTATTTTAAATAAGCACTTTAATTCTAACGAAATATCGTTGTTTACACCACATTCTACAATACCAGGACGAAATAGTGGTGATTGATGAATAATTAAAAGAGAGTGAAACAAGGTTGATCCTTACGGGCATCACCAATAAAACTCAGCGTCAGAAAGCATGTAACATGCCGATCCGTTGTGCTGAGCAGGGGCCGTGCTCTCTTTGTCCAATACAATCTAGTGCTTTAGGCATTCCATTATTGTCTTAAAAAAGAAAGAACGACGCACAGCTGATCATTGACACGCACAAGTCGAAACATCGCAGGAATGAATCGATGTCACACGTTTTTAGAAAAGTAGTCGTGCTTCTGTCACTTATGAAATATGGAATACGTTTGTGCTGGGACATATTGGGGCCGTCAGCAAGTGCACGAGTATACACAAAAACTAACAGAAAGAGAGACAATAACGTAAGACAGATGTTTGGATGCATGTTAAAAATGCTTATTGGTGTCTGACAAGCTAGACGTGAATGTGTAATGTGGTCAGGCGCCTAGTCAGGATTCTATATACAGTACGTGGAGAGTTGATTGTGACTAAACCACAAACAATGTTTCAGCCAATGGACCTCCGGGTTTTTTCAAATTTTGTACATATCGACAAAAAAACACAAACAATGTTTCAGCCAATGGACCTCCGGGTTTAACCCGGAGGTCCATTGGCTGAAACTTTGCTGGTGCTGGTTATGCTTTGTAACAAATTTGCAACTATTGCTCAGGTGGAACTTCCACTCTGCGGGTGATTTAGTGATAATGCACTCTCCACGTACTGTATATACATTTTTTCGACTATGAATTCAACCGATTCATTCTGGTTTGACAAAGATCATTGAGCGATGTCAAAAAAGATTGAATTGGTTAAATTCCTAGCTGCATTATGGGAAAAAGTTGCCACTTAAAATTTCTGTATATTTTCAGATCAGGGTAAGTGGGTTAACAAACTAAGAAACTGTTGCCACGAAAATATTTCATTTATATAGCCGTTTGATCACTTTTATGTTGAAAATGGACAATACTTTTTATCGCTTAGTTTATGTCGAACGTGATTAAAAAATATAAATAGAGGATATATACACTGTGTTAGTGAATATCGGGAATTATCTCATGATATATGGACCTGAAAGTTTTGTATGTAAAATAACACTTTCAGGTCCATACGAATTTTTCTTTTATTTAACGCTACGAGACATTTTAATGCGCAATATTCAGCCCAATTCGACTGCAAACAGTTTCAAGACAATAACAAAAGGTTGATGATAGTTCCTTCAAGGCAACGTTCAGGGTGACGTCATGCGCCGAAGGGTGACGTCATTTAGGAAGCTGAAGAAAAAATTCATCGTGTGGACCTGAAAGTATTATTTTTCGCGAGCGCTTGCGCAATATTCAGACCAATTCGACTGCAAACAGTTTCAAGACAATAACAAAAAGCTGCTGATAGTTCCTTCAAGGCGACGTTCAAGGTGACCTCGTGTGCCGAAGCTTAACGCCATTTAGGAAGCTACTAAAAAAATTCATCGTGTGGACCTGAAAGTATTATTTTTCACTCGCGCAAGAGCTCGCGAAAAATAAAACTTTCAGGCCCATACTCATGAGGTAATTCCCTATATGCACTAAAATAGCGTAGATTTTCTTTTTATTATACGCTACGTGACATTTTAATGCGCAATATTAAGCACAATTCGACTGAAAACAGTTTCAAGGCAATAACTAAAAGCTGATGATAGTTCCTTCAAGGCGACGTTCAAGGTGACGTCATGCGCCGAATCGTAACGTCATTTAGGAAGCTACAGAAAAAATTCATCGTGTGGATCTGAAAGTATTATTTTTCGCGAGCGCTTGTGCAATATTTAGACCAATTTAACTGCAAACAGTTTCGAGACAATAACAAAAAGCTGCTGATAGTTCCTTCAAGGCAACGTTCAAAGTGACGTCGTGTGCCGAAGCGTAACGCCATTTAGGAAGCAACTGAAAAAATTGAACGTGTGAACCTGAAAGTATCATTTTTCACTCGCGTAAGAGCTCGTGAAAAATAAAACTTTCATGTCCACACTCATGAGGTAATTCCCTATATGCACTAAAATAGCGTAGATTTTCTTTTTATTATACGCTACGTGACATTTTAATGCGCAATATTCAGCACAATTCGACTGAAAACCGTTTCAAGGCAATAACTAAAAGCTGCTGATAGTTCCCCCAAGGCGACGTTCAAGGTGACGTCGTGTGCTGAAGCGTAACGCAATTTAGGAAGCTACTGAAAAAATATATCGCGTGGACCTGAAAGTATTATTTTTCACGCGCGCAAGAGCTCGCGAAAAATAAACATTTCAGGTCCACACTCGTGAGATAATTCCCGACACTGACTAAAATAGAGTAGATTTTCTTTTTTTTTATTAAATTCTACGAGACATTTTATTGCACAATATTTTAGCCCAATTCGACCCAAAACGCGTACGTTTAAAAACAATCACAAAGATCAGCTGATCGTCCCTTCAAGGCGACGTCATGCGCCGAAGCGTGACGTCATTTAGGAAGCTTCTGAGGAATATTTCTCAATATCTATCGAGTCGATAGATATCGAGAAATATCCTTTAGATAATATGCGATAATTCACAGGCTAGCATACAATAAAAATGATTATTTTGAATTTGTTAAACGCTTTGTAACTTTAATACTGAGATATTTTTTGTTACTGCAGCGAATGAAGATTACTAAATATGATCAAGCGATATACAAAAGAGGATATCTAGTTTTTTTGAGTGGATACCGAAAATTATCTCATGAGTGACAGAGACAAATATTTATTTTAAATAACCATTTGTCTCGGTCAAAAACACTAGACTTTCTTTTTATTATACGTTTTTTTTTTATAAGAATCTGATAATTCCACTCATTTCAACCTTGAATTAGTGCATGAAAGTAAACAGCGCGTTGAATCATTGATACGCAAGAAGTGATTTGATCGATACTCGGAACAGGTAGCATCTTGCAGTCTGATTCAGCTCGCGTGTTTCTAGTCCAAACATAGCCTGAAAATTCTGTAATATAAGTTTTTGGTTTGGTACGTCCTTGGAAAGGACGTACCAAACCCAAAACTTATATTACGGACTTTCAGGCCATGTTTGGACGAGCGGGTTTCATGAATCAATTCAAGGTGATTACCTGTTGAATTATTGCTGGAAATGATGGTTATCCACTTAAAAACGCTAGATTTACTTTTCATTATACGTTTTTAGAACAAATTGATCATTTCCAGTGATAATTTGACTCGTATTCATTTTGAAGTGGTGCTTTGAAATCCGTCAGTTTGATTGATACCGTGAAAGTGAAAATTTCTATATCTTCACAGTGGGGGATACGATTTCTATTTTCTAAAAAAATTTCGATAATCTATCGTTCAGCGTATAATAATATCGTTTATTTCACTCCCTAAATTATAAACTGAATAGATAATAATCCCCAGGTAATGAAACTCTTTCTAATAAATCTACTCAAAAGATATATGCTTCTGTTTATTGTCAAATCGTTAACTGGACAGTGTTTTACGTGCTTTGTCTGGCTGTTTTAGGATTGTGACGGATTATCTCACTTTCAACATGTTGTTTCAATGACAAAAATCTTTATTCACGGATTCTGTTACAGCCCGCTGTCCCCTAGCAAAATTGTCGTTGGCTGCCCATTGTTTTGTTCTTATTTGTACACTCAAGTTATTTTATTTGTTTTGTTTTTTCATTTATTTTTATATTTATTACCTTGTATGTATTTTGCTAATTTGTATTAAAAACGCATCGGCGTACATATGCTGAGACATTGACTAAAGGGAGTTCTAAATTAAATGCTAAAACTGAATTCATTCCGCTGTTGTATCTCTGTACATAACGCTATTCCTGTGTACGTTGAAAAGTGAAGGACAGATAATGTTCCCATTTCTGTATAGGCCTACTGTTTTGTATTTGTAGGCCTGTATTTTTGCACAGTTATTTTTTATTACTATGTTCGAGATTGTTCCCAGATTAGTGCATTTCTTGAATTCAAGTTTGCAATAAATAATTAATGACAGCACTGTTTTCCTCTTACTTTTTCAATTCAAATGTAAATACCATCCGCCGTATCTCACCTGACAGCTAATATCACCAAATCCAATTATCACATTTCAGTGGGCCGCGAAAAATTCGCCTGTCACTCACCAGTGAATCTAGTTTTCGGAGTTATCTCCCTCCTTGGAATCATTTCTGGCGTTGGTTTTATGAAGATAATGTTGGTCTAAACTCTCCTCTTTCTCTTTTAAATATTGATGGAAAAATTAGGGGACACATGCACTCTATGGCACTCCGGTTTCTGCTTCCCTGCCTATGCATTAATTCCACCCAGGCACGTCCATATTTTTTTTAACCTCCCTCAATATTCTTTTACGAATCTCTTTAATCCTTTACCTAACATGAAAAGCAGACGACACTTGCAAAAAAAATTCTTGAATAACTATATTTTTTCATTTTTTGTCTCAAAAACATAGGTTATGAACCCTCATTGGAACGAGCTCGACGAGCTCGTTCCAATGAGGGGTCATAACCTATGTTTTTGAGACAAAAAATGAAAAAATAATTAAAATTAATAGGCGTTTTTTGAGAATAGCTTTGGCCGGTTTTGGCCGTTACGTTGGGTAAAGGGTTAATTATCTCTCTTGTTTTGCATTGGACAAATTTTCCGTCCTTGGACGGAAAGTTAACTAGTAGTACTGGTAGTATGTACACCCCCTCCCGCGATGGGTGCATTAGTATGGCAGATTTAACGCCCTAAATACAAAAAATGTACATCACCCAATTTGGGTTAACCTGCCGAAGCTGTTTATTTACTTGGTTGCGTCCACAAAAGGAATATGCGAATCTTTACCACTGCCCCGTCAGACTTCAATGTTTTCTCAGCGGTTTATTGCCACAGGTGCAGCTACAGAATTCGTCCAATAATATCTTGGTTTTCACACTTGAAATACACAGTAATTAGATGTGGGAAAGCTACCGTGTGGCCTGAAAACCCACGAATTAATGGCAAATTACAAAAGCAACATTCAACATTGGGACACAGCAAGCTCCATGCTTGAATACCTGATTGAACAAGCTTAACGTGAGTAACTACGGCGCCTAAAATACATAACTATGCGCAGAGACGTACAATTGAAGATATTGAGCTGGCAGGCGCCCAGCCACACGTCCCAACAAAAAAGTGTGCAATTCTTGATATTTAAAAAAAATTTAATTTTTCGAAGTCAGAAATTTAGACAAGTTCGCATTCAGGTCGACGTCACCAAAGGTCAACATGGATGTAAGTCCACTGTAGGTGTTAATTTTAACTATTGAAATCCAATTGCTGGCATGTTCTTCACGGTTGGTGTTTCAAGCTAAAATTTATGTTACAGGCTTTTCATAAATAGTAGAATAGGTAATCATGGTATAAAAACTGTTGTCAGAACATTCGAATGTGTTCACGATGCTTTTAATAACAATGAGAAAAAGCAAAGTAAACAACAAACAAAAACAAACGTTCATTAAAAAAAGCAAGTAAGAAAATGTATAAGATGAATTAAGCTTTGCTCAAATTCAAGGCAATCAATTACAATGAAAACCCAAAATCAGTATGGAGCAAACTGAAAACAATATATAAAGCAAATAAAACATAAAGGGAAAATATCTGGTCTCCATTCTTGATACATTGAAAGCAAAGCTGAAGTTTTGGACAGAAAGAAAAAGAAAATGGGAAACTAGAAATAAATTATTTAACCCTTTACCTAATATGAAAAGCAGACGACACTTGCAAAAAAAAAAATATTGAATAATTAATTTTTTTCATTTTTTGTCTCAAAAACATAGGTTATGACCCCTCGTTGGAACGAGCTCGACGAGCTCGTTCCAACGAGGGGTCATAACCTGTGTTTTTGAGACAAAAAATGAAAATATTTGAAAATTAATTGACGATTTTTGAGAATAGCGCTGGCCGGTTTTGGCCGTTACGTTGGGTAAAGGGTTAACAAAACAAATTGATTAAACACAATGAAAAACAGTTTTTCAGACAGTTAAAACAGACGGGAAAGATGACCAAAGGCTCACCATAGAATCCAACGAAGAGTTTTGAGCATAACTATGGTCGGTTCTGGACATGTGTAACTTTGAGGATCCATGGGTAGATGGCTAGATAAATATAACGCTGCCATGGATGGAAAAAACAGTACCTCTATGCAAATTATCTAAAAGGCCAAATCACAGCTCTAGGCATATGTGGAATGAAAAATCGGTATAGGAAATTATTTTCCCGTGTCCTCCCCAGCTAGTCAGATGCTTCAATGTGATGCGCACATGAAATGAGGCAGATTGCTTCCTCGGAGGACAAACAATACTCCTTCAAAAGAAAGGTGGCTTCACAGATCAGAAAAAATGCACCCTCTTTTTCGTTTAAATGCGCAATATCACTGATTTAAAATGGCGTCCCTTATGATTCGGTGAAATCAAACTCGAGTGGGAAACATATCTTGCAGTAATTCAAAGAAAAGAAATGTTTATTGTACTTTTAAATTCAATCATCTGGGATATTTCAGCTGGTCAGAAAAGCGAACCATATGTTCGCTTTTCCTACCAACTCAAATAGTCCAAACGAGTGAATCCAAACATAAGCGATGGACTATTTAAGAAGGCTAGACTGGTTCCAAGTCAAGCCATGACAGCCGTAACAAATTTGACTAGTTTCTTGTGAGCTTGGTGAACATATCATATTTATTCTTCTCCTTCCCAACGCTGGAGATTTCAAGCATCCTGCTCTCGTTGTTGACATCAGCAAATAAAAGT
This sequence comes from Pictodentalium vernedei, assembly GCA_031216915.1. Lineage (NCBI taxonomy): Eukaryota > Metazoa > Mollusca > Scaphopoda > Dentaliida > Dentaliidae > Pictodentalium > Pictodentalium vernedei. The sequence goes on along the minus strand of CM062293.1, from coordinate 254,677,661 downwards.
CAGTATTTTTGGTCCATGGATGTTTGATCTTCACATCCACCCCCCCCCCCTCCAGATTGTGGTAGAGAGTATGGTTGTATTATCAGAATTTAACATATTTAATAGAATAAATCATAGAAATATTATAAATATTTTATGGAAGATGTCACAAGACTTTGTCATCCCCCAACAATACACAGCTACCTACGATTATGGTTAACATTTAACCTTCAATGACATCAATTGGAAGAGACCATTTTCATCATTTTGGGGTACACCAATTAATATTTTCAACGTGCAGCCAACGGGCTGCACGTTGAAAATATTGATTGCCTACCCACACATTCACCCTATCGGCTCTCCTACTTAATGAAATTATGACGTATCATGTTCATGGGCCGGAAAAACAGCCTCTCGGGTTCAACATTAGGTTAAACGTACGGACTTCTGCGATAAAACTCACCATCACAGATCTTGTAATATGCTGAACCGTTGTACTGGGTAGTGTTTGTAGAATATTCATCTAACACCGCCCAGTGCATTTGGCATTTTCTGTCTGTCTTCAAAAAGAAGAATGATGCACACCCGGCAGTAGAAGTGCATAAATCCGAACATCGCAGCAACGAGTGGGCTGCCAAAGTCTTTAGTAATGCTGTCGAGCTTCTTTTATCCGTGAAGTATGATAACCGTTTTCCATGGCAGACCTGGAGATTCGCAGCCTCTGCACTAGTATATGAAAGAAGTAATAGCACGAAACATAACAACGCAGGACGCATCTCAAGACGAATGTTGGGTGCGTTGTTTTTGCCGCTGGCGAGAAGTGGACCTGGGTTGTTTTGTCCCCTGTATTTGCTCTGGACGAAACGCTTCAGATTGCAGTTTATCTTTTTAGTTATTTCCAGTTTGGTTAGTTGAGATTTCACTGAACAGCATTGTATCGACTCCTACTGCCAAGAGTTACTGTCACGATTTCTGTTTGAATGTACCGACCGCAAAATCGACGAAAGGTTTTGCCATTAAAAGACAATGAGCTGTTAGTGACAAAATATTTCTCGCAGCGTAGGTTTCGCTGTACACATTGTAGAACAAAACGCCTGTTATCGCGCATACAGACACGGCAGAAGATCAATTCAGTCAGTTTGCAAGGTTCCAATATCAGTTTTAACCATTAGCTGCGGTAACGAACAGCCGATCGGGGTGGGGGGATACCCACCCATTACTTTTCCCCTTCGGGACATTTTCGTCTGGATTGGACTTAGATATCGATTCCCTCTTGCTAGTAATCATGTACTTGATTACGAGACAAGATTTAATACTTATAAGACTTGTGCCCTGCACACGGTCGGTCAGCCAAATGGGGGGTCTATGGAGCCCGATTCTAGCAATTAGAGGCCCAGCATGATCAATTTAGAGCATTAATACACAGAACGACACAGGCGTGTGTCGTTATGTGTTTATTGACGCTTTCACGTCTATAAAACACTTGTTAGAAGAACACTCGACAATTCATTTGACAGCTATCAACAAAAAACAACACATTTTATAGCCAACCAAATTTGCGAGGGGAACCCGTGTTACTATTTCGTCCCACGAGTTCCAATGTGTTCTATGTGCCTACTGGCACATAGAACATATTGGAACTCAGGAGACGATTTTCAGAAAATTTCAGTGAAATTTCGCTTCTATTTAAAAATAGTCCGTCAACGATTTCCGTTCCGCACATATGTGCGGAACAGCTTTTCATTTTCCTCATGGTTTCGTGTTGCTGTAGATGGGGATTTTATAGAACAGGGGTGTAATAAAAGAGGTTATTAGTTACTACTAAGTGTATATTTTAGTTATCTATAAATAAATTTTCAAGAAGTCTTGAGGCATAAATTTAAAGAAACTATCGAGTGACTAATATTCCAACTACATCATCAATGCATGCCTTCGATGAAGACACGCGTTCATTGTGCAGTTGGGATATTTTATCAGCCGAGACTTGAGCCAGTACAGTTGTGCCGGCAGGGCCTCTTTACTTTTTCAAATCACATATTTTAATCTCCCCCCTCCAGACATTTTGTGAGAAACATTACTCTGAGGGGTATTTTATTAACATTTGTCTATTATTATTATTATTACTTTGCCTAACACGAATAGAGGTCGTCAATTGCTAAAGCAATTCTGAAATACCTAAATGTTTCATGTTTTGCCCTCGAAAGCATATCTTATGTCCCCCTCACTGCAACGAGTTCTCTCCAACGAGGGGTCAGAAGCTATGTTTTGAGGGAAAAAAATAGGAAAAAAATAATACTTCCTCCACACCACTCACACATACACACTTTCATTGTAGCTTCGTCGCCAAAGGTTTTTTACCCTATATACAAACGTGATTCCGCGATGGTAGTAATGTGCTGATCCATGTTATACTTGTCGAGTGGGATCGCGGTGGGTTATTGGTTAGAGGATTGGACTTTCACCCAAAAGATCAATGATTCGATCCTGAATTGAATAGCAGTAGTAAGCAGAGTTTACTCGTCCTCTTCCAGTAAATTAGGTCTAGACCTCGCTAAAGCTCGGCCCAGACCTAATGTACTGAACTCGTTTTGTAAATTTTGATATAAACGGGGAATTCGTTGGAGATCCCCTGTTTCTTGAATAATTCAAAATGTTCATTTTTATGTCGAGAACATAAGGTCGTTCTACAATGAGGTGCCATAAGTTACATAATGTTTCCTTAAATATTATTTCAGCATCGTTCGACTGCAATACACACACCAACAATACACAACTATGTACGATTATGTCAAACATTTAACCCTTTGAACCCTGGTGGTATCTTCAATGTCACTTCAATTCCATCAATTGGAAGAGTCCATTTTTATCATTTTGGGGTAAACCAATTAATATTTTCAACGTGCAGCCATCGTAATATATTGATTGTCTATCGCACACATTCACTTATCGGTTATCTTACTTGATGAAATTATGACGTATCATGTTCCTGGGTCGGAAAAAAGGCCTCTCGGGTTCAAAGGGTGAACATTAGGTTGAACGTACGGACTTCTGCGATAGATCTTGTAATATGCTGAACCGTTGTGCTGGGTAGTGACTGTAGAATATTCATCAAACACCGTCCAGTGCATTTGGCATTTTCTGTCTGCCTTCAAAAAGAAGAATGATGCACACCCGGCAGTAGAAGTGCATAAATCCGAACATCGCAGCAACGAGTGGGTTGCCAAAGTCTGTAGTAATGCTGTCGAGCTTCGTTTATCTGTGAAGTATGGTAAAGCTCGGTCCAGACCTAATTTACTCAACTCGTTTTGTAAATTTTGACATAAACTGGGAATTCGTTGGAGATCCTCTGTTTCTTGAATAACTCAAAATGTTCATTTTTTATGTCGAGAACATGAGGTCGTTCTCCAATGAGGTGCCATAAGCTACATGATGTTTCCTTAAATATTATTTCAGCATCGTTCGACTGCAATACCAACACCTGACACTGGCCCCCTGGAAACTCTCCCAGAAAGCTTTCCACGGAACAGTGTCAGGTACTGGTATTGATTCAGAGGCAGTTATTCATTGAAAACACTGGGGTAGCAGATAAAATAATGAACTACTTATCTTGTGTTTCACTTCCTTCTCTGTATAAACTTTCCTCAATTATTACAAATGAAGAGTTCATTTCGGTTTTCAATGTTTCTACTTTAATCCCAGCAGGAAGCTATTCTAGAAAGCTTCTCTTGGAACAGGGTCGGATACTGGTATTAGTTCGGTAGGTACATGAATAAATCGAAATTTCCAAAACAGCAAGGCATCCTAGGCCCCTATGGGTGGCAAGTATCGATTCGGTTGATAAAAATCAGTCTTACACCTCAACAGCTCATCCTCAATTCATGTCAGAGACAACTATTGATTCAAAATACGTTGGTATTATCCGAAATAATTAACCATTTACCTACACTCTAAAATCAGTTGGGTTAAAAATCAACCCAAATCAACTGGGTTGAGTGAATATCAACCCAATTCAACAGGGACCGACTTGAGCATTTAAAAATAAGAGCCAGACTTGCAGCCTACTTTTGAAATCAAGAAACCAGATTTACTTCTTAAACGGTTGAGTGATAAATTATAGTTGACTGTCAAAATGTGTTCCTGTGTTTTTCCATGTTACAATTGATGGGAGAGTGCCTAGGCACTCTCCCATCAATTGTAAGAAGGCAAATCAACATAGATAATATAATTTAAATTCAGAGATAATATGAAGTACATTTATAGAAGATGAAGTCTTCAAGTTGTAGCCCCTACTCTGGCTTTTCACACCGCATAAAGCTCAAATATAAGCTTCAAGGGCCTACCAGTTAACTGTAGTTATATTACCTTTTGATAGCGATCTTCTTGTAGAAAGTATTCACCTGTATAGGACATACATTTGTGTATTTAATTAATTCTTTTTTGAATGTATTGGGTTCATATTCACTCAACCCAGTTGATTTGGGTTAATTTTTAACCCAACTGATTTTAGAGTGCAACAAATCGATCGCATCTGCTCGCGTAATTTACAAATTAAGCAGTTCAAAAACAATTTTAAATGAAAGTGTCAATGACACTGTAGCTCAACTTGACAAACTTGAACTTGGTAAGTTATAAATGAAATGGCAAAATTGAAGATCACTGGTACCAATGTCATTTTTTTTGCCAGTGGCAACATTTTTTGACAGAAACCGAAGAAAATCGACAGCTCTCATCTAGAGGCCTCCCCAAACAAGCATGCCAGGTTTCAAAGCAATCCGATCATAAATGTGCCCTGTAGGGTGTACAAAAGGGAAATATTGTGGTCTGACTAGACTAAATTCTAAGAACGTTGGCCGTGGCAACGGAAATGAAAGAAAATCGATAGCTCCCATCTAGAGGTCACCCTAAATAAGCATACCAGGTTTCAAAGCAATCTAATCATAAATGTGCCCTGTAGGGTGAGCCAAAGGGAAATATGGTGGTCTGACTCAACTAAGTTCTAAGAATGTGGGCTGCGGCAACATTTTTTGATGGAAATTGAAGAAAATCGATAGCTCCCATCTAGAGGTCACCCCAAACAAGCAGCCAGGTTTCAAAGCAATCCGATCATAAATGTGCCCTGTAGGGTGTGCCAAAGGGAAATATTGAGTCTTCTGACTAAACTAAGTTCTAAGAACGTTGGCCGCGGCAACATTTTTTGACGGAAATTGAAGAAAATCGATAGCTCCCATCTAGAGGTCTCCCCAAACAAACATACCAGGTTTCAAAGCAATCAAATCATAAATGTGCCCTGTAGGGTGTGCCAAAGGGAAATATTGTGGTCTGACTAAACTGAGTTCTAAAAACGTTGGCCGCGGCAACATTTTTTGACGGAAATTGAAGAAAATCGATAGCTCCCATCTAGAGGTCACCCCAAACAAGCATGCCAGGTTTCAAAGCAATCCGATCATAAATGTACCCTGTAGGGTGTGCCAAAGGGAAATATTGAGTCTTCTGACTAAACTAAGTTCTAAAAACGTTGGCCGCGGCAACATTTTTTGACAGAAATTGAAGAAAATCGATAGCTCCCATCTAGAGGTCTCCCCAAACAAGCATACCAGGTTTCAAAGCAATCTGATCATAAATGGGCCCTGTAGGCTGTGCCAAAGGGATATATTGAGGTCTGACTAAACTAAGTTCTACGAACGTTGGCCGTGGTAACATTTTTTGCCGGAAATTGAATAAAATCGATAGCTCCCATCTAGAGGTCACCCTAAATAAGCATACCAGGTTTCAAAGCAATCAAATCATAAATGTGCCCTGTAGGGTGTGCCAAAGGGAAATATTGTGGTTTGACTAAACTAAGTTCTAAGAACGTTGACCGCGGCAACATTTTTTGACAGAAATTGAAGAAAATCGATAGCTCCCATCTCGATGTCACCCCAAACAAGCATGCCAGGTTTCAAAGCAATCTGATAATAAATGTACCCTGTAGGGTGTGCCAAAGGGAAATATTGAGTCTTCTGACTAAACTAAGTTCTAAGAACGTTGGCCGCGGCAACATATTTTGACAGAAATTAAAAAAAATCGATAGCTCCCATCTAGAGGTCTCCCCAAACAAGCATACCAGGTTTCAAAGCAATCTGATCATAAATGTGCCCTGTATGGTGTGCCAAAGGGAAATATTGAGGTCTGACTAAACTAAGTTCTACAAACGTTGGCCGTGGCAACATTTTTTGCCGGAAATTGAATAAAATCCATAGCTCCCATCTAGAGGTCACCCTAAATAAGCATACTAGGTTTCAAAGCAATCAAATCATAAATGTGCCCTGTAGGGTGTGCCAAAGGGAAATATTGTGGTTTGACTAAACTAAGTTCTAAGAACGTTGGCCGCGGCAACATTTTTTGACGGAAATTGAAGAAAATCGATAGCTACCATCTAGACGTCACCCCAAACAAGCATACCAAGTTTCAAAGTAATCTGATCATAAATGCGACCTGTGAGGTGTGCCAAAGGAAATTGTGGACGTACGTACTAACGTACTAACGTACGTACTAACGTACGCACGTACGTACGTACGTACGTACGCCGACGGACGAGAAGTGGTGGCAATAGCTCAGCTTGACTTTGTCAAGTTGAGCTAAAAAACCATACCACGTGACCACTCATTAGAACGAGCTCATCGAGCTCGTTCCAGTGAGGGAGTCACGTGACATAGTTTTGTTGAAATTATTGAAAAGATTGGAAAAAACCCAGTAATTAAAATAATAAATTTGATACTGTATGCGTTGGGTAATGGGTTAATTACTAATCTTGTTTTTCACTTCTATACCTGTTCTGTTCTTCAGAAATTCTATTCAAATGTTACAAATGAAATGTAGAATATGATTTTACTGTAATCGCTGCGGCAGACGCTGATCCCCCGAAACGCTTTTAGTTGGTTTCCGTGGAACTGTGTGGGATGCTGGTATTGATTCGACACGTATAAATCGAATTTCTCAGCAGCCAGGCATTATAAGTCCCTTTTAGAGTAAACATTTACTGCACAGTACAATTATATTTACTGGGCGTCATGGTACTCTTGATCCCTTTCAGAGGCAAGTATTGATTCACAACACTTGTGTAGTAAAAATACAAGCCTCATTTTTCGCTATTTGAAACCAGAGATAACATGATTCGACTAAAATATCCGCATCTGACGTCTCTTCCTGGGAGACTCTTCTAAAAAGCATTCTATGAACAGTGGCAGGTGCTGGTATCAACTCGATACTCAACTTAATATGATTCTACGATTCTACTGAAAAACATGCAGCTGGCACTGACCCCCGGGAAACTCTTTTAATTAAATACTAAGGCCCCACAAAGTAGATCTTCTGTTTCTCAAGTCATTTTTTTTTGTAAACTTGCATGTGGACGGAGTTTTTTTTATTTTATTTTTTATTTTTGTAATTATTTCTTTGCCATCAAAAATTCATGTTCTTGATTTATTTTGTGTTTTAGGTCTCTCATAATCTACAGAATAGCATGGATGGTGGTGTATTTTGTCCCTTGAGTGCAAGAAGGCTTTGCAATGCTAAAACATTGCAAAGCCTTTTTGTACTCAAGGGACAAATTTATCAATTTTATTAACTTGGGTAAAATATCAGATATAAACCATTTAATTTTTATTTTTTCAAGTTTGCATTGGTTATAAAAAAAGAGCATGCAGCAGCCAAAAGGACCATGCGGGAGGGCCGGAGAAACAGATTTTTAACTTTTTTGGCCTAATCTTGTTTTTCTCCTCCGTGACTACGTAGTGACACATTTTTCAACAGATATGCTGCATGATCAAACAATGAGTTCGAAAACTCGAGCGTAGGTTGTTGTGTCAACAGGGACAGACTTGAGCATTATAAAAATAAGAGCCAGACTTACAGCCTACTTTTGAAATCTAGAAACCAGATTTACTTCTTAACCGGTTGAGTGATAAATTATAGTTGATTGTCAAAATGTGTTCATGTGTTTTTCCATGTTACAATTGACGGGACAGTGCCTAGGCACTCTCCCATCAATTGTAAGAAGGCAAATCAACATAGATAATATAATTTAAATTCAGAGATAATATGAAGTACATTTATAGAACATGAAGTCTTCAAGTTGTAGCACCTACTCTGGCTTCACACCGCATAAAGCTCAAATATGAGCTTCAGGGGCCTACCAGTTAACTGTAGTTATATAACTTTTTGATAACGATCTCTTGTAGAAAGTATTCACCTGTGCAGGACATACATGTGTGTATTTAATTAATTCTTTTTTGACATAATTAAAGTTGTTTCTCAAATGAAAAATATTTTTATTACTTATAATAACCAATCCTTTTCACAATAGTTCCTGGTCAAGTGGCCATTGGAGGAAATGGGGTCTTAGAGTTACAAGCCAACTTAGAAGATATTTAAGATTCAGGAGCCAAATAAGAATTTTAGGAGTCAAATTCATATTGGCTACTTACCAGGTCGGTCCCTGTCTGTCAATACACAGACTTCACTACAACACATAATAAAATTATGTGAATGTAAACAATTTAAAAACCCTTGGTCAGTACCATTCCTCCTTCAGCCGCTTCGGTCCATGTCTTCTACTGCAACTATCTTCCAACCCAAGAAATAGCCTTCAGATTGGGATAGAAGAAACCGACAGTCCTGTCAAGACCGCTGAATATATGCCACAAACAGAGACTATGGGAGGTATGTGTACATTTGTTCATATAGTTTATTATTTGAGGGATGGCTGGCAGGTAGAAGACGGCCGCCAACGTTACATCTATATCACAGACTCAATTCATGATCAAGCTGAATGGCGTAAATATAACAACTTTTGCACTTAGATAAGGGCAAATTAATTAATTTATTACTGTCACACCCCCCCCCCACCCCCCGGGGGGGGGGGGGGTGCGTAAAAAAGAAGAAATAGTATTTATCTCATTTAATGTTGTTGCCTTTTGTAAAGCTGTCATCTTTATGTAACATGTTGTCGGGAAAGAACAAACCCTCATCTCCACTGGGCTGACATGATTTATTTCACACCAATTTATATTTGCCAATCCTATTGACTAACCAGCCAATTAGGGATGCGGACCGGACCGCAAAAATCCGGTTCGGACCGCCGTCATTGGACCGGTCCACACATGGCGGTCCGGTACTGGACCGGTTTGCAGACTTTAATACATAGATGTATATCTTGCTTTAGCACTGGGGTTATCTGGTACGGAAGTCCGAAGCTCCAATCACCAGTCAATAGACTCAATGTACACAGTGTCGCAAATGTCTGGTCATCTTGATTGAGATCCCATAACAGCTCGTCAGATACTGATCATACGACAGTGACTACCGAGTACCGCCTCTGTCTTTTGATTCCTCCGACGTCAGAGAATGCCCTGACTGGAACGGCTTGGTTTAGTAACAAACTTACAATCTTCAATCACGACGATGTCACATGGCAAACGTTCACCGACTTGAGTATTGGGGTGTTGGCTGATGCAAGATGGTTCCAAATAAATCATTTGTAATTCTGTAACTCTGCCTACCGGTCGTTTGTTTAAAATATAGCATAACCAGTTTTTTAAAATTTAAAATAATAATAAGGCCTTCTAGAGAGTCGAATGATACTCAATCTTGTGAATCGCCCAGTAATTCTAATACAGCGACAGGTACAGGAACGATACGAAAACACAGGACACGACGGGACTCGTACCTGGCAAAATTATTCTTTCCCAGCATGGGTATCTGTAATCAGAAAAGAATGATGCGGCCGGGAAGGGGGGGGGGGGGGTCTGCCAAAAAAATTCAGACACAGGATAGGCCCAGAAAAAACGTGGAAATGCCACAAATTGTTTCCTGCACTTGAATTCATTCAAAGAATGATGTTCTTATACCTTTAAGATGATTCAAGGTGGTGAATAGAGTATTTTAAACATGCTTTGGAGAGAATGTGGGTTATACACAAGCCCAGAAGAGTCAAAATGTTCTCAGTGAAGATTTGCAAATTCGACAACTAAAGTGGATATTAGAAACATTAACATACACTGATCAAATTTGAATAATCTGCAATTGAGTTTTGTTATGAACAATTTTTTTCAATTCAACCAAACTGACTTATGCAGAATTACCCTACTGAATTCAGCTATAAATATACTTTAACAAAATATGTCTTTACTATATAGTCTTTAGAACCAACTCATTTGAGTTTGCCTGATCCCACAGGTCATCTCTCCACATGTATTATTGTTCAGAAATGTGTCACCCAATATGTACCACTTTATCTCAGCCAAGCTTGGCTCAAATCTACTTACCGGTACCGATTTCAGAGACCCCGGAAATGTGTAGATCAATCAGAGCCCAGTGGGGACATGTTTACTGGAACAAATGGCATAAGTAAGTTTAGCGAGGACCACCCAATGAGACATATTAGTAGCGGCAACATGCGACAATGTCAGTTCGACCATCAAATGTTGCAGAGACTTCTTACATGTTGAACGATTTCCATGCCTAGGCCATGTTTTGAACTCAGTTGGTAATGCATTTCCGTAAGAGCAAGGTCCTGCTTGATGAAATGGAGGCTGTACAACTAGAAACGAAACTAAAGACATTGAGACACATTCAAGATGTATGTACCCGATAGAACTCAATTTAATGTTGTAAAGACTTTTGGAACTTAGAGACATTACAACCACCATTGTAGATAATTCCCTACCACACAGGAATGCTACAAAACCCACTTACTTCCCATTGAAGTTGAGTGGAATCTCGTCTCCGAGCTAATTTCACTACTACGACCATTTTATGATGTGACAGTTTGGAAGAGTTCCTCTTCGTGTGTGATAATATCGGTGCTTGGACCAGCTGTAGCAATGTTAGGGCAACACCTGGAAACGAAAGTAAACGACCCGCCCGGAATCAAGAAATTCAAGAAGCAAGGAAAACTGAAGACGAACAAATACAAAAAAATCAAGTGGACATGAGGTCATATGTGGACCCTCGTTTCCGTGCTTTCGGTCACAAGTTGGAGGCGAGATCGACTATCGAAGCAAAGGTGACATCAGAACTTACGGGGCTGATCGGGTGTGTAAAATCGCGGGCATCAGATACTTGTGGACGTGATTCTGTGGCGCCAGGTGTTGGGGATCAAACAGCACTGACACCATGCGAAGAGAAAGAGATGCTTGGAGCACACCGCGTCACGTAATTCGAGCAATTCAAATATCGCAGTGACAGAAATAAGTAGGTACAATGCCCTGCCGTGCCCTGGGATAAATACTAACCCATTCGATTGGTGGAAGTTACATAAAGATACGCTTCCGTGCATGCCTGAAGTGGTTAAAAAGTTGATTCGAGTAGTGCTACTAGCGTGCCAATTGAGTGCTTGTTCAGTGTTACAGGAGACATTATTACTTCAGTGCGAAATCGTCTATTAACCGTTACAGTAGGTAAGTTATCATTTTTGCCTGATAATATTGGGAAGCGCCACCTGCCCCAACCCCTATGGGAATTGCAACTGCAACTGCGGGAATTGGAAACGTCTCGTCCAAGAAGAAGGATCTGAAAACCTATGGAATGCCTGACTGACAAGGAATACATGTGTATTGTGTTTACTGTTTATGTGGCTCTCGTGTGACAATCAACAATCAACATGATGCAACAAGTTAACAACTGCAAGTGTTTTGGAATTATTTTTCTGTTTATAATTGCACATTGGCAAGTGACCAGTTTACAATAATTATGCATTGCGGATTACACAAATATGAGACGATAGTTGTAGTTTTATTCTGGATGGGGCAAATGGGCAAGTGACGATGTAGTCTACAACATACATTATCGATTACAATAAGTCGTTTAAAAAGTCAGACATTGCCGCTTTAGAGGTTAGATGTTTAGCGGGACACTTTCTAAAACGCGTTTCATACAGCCATCTTCTCTCCCTTGACAGCTTGCATCGAGGACAGAAACAACGATCCTTGATGAAACGAATAAGCGTTTAACAGAAATACCCTCTTTAACCTTTGATCTCTGAAATGACAGTGTCTGAAATTACGAAACCGCTTATACAATTACCATGTTCTCGACATTTGGGCCTATATCTGACACATTTGTGCAATTTGGGTTATACCCGATGTGTCAGATATGGGCCAAAATGTCGAGAACATGGTAGTTCTATAAGTGGTTTCGTAATTCCAATGGGTAACGGTATGCATATTGCTAGTGACAATGACTGATGTCAAACAAGATAGCGAATTAGGAATTACCATGTCAAGCTGTCAACTAACCCTTAGAGGCTCATATACATTTCAATGCACTGAAGATAAGTTGCAAATCGCGATATAACCTATAGTTGGCAATATCTGACTCCAAGTCACTACATCTAATACCGGATACCGGTACGCACACCTGCATGTCGGAAATTGACCAATCTATCTGGGATATGTCAGGTGCCAATGCTAAGAACAAAATATTTTTGTGCAGAAAGACTTGGAGCATTTGCGCTATCTATCTTTAAGTTCTTAACCCAATCATATTCTATATAATAGTATATGATTGGGTTAAGAATTAAAGGATAGATTGTGTAAATGCTCCAAGTCTTTCAACACTAATAACATTTAGTCTGTAGTTCACGTTTCCGCTATCCTCCACATGCTATATGACATATAGCATGTGTAGGAAGCGGGAAACGTGAACTGCAGACTCCACAGTGAGTCACATTCACAAGTTGTAAGCAAATTTATTCGCTCTCTAACTTCTCTTTTATGATGGATTTGAGAAAATATTTCAAAATACACTACACATTTCCAGTGGTTTTTCAGTGTTAAAGCAAATCCTTAGTGCAATTGACAAACTTGGCTCATTGCAACGAACTCTAAGATTTTATACGATGTTTTTGAATTTAAAAAAAAAAAAAAATTAAATCTGAAAGGTGATTTTTGAGAGCAGCTTTGACCAGTTTTGGCCGTTACGTTGGGTGAAGAATTTACGATCATTACTACAGACCACTAACTCGTACAAACCTAATAAAATAAGAATGAATTCACAGAGCATCCAAAATTATCAAGTCTTGTAGTCACGCTGGTATTTCTGATTAAAGTGTCGCCTGCTTCACACTTGACTTGAAACAACTTCTCAGGTTATCAAATCAAATGGTGTTTGCACGCCGAAAGGGGCGCTTTGAGGTTATTCAACGTCTTTCGACCCTTGGGCGGTGTCTATTCTTGTTTCCGATGGCAACAAAGACAGTGGTATGGGAAACGGTTACCGGAGTTTCGATGGCTTTTTCTTCTTCCGGTGGCCGTGTTAGACTGATAGCAAGTGATGCTGGACTGGTAACGAGTGAGACGAGTTCCGGGATGTCATCTGGAAGTCATATCTGTCGTAATCTTGCCAGGAGTTCCTCAGATTGTCCAATGGAGAGTTCTGCCACGACGACGTGTATCTTCTTAATGGACTCCGGCCAGAAAGGAAGAGAAAGATTGTTCAAGAGGTTAGAACAAATTAATAGTCATGCGCAGATGCAATCACTGCACCGTGGGTCCACACACATTTACAAAGACAGAATAGTCGAACGTTTGTGGACATGCAGGGTTGAGGGACGACTGCCCTGTGACAACCAACTCGACTGCCTCTTGGTCTTTTCATTTATCTTTCGTCACGAAACCGATACTTTACAATGAAGCAAGAGTGCTCTCCTGCTAGCATATTGGGGTAGGTGGTTCCGACATCGTTAGAAATAAGCTCTCTTTCTCTCTCCCATATGATTGTCATCGTCAACGTCACTGCCAAAAGCAACAACATCAAGACCAACAAGAGAGTCTAACGACATCCATATCCCCCGCCAACTTTTGTGTTATGATAGGAATAAGCATATGAGGTGGTCAAGACAGATGAAAAGATGGATGAACAAACACCGAGATGGTGAATTGGCTTCATTGGACAAGCATAAATGAACATGCAGTTGCATAGACGCAAGCCATAACCAGAAAAACTTGTCTTCATACCCAATAATGTCACTCAATAAATATCATTTATTTCTTTTATCGCAACTGAACATATCCTCCAAAAAACCTGAATTTTTACAGAAATTCTGAAGAATTCTAAGTACAGAAAGGGCCATAAATCTGGTAAAAAGATGCGGACCAATCTCATTATCCCAGAAATGTCACTCACCAAATATCATTTAATTTCTTTAATCGCAACTTAAGATATCCTCCAAAAACCTGCAGTTTTAGTAAATTCAAAGTCGACAAGAGCTATAACTCTGGAAAAATTATTCGAATCGAAACTTCCTTTCCATATGCACATGTACACATCATACTCACACTGCACACCAAGTTTCGTAAACATCCCATGAAAAATGCAGGGGGAGTTAAGCGGACAAGTATTTATGACGGAAATTTTGCTTTTACCAAAGGCCGTAACCACGCAAAATTCGTCACTTAGAAAATTCCTGACTACATGCACATCTACACTTTACACTTGATACTGATATTTCAGACCAAGTTTCGTAAAACTCCACTGAAAACTGTAGGAGTTAAGAGGACAAAGTTTTTGATGGACGGACGGACACCATTTCAATATCCCCTTCCCGAGTTTGGCGGGGGATAAACAAGCGAAAGCAACGGGTCACCTCCAAGAAAACCTAGAACCATACCACCAAGAGCGCCTTTTAGTCAAACATTGAAACCCGCCGTGGGGGATTGAAATGCAGCCACTGTGAGCCACAAGTGACTGCTTGTCCTTCCCCGAATCAATGCACCAAATGATGTTGATTTTCTGTGGACATTCTGATTTCCCGAGATCAACAGGGCTTATCAGAGACCGATTGAATACTGAACATTATAGGAAATTATAAATCAGGGCTGCTCCTGGCTAATAGTATTGGGGTTGATGGCACCGAAATTTGTCGTTAGAAATAAGCTCGCCATCGTCGCAATCAACAACGCTGCGAAGAACAGGTAACGGCAACGCATTACTTTCAAGACAACCCAAAACCAGACCACTTTAAAGCGTCTACAGGCCCTGAATTAACACAAGAGGCCCCAGGGGGCCTGAGGGCGCTCACCTGACATGGTAGCCTAAATATCAAGCCAGGGAATTGATTTCAACAAGTTGCATCTGCCCCTCCTAAGAAAAACTTTTACCAAATATCCAAAGATTCTGACCAGTGGATCTAAAAAAAAAGATTTTTAAAGAATATTCCTCATATTGAACTAAGTAATAATTCGGGCTCCCACAGGAAGCCCAAATATGAACCCAGGGACTTGGCTTGAACAACTTGAATCTCACCTCCAGAAGGATGCCGTTTTCCAAATATCAAAAGATTCTGACTGGTGGATGTGAAGAAGATGTTTGAAGAATATTCCTCATATTGAAATGAATTGAGCCCAAATATCAACACAGGGACTTGGCTTGAACAAACTTGAATCGTACCCCCCTAAGGATGCTTCATACCAAATATCAAAGCATTCTGACTGCTGGATCTGAAGAAGATTTTTAAAGAAAATTCCTCATTTTGAACTAAGTTATCACCCGGGCTCCCACAGTGAACCCAAATATGAATCCAGGGACTTGGCTTGAACAACTTGAATCTCACCCCCCTAAGGATGCTGCATGCCAAATATCAAAACATTTCGACTACTGAATCTGAAGAAGAAGATTTTTAAAGAAAAAATCCTCATATTGAACTAAGTTATAATTTGAACTCCCACAGTGAGCCCAAATATGGACCCAGGGACATGGCTTGAAAAAACTTGAATCTCACCCCCCTAAGGATGCTGCATACCAAATATCAAAGCATTCCGACTGCTGGACCTGAAGAAGAAGATTTTCAAAGAAAATTCCTCATTTTGAACTAAGTTATAATTCGGACTCCCACAGTGAGCCCAAATATGAACCCAGGGACTTGGCTTGAACAACTTGAATCTCACCCTCCTAAGCATGCTGCATACCAAATATCAAAAGATTCTGATTGGTAGATCTTAAGAAGAAGAGTTTTAAAGAATATTCCTCATTCTGCACTAATTTAAACATTTGGGCTCCCAAAGAGGGCCCAAATATGGACCCATGGATTTGATTTCAATAAACATGTGAAACAATCTTCCAAAGATGTTATATGTGAAATTTAAAAACTTTTGGAGCAGTGGTTTGGGAGAAAGGTAGTCTTAAATGTTTTTCCCATTACCCACAGTGTTAAAGAATGCTGACTCAGCACTTTTTCAAAGTCCCCAAGGAAGTACCTCATGATAAAACCGATAGCAATTTTTTTTTACCATTCCATTCTGTTGGTCCTAAGGAAGCTTCACACCAAATAGGAATTTTCATTGCCGTGTAGTTTTGGGGATATGGGCGTTTTAATTTTTTCTATTTTTTGCTCCTGCGGTTCCCATGGGGTGACGAGAAAAAAAATTGGGCATAAATTAAATACTTATGACCCAATAAGCCCTCATATCAAATTTGGTTCAAATCTGCCTCTCGGTTTGGAAAATAGAAATTTTGGGCGGGGGCAAAAATTCTTGCCCTCCCATAACGAAGGCAAATATAGCTCCGCGAACTTCTCTTGAACAAATCTGAGTCTACACCTCAAAAGGAAGCTGCACACAAAATATCAAGTCTCTGCTACTGCTGGTTCATGAGAAGATTTTTTAAAGATTTAAGCACACTTTTGAGCGTGGCCCTACTGAGGGGCGAGGCAACTTGATTTGAACAAAATCAAATTGCGATGTCATAACAAACTATTATCTCAAATATCAATTCAATTGGTTTGGGAGGAGAAGACGCAAACATCATGTTCACGGACGAAAGACGACAGACGACGGACGATGAGTTATCACTTTTGCCCTCCTGACTGAAAGTCAGGTGAGCTAACAATCGCAAGGGGTGTTAAAAGACAGCCACACAAAGTCGAAGCATGTCTCTCCCCAGGGACCTACAAGTAAAGCAACACAGCCATTGTTCTGGGTTGGGGAAATTTTCATTTTATGAAATCAACTGAACGCACCAGAGATCGACTGAACTAGGAATATGGAAAATACCTCCAACCACCTTACCGTCAAACTTGACCATCGGAAAATTTCTAGACTTTCAGAAAGTTTATGATGTTTTAAAAGAGCAAACTTATCATTATTACGATGTACTTAACCACACGACAATGGACATCATGTTCACAGTTAGTGATAACTCTGCATTTACTCTTGCTTCTGCAAGCACTTGTCCTTTTAGCGCGCAAATTCAGAGGATTCTAGAGTACTAGAACCAACAGAAATTAGAGAACTCAAAGAAATTTTTTTTAGTAAACTTAGACACAATGTTGACAGGCTACTACATAATAGGAGAAGGACACCAGTAGACAGCTACAGTTAAGATACAGGTAACCTTACTCTCCATGAAGCTGAACTGACTATAAACAGCCAGAACCACCTGACCAGCCAGAAGTCAAACTAATGACAACTCCTAGGGCAGGAACAACGGAGGGCACGATGGCAACAACAGGATGAAAAGAAAGAACCAAAACCAGACGTAGGTGGCGTCGTCAGCCTCGTCTTAACCACGCCAAAAAGAAGCTCCCAGCTTCACACAAAGTAGTCGCCACTATACGTAGCAACACTGAGGGAATAACCACCCAAATCCAAGCGCCACTCCAGGGTGCTCCACATCACTAACAAACGCAAAAATAAGAGAAATCCCCAGAGTCATTACTTTTAGGTATTATAAATGCAGAGAACATAATTTGCGTGGACAAATATAAGCGAACCAGGTATAGAGAACGACGTAAAAAACGAAAGGTTGGTAAAACGCTGAGACGGAAAGAATAAGGACCTTATACCATGATCACAGCATCAGTATGACATCAAGTTTATCCAATCATTTATACCTATGTTGCCCACTTTATAGTTCCGCCCCCCCCTCCCTCCAAAGCGTTGGTGTTACTGGGTTATATTTTACTAGTATATCAGAACTTGATTATCACAGTAAACACGTATTGCTCCACTTCCTGAGGTTCCCATTAGACAAAAACTACAATGATCAGGGATGGCTATAAGGACGTAGCTAGGTATTCAGTGGGGGTGTGTGATCAGTTAGCTTTCTAACTGCTGTTTGGGGGTCCCAGCACGACATGCATGAACCCCTGAAATTGATTCTAAGCCCCCCCCCCCCCCGACATAACCCTTTACCTAACACGAAAAGAAGACAACACTTGCAAACAAACGAAACTATTGAATAACTAATTTTTATCATTTTTTTGCTTAAAAAATATAGCTTATGGCCCCTTATTGGAATGAGCTCAACAAGCTCGTTCCACTCAGTTGTCATAAGCTACGTTTTTGAGGCAAAACATGAATAAAAACTAATGAAAATTTAATGTCAGTTTTTGTGAATAGTGATGGCTGGTTCTGACCACACACACACAATGGTCATTTGGTGTAACAAAACAATTCCCTTCCCAGGTTCATCGCTCCATTTTTTTCAATGATTTATACTCAAAGTAAAGCTATAATACACCCCAAATCTGTTCTGGGAGCTTTCAAAATGCAATGAGGGAGTTGGAGGAGTTTGTGAGGAGGTGCCCCTTCCCTATGGGGGCATCTCCTCTCAAATTCACCCATCTCAGGCCTTTGGCCTTCAAGACATGCCCGCTTTGGCATGTCATGGCATGGCTACTTGTGCGAGCAAATGTCCTTTTGCCAGGGTCTGACCCCCTGCCCTAAAGTGCTTCCAGCACCCCTGATCCTACATACCGTAATGATCCATGGCATAAATAAAATGTATTGAAGAACTAAAATTTATAGAATTCTTATAATTGCTGCTCAAGTATTATTTACTGTAAAATAGAATAAACTACTTTGACAGAACATTGTAGTCTTTACAAAGCAGCATAGCAAAAATTTATTGGGATCTGATCATTACTATTTTTCACATAAACATTAAAAATTCAAGTAAAATGGCCATTAATAATACCCTCACTTCTAGTTTTCCACAATGCACCTCTAAATGTGACACATTAAAATCAGTTGTAAGTTTAAGGGACATAACTTGGTTAAAATTGTCGGAGATGGAAAATTTATTTTTGCCATGTTTGAGAAGGTTCTGTTCAATTCATAAATGCAAAAGTAGTTGAACATACAGGAATCTTCTATTCAGATCTATATTAAATATTCTAAGTTGAAGAGATAACTAATAATAGTAGATTAAAGTTTTGGAAATATGTGCATGCTCATTCATTAGTGGTCATGTTTGAGAAGTTCACCTGGTTGAAATTGTGGTAGACCATACACGTGTCCACTTGTTAGGCCAAATGTTTGAGAAGTTTCAATTGATTCATAAATATAGAAGTTGAACACACAACAATCTCATTCAGAAATCCATATTAAAATCTTCTAGGTTGAAGGAGAGATGCACCATTTCCACTTGTAAGTTGTAATGTATGAGAAGTTTCATCAAAATTAGTTGATAAATGTAGGAGGTGTTGCACGCACAAGAATCTCATACAGAAATTGCAATTCAATTTTCCAAGTGGAAGGGGAGATAACCTGGTTAGAATCATCACAGATGGAAAGTTTGTTCACTCATTAGTGGTTATGCAACTCAGTTCATTCAGGCCTGGCAATCTAGAAACTCAAGGAGTGCAAAACAATTGCCCTCCTCAGATTGCTTGGGAGTGCAATTGCACCTGAAATTTTCAATTCAAAAACTTGTATGCTATTTTGGTTATATTCTCTTCAAGGTATTAATATTGTGACGAAAAAATTGTACTATATTCAGAAACATGATGGAAAAATTGGCACACACACCTTCTCATTATTAAAAATGCTGCAATCAATTCTTATGTGACTGTCTTCTCCACTCAAAATCTATTGAATACGACACAAAATGGGTCATGAATTATTGCGAATCAATACATTGACAAATCATCCCCTGACTTCCAGTGTGTTCCCTGTGCCAGTAGGCACAGAGAACACATTGGAACTCGCAGGACGAAATGATAATAGATTTTAAAGGCAGTCCCAAACAGGTCTGGCATTCCAGAAAATCAAGGGGTTCAAAAAATTGCCCTCTTCAATTTTTTGTAGGCGTGCAGTAGGCGTGTAGCACCCCTGCACTCCAAAAGAATGCCATGCCTGTTCATTAATGTAGGAGTTGTGCACACAAGAATCTCATTTGGAAATCCTAATAAATCAGTTGAAGGGAGATAACCTTATTAAATTTGTCAGAGATGAAAAAATTTGAAATATGCACATGTCAACTAGTTTGTCATAGTGTTTGAGAAATTTGATCAAAATCAGTTATCAAAAATCAAACTGTAGGAGGAGCTGCATGTACAAGAATGTTGGATGACGGGATGGACATGCACGGTGACCACAATAGAACCCTCACTTCTTCGAAGTGGGGGTATAATTATTTTATCTCATTTTACCTGACCCTCCTCAGGGAAACATCAAAATAGTGCATCTGAAGAAGATTTTTAAAGAATATTCCGAATATTTCACTAAGTTAAAATTGGGTTCCCAAATATAAACCCAGGGACTTGATTTGAAGAATCTGCCCTCTTAAGGATGCTGAACATCATTTATAAAAAAAATTCTGACTGGTGGATCTGCAGAAAGATATTTTAAAACAATTTTCCTCATATTGAACAAAGTTAAACTTTGGATCCAATATGGATCCCAAATATGAATGCAGGAACTTAATTTGAATGCACTTCAATCTGAATCTCACACAGATGCTGTATACCAAACATCAAAAGATTCTAAATCGTGAGTCTAAATAAGAAGATTCCCAAAGAATTTTCCTCATGTTGCACAAAGTTGTGATTTGGGCTCCCATAATTAGCCCAACCATGAACCCATGGACTTGATTTGAACAAATTTAAATCTGCCCCCATTAAGGATGCTGTATTCTAAGGATAAAGAAATCTGACTTCTGGATTGAAAGACAAAGATCTTTGAAGAATTTTTCCTCATATTACACAATGTTGAATTTCCAGCTTCAACAGGGAACCCAAATATGAACCCAGGGACTTCATTGGATTGGGTGGAGAAGACTCAAACACCACCTTCATGGCACATGATGGATGCCCATCTCAGACAGAAGGTGATGACTATAGCTCCCTGTGACTTTCAGCCAAGTGAATGTGTATGTGGAGATTTTTGTGTGGGGTAGGCAGTCCTATTGACTGAGCGACCACCCTGCATAGACTCACAAATACGTGGGTCACAGGGTTCAAATTTTATTGGGTAGTTTGGCTAAATTGTTCAGGATATCTTGAGCCAAATTCACATTTTGTCAGCCAAAATATTTTTCAAGTGACAGAGTTCTTACACTTGCCAGAAAAAAACTTTCCATACTTTTATCCAGACATTAAAGCCAATTTTCCATAGTGTGTGTTGAGCATTATGTGATTTTAACATTCAAGTAAAACTCTGTTATTTTTCTAAGAATTGTAATGAAAGCCCCCACCCCTGGATTTTTTTAATCTGTTTACATTTGTCTGCAACTATAATTAATTAGTATGCATATCAGCAATTTTTAAAGGGAGAAAGACTGTTAATTTATTGTGGAAAGATGAGGCAAATTTTTGTCTCTTTAATTTGATACTTTAACCCTTTAACAAACACAAAAGGCAGATGACACTTTCAAATAAAATTCTTGAATAACTAATTTTTTGTGTCAAAAATATAGCTTATGACCCCTCAATGAGCTCATTCCAATGAGGGGCCATAAACTATGTTTTTGAGACAAAAAATAAAAAAAAAAATGAAAATTGAATGGCGATTCTGGTGAATAGCGCTGGCTGGTTTGGGGCATTACATTGGGTAAAGGGTTAATAGAATTCATGGTTTACATTAAGCTCTGCATGCTTGTAATACATCATTGCAGACTGCAAAGAGAGAGATTTTTTTCAGATATATTAACGTGGGATGGTTTATTTTGGTGTTTAGGTTACTTGGCATACTTAAGCCATGCTGCCATTTTTCTCACAATTTTATTTTTTTAAAAATTTATTCAGAATCTGGCCAAACCGTTTTTCACACTTAAAAAAAAAAGTAAATCAAAGACAGTGGTGTTTGATTGTTTTGTTTTGTTTCATTTACACTTGGAAAGGTGGCTGCTTAGGCATGCAAATATGTGCGATAATATTTCTTTTTAAAGTGATTAAAATTAATGTTGACTATTATTAAATTTAACCAGTTCTGCTTAGGCTAAACAAAATTAATTGAAGGATTCTCAGGCAGTGGTGCATTCGTTTTTTCTATCTGCTTTCGTCATATTTATTTTGGAGGCAAAATTAAAAATGTATAAAACCATAACTGGGTGTGATTTTAGTGGTATCACATTGCGATTTGTGATGCAATATGTTGTATACATTGATAAAGTATTGATATTCTCTTTGCTAAATGTAACACGATTCTCATATGTATGCACAAAATAGATACGAAAAACAATCACAAGGTGATTTTTTTTTTTGGTCGCTCTCGGGGACATTTTTGTACCTGAACCTCAACGAAGTAGTATCTTAAGTTTAGGGCGACCAAATAAACAAAAAAAAAAATTCCAATGATACTGTATCCTTCAATATAATGAGAAAATGCGAGACAACTCCAAAGGCATTTTGAAGAATGTTTTAGAAATGTTTATCACTCAAGGGACATAACTCTGGTGTCGGACATCACATGAATGTTTGCCAGTGCTCTCAAGAACTCACGTTCATTTTCATGCCAGATCAGCTGTTTTGAGTCAAGTTTACACCTATAAACAAGATATTTATTGGGAAATTAAAATAATTACTTCATTAATAAATGATAATAGTGAGATATTTTATGGAAAATTCAGAAAAAAGAAAGTTATTTTCTGAGAAATTCCAGGTAAATTAAAATTCGGGAACTACAAGGTTCAATAATGATCTAGGATTGTTTTTGTGATAGCGCTCAATAAAATGGAGATAAAAAATAATAAGAGTATAATTTATTTAAAAAACTCTTATTATTTTTTATCTCCATTTTAGTTTTCCTATATTGATTTTGTATTATAGGATCAGCATGAGAAAATATTGATTCAAATTACCTTGCAAATTGTAATGGCAGATTCTGCAGCAAACACTGAGGTTTACTGACTCCGTCTTTTGTGGTGTCCTTAATCCTTTACCTAATGAACTGGTAGCATATGCCTGTTTAATTTACAAACTGAGCAGTTGAAAAACATTTTTTAGTAAGAATTTCAACACAGCAATATTATAATATTTAACCCCTTACCTAACATGAAAAGCAGACGACACTTGCTAACAAAATTCTTGAATAACTAATTTTTTTAGTTTAAACATTTATTTCCAATTATCAGAGAAAAAGACATACAACAGTGAAATATGTGTGGATTCAACAGTAAGCTAGAAGCTTATAAAGGTCGTTTTCACTAATGTTTTTCATTCTTTGTCTCAAAAAAGTAGGTTATGACCTCTCATTGGAACGATCTCAATGAGCTCTTTCCAAAGAGGGGTCATAATCTATGTTTTTGAGACAAAAAAATAATGAAAATTAATTGGCGATTTTTGTGAATAGCACTGGCCAGTTTTGGCCGTTATGTTGGTAAAGGGTTAAAATAATAAATTTTGATATCGTCTGCATTAGATAAAGGGTTAAAGGCCTGAAGAATTCTACTTTATTTGTTGGTCCTTCATAAGGTAAGACCTTGACCTATGAGTGGTGTCTTATGAAGTCATGGCTACCTATATAGGCAGCCAAGACTTCACTGGAAACCACTGCCAAAGTACTGTAACTTCCATCAGCAACACCACCAAAATCCTGTATGTTGGAACATGTGTACTACATGAACATGTAAGATAAAAAACGCACAAAAATGAAACTAGGCCCTTCAGGGTTATACTCTAAAAATATATTTTAATATGAGGTTTATTTTTTTACAATGGAATATGTATTGATTGCACCCACAAGAGTATGGTGTCATCCCAACAGGATGAATGGGTAATATATCCCAACAAGATGATCCCAAGACAAATGCCAACAAAGACGAAAGCATTTTTTTCATTAATTATAGGGGAAATGAATAAAAAAATAAGAAATTAAAAATGTATCTTTATGCAATTTGAGGTACTTTGGGTGATTTTTTTTTACCTTTTTGAGCAGTTATTAATTTTTTTTTTCATCTGTTTTTTAAAGTTTGACTGATAAAGAAAGGTGCAAAAACTTTAACAAACAGCAGCTCATTACAATGCATGGTTCCTTTGTAAACTGAAACTCTTTGTCTGACAGTGAGCCATGTTTGCAGTTCACAATAATAACTAACAAAGAACATATAACAAATATCACTGTCTCGGTAACAATACTTTGTGGTCACTAAATGCAATGCAGACTGTCAGTCAGCCATCTTTATGAATACTCACTTGTGACACTAAAGGTGCAGTTAAAAAAAAAGATATTGCCAATAGCATTAAAAAAACATGGTTGAAAAAAGAGGTTTTTATATAAGGCCACACAAAATAGATCTTCTGTTTCTCAGGCCATTATTTGTAAAATTGCATGTGGGCGAGTGGTTTTTTATTTTATTTTTTATTTCAGTAATTACTTCTTTGCCACAAAAAGTTCATGTTCTTGGTTCAAGTTTAAGGCCTCATAATCTACAGAATAGCATGGGTGATGGTGTATTTCATCCCTGGAGTGCAAGAAGGCTTTGCAATGCTAAAGCATTGCAAAGCCTTCTTGCACTCAAGAGACAAATTCATCAATTTTTTTAACCTGGGTAAAATATCAGACATGAACCATTAAGTTTTTATTTTTTTAAAGTTTAAATTGGCTATAAAAAGATAGCATGTGGCAGCCAAAAGGACCATTTGGGAGGGCCTGAGAAACAGATTTTTTATTTTTTAGGCCTAACTTCTGATATTGATACAGGTCCCAAAAGTTGAAATAATTTCTGGGAAAATAAGCCTTCTTGTATATCGCTTGTCATAATTTCCATCCACATGTAATTTACACTTTATAAAACTGAGAGGATAATTCGCAGTTCAATACTGAACCCTCTCATACCCTATCCTTGATGAATTGAAAAGTTTCCTCATAATTTTATTAAGCATAAGTAACGTGCAAATGGGGAAAAAAAAATTATTATATTATATGGTACAAGATGTAAACTCCTTTATTTTTTGTTAGTCATTTGTGATTTTATTGACTTTTTGAAGCTCGTTTATAATAAATATCTCAAATACATGAGGTTGGTAATGAAAAATAAAAATTCCACTTCAACAAACCTAAAAATAAATGGGTTATATTTAAATAAATTTGTCTTGTTGGGATTACCATTTTTGACATTCATCTTGTTGGGATCCATCTTGTTGGGATCCATCTTGTTGGGGATAAACCAAGGGTATGACAGTACTCCCAAAATTCAAAATTATTTAAGAACTGAAAACTGATTCTTGCAGCAAGAGTATGTGAAAATCAATACCAATTCATGCAAGTCAGGACAAATTTTAATGCCTGCTTGGCCAAAAATAATTCTTGACAGGTATGTTGGTCATGCTTTCATACAATCAACAAACTGATTAACTGACTGTTCCCAGTGCAACAACACCTTTCCCATTCGCCTTTTGACAAATTGCAATGACATAAATTCGCCATTCCATTTCAGTTAGTACTAGGTGAATTGGAAAATGACTGTTTAACCCTTTACCCAACGTAACGGCCAAAACTGGCCAGCGTTATTCTAAAAAATCGTTAACTAATTTTCATTGTTTTTTCATTTTTTGTCTCAAAAACATAGGTCATGACCCCTCGTTGGAACGAGCTCATCAAGCTCGTTCCAATGAGGGGTCATAACCTATGTTTTTGAGACAAACAATTTAAAAAATTAGTTATTCCAAATTTTTTTTGGCAAGTGTCGTCTGCTTTTCATGTTAGGTAAAGGGTTAAAACCCTGCCTACACAAGATAGATCCACTGACTGACCATCACCAAATTTCAATAAGTGTTCAATACATTACCAATGTTAAACAACTGCACTCTGATGTCAAAATGGCAATGTTTTGAGCAGCAAATATTTCGCATGATGCAGTTTCATATTTAACCAAATATACCTTGTTTGACAGAGCTTACTGAGCTCGGTCAAACAAGGTATAATTGGTTACATTCATAGTTCAACAAGAGAAAAACAGAGTGGTTGGAGAAAATTCTCTTGCAGTACCAGAGTGCAAGGTGTTAAAGTTTTTGCTTATTTTCAGCTAGAGAGAATGCAAACATTCATTAGCAGACCTTTGTGTCTTGTACAAACTGTTGAGGTATATTATTGCATGTGGTTTTTCATCTCTAGGTTGCCGTGATTATGAAATTCCATAGTCGATTTATCAGAGCCCAAAATCGATGATTAGTCGACTTTTTTGACCACATTTTTTGAACAAAGGGTCAACTAAAACGAGAAGGCTGAATGGTCCTAAAGGTAGGTATAACCGCGTACATTTCAAATAACATGGTGACATAGTCAACTATCCATCATTCCCACATTATAAGGCTTGGTGAACGTCGGAATGAATGTTTCGTTGACCATATTCTGTTAAGTTGGTCAATCGTCTGCCATACCGTTAAACAGTAATACACCCTGATGCCCGAAATTCAGATGAAACATAACAGTGAGCAGCCAGAAGGAACTAGGCCTGATCTGAGGGAGAGGGATTTTACAACTTACAAGGACTATTCTGCTGGACCCTGTAAGGGCACTAAGGATGTAAAAAGTCACCCCGCTCCCCTTCCATACACACACTCACGATAATTTTTCAATTGTGGGAAACATTGTGATTTTCAGATTTCCAACACGAAAGAGTGACCCAAGGAAGCTAACTCTAGTTTTGTGATGCAAAATACTGAAATTTCATCAAACGCAGCGAGTTTCATTTTGTGTTGGTCAAAATAAAAGATTTATGAGCAAAGAATGGTTATTGGAAACGATGTTGTTTAAAATACGGACATGTTGTTGACATGACGAGAGCAGTAATACTTGAAAATAATTTTCATATTTTCCCCCCAAAAAATCATTAAAGTGGGAGGTAATTATTGCAAACATTTCTGAATCGGACTTAGAAAAATTACGATTTATTTGAGGGGGCCTCCTTTATCTCCATATGGTCTATCACTGTCGTTTATACATCCAGAAAAGTTCCCATCATGTATATACAGCGTGTTCACATTCTGGCAAGGCAGTGGTGTCATTATACATGCGGGGATAAAAAAAAGTCGAAAAAGTCGACTTTCAAATTTAAAGTCGATCAATCGGCACGACCGACGATTAGTCGACTTTTTGCATAATCATGGCAAGCCTATTCATCTCAGCCTAAATTGTTCAGTCGTGTGCTTGAATTCTCACTAGCTCTTTTAAGAATACATTCATTAGCAATTTATTAATTTATTTATTGTGTTTAAGGTCACATACTTATGCACAATGGCTAATCGTGCCCATGACAGTTTTATGGGTGGAGGAAGCTGGAGTACCCGGAGAGAAACACTGAGCATCGATGAGCAACTGTCAGCTCCTCAACATTCTCTGTTCAAGCTCCGCTCAAGCAGGGTTACAGCAGTTGAAGACATGTACACCATCGGTGTGCAGTACGCCTTAGTTCACAGCATCATCATGCCACCATGTAGGCAACCGGGATAGTGTGCCTTACACAAGGACATAATGCAGGTTGTTCCTAACAGGGATCAAACTTGGGACCTTTAGCACAGAAGTCCAACAGTCTACCACTGGGCCACCATGCTCCTATTCATTAGCAATAGAAATTTGATTTATTTCTATATTTAACAGGCATTTGCACATCATTAGGGGCAATATGTGTTGGGCACATGCCACCAATACTGATACCACAGTATTGCTTCTAATTCCGACGGGATCCCTGGGAAGTGAAGCCATGCCTGTATACTGTGGTACACAATTTCAGCTTTACTGGTAAAATAGGATCTGGTAACCAATGTCTGGGTCAGGATGGATGCCCTCTAAAGTGGGCTGCATATGTATAAATGATTGGCTAAACTTGATTCATACCAATGTTGCAGTCATGATATTGCCATAGATGTTGAAGATGACCTTAACCAATAAATAAATATACAAAAATAAATAAATAAACAAATAAATAAATAAATAAATATTGCTTCTCATAAAATATCTGTGCCAACTACATTGGAACCAGCAGTACTTTGCAATGTACTGCACAATGTATATTCAGACAATTCCTTATAATGCAAAAGAATCCATAACTGGGACTGCACAATGTATATTCAGACAATTCCTTATAATGCAATGTACTGCACAATGTATATTCAGACAATTCCTTATAATGCAAAAGAATCCATAACCCCCCACTTAACTACATTTAACTACTCACTTAACTACATCACCAATTGCATAGTAGTGTGTTGCTGTCCACTATACACACTAAATTACTTTTGGAGGTCGAAATTTGGTCAAATGTTTTTTGCCTTATTACAACTTGTAGAAGAGTACCTACACTTAAGCACTCTCCCATAAATTATTGCAAAGCAAATCCACACAAAATTATTCCACTTCAAAGATAATACGAAGAACATCCATAGATCATGAAGCCTTTGAGTTATGATACATGTATCTGCACTTCAGAACAACCCAGAAAATAAGCAGCCTGTCATCTGGAAAATGAGGTCCCCAGAGGGTGAATTTTGTGATGCTACCCTGCATAGCAGGGTAGCATCACTAAGTTTACCCTCTGTGAACCTCAATCTGAATCAGGGTCTCAAAACTAAACAGAAAGAGGTACCAAGATGACAAATTGGCCCTATGTATGGGATAGCATCATCAAATTCCCCCCATGAGGACCTCATTCTGCAAATGTTAGACTGCTTATTTTCAGGCCTGCTTCAGAATGCAGCCCATATATGAGCTTCCAGCACCAACCAGTTAAATTAATCGTTTTTAACAAACCTGGGAAATGACTTCAGATTTTCAAGCACATGTATGTACATGCAAATCATACATTCACCCTTTTAAAAATGTTTTTTGTGTTTCAGCCTTCAATGTATTGACACATCATGATTTTGGTTTTGGAAAAAGTTTCATAAACATTATCATCCACAGAAATGTCACAACAATCATTGCTAACATTATCCATATCCACCAGCTACATGATTTAGTATGAGCCTCCAGTCTATCAGTCTCTACTTTCAAGTTCGTATAATTCTTGTCAGCATGTCTTCCACTGTCTGATATTTTCTGAAATGAGAAATTCAAAACTTATGTGACAAGCATGTGAACGTGATTTTTATCCCTGTTTTTTAAAAAAAAAAAAAATTGGGGGATATAGTCAAAGTCTCCTTCCACAGGTCAGTATGATCATTTTCTCAATTTAACCCTTTGAACCCTCGTTTCCTGGAATGGTATTGCCTTTGTGTACACTTACAGTGAGATCAGTCAGTCCAATATCAATATACAGGAAGGATAAAATAATAACTGCAGTCTGCAGCCGCCTGGCTGCAGACTGCAGTTCTTATTTCATCAACAATGCCCCATGTATAGACCTCTTATAATAAGACAAAAATGGGTCGAAACTATGCCTTGGACCAAAAAATCGGTCTTAAGAGTTCAAAGGATTAAACTGATGAAACTTTCTACAGTTGTTCAGAAGAGTATGTACATCCAGAAAATATCATTTTGAAAATTTTTGCCATCAGATGGCTTCACCAAAGCCACTTGGAAAAGCACTGATTTTGAACTTTTCACTAAAATAATCCCAAACTTTGCAATTCAAACTTCCACAACAGTAAAAGGGGTGTGGAATAGCATCTGTACATTTGTCTGAAGGTTTTGGAATTTCTATGTGGCACTTTGCTGTGCCACATCAGTGTTTACTTTGACAATTTCCGTGGAATGTCTTCTATGGTATGTAATTCAAAACACTTAAACTATGCTCAGATGTTGCAATTGGGTCTGTAGATATGAAAGGTTTTTGATTTTCCATGTGCCAGTTAGCAGTGCCTCTTCAGCCACTTTAGTGATTCGTTAGGACAGTAAATTCTGGCAAAACATTTCTCTGGTATGCCTTTTGAAATGCTAACACTACGTGCAAATGTTGTAACAGGGTCTGTAAATTTGCACAAAGGCTTGGAATTTCCCAAGTGCCATTTGGTTGTGTCACCTGAGAATTTTTTAATGTTTTATTAGACGGTTTCTGGCAAAAGGCTTCTAGGATACGTAATTTGTAATACTACAATTAAGCACATATATTGCACTGGGGTCTGTAGATGTGCACAAAGATTTCAGATCTATCAGGTGCCACTGTTTGTGTTTTCTTAGACCATTTCTGAAAAAAGGCTTCTGGGATATGTAATTTGAAATGCTAAAACTATGCTCCAGCATTGCAATAAGGTCTAGCTGTGCATGAAGACTCATAACTTCCATATGCAACCTGACTGAAGCTCATCTGTCTGGCCTGCACATATTGGGCAAACAACCATGTTGTTTACCTGTCCGTTGTCTAAGATGAAACAGGGTATCTGATTTATCGTTCGCCCAATTTACGAAATGCCGGGCTTATATTTCATCTAAATCTGGGAGAATCCATTTGAATTCTCATGAAAATGGTTGCAAGAATCCATACCTGCTATGAGTGCCCCAGGATTCCATGAGGTCACCATGGTTGAACCCCTGCTGTATACTAATAACATATGTTACCTCTTTTCCCAACACAGCTTTTTTATTTTTAAAACATCATCTAAATTTGATAATTATAAAAAAATGAGCCGGTTCCAATGACAGCCATATTTGTACAATTTTATTGACAAAGTGTCCAGATATTTCAGGTCACGTTAGCCATGTATTGGTTAATTTGCTGCCACTGTGTTAAGTAATGGGTTAAATTGACTCAATTCTTTCACGCGAATACTAGCAGAGGTGCAGCAAGAATCTACATGGATTCTCACTGGTTTTGTCATGCAAACCTTTGCAAGAATTGATTCTCGTCGAAATATAAAACCTCAAATGTCGAGATAAATAGCAGGAAAATTTTCTTGAATTGCTCTCGTTCATTTGCAAACACTTCAAGAAACATGTTTTTTTCATAATGCTAATAAATCTCTTGATGCTAAAATTCTGAGACATAATACACAGTTGGAAAACACTTCCTGAGCTCTTTCCAACATTATACTACTACACAGCATATTGGCTTAATGAAAAGAGCTCAAAAGAATGAGCTGCTGAATTCTGGGTTTCTCATCTCAGATTTTTCACTAGTAATGGGATATGTGTCAGAGTTATTGTACTTTCTGTGCTTAAAATATCTGAACAGAAAAATGGGTTACCTGAAAAACTTATAGGGACAATAAGTCACGATTTTGAAAAAATAAGTTGACCATTTAACAAAACCCAAATTTCCATTATGCAAAAGTATCCTCATGTTTTATATACTATTCAAAAAAAGTAGGGGATATCCAAACTGATGATATTTTCGGAAAATGGTATTGGATATGCATGATTGCACACATCAATGTGTTACCAAATTTAGTGTGGATCATGAATGTCACTGACCCACGAAAACTTTGTACAGGTGTTTTGCACGAGCGCCATGTTAATGTCTGTGGGGTACGTTCTGAAATTTTCATTTGTACTGGACGGGCTTTTTCGGAAGTCTCATCATTCTTTTCTTGGTATAAACTCATTCATCAATAGTTTCTGGTCGAAATGTAACTTTTGAGGTATGCTAAGACTGACACGTGGCGAACGTTTACATGCCGGTTAGCATGTTGGAAGCTGGCAAGAGACAGACTGCAGTGACTCAAATTCTCAATGTTACTCAATCAGTGATTAGCAGGTTGTGGTCACGCTACCGTCAGACAGGAAATGTTGATGACAAACGTCGGTCAGGTCATCCAAGGGCGACAACTGCTAACTAGGATTATTTCATCTGAACCATAGCATTATGTAACTGCCATCAAAGTGGCTCAGAAATTGGACACAGCTGCACCGAGCAACAGACGTGCGAGTCAGTGGCCCGACTATCCGAAATCACCTACACAGCTGGAATTTGTACGCTCGACAACCTCGAATAATTCCACGTTTGACTGAATGTCAAATCGCAGCAAGGCATAATTGGTGAGACAATCGTCGGTGAAGCAACGTCATGTTTTCCGATGAATTGAGGGTTACTCTTGACATCCACGACAGGCAAAACAGAGTGTGGTGGTGGCGGATCGGAACAATATCATGACGTAACCGTTAGGCAGTACGATTGTTTTGGTGGTGGATCAGTTATGGTGTGGGGAAGCATAAAAATGACAAACAGAACAGCATTACATGTCACAGGGAAGTACTACCATGACAACATGTTAGCAGCTCATGTGGTGCCATTTGTGCGATGTCACAGCCGTCAATTCATTTTTCAAGATGACAGTGCAAAAGCACACAGGGCCCCGCTGCAGAGTTACTCCAGGAGCAGAACATCACTACACAGCCTTGGCCAACACTAAGTCCAGACCTTTAACCCTTAAGGGCCAAATTCTGACTTTGATAACTTTTTAATGTAGCAGAACAGGTGACCAACATGCACTCTCTGGGTTAAGTTACATTTCAAGAACCTTGGCAGTTGTTTTTAGGCAAGTCTTGGCTACCAAGAAAGGCAGCCAAGACGTGCCATAAAACAACAGCAAAGCTACAGGATGGAGACTGCCAGAGAGTGGCAAAAATGTATAAAAATCTTCTGGCCCTGATGGAATTCCTTTTTCAGTCACCTTGAATTCTAATTTGTACAAGCCTGATTGTTTAATGTCAATACTTTCATTCAAAACCGGAAAGGTATGTCGGGATACATCATCCTGTGCTTTTTACTCAATCCAGTTGAATGTTGTGCCTTACTGTAAAATAAAGACAAACACAGATTACAAAAAATGCTATATGTGGTAATCCATGGAACTGCCCTCTGGTTTTCCTTGGTATTTGGGATAATTAACAATGCACAGTACCTGCTTTGTAAAAGCTTCCATATCACAGGCTGTAATTCTGGACAAGTGATGTGGATAATGAGAAAATTTAAAAGAAGAAACATTTTTAAAATTGCCACTACCGGTATATGTTTCTTAAAATTGCTGTTCTTGTTACAAGGATATAATTTTTAAAGTATCTTTCCATGTTCTGTATGCTCTGCTGATTACTTAACCCTTTACCTAATATAAAAGGCAGACAACACTGTTAATCAAAATTCTTGAATTTTTGCGTCAAAAAGATAGTTCATGGTCCCCCATTGCAATGAGCCCAACAAGCTAATTCCAATGAGGAGTCATAAGCTATGTTTTTGAGACAAATAATGAAAATTGGTGATTTTTGCTAACAGTGTCGACTGGCATTGGTCCTTACATGGACAAGGGATTAAAGATTAATCAGTTTCATTCTTAGGGATTGACATGACTGAATATATACATTCAATCAAATAAAGTCAGAAAATCATTAACAAATTGATTGATTCCATTTACAGGAGTAAAGTGTTGTTAGACAGAAGCAGGCTTAGATTAAACCTACAACCAGTGGACACAAGTATTGCTGACTTGGTAGGAATAGTGACCCTAGCTGTCGAAAGTGTCATTAAACCCCCAATAAATAAATAATGGTAGCAATATCTCCCACCAGCAAGAATAGAGTTAAAATAAGGAATACCAATGCTTTGTCCCAAAATGATAGAGGAAGACTCACTTTTGTGTCATCTCGAACAATCTTTCCAGCTGCTGCTGCATTTTCCTTCAAATTTCTGGCAAACATTACCATTTCATCAGCTAATTTCTCCTGTATCTGATTATGATG
Organism: Pictodentalium vernedei; assembly: GCA_031216915.1. Lineage (NCBI taxonomy): Eukaryota > Metazoa > Mollusca > Scaphopoda > Dentaliida > Dentaliidae > Pictodentalium > Pictodentalium vernedei. The sequence continues at coordinate 254,643,879 of CM062293.1, read as the reverse complement.
CTGTATTATAGTATCCAAGTCTTCTTCATCATGAGGTTTTCTTTGTCTCAAACCATTCTGCGATTCACCTGTTAGTTGGATTATTTACAAGAGCATAAATTTTAAACCACAAATCTATGTTTCCTCAAGTCAAGCATCATTTAACCCTTTACCTAACATGAAAAGCAAAATAAAATTGGGTTGCCCTAGTCTAGGCCCAGAGGTGTTAGGGTTTGTAGAGTGTAAATCCAGTATTTTTCACGTTGTTTCCTGATGTGTGTGCTCCTTGTGGTTTCTGGGTTGCCTTTTATGACCTCTATAATGCGGACAGAGAGCTCATTGGTAGTGTGATCTATTTTGTTGTAATGATTTGCTACCGGTTTGTCAAGTTGTTTCTTGATGTCATAAAGGTGTTCTTTAATTCTAACCCTTAGCTCTCTTTTGGTTTCTCCGACATATTGTGAATGGCATTTTTTGCATGTTATCATATATATGACCTTTTGGTGATGGCATGTGGCTTGGCTTTTTTGCGCAAAGCGATTTTTTGTTTGTGTACTTTTGAAATATTTTTGTGTGTCCATAATCTTACAGATTATGCATGCCTGGTCATTGCAGGGATCTGCTTCATATGTTAATTTTCCGGCTGCTCCGGGTGTGATTGGTGGATATATCGTTTTTGCCCTGACAAGTAAATCTTTTAAATTTTTATTATGTCGGAAAGCAAGAAGAGGTGTGTGTTTTGCAAAATGTTGGCAGTCAATACTTTCATTTAGTGAAAACCAGTATTTCTGGATAGTCTTCTTGAATAGGTGTATGCCCGTAGGATGGTACATCATGACAAACGGAATTTGGTTGTTGTTGCCTATTATTTTAGTTTTGTTAATGAGATCTGTCCTCTTATTTTCCTCTGCTTTTTGGTAAGCCTGATCGATGATTTTTTGGGGGTATCCTCTTTCTTTGTAATGTTGTTTCATGTTTTGGCATTGGTTTTCAAAATCTTCTGTGTCAGAGCAGATTTTCCAAATCCTTAAAAATTGTCCATATGAGGTCGTTAACAACCGATTTTTCAGTAAAATACGCACTTAAAAAATTAAGGGCACAACAGTTGTCCACCAAAAAATATGGCAAACAAATTATCCGGCAACAATGGCCCAACAACTAAAATAGTCAGTACAATTATCCGCCGAAAAAGATCAGTGGATAAATTATTCGACAACAAACACTTGGAGCGGTACACTTATCCACCACAAAAACATATAAATAGAGCTGGAGAAGCCGACAACTACATGAAACTCTTTTAAACCACTGAAGAGACTAACATAGTCAAAACCGGTCTGGTTAATACAGAGAATCTATCTTCCTGAGGTCACTCTTCCAACCACAAGTTTTATTAACATGAAAAGCAGACAACACTTGCAAACAAAATTCTGGAATAACTGATTTTTTTCATTCTTTGTCTCAAAAACATAGGTTATGACCCCTCACTGGAATGTGCTTGACAAGCTTGTTCCAAAGAGGGGTCATAACCAAGGTTTTTGAGATGAAAAATGAAAATTAATTGACAATTTTTGAGAGTCGCGCTGGCTGGTTTTGGTTGTTACATTGGGTAAACATCTTAGTGGGCAACTACAGGAATATTCTGATCCCATTTCAGGGATTGTTTGGGGGGTCTACAGGGGCAGAATATAGGACCTTTCACCATGGCATTTTGGCATGATTTTTCCAAATTCAGACCCCAAATTTCCCAATCTCAGTCCTCATTCAAATAAAAATTTAATTTTTCTTCAACTCTTGAAGGTATAATTTTGACTTTCATCATTTTTTACTGCAACAAAACAGGTGCCTCAACAGGCAGTTTTTATATACATTTGCAAGTTACATCCCAAGAATCTTCTCAGTTGATTCTAGCAAGTCTTGGCTGCTTACACAGGCAGCAAAGGCTTGCCTAGACACAACTGCAAACACATAGAATGTAGACTACAGAATAAATATCTTCATCATATAATAGTACCGGTGTGCCACGATATCTTCCCCCCTGGATATCTATTCCCCGGGGGGAAGATAACCTAGGTTATCTTCCCCCCCCCCCACCCTGGATATCTTCCCCCCCACCTCAAAAATAAAATATAAAAAGAACTGAACAAAAAGATAAAGATAAGAACATATATTTATGGAATTTTCATTGAAATTAACATAGAACCTTTCCGAACATGTGGATGGGGTTTGGGTGGGGGAGATGTCCAACCTGCATATCATCTTCCCCCTCACCCATCCAAAAAACATTAAAATTTTTTAGTAAATTTTGTTTCTTAACATACCTACCACAATTGTTTACAATTGGCTGTAACATAAGTGCAAGCCCTACTACGGAACTAACTCAAGCTTTTAGAATCTTTTCCAAACGAGTTGGAAAAGTACTAGAGTGCAAAAGCACGAAAAAGATCGAAAAAAGGGTCGAGCGAGACCAGCGCTCGAAATTACAGGTACTCTCTCTGCACACCTCTTGCGTTTACCGAGCGCATGCGCAACAACCGTGACATCAATTCCGTATTTCCGCCAACGAGAAGTTTGTGATTTAGCGGGGAGGCATCGATATCAAAGATATCCCCAAGGAGGGTGGGCCTCCGGTAAACAATTGTGGTAGGTATGTTAAGAAACAAAATTTACTAAAAAATTTTAATTTCTTTTCAACCTACTCACAATTGTTTACAATTGGCTGAATAAACAATAGGAGGAGGTGAATCACATAACCAATACCAACAAGAGTAGAGGAACGAAAGCAAGAGGCCTCTTCAAAGAAAAGTGCCGAATAAGTTAGGAGAGAAAAAGATTACGACCGATGCACTGCTTTCCCACATAAGAGAAAGTATCAGACAGCATAGACCGATAGCCCTTAATCGTAATAGGCTGGAGGCCCTTGGAGTCAAAAAGAAAAACCAGAAAATCCGCAATTTGAGCAATTGACGGATCACGGTAATTCACATTGTGATCTGCATACCAGCGGCAGAAAACCTTCCACTTGGCAGCATAAGTCATGCCAGTGGAATGTCGTCGCGATGCAGAAATGCACTCCACTGATCGTCTCGAAAAACCTCTACGTCGGAGACTGGACCTGATTAAAGACAGGCGTGAAGGGACAGGCTCGCCAGGTTGTTGTGATACTTCCTGGGACGACCCTGTGAAAAAAGATCGCGACGTAGAGGTAGACGAATCGGCCGATCGGCCAATAGAGGCTGCAGCAGATTGATCCACACCCTCTGTGGAGACAGGGGTGTGATCAGAATGATCCTGCAACTGCAAGCACGAATCTTCGCTAATACTTGAGGAAGAATCGGTGCAGGAGGAAAGGCATAGCCGATCCAACCTGTCCAGTCCAGAGACAGAGCGTCTACTGCAAATGCCAGAGGATCTGGACAAGGGGAGACAAAGGTCTCTACCTGATGATTCTAGCGAGTAGCGAAAAGGTCGACCTCAGGACAGCCCCACTGCTCGCAAATCGCCTGAAACACCGACCGATGTAGCATCCATTCGGTTGGAAGGACACTGCCGCGTCGGGACAGGGAGTCTGCTAGGACGTTGAGACGCCCGGGAATGTGTCGAATGGACACCCTAGCGTTCACATCCCGTGCCAACAGAAGAAGATCCCGAGACAGCCGATGCATGGGAATCGAATGTGTGCCTCCTTGATTCCGTATGTAGGCCACTACTGTCGAATTGTCCGAAAGAAGTAGGACAACATGGTCCAACAGATGAGGGATCCAAAGCCGAAAACTCAACAGAAGAGCAAGGAGCTCCTTCTGGTTGATATGAAGGCGCACCTGCTCGCTGTCCCACTCTCTGTGAGTAGACAGGCCGAGAGGATCCAACGTCGCACCCCAGCCCCGTTTGCTGGCATCCGCAGTAAGGATGCGATCGGCCAAAGGAAGATCCAACGGAACACCCTGTGTGAGCCAGGGAATATCTGCCCAAGTGCGGAGGTGACAAAGCAGGGACCGAGGAATAGTGAGTTCCAGGTCCAGCGGATCTACATTCGGACGCCAATGATCCAACAGGAAGTGTTGGAGAGGTCGGACAAACAAGCGACCGAGCGGAATGAGATCTGTCACCGAACCGCAAAGGCCCAGCATCCGAAGGAAAGTCCTGGCCGAGACCGAGGAAGATTGAAGCAGGTTCCGAGTCAAGGTGGAAAGAATCGTCGCCCCAGCCTGGGGGACCGACACAACATTGTGAAGAGTGTCGAAATCCATCCCCAAATGATGGAATCGCTGAGAAGGAAGAAGATCCGACTTCTCGCGATTGACTCTGAAACCCAGCGATGCTAGTAGGCAAAGAAACTGCCGGACATTGAACTCCAGAACAGCAGCATCGTGGTGCCGTTGGAGGATGTCGTCTAGGTAGGCTGACGAAGTCACTGCCGACTGAGTGCGGTGGAAAGCAAGCACATGTGACATCAGTCAGGTGAAGGCCCAAGGAGCAAGGTTCAAACAGAACGGGAGAGCTCTGAATTGAAAAACTCGATCCCGAAACGAGAACCGAAGGTACTTCCGTGAAGCCAGATAAGTGCATACATGGAAGTAGGCATCCTTCAGGTCGATACTGGCCGCAAAATCGCCCTGATGAACTGAACGTCGAACCGACCGGAAAGTCTCCATACTGAAACGAGGAGCTATTATGTACTCGTTCAGGGTACTCAGATCGATAACAGGACGATATTGGCCGTTTTTCTTCGGCACCAAGAAAAGTCTCGAGTAAAACCCCGGTGAAAGGGTGTTCCTGACCACCTCGATCGCCCCTTTGGAGAGGAGATTGTCGATCTCCTGCACCAGAAGGTCCCGACGCAGAGAATCGGAAGGGACCTGAGTCGGAAGGGGCACCCAAGATAAACTGGGGTGCCGATGGAAGGACAGTCGCAGACCGGATTGAATGACTTCGAGGACCCAAGAGTCCGACGTTATCTCTGTCCAACGATCGTAAAACAGCGACAGCCTTCCCCCGACTGGAGGCGAATCAAGGTGAGAACCTTCACTTGTGGCCTAAACGAGGCCCCCGAGAGGAGAAACCACCTCGGGAAGTGACAGAGTCCTGAGACTTTCCAGCCTGAAGCTGCCAGCGAGCCTGGCCACGTCGGCGCTTCTTATGAGCAGAAGGAGCAGACGGAGCCGAAGGCGTAGCCGACGTCGCCGACGAGGCAGACGCAGCAGCACATTTGGCGGGCCTGGAACGACCCCCACCCGCAGCAGCAGGTTGGTCAAGCTGTCTCAGCAAAAGCTGGTCCTTCGAATGACGAATAACTTCGCCATGAACAGCTTCCACGGAACCATGGAACAACTGAGGTCCCACCAAAGAGGCAGACCTCAGAACAGCACGTTGCTCAGAAGGAAGGGATGGTAAAGAATCCAACACCGCATCCCGGCGTGCCAGCTCCAAATTAGCCGTGTTACAGGCGGTGAGCGTGTGTCAAGTTCATAAGAGACTGTGACAAAACGCGAAAAGGCGCCTGAGCGTCATCAAACTCCCTTGGTGGAAAATATTTAGCCAGAGCAGCGACGACATGGTCCGCGAGAGATAACATACCCAGCATCTCTCGGGACAGGCCCACCATAGACTCAACTACCGACATCGGGAGAACTGCCGACTTAGGCTTAGTCAACCCGAGAGAAGAAGAATCCTCATCCACAGTAGTCATCCCTTGGAAGACTGGTGGAGAGACGGAATCGTACACACGAAACCGCGATGGAGGCAGAAAGGCATCAGCTCGAGAACAGAAGGAACCCTTGAGGGCCTAAGAACGCATTTTGGCGTCTAAGCCCTGGAAGGACTCGACAACCTGAGCCGATTGCAGAGGACGCAAAGCCCCGGAGCTAGAAGGCTCAACAGGGTTACGGTGCTCCACAGTGGACCGCGGCCGGACGGTCACAGAAGGCTGGTCGGAAGGTTGAACGTCCGGCAATAAGCCGAAGATGAAATCCAAAGCCTGCCCCAAGACTGACGAGGGGGGCCCATCACCTTCAAGATACTAGTCATCCTCCGTAGCAGAGGAGACGTAGCCCAACTCGGACTGACCAGCAGAAACCTCCTGTGAATACTGTGCAGTATCCAAGGGGCCAGGCGAGACATCTCGGCGACCGACCAAAGGAGGTTGTGCCTCAGGAGGCACAGGGAGGCCAACTTGAGGGTTGCCAGAAAGCAACCGGGTGAGCGCCAAAACGGCCTGGCGCAGGTCACCCTGAGAATCCGTCGCAGCAGAATCGCCCGACGGAGTGTCCTCCCAATGGACCCTTCTGGTAGAAGAACCCAAATCCTCAGAAGAGACCGACGTCAAACGGCGATCGGCAGACAGAATAGGGACACGGTGAGAAGACACCGTAGGATAGTCCCGATTGTGACGCCCAGGGGCCATCACTGACCTCTGCGAAACAGAAGGTCCTGTCTGCAAATCCTCTAAAGAGACCGACGGCGCACGTCGATCGGTAGCTGGACCTAGGACACGGTGAGAAGACACCGGAGGATTGTCCCAAGAATGACAGGAACCTGTCATTGGCCTCTGCGCAGCAGACGGCCCCAACTGCCTATCCTCTGAGACCGACGGCAAGCATCGATCGACACCCAGACTCGGAACACAGTGAGGAATCACCGGAGGAAGGTTCCGAGAGTGACAGCTAACAGGGGCTGTCACTGACCGCTGCCGAACAGCAGGCCCTGGATGCCAACGTCCCAACACCATCCCGCTAGGCGGCACACTAGCAGGGGAAGGTGGAACAATAAACGATTCACTCGAGGGACGAGGAATTGCTGCCGAAGCGACCGGCCGGCTCAACTGACTAGGAGCAAACCTAGCCAGATGAGACGGAGCAGACAGCAAACCCGCACAGCCCCGCCGCGAGGCTGGGGGAGGCTGAGAACACACAGACACACCAGCAGATACAGCCTTGGTTCCCCGAGACTGTAGACCATCCCCAGAGGAGATGGAAGAGCCACCATCAGACAGAATAGGATCTGGAGTAGCAACTTCCTCAACAACAGCCGACGGTGTAGGAGGCGGATCGGAGAGGGTCACCGAGCTGACCTCGGAAAAGCTCTCAACGAAAACAGACGCCTCAATAGTGACATCAGAAGACAAAGAGACCACGGTCTCCTCGTCAGATATCACTGAACTAACACTGCCAACAGTTGCAGAGGAACTCGCCACAGAAGGCAGATCCGAATCCTGTGTGACAGAGTCACCACGTGCACCAGCAGAAATGTCTGCTACGGCACGGCTACCCTTACCCTGAGAACGAGGGGTTCAGCTCTGGAAAGAACCACCTTGTTCACAGAAGCCCAGAATTTAGAGGACCAAACCCCACAAATACCACATGATTGGGCCTGAGTGCAATTGTTGCAAGTGACACATGTGGCATGAGAGTCGTCCACATGTTTCACCTGCAAGCAAGAGGTACAAGGAATAGTCTTAGGCATTATATCAAAATAATCAAGCTTCCCGCCGACGGAAAACAGCACGAAGGTTGTGTTCACACGTGGGGGAAACACAAGATAAAGTGTGAAGAGACAAGCAATAAAAATACAAATTAACATTAATTAATAATAACTTGGTAGCTTGATAAAAGGATACAATCCACTAGCACACTAAATATGTAGAATAAGTTGTTCACGAAGAATAAACAGCATAATTTAGCACGAGTCACAAAAATTTCCGACCATGTACAATGGCAGAAAATAAAGGAATTGACGTCACGGTTGTTGCGCATGCGCTCGGTAAATGCAAGAGGTGTGCAGAGAGAGTACCTGTAATTTCGAGCGCTGGTCTCGCTCGACCCTTTTTTCGATCTTTTTCGTGCTTTTGCACTCTAGTACTTTTCCAACTCGTTTGGAAAAGATTCTAAAAGCTTGAGTTAGTTCCGAAGTAGGGCTTGCACTTATGTTACAGCCAATTGTAAACAATTGTGAGTAGGTTGAAAAGAAATAGCTACTATTTCAAAAATATCAATAGGTTTTTTTTACACCGTGGGCCCAACCATAACAAAGTCCAAACAATGGCTGAAAAAGTTTCTATGAATGTCTATTGGGAGTTTGACATGGGTGGGGGGGGGGGGGGGGGGGGGGGGGGGGGAAAGATATCCAGGCCTGGTTATCTTCCTCCCCACCCATGTCAAAAAATATAGAACAAATTAAAAACCGTTTCAACTTGGCTTGTACCACTGAATAATGACCAGTGAATTGAAAATAGGCAATCTTAGAACCTTTCCAGCAATTTTGGGGACATTTCCGAACATGTGGATGGGGTTGGGGTGGGGGAGATGTCCAACCTGCATATCTTCCCCCTCACCTGTCCAAAAAACACAGCTACTATTTCAAAAATATCAATAGGTTTTTTTTACACCGTGGGGCGAACCATAACAAAGTCCAAACAATAGCTGAAAAATGTTCTATGAATGTCTATTGGGAGTTTGACATGGGTATAAGAACAATTTATTTAACAGAGATTACAGAGACCGATCATTATTTAATGCCACTGTTATAAAACTTACTACATGTACTATACATGTAATAGCTTCTGTATCAATGTTGTCAATTCAATATGAAGGTGGGACAGTAAGACTTGGCTACAGCAAAGTCACAGAGACTGGCAAAATGACTTCGTTATAACCGTTATTTGGTGTATCCATATAATAAAGTGATTTGCTATATCCAGTTCTCTGTGCATTGATGTAGGGAGAAGTAAGACAAGTTAATTTTTTCAACGCGTTATATATTCTGGTATGCAAAATATGATATACATGTATATAAAATATTGCAGTCTGAAAAAAATATTTATGTGTATTCACTGACCTTACATGTGTCATTTTTTTAAAAACTCAGTGATGTGCTTCATCACATTTTCTACATTAAGTAAATGTCTAAAATGCTGATTCTTTTATATTGTTTTGTCTCCCTGAATATCTTCAAATTGTTGTGAATTCCTCCAGTGCTGCTACTTGTTTGGTAGGTAAGGGTTCACAAATGTCTTTTTCATCATCATTCTCATGATCACTGGGAGCTACATTGTTTTTGGTAATGGACTGAACAATATAACTTTCAGTTTTAGTTTCAGTTTTAGTTTCAGTACTGACAACACAGTCTTCAACAGAAACTAGTCCTCAACATTTAGTCCACGGCCTGTTAAATGTCGTCTTGGGTGGGACAAGGGTAGATAATCTTTGTCAACAGACCTACCCTTAAGGCTTGCAATGGGTAGGTCATCTTCACTGTCGGAGTTTGAACAAGAAATGTCTTTCTCAAATGTGACTTTGTTTGGAAACATTTCACCATAGTTTTTTTGGTGACCTCTAGCCAAGTGGCATAAGCAAATCCGATTGCCTTCAATACATGAACTACTGGTTCAGATTTTTTGTCAAAAGACTCCATTGATAAGCTTTTGTTGATATTTCAATTTAAAATTATTCTCTGACCACATGGCTAGCCCAAATGCTAATCCCCTTTGTTGTCTTAAACCAAACATAGCAGGCATCCATGTGAAAATCAATTAAGAGCAATAGCAAAACGGCAAAATGAAAATAAAATTCACTTTATTTAATATAACTGAGTAAAGCTGGGGATTAAAATTAACTTTGCAGTAGCTGACAATTTGCTATAACAGGCATCAATATGAGAATATATAATTAGCAAGAATTATGAAGGATTTTGCCAGAGATTTGAAAAAACTTTTCTATAGTCGGTTATTCGTTATATACAACTTCATACTAAGTGAATTTTACTGTAACATTTCTTATTCTTTGTGTGCTTCTTCTCTCAAACAAATTCCCATTTGGAGCCTTCAGGATGTTAATTTTCCTAATTGCATGGGCCCCAGACTCTTTCCCAAAAAGGGCAGAAGCATCCCTGCATTTATCATCTGTTGATAATTCCGGCACCTATGACACCAATGATGTCAAGGGTTGAAATCAGTAAGAAACTTGAGATTTAAAATTGCTATTTTGTTGAATGCACTGATCCTCATAATGCAGTTATGACACTTAACATAATGTATACTGCCACTTCCAACGTCCAAGAATTTTTCTCAAAACTTTCTTAATTTTTTGACCAGCTTTCAAAATGTTCAGTACTGTAATTAAGAAAGAGGACAGAGAATTTTGACTGGATCGTGACTTAGCCTTTGACCTACGCTATAGTGTTATGACTTAGTTTAATTTTAACAAAGGCAGATGTCTTGATATTAACTTGTAGAGTCCTGGAAGCCCATATTTGGGCTTTATTCTGAATTTCCGGTACCACAATTTAAAGGCTTCATATTCTGTGGATGTGCTTCATATACCTTTGAAGTGATTATTTTATCTGTTAGGATTTGCCTTGTTACAATTTATGGGAGAGAGCCAACCCCCATAAATTGTTACAAGGCAAAGATGCACAAAGAAGGACCAAAAATAATTTAGCACTATACCAGTTAAAGACGTTAAGATATAAGTCTTGAATAGAAATGGTGGGGGGAATCTCCTTAAAACATTTTTTTTGTTACTCCAGTTATTATTGTGTTTGTTATATATATTTGAAAGTGCTGAAATGAAAAGCATATTTTGGAATTGGAATATTCATTCAAAGTGTTTCATCAGTTTCCATCTTCCATGGGTACATGTAATGTTACATCGACATATGAAGTACTTGTATGGTGAACCTTCGAGGGTCAACATTAATTCACAAAAAGTCCAAAAGGTTTTAACTGTTTACCCAATGCACATGATTGCAAATTTATCATTTAAATTATTTTGTTTTCACATTTTTAAAAATACTTCCACAAAATCATATCACGTGATGAGCTTGTTCCAATGAAGGGGCAAATGATATGGTTTGTTGGAATTTTTTTTAAATGTTTTTTTTTCTTTTCATCTGAACAATTAGTAAATTATGCAGGTTGGTGCTGCCGATTCATTAGATGAAGGGTTTAACTCTTTCAACATGAGAGGCTGCTTTTCTGGTCCAGGAACACAATACGTCATAATTTCATTAAGTAGGATGGCTAATAAGTGAGCATGTGTGGTACAATAATTAATATTTTCAACGTGCATCCTGAAGGCTGCACATTGAAAATATTAATTGCTCTACCCCAAATAATGGATATGGACTCTTCCAATTTATGCCATTTAACTGGCATGGAAGATACCACCAGTGTTGAAAGGGTTAAATAAACTAGAGGCCCTGAAGAGCCTGTAATCGCTCGCCTGGTTGAACTACATATCCTTCAATTATTCTAATCAGAATCAAAGAATGCATCTGGCTGCCATGCTCCTTCATGGAGCAAAATGAGGATTCTTTTCAGAGGACATTATTTGTGCCATGTTTAGTTCACATTGTTTTTCATCTCACAGGAATAGAATGGTGATCGTTTATAGAGAACCTCCCATATACCACTCCTGCCAAGTTTGGTCCACATCTGCTCAGTAGTTCCAGAGAAGATGAAAATGTGATTTCCCATAGGGTTTCCATGGTAACTATAAGTTGCCATTGTGGCCATGTTTGCAACTTGATCAACAGTAGTTGGTAGAGGGTGTCCCAGTCATCAATCATGTGAAGTTTCAAAACATTTGGCCTTGTAGTTTCAGAGAAGATTTTTGAAAATCGACCAATCAGAATAAAAGAATGCCTCTGGTGGCCATGTTTTTCATCCGATGGAAACAAAATGAGGATTGTTTGTAGAGGACCTCCCAGAGACCAATCCTATCAGGTTTGGTTCATATTAGCTCAGTAATTCCAGAGAAGATGATGAAAATATAAAAACTTTATGGATGACCATGGACGCCAAGTGATGGCAATAGCTCATGGCCCTTTGGACCAGGTGAGCTAAGAAGATGAAGAATTGAGTGATAAATTTGCCACAGGTATTGTTGCTAAATTTTCCTGAGTTATATGTAACTCATGTTTCCATGTAGTAACAACCATATTATTATTCACAACCAGACACTTGCTTGTCACTCTTCCACCATTTATTTTGATCACTGGAATTGTGGTTTGCTATTGGAATTATCTCCCTTTGACTGGGCCCTGCCATAAACTTTTGATTGTGCTGAAATATTCTTCACTGAAATGGTACGAAAATTCTCAAAAATACATGTTCAATTGTGTCATGAGACATGTGCAGCAGAGAAGGTGTGACAGTAGAGAATGTGTAAGTTTAAAAATATTTTCAATTTAGGTTATGTGGAAATATACTTCCAAACAATGTGTATTCATGTTACCTTATGCTCCTTCAAGGGGTGATACCCATTATTTATTATTTATTTATTGATGTTTAACCCTTTACCCAATGCAGACGATATCAAAATTTATTATTTTAAATGACATTTTAAAAAAAATTTCACAAAATTTCAACAAAACCGTATTATGTCATGCCTCATTGGAACAAGCTTGTTGCAAAGAGAGGTCACATGATACGGTTTTGTTGAAATTTTTTGAAAAATTATATTATTTTCTGCTGCTGAATTTGCATATTACGCGGGCGGGTGTGGCCGATTCATTGGGTAAAAGGTGAAGATCACATATTTCTGCACAATCGCTAATCATGATAATTTTATGGATGGAGGAAGCTTGAGTAACCAGAGAGAACCCCCAAGCAATGGCGAGCAACTGTGAGGCTCCCCAACATACTAATTCCACATATGGTTAGTTGAAGACAAGTGCACCATAGACGTGCAGTATGCCTTAGTACACAGCGCCACCGTGCCCCCACGTGGGCAATGGGATGAAGTGTCCTGCTCAAAGACACAACACGGCAGGTAGGATTCGCATCAAAGACCTCTTGGCTTGCAGCCTGCACCTCTACTACTGAGCCAACGTGGCCCCAAGGGTTTTAATGAAAAAAAATTTCCTGAGTAATATGCAACTTGTGTTTCTACGTAGTAACAACCATATCATTAATTCCAAGCAAATGCTTGTTACTCTTCCATCATTTATTTTGTCACTTGAATTGCAGTTTGCTATTGGAATTATCTCCTTTTGATTGGGCCCTCCCATAAACTTTTGATTGTGCTGAAATATTCTTCACTAAAATGGCAGGAAAATTCTCAAAAATACATGTTCAAGACACAAAAGTGTTATGGAGACGTCATGAGGTATGTGCAGCAGAGAGTGTGTGACAGCAGAGAATGCTTAAGTTTAAAAATATTTTCAAATTATGTCATTTGGAAATATACTTGCAAACAACATGAATTATTGTTTTATGCACCTTCAAGAAATGCTAGCCATTTCCAGGCATGGAAATAAAGAGCTTAAATCATAACCCTTTGAAAGGTTATGCTACATAGCATGTGGTGACCTGTAGAAAAAGGGAGTTGTGATGGTTCTCTGTTTTTACAACGCCAGTCATATTTTTTTATGTCTTAACCCTTTACCCAACGTAACAATCAAAACTGGCCAGCACTCGTCTAAAAAGTTAAAAAATTTATAGTAATTTATATATTTTTTATACTTACCAATGACCCAGACATAGCTGGTGCTAACTCTTAAAATATAGGGCCAAACACAAATTTTGCCCCCCAATCCCCAAAATTTGCATCTAAAACTAAAGAAAACATGTCCTGAAAGGCCCTCCACACTTCGCCCCTACTGCGCATGCGCAGTGTCAAGGACGTTCCGAAATTGGCGCCATTTATCATTCTAATAACCAGTGCCTGGTAAGCGCTATGTACTCAGCGGGGAGGCAAGAGTTCGCAACTCCTGGGAGGGCCATCCCCGTCTGGGTCATTGGTAAGTATAAAAAATATATAAATTACTATAAATTTTTTAACATTTTTATACTGTACCAATGACCCAGACATAGCTGAATAGTAAAAAGGCTGGAGGGCCAAGGACATAGAGCAAAATGGAATACGCTCAATAAAATAAAATAGAGTCATCCCCTGTAGGGAAAAGAAGTAATAGGCCTTATATGTATCTTTCTTATTTATGATAAATTAGAAAGATACAACACCTTCCAAAAATTGAGCTTCATACATCCATGTACTCTATTAATATCCAATAATCCTTATACTAATAATTTTTAAAGTAAGCCAATAATAAAGTAAGTCTAGAGAATAGAGACTCTTATACTCCTAAAAGTGTGTGAGAATTGCATAATCATGTCCGTTGACATATGCAATATTCAAAAGCTATACTTTAAAAACTAAGACTTGAATGAATTTTATAAACTTAAACTTCTCACTAACAACCATCCCAATAACAGCTCAGAATTACTAACTCCGGAGGAGGTATCCCCTTGTTTTCATAGTAAAAACAGGTGACCCAAGGGAACACCCTCCCCCCCCCCCCCCCCCCCCCTTTTTCTTGCCCTGGGTCAAATAGCCCAGAGCGAAGAGGTCAGCCGAACGGAGACACTGCCGAAACAGACAGCCTACCTAGCTATAGTAGCAACTGTTAAGTGAATGACATTCTGAGCAGTAGATAATAGACCTAACAATAGAGGCCTCCAGAAATGGACTCGATATTTCTGAGATAAAATTCATGAATGGATGGCTGAGCGCAATGAGCAGCCTTCAAAAATCTATAATAGCAGCACTATTAATGTAAGCCCAAGAAGTAGAAGAACTCTTACTTCATGAGCCGAAATCTTAAGCACAACTGCTAAGCCAATGATATACCATAAGCAGTACGCTAGTTAATAGAATCCATTAACAATAAAATGGAGCGTAACGTCCTTCTACTAGACATCAAAGACAGAAGAAGCTTACGCCCTTGTAATAAACAGATATCTGTTTATAAATACATAAACTGTACCCGGAAAGAGTAAAGGCCTATGCCCATACGAAGACGGAAGGACCTTAAAATAATAGGTTCCGGATAATAGGAGCCTAACTCTTATGCAACAATCCAACCTAAATAGTAACGGAAGTATTGATTCCGAAACTATGAAAGTGAAAATCATCCATCGATAGTGCATGAAACTCACTGACTCTACAGTAAAAGAGAAACCAACAGAATTACTGTCTAAAAGGTCAGAATTTGAAAACTACTGTTTCCAGAGGCTCAAATGATTACTTAGCTAAATAAGAACCGAAGTTAAAATCCGTATAGGAATTTAATCTAAAGATTCTAAGTCTATTTATCAAAAAGTTACTAACTGACTTAGATAAAGAGACAAAAGACTCAATTGTAAACTATCGTAGAGTGCATAGGTATGAGGTAACATAAACCTATAACCTAAATAACAACAGGCTGCAGTAGATCTTGTGAAACAAGTATACTAAAAAATAGCAATGAGTAGTATGGAGGGATCAACCATATGAACATAATGATCCCTACACCACGACGGAAGAGCCTCCACTTTAGTCGCATAGAATAGCGAAGAAGAGGATCTCCTATAGTAAGAAATCGCGTCCAAAGCTCGTCCAGTACAGTGCTTACAATGCAATACGGACCACACAACGGAATACATGAAGGTTGCGACCTTGCTGGTTGTGATAAAGATGACACGATTTACCCAGTGAAAAAAGATCCTCACATAGAGGAAGATTTCACGTTAAGATCCACAGTAGACAAGAGAGTAAATTACTCATGATCTCTGTGAAGATAGAGATGCTATCAACAGAAATGTATTGTGGTTGTTTATCTTAGCAAAACCTGCTAAAACAACAGCGCCGGAGGATACGCGTATCCTATCATTCCGTCCTATAGATCAATAGAGCGTTAACAGTATTAGCTCAGAGATCTGGACAAGCCAACACATACGTCTGCAATTTATTAGCAAGCTGTGTCATAAATAAAACATCATTGGGCGCTCCCATAGATAGCAAATCTGAATGAATACTTGTTTGTTGAGAGTCCATTCTGACAGCAACAAGCGACCCGTAAGAGAACGGGAGTGCGATAAAACAATCAGACGACCCAGAATATGACGGACCAAAACTGAACTTGGTGTACTATAACCAACAGACGGATTCTTTCCATTAAATTGAATAACGGAAACGAAAGAGTGCCTCCCTGGTTCCGGAGATACGCCACTACTGTCGAATTAAAGGACAGGAATTTGGGCATGCGTTTCTGAATAATGTTCATGCAATGACCTAAAGCAAGCCTAAAAAACATTATTCCGCGGAAGTTAAACTGATAGCTAAAAGACTGCGGAACCCAAAGACCCTGGCACTTCGAATCCGTAGGGATCAGTATATATCCCAATCTGTTTGACTGGCAACCGTCATAACAGCCACACTCGGGTCCGGCAACTGCGGCGGCACTCTCTGAGTCAACCACCGAATGTTTGCCCCAGTCTGAATCTCTTGTAACACTAGATAGACAAGAGAATGTATAGTATAAATCAAGCAATTCATGGATTGCCGGAAAGTTGCCGTCGAAGAGAAGCTCCTCCGAGAACGAAGCGACTCTGAGAGAGTTCTTAACCTACTATCCACGCGTGGATGTAGCTAGGGCTGCATCACGTCTAACCAACTCCAATCAGCCACTGAAGGGCGGAGTTATACGTGAACAAACTACTGCCCTCAAAAGAAATTACATTGAGAATAATATCCCGTAAATCTTTTCTTGAAGACGTAATGATAACGCCTCAGTAAGGCGGATTACGTATAATAAAGCGTCTAAGTTAAGTCTACTATACATAATGTCGTTCCCAACATTGAAATTGGAAAAGACATAAACGGCGAAAAAGAATATATATGCAGTCTTTAATCACACCGTCTAGACGCGTATGAACTCTCGGTATGCCCTGCTCTGCCAAAATAAACTATATGTAAAAAAGATAAAATGGCAGAAATGAGCCACGCGGACAAGAAACTAAACTATCATGCTTAGTAGCAGGCTTGTATATATATATAAATATATAGCGTCGAAAAATAAAACACATGTTGTAATGACAATATTGGACTGCGTCGGTAAGTCAGGGACAAAGTCCCTGTACCGATCGAAAAATCCGAGTCCAATGACGCTATAAGTCTCTTATCCAAGATCGCAGCAATGAAGTCCGAAAAATAATCACTGGAAGAAATGCCAGAAGATATGAAAGGCATCTTCCGATACTACTAAAGGGAAAACTCGAAATCTTTCGAATCCCTTTCGCCATCCTGTCGGACCCTATAAAGCGTTCGGTCGTCCGTAGCTTGATGCAACCGCGGACCGCACCGACCCAGCGCCGTCGGATAATTCCTGATTCGACCGAGAAACTGTCAATTGCTGGGATGCTGCGAAACAACTGTGCTAACTCGGATAGCACGTCCGTCACTGAGGCCTGAGGAGCAGCGGTCTTACGATGCATTGCCGCAGGAAGCTCCGAGATCGTTACCCCGTGCATACTTCCAATATGCGAGCGAACGGAGTGTATAGGCCTCGTGTCCCTTGGCTACCGGATGGCGCGACCTATTCGCTGTGGAATCACTGAATGCCGAAACTGATCGGATACTCGAGGTCACGTAGCCAATGTGCGGTCGTGTGCCCTGCTGTGAGGATGAGGAAGCATTAAAGACAGTCTCTCGGACTGTCAATATAACGGAGCGTCCCGAGCAACGGACATATGCTCCGAATGTAAAATATCTGAACCACAACATGCGGTCCCCTATGTTGTTGGCTTCCTCCGATCTGTCCTCAATCTGCCGTCACTGGGTGAGTACTAAAGTAATTAAAGTGCTCGCATCACCCAAAACTCCTTCCTAGACCGCAACGGACGAACCCGGCAGCCGAACCATTCGATGAATGTACGCTACACCGGGTGAGCTAGCGAATGTCACTCCGTAAGCGATAGACATATTCCATGAGCACTTATTGCCGCTAACTCTTCATTAACTATGACGACAGAGGCACACTTTTGAAAGACATCTCCATAATTCTTCGAACAAGAAACCAGAAATGCTTGGATAGCAAGCATAAAATAATAATATATATAGCGTCGTTCAATAATTCGAAAGTTTGTGTGACATTATTGGACTATGTCGGAACTGAGGGACGATGTCCCTGAACCGAACCAAAAATTTCTAAGTCCACCGACGCTATCGGTTTCTTATCCGGCATCGCAGCATATGTTGTTCCGAAAGGGAAAGCTTGAAATCCTCCGAATCCCTTTCGGTATCCCGTCGGACCGGATGAAACTTTCGGACGTCCGTACCCGCTTCCGCGGAGCGTCCCGACCCAGCATCGTCGGATAAAATATATGCGACAGATTCAGTTGATGCTGGGATGCTGCGATAAACTGTGCTATTAAGGAAAGCACGTCCGTTCCCAAGGCCTGTGCAGTAGCGGACTTACGATGCATTGCCGCTGGAAGCTCTGTGTACGTTGACTCCCGCACACTTCCTATGCGAACGTCCGGAGTCTGCAGGCCTCGAGTCCCCGGCTACCGACCCAGCGCTGTCGGATAATTCTCGATCCGACACCGTTTCTGTCGGCTGCTGGGATGCTGCGATAAGCTGTGCTATGTGCACAAGAATGTCCGGCGTCGAGACCTGCGGAGGCGCAGTCTATCGCTGCTGCGCCGAGGGCAGCTCCGCATCAGATGGCTCCCGCATACTTCCTATGCGAACGTCCGGAGTCCATCGGTCTCGAATCCCTGGCTGCCGGATGGTGTGACCTGGTCGCCGAAGAATCCTTGATCGGCGAAGCTGGTAATATATCGGCGGTCACGCAGCCAAGGTGCGGTCGTGTGCGCTGACGAGAAGAGGAAGCCTTAGCAGTCTCAGCGGACTGCCTATACAACGGAGCGTCCCGAGCGACGGACGTATGCTCCGCTAGCGACACATTTGTACCACAACATCTGGGGCCAGATGTTGTTGAACGAGAGAGGGGCCTCTCTCGCTTGCCGTCCGGATGGACCGGAACGAGCTATGAACCGGACTAAAAGGCTTCCTCCGTTCTCCCTCCGATCCGCTGTCACTGGGTGTGCATTAAGTTAATTTTATAGTGCTCGCATCACCCCAAAATTCCTTCTAGAGCACAACGGACGAACCCGGCTGCCGAACCATTCGGTGAATGGACGCTACACCGGGCGAGCTAGCGGACGTCAAAGGCCGTCGAACCTACTAGGGTCCTCTTAGGCAATTGGCGTATTACATGAGCACTTTTCCGCTAGCCCTTCATTAATTGTGACGACGGAGGCACACTGTTGGAAGACATCACAGATACATCACCCTAATCTTGATCGTCTGAAATAGAAATTGATAAAGTAGAGTGACCCTGCGGGGAAAGGACCGGAGTGTCCAAATCCCCAACAACATACCGTGACATACGCTTCCCATATTGTCATCGAAATCATACGATACAGAACAGGAGTTAATGCGAGTACACTGACCACATATAGAATGATAATAAGGTCAGAGGAAGACTTCCTCTTAAAACAATTGATCAATATCCTTTCAATGTGAAAAGAAAACAAGTCCTGGTACTCGCACTAACCCCTGGCAAAATACATAATAATAATATGATCCATTAATATAGAAAAAATAATTGAAATCAAAATATTTTGAAAAAATATTTTTTCAGAACAGCCCAAGTTTCTGAAAAGTAACGTTGAGCCCCAATGGATCCCAAGCCTAAGTGTGGAAAAAAAAATTTTAAAAATATTTTAAACAATTTATTCAACACTTACGAACAATAATAATGAATCTAGTTATGATTAAAATAACATAAAGATATTATTATTTAGAAATCCCCCCCTCACACAGAGGGCTGTTGTAAATGTAAACAATGAGTGTAAAAACACTAAAATAAGACTCCAGGCACCCAGGCCCGAAATCAGTTACCAAAAATACACCATCTGATGCAAAACAGAGACTTCCAGGGAAGAAACTGCAGAACATCAGATGGTAGATGCAGAACACAACGCCTAACCACCCGTAGGTGAAGACGTAAACATGGGGAAAGAACAGAATTCATTCTGTTATTCAGCTAAAACTCCCAAGAAATTTTAGTAATAATAATTACATAAACTATGCCAAAAGCATGGGAGAATAGCAAGGGGGAACTTAAAGGACAGGGAGAGAGGAAAAACACTTGAAAAAACAGTGTAACTAAATAATCAGAATGACAACAAAATGGCTGCTGCCTTGAAAATAGGTAACTTAACATAATTTCATTAAAAAATTTTAAGTTACAGCCCTGATAATATTCTGTCACACATTCTTTTCCTCTCCTCCTTTTCTATCCTCCTTAGAATCACCATTTCACTAATATTTATGTGTCTGGCATCATTTAAACTGAGATTTAAAAGCACAAAGATCAGTCAGATGTTAACTGATGAAGGGCCAAACTTAGAATGATAAATGGCGCCAATTTCGGAACGTCCTTGACACTGCGCATGCGCAGTAGGGGCGAAGTGTGGAGGGCCTTTCAGGACATGTTTTCTTTAGTTTTAGATGCAAATTTTGGGGATTGGGGGGCAAAATTTGTGTTTGGCCCTATATTTTAAGAGTTAGCACCAGCTATGTCTGGGTCATTGGTACAGTATAAAAATATTGCCTATTAATTATCATTATTTTTTCATTTTTTCTCTCAAAAACATAGGTTATGACCCCACGTTGGAATGAGCTCATCAAGCTCATTCCAATGAGGGGTCATAATCTATGTTTTTGAAAGGAAAAATGAAAAAAAATTAGTTATTCAAGAAATTATTTGGCAAGTGTCGTCTGCTTTTCATGTTAGGTAAAGGGTTAACAGGATTTTTGCCTGAATAAATATCAACTAATGCGCGATCTTGCCGAAGTGAGATCGCATGTTAGTTATTGCTATTCATTTTGGTGGAAATTCTTTTGAGATGGAAACATTCTATTCGCATATGGATGCAATACTCAACCTTTGAGTTGAGATAGTTTTTTCTGGTAAACCATGCAAAATTGTTAAAAAATTTATAGTAATTTCTATATTTTTTATACTTACCAATGACCCAGACATAGCTGGTGCTAACTCTTAAAATATAGGGCCAAACACAAATTTTGCCCCCCAATCCCCAAAATTTGCATCTAAAACCAATGAAAACATGTCCTGAATGGCCCTCCACACTTCACCTCTACTGCGCATGCGCAGTGTCAAGGACGTTCCGAAATTGGCGCCATTAATCATTCTAATAACCAGTGCCTGGTAAGCGCTATGTACTCAGCGGGGAGGCAAGAGTTCCCAACTCCTGGGAGGGCCATCCCTGTCTGGGTCATTGGTAAGTATAAAAAATATAGAAATTACTATAAATGTTTTAACATTTTTATACTGTACCAATGACCCAGACATAGCTGAATAGTAAAAAGGCTGGAGGGCCAAGGACATAGAGCAAGATGGAATACGCTCAATAATATAAAATAGAGTCATCCCCTCTAGGGAAAAAGAAGTAATAGGCCTTACATGTATCTTTCTTATTTATGATAAATTAGAAAGATACAACACCTTCCAAAATTGAGCATCATACATCCATGTACTCTATTAATATCCAATATAATCCTTATACTAATAATTTTTATTTAAAGTAAGCCAATAAATAAAGTAAGTCTAGAGAATAGAGACTCTTATACTCCTTAAAAGTGTCTGAGGATTGCATAATCATGTCCGTTGACACGTGCTATATTCAAAAGTTATACTTTAAAAACTAAGACTTGAATGAATTTTTAAAACATAAACTTCTCACTAAACAACCATCCCAATAACAGCTCAGAATTACTAACTCTGGAGGAGGTATCCCCTTGTTTTCATAGTAAAACAGGTGACCCAAGGGAACACCCTCCCCCCCCTTTTTCTTGCCCTGGGTCAAATAGCCCAGAGCAAAGAGGGTAGCAGAACGGAGTCACTGCCGAAACAGACAGCCTACCTAGCTATAGTAGCAACTGTTAAGTGAATGACATTCTGAGCAGTAGATAATAGACCTAACAATAGAGGCCTCCAGACATGGACTCGATATTTCTGAGATAAAAATTCATGAATGTGGATGGCTGAGCGCAATGAGCAGCCTTCAAAAATCTATAATAGCGACACTATTAATGTAAGCCCAAGATGTAGAAGAACTCTTACTTCATGAGCCAAAATCTCAAACACAACTGCTGAGTCAATGATATACCATAAGCAGTACCGATAGTTAATTGAATCCATTAGCAATAGAATGGAGCGTAACATCCTTCTATTAGGCATCAAAGACAGAAGAAGCTTACGCCCGTAGTAATAAACAGATATCTGTTTATAAATACATAAACTCTAACCGGACAGAGTAAAGGCCTATGCCTGTACGAAGACGGAAGGACCTTAATAACAATAGGTTCCGGATATTAGGAGCCTAACTCTTATGCAAAAATCCAACCTAAATAGTAAAGGAAGTAGTGATTCCGAAACTACGAAAGTGAAAATCATCCATCGATAGTGCATGAAACTCACTGACTCTTCAGTAAAAGAGAAGCCAACAGAATTAGTGTCTAAAAGGTCAGAATTTGAAAACTACTGTTTCCAGAGGCTCAAATGATTACTTAGCTAAATAAGAACCAAAGTTAAATTCCATATAGGAATTTAATCTAAAGATTCAAAGTCTATTTATCAAAAAGTTACTGACTTAGATAAAGAGACATAAGACTCAATTGTAAACTATCATAGAGTGCATAGGTATGAGGTAACATAAACCTATAACCTTAATAATAACAGGCTGCAGAAGATCTTGTCAAACAAGTATACTAAAAAGTTGCAATAAGTAGTAAGGAGGGATCAACAATATGAACATAGTGATCCCTACACCAATGACGGAAGAGCCTCCACTTTAGCCGCATAGAATAGCGAAGAAGAGGATCTCCTATAGTAAGAAATCGCGTCCAAAGCTCGTCCAGTACAATGCTTACAATACAATACGGACCACACAACGGAATACGTGAAGGTTGTGACCTTGCGGGTTGTGATAAAGATGACACGATTTACCCAGTGAAAAAAGATCCTCTCATTGAGGAAGATTTCGCGTTAAGTCCCACAGTAGACATCAGAGTAAATTACCCACGGTCTCTGTGAAGACAGAGATGCTATCAACAGAAATGTATTGTGGTTGTTTATCTTAGCAATACCTGCTGAAACAACAGCGCCGGAGGATACGCGTATCCTATCATTCCGTCCTATTAGATCAATAGAGCGTTAACAACATTAGCTCAGAGATCCGGACAAGCCAACACATACGTCTGCAATTGATTAGCAAGCTGTGTCATAAATAAATTATCATTGGGCGCTCCCATAGATAGCAAATCTGATTGAATACTTGTTTGTTGAGAGTCCATTCTGACGGCAACAAGCGACCCCTAAGTGAACGGGAGTCCGGTAAAACAATCAGACGACCCGGAATATGACGGACCGAAACAGAACTTGGTGTACTATAACCAACAGACGGATTCTTTCCATTAAATTGAATAACGGAAACGAATGAGTGCCTCCCTGGTTCCGGAGATACACCACTACTGTCGAATTAACGGACAGGATTTGGACATGCGTTTCTGAATAATGTTCATGCAATGACATAAAGCAAGCCTAAAAAACATTATTCCGCGGAAGATAATTGCTTGCTTAGAGACTGCGGAACCCAAGGACCCTGGCACTTCGAATCCGTTGGGATCAATATTATATCCCAATCTGTTTGACTGGCAACCATCATAACTATAACACTCGGATCCGGCAACTGCAGTGGCACTCTCTGAGTCAACCACCGAATGTTTGTCCCAGTCTGAATCTCTTGTAACACTAGATAGACAAGAGAACGTGTAAATCGAGCAATTCATGGATTGCTGAAAAGTTGCCGTCGAAGAGAGGCTTCTCCGAGAACGAAGCGACTCTGAGAGAGTTCTTCACCTTACTATCCACGCGCGTGGATGTAGCTAGGGCTGCGTCACGTCTAACCAACTCCAATCAGCCACTGAAGGGCGGAGTTATATGTGAACAAACTACTGCCCTCAAAAGAAATCACATTGAGAATAATATCCCGTAAATCTTTTCTTGAAGACGTAATGATAACGCCTCAGTAAGGTGGATTACGTATGATAAAGCGTCTAAGTTAAGTCTACTAGACATCATTGTCGTTTCCAACATTGTGGTTGGAAAAGACATAGACGGCGAAAAAGAATATTTCCAGTCTTTAACCACGCTGTCTAGACGCATATGAACTCTCGGTATGCCCTGCTCTGCCAAAATAAATTATTCGTATAAATGATAAAACGGCAGAAATGAGCATTGCGGACAAGAAACTAAACTATCATGCTTGGTAGCAGGCTTATATGCATATATAGCGTCGAAAAATAAAACACATGTTGTAATGACATTATTGGACTGTGTCGGTAAGTCAGGGACAATGTCCCTGAACCGATCCAAAATTCCGTGTCCAATGACGCTATAAGTCTCTTATCCAACATCGCAGCAATGTAGTCCGAAATAACAATCACTGGAAGATAATGCCAGAAGATATGAATGGCAGCTTCCGATGCTACGAAAGGGAAAACTCGAAATCTTTTGAATCCCTTTCGCCATCCTGTCGGACCCTATAAAGCGTTCGGTCGTCCGTACCTGATGTAACCGCGGACCGCACCGACCCAGCGCCGTCAGATAATTCCTGATTCGAGTAAGAAACTGTCGATAGCTGGGATGCTGCGAAACAACTGTGCTAACTCGGATAGCACGTCCGTCACTGAGGCCTGAGGAGAAGCGGTCCTACAATATATTGCCGCTGGAAGCTCCGTGATCGTTACCTCGTGCATACTACCAATATGCGAGCGAACGGAGTGTATAGGCCTCGTGTCCCTTGGCTACCGGATGGCGTGACCTATTCACCGTGGAATCACTGAATGACGAAACTGATCGGATACTCGAGGTCACGTAGCCAATGTGCAGTCGTGTGCCCTGCTGTGAGGATGAGGAAGCATTATCGACAGTCTCTCGGACTGTCGATATAACGGAGCGTCCCGACCGACAGACATATGCTCCGAATGTAAAATATCTGAACCACAACATGCGGTCCCCTATGTTGTTGGACGAGAGAGGGACCTCTCTCGCTCACAGCCCGGACGGACCTGGACAAGCCAGGAACCGGACTAACAGGCTTCCTCCGATCTGTCCTCAATCCGCCGTCACTGGGTGAGTACTAAAGTAATTATAGTGCTTGCATCACCCAAATCTCCTTCCTAGACCGCAACGGACGAACCCGGCAGCCGAACCATTCGATGAATGTACGCTACACCGGGTGAGCTAGCGAATGTCACTCCGTCGATCCTACAAGGGATCTCTTAGGCGATAGACATATTCCATGAGCACTTATTGCCGCTAGCTCTTCATTAACTATGACGACAGAGGCACACTTTTGAAAGACATCTCCGTAACTTTGCGAACAAGAAACCAGAAATGCTTGGTTATAGCAAGCATATAATAATAATATATATAGCGTCGTTCAATAATTCGAAAGTTTGTGTGACATTATTGGACTATGTCGAAACTGAGGGACGATGTCCCTGAACCGAACCAAAAATTTCTAAGTCCACCGACGCTATCAGTTTCTTATCCGGTATCGCAGCATTCCGGTCCGACGAAAGAAGCTGTAGAAGATCAAGTCAGATGACATACACAACAGCATATGTTGTTCCGAAAGGGAAAGCTCGAAATCCTCCAAATCCCTTTCGGTATCCCGTCGGACCGGATGAAATTTTCGGACGTCTGTACCCGCTTCCGCGGAGCGTCCCGACCCAGCATCGTCGGATAAAAAATATGCGACAGATTCAGTTGATGCTGGGATGCTGCGATAAGCTGTGCTATTTAGGAAAGCACGTCCATTCCCGAGGCCTGTGCAGTAGCGGTCTTACGATGCATTGCCGCCGGAAGCTCCGTGTACGTTGACCCTCGCACACTTTCCTATGCGAACGTCCGGAGTCTGCAGGCCTCGTGTCCCTGGCTACCGGATGGTGTGACCTGGTCGCCGATGATTCTCTGACTGGCGAAGCTGACTGGATATCCGAGGTCACGTAGCCAAGAGCGGTCGTGTGTGCTACCATGAGAATGAGGAAGCCTTATTGACAGTCTACTCCGGACTGACTATATGTCGGAGCGTCCCGAGCGACGGATGTATGCTCCGAATGCGAAACATTTTGTACCACAACATCTGGGGCCAGATGTTGTTGTACGAGAGAGGGGCCTCTCTCGCTCGCCGTCCGGATGGACCAGAACGAGCTATGAACCGGACTAAAAGGCTTCCTCCGTTCTCCCTCTAATCCGCCGTCACTGGGTGTGCATTTGGTTGATTTATAGTGCTCGCATCACCCCAAAACTCCTTCTAGACCGCAACGGACGAACCCGGCTGCCGAACCATTCGATGAATGGACGCTACACCGGGCGAGCTAGCGGACGTCAAAGGCCGTCGAACCTACTAGGGTCCTCTTAGGCAATTGGCGTATTTACATGAGTACTTTTCCGCTAGCCCTTCATTAATTGTGACGACGGAGGCACACTGTTGGAAGACATCACAGATACATCACCCTAATCTTGATCATCTGAAATAGAAAATGATAAAGTAGAGTGACCCTGCGGGGAAAGGACCGGAGTGTCCAATTCCCCACTAACATACCGTGACATACGCTTCCCATGTTGTCATCGAAATCATACGATACAGAACAGGAGTTAATGCGAGTACACTGACCACATATAGAATGATTATAAAAGTCAGAGGAAGACTTCCTCTTATTACAATTGATCAAAATCCTTTCAATGTGAAAAGAAAACAAGTCCTGGTACTCGCACCAACCCCTGGTAATCAAAATACATAATAATAACATGATCCATTAATATAGAAAAAATAATTGAAATCAAAATATTTTGAAAAAATATTTTTTCAGAACAGCCCAAGTTTCTGAAAAGTAACGTTGAGCCCCAATGGATCCCAAGCCTAAGTGTGGACAAAAATTTTAAAAATATTTTAAACAATTTATTCAACACTTACGAACAATAATAATGCATCTAGTTATGATTAAAATAACATCAAGATATTATTTTCAAGAAAACCCCCCCTCACACAGAGGGCTGTTGTAAATGTAAACAATGAATGTAAAAACACTAAAATAAGACTCCAGGCACCCAGGCCCGGAATCAGTTACCAAAAATACACTATCTGATGCAAAACAGAGACTTCCAGGGAAGAAACTGCAGAACATCAGATGGTAGATGCAGAACACAACGCCTAACCACCCGTAGGTGAAGACGTAAACATGGGGAAAAGAGCAGAATTCATTCTGTTATTCAGCTAAAACTCCCAAGAAAATTTAGTAATAATAATTACAGAAACTATGCCAAAAGCATGGGAGAATAGCAAGGGGGGACTTAAAGGAAAGGGAGAGAGGAAAACACTGAAAAATCAGTGTAACTAAATAATCAGAATGACAACAAAATGGCTGCTGCCTCGAAAATAGGTAACTTAACATAATTTCATTAAAAAATTTTAAGTTACAGCCCTGATAATATTCTGTCACACATTTTTCCTCTCCTCCTTCTCTATCCTCCTTAGAATCACCATTTCACTAATATTTATGTGTCTGGCATCATTTAAACTGAGATTTACAAGCACAAAGATCAGTCAGATGTTAACTGATGAAGGGCCGAACTTAGAATGATTAATGGCGCCAATTTCGGAACGTCCTTGACACTGCACATGCGCAGTAGAGGTGAAGTGTGGCGGGCCATTCAGGACATGTTTTCTTTGGTTTTAGATGCAAATTTTGGGGATTGGGGGGCAAAATTTGTGTTTGGCCCTATATTTTAAGAGTTAGCACCAGCTATGTCTGGGTCATTGGTACAGTATAAAAATAGTAATTTCATAAAGTTATGTTATATTACTTTGTCATAACCAATAGTTCGTTTGGGTATTGTACAATTGACATTACCCACACATAACCACATTCGTGGCTTATTTCCAGGCCTGCATGACCGAAGTTTATTTTAAGGGATGTGTGTGTGTGTGTGTGGGGGAGGGGGGGGGGGGGGCAGACATGAATATTCAAATGTCAATTAATATTCAAATACAGTGAAACCCTGTTAACCCTTTTCCCTACGTAATGGCCAAAACCAGCCAGTGCTATTCACAAAATCTGACGTGGACATCCAGAATCTCATCAATATACCATTGTGCAGTCAATGTATCATGTTCAAGGACACAGAGCTCTGTACGCCATCCCAGCTGATGCTGCCCCAGACCATGATTGACCATCCACCATAGCGGTCATGCTCAGCAATGTTGGCTGCATGGAATTGCTCTCCTGGTCTTCTCCATACCCTAGAATGCCTATCTGTGTGGTCTTGGCAGTACCTTGACTCATCTGTAAAAAGGACAGGTCACCAATCTTCTCTGGTCCATCCACCATGGTCCATTGCCCATTCATATCATGCCTGGAGGTGGTTCTGCATGCCTGGCGGTGGTTCTGGGACAGCGAAATGCGAATACATGGTCTTCTCGATCAGAGACCATTTTCGTGCAACCTTACCCGGATTGTCTGCATCGAAACATTTACTCCGGATGCATTCTGAAGGTCACTGCGAAGCTGGGTTGCTGTGGCAAAGCGGGACTGAATGATCTAAAACAGGTCTTCAGCAGCAGATGTTGCCCTATCTCTGCCACAACCATTCCATCTTACTGGTGTGCCATACTGCTGAAATCTTGTCTAGGCTCTTGTGATCACCATATGGTGCACGCCAAGGGCTTCACCAACCTGATGATGGGTAGCCCCTTGCTCCACCATCCCGACAGCCCGCCACATTTCTGCTTCAGACAAATGTCTTTTACATTTGCATTTGCCATATTCAATCATTAAATCACAAGGGTTTATGTTGAAATGAAGATTGAATACCTTAGACATGTCATGTACATGTAGACAGTACACGACAACATCATGAAAATCAAGGGGTACATGCTTTCCATGACTGTCACGAAAAGTCTGCCTGTCAAGAGAGTTAATGTAAACACTGGGGACCATTTCAATGCATTCCTCAATCATGTCCACCCAAAATGTCGCAAATATGTTACAAGCAAATTTCACAATGAAGTGTCAAATATCTGGTGCTTAGCAAACTTTGAGTAGTATATATTAACAGGGTTATTTAATTAAGAGATATCCAGTGCAGTGGGATCCTCAGTATTACCTTCCATAATACAAATATATGAACAACCATTTCAACACTGATAATTGGTGACAGAGCCAGCTGATAAGGAACATATTCATAGGCTCCGCAGACTTACTAGATTTCCCAAGTAATTCATCTCTGAGATCCTTCTGATGTTTTGCTTTCACTTGCATTTGTATAGTATTTGCTCTTTTGGAGTCCACAACACCATTTGACACTGGTAAAATTCTCTCAGATGCATCAACTCTGTCACCAGCTGTAGGCTGGAAAAACAACATATTTCATATCTTCAACTGTAGGAAAGTACATGTACGTGTAAAAAATATGCTGCAAAATAATGGTTCTTTCAATCAATACAATGAAGAACCACGAGCTACGTTTAGGAAATCAAAAACTGAAGATTTCTAATCTTTTACAAACAATATTGCTAGGCCTAAAAAGATAAAAATCTGTTTCTCAAGCCATCCTGCATGGTCATTTTGGCTGCTGCATGCTCTCTTTTCGTTGGTATTACAAACTAAAAAAAAAAAAAAATTAATAGGTTCATGTTAAATTCGCTACCCAAGTTAATAAAATGGATAAAATACACCACTGTCCTTTTATTCTGTAGATTATGAGGCCTAAAACATAAAACAAACTAAGCATATGAATCTCAAAGAGCAGGCCTGAAAATAAGCAGTCTGTCATTTGCAGAATGAGGTCCCTAGAGGGTGAATTTGATGATGCTATCCCATACAGTGGGCCAATTTAACCTCTGGGTACCTCTTTCTGTTTAGTTTTAAGATCCAGATTCTGATTGAGGTTCACAAAGGGTATTATTTATTTATTTATTTATTTATTTATTTATTTATTTATTTATTTATTTATTGACCATGACAGTTTGACAGGTAGAGGAAGCCAGAGTACCCGAAGAGAACCACCGAGCAACGACGAGCAGCTGTCAGCTCCTCAACATTCTAATTCTGTTCAATCACCGCTCAAGCAGGGTTACAGCGGTTGAATACATGTGCACCATTGACGTGCAGTATGCCTTGGTACACAGCTTCATCGTGCCCCCAAGCAAGCAACCGAGATAAAGTGCCTTGCCCAAGGACACAACACGGGTTGTCCCGGACATGGATTGAACTCAGGACCTCTAGCATATAAGTCCAACAGTCTACTACTGAGGCACCACGCTCCCTTCACAAAGGGTAAATTTAATGATGCTACCCTGCTATGCAGGGTAGCATCACTAAATTCAACCTCTGGGGGCCTCATTTTGCAGATGACAGTCTGTTTATTTTTTGGCTTGTCAAAGAGTCAAGAAATAATAATTACAAAATGGGTGCCACCTCATGTATATCATACTTTCCATGTTTACAATGAGTAGTAGTAATGGGTCAGCTCCATACTGTGCACCAAAAAATGTCATCACTTATCATTCTTTTATTTTACCCACGGTAACAGCCATATCCTTCCAGCATGACACATATTCCACTGTCATTCAAATTTGATTATTTTTTCAACTTTTGGCTCTGTAACAAACAGTACAGTTGTCATGGACTGGTCACTTTCCACGGATGGGCAATATTTCCATGGATGCCCTAATATTCGATTCCAAACACTAATAAAAGGGATAATCATCAAAAATTTAATTAATGAAGCACCGGGTACAACCCAGTGTTTTATTAATTAAAATTTTGTTGATGACTTTTATGACCTGGTAAAAGCATGCATGGACATCACAAACCACAAATGGATTACAACAGTCCATGACGACTGTACTGTAGCTCATTGGAACAAGCTCATTGCAAAGACTGGGCATCAAAGGGTATGTTTGGAGACAAAATATAAATTATTTTCATTACTCATGAAATTAAGTCACTAGAGATGTCCCCTAGGTGTATTAAGTAGAAAGTTAAAGCATAGATCATGACCTCCCTCCCCCCCCCCCCCCCCCCCCCCCCCTTCATCCCTGCACACAAACAACCTCATGAGAAATGATTGATTGACATTTCTTCAATATGGCCCCATATGCTGTGTTCAGAGGAATGGAATAAATTTTGTTTAGTTACTCAGGAAAAAAATGAGTATTGCTACTCCAAACTTATATAAGTAAAACAAGGGGTATCTTTTAAACAATGGCTTACCTGTTTTTCTGCAGCTATCAAACTTTTCAACAACTCCACTTTCTTTGTATAACCATTCAACACATCCTGGTTGGGTCTACTAATAATTAAATATGAATTATATGATATTTTATTATAGATACTTTCTCATAAAATACTATAAAATTAAGTGAAATATCAATTATTAATCAGTGCGAGAAAAATTGTATCTACATCAGAAAAAAATATGCGCATTTATTTCCACCAGTGAAGGTAAACATGACCTTTCCACCAGTGAAGGTAAACATGACCTTGCTCATGTTTCCGTAGTCCATTCCAGAATACATGGTTTATTACGGGCATGCGCAGACAACTCGGAATATCAATCTGGTTGTTTTCTTTGCAAACCGTCATTCTGGAATAGCATTCCGAATCATTCTGAGTAAACCACCTCGCGAGCAGGTTTAGATGGTTTACCTTTTATTCCTGACATGCGCAATTATCAACAAATAGTGGAAAATATTTCCATGTTCGTTGTATTCACCAAAAACGTTTAAATCAGGACAATAACAAATACGTTAGGTACATGGAATTCAGCAAAATATTTAAACATAGCATACACACAAATAATTGATGAAAATAAAGAGAAAGAACTGTGGAGTCAATTTAAACAACAGGCCTGGTGACCCACCCCCAAATTGAATAAATTAATTTTTCGAACCCTGGAATTCATTTTTTTTTTTGCGAAGCGATCACCCTTGACCGCCCATAACTGACTCATTTATTTCCCCTTGACCCGAAACCCTGATTATTGTGACAGGACATTACATCTGGATGTGAAATCCTAAAATGATGAATGTTGGGGGGGGGGGGGGGGGAGGGGGGGTAGGGGGGAGGGGGGGAGGGGGGGGAGGTAGGGTGGAGAACAACCAACTTGGTTACAAGGCTCAAATCCTACAGATGCTGAAAACTGAAGATCTGGAAACCTTTCTCCATCCGCACCCCCACCAGTTAGAAATTTGAGGGGTGTGACCACACCCCGCCCCATTATAATGCTCTAGCTAAGCTATGTGAGTTTGCCTCCCCCACCTTCCCCCTGGTGAGATCGGATATTGTTACTGAACCTTAACAACACGGCGGTGAATTTATGACCTTCTTGTTCACGGAAACTCTGTGGTGAGAGTGCACAGACAGTCTTTACTGGTTCTCAGTGTACTCATAACCAACAAATAGTGGACACCATATACTGAAATTGTTTTTTAAAATTCTCGCTCAAATAACGTCAACGCGCAGAGAGAACCTGTCCCCAATCTCCCGGATCAGCAGGCGTCCTTGCCAGTGGCGTAGCCATGGGGGGTGGGGGGTGGGCGGGGCTTAGTGGAGATTCAGGTCAACCTAAAGCTTTAACGCCCCCCCCCCCCCCCCCCCTCCTAAATAAAAAAGAAATATTGACCCAAAAGCTCTCCAGTATAGGGCTACACATGCTACGATTGCATCAGATTCGATCTTAGAGCACTTAACTTTGCAAAATTTTCTCGACGGAGGTCCTATCCTGACTTGGTCGGCCTGGTCATTACCCCCTCCTCCCATGCACTTCCATGAAGGGAAGTGGAAGGAGGGTAACGATGGGAGGGTGCTAGCTTGGACTAGGCAAGGACCCCCGAAACCCCACAACATTACAAATATCATGGTATGCCCCCACAAAAAAATGGCAAGCCCCCCTCCCCCCCCCCCCCCCCTCAATTATAGAATCCTGGCTATGCCCCTGAACAAATGGGATTCGAAATAATAATAAAACTCGAGTGCTCTGTCCAGCGTTTCTTTGTAAATTTTTTGTTTCTTTTTAAATCTGATCATATTGGCCTACCTATCCATAGGAGAGCTGTGCTGTTTTATACAGATGCAGCACTGAGATGAGCAAAAACAGCATCCATGTTGTCATTGACAACATCATCAACAAAAATTGCGAGCGCCACTTCCTCAAATTCCATTCTGGTTTACATTAAAAGTGCAATTTGCTGTTTCCTTGTGATTACTATTCTGTATCTTCACTGCGCATGTCACCCTATTCCATGTAATCCGGAATAGACTACGGAAACATAAGCCTTTATTGTCAGGCCTTTAAACTCTCACAAATAGTGAGAGTAAATGCTGTGCCAAAATAATGTAATTGTGTTCCAAATTATGCAGCAAATAAAAGTTTTGCACTGTTTCAGCTATATATAGTTTGGTCAAGTTTTTCTGATGCACACAATATGGTTTAGGGCCAACATGTACTTGATGACTTAAACAATGCAACAGATATTGTATTGTATTGCATGTTTGGAAATTCCTCAGCTAACTTTACAGAGCACCCTTTGTGAACCCCACATCAGAATCATCTCGGGTATTTTTATGAATTCCCTCGGTTGACTATTTGGAGCATCCGGAGCTATTCAGAGCATGGGCCATTTTAAGGTAATGAAGTACATTTACAACGGGGTTCGGGTACATTTGCAAAGCTGCAGCTCCATTGCCACATTAGGGTTCCTTAACGTGCACAGTAGTTACTGCACAAAGGACAGCCATTTATGCATTCTCACCCAATAGGATAGGATGACCACAGCACCATCCCTGAATAATGAATATGGTGCTATTGATTCCATATCGGCACTGCACTGCGGTTCCCCAAATGGGGTTCAAACAATCAACCCTTGGGCTTCGTGCACAATGTGCTACACTCTCGGCTACTGCACCCAGATATATGTAAATCAGTTTAAAAAATCCCAGAATTCACTGGAGAAAATAAATCGGCATTGACAGTGTCATACATGACACTGCAAACAGATTTCTTTTGGATATGATAGTGTTAGGCTATATGCTTACATGATGATCATGCAAGTAAACAAGTATGTCAGCAAGTAACTTGGATGCTTTTCTCTGTCTCATATAATTAATGTGAGTCAGTGTGACAATGTTTGCCTGTTTTGGAGCAAGTTTGTTCTTTTGTTAACTCCTTGCATGCTGCTGGTGGGTATTCCTGCCCAGGACAGATTTCTCTTGCCAATGAAATAAGTAGGATTTGGGCACATTTAATCAAATTTCCCCACTGAAAATTGCATGGATTTTGTCACCATTGATTTTTCAGGTTAAATTTAGATGAATTTTTCATCAAATCTAGTCATGACTGCTTCACAGCAGCCATGACTAGATTTAATGAAAAATATCTTGAAAATACTCAGCAGGTTAAGAGTTAACCCATATAATACAGTAGTTCAAAATTAACGGTTAATCGATCAATTACTTTTTGGATTGATCAAGATGTTGATCATTGATTAATCGATTAATCAGTTAACCTTTTCAGCGCTACTTCTATCTAATTAAAACTAAATTATTCAAATCTTCAAGTATGATGTGCACTAAATCTACCAAAATTAATTTCCTGAAAAAAACAACAAAATTTTAAAACAAAAAAGTAGGAGCTGATTGCAAATCATGGATTCACTTTTTCAATTACAGTAATTTCAATATGAATTGAAGAATCTTGCTATCTATATATATGTCACACATTACCTATGAAGACTATATTTTTGTGAGGTTTCCAAACTCTTAGCTGAAATACTTGTATGTGAGAGGAGTTGATCTCACCACCTGGGTACCTTCTTTGCCGAAATGAAAAATTCTTTCAAATAAAAGTAAAGGGCAGTAACACCTAAAAAGACTAATAAATAGGAAAAAGTTACCCTAGAAACGCCAATAAAATTCTTTATACCCCTTTTTTGCAGGGCACCCCCCCCCCCCCTAAATGGGTTTTTGGCACCCAGACTATCATGGCTGCTCCACAGCAGCCATGCTCACAGAATCCATGATCAGATTTGATGAAAAATATTTTGAAAATGCTTAGCAAATTAAATGTTAAAAAATAGGTATCAATCCATTTTCAGTTTCAAGACAACACATTCTTCATATTATTTTTCATTTTAGTGAGTTTCAACCAAACAATAGATCCAAGAGTTACAGGCAAAAAAATACGATGTTACAACTAGGTTTATTATATTAGCATGTGAAGACCAAACTTCAAATCAGCTGAAATTAACCCAAACAACTTGTAAAATACATTGGACATAAGAATAAGAAAAACAAACATAAATGAATTACCTTGTTGTTGACCGCTTTAATTCTCCTAGCTGGTCTTGCAAAGCTCCAACATACTACAGTAAGAAGATATTTTATTAGTAAATGAAACTTAACTTCAATGATAGTGTCAGTGACACTGTAGCTTAACTTGACTGTGTGTTGTGTTTGATGAAAGGGATAATGTTCAATGTTTATGAAAGGATTATGAAATACGACAAGAACTGTGATAATTGAGAATATATTAATATCTGTTCCCTGCATGCTATGTTTTCAATAAGAATAATTTGAGGTGTAGACTGTAGTAAGGAATTGAGGCTTAAGTTAATGAGGCCCTTACCGTTAATGTATGGCAACCAAAGTTACTAATTTACAGTAAAATTATTCCAAAACGAGTCATCCTAGCAAGTTACAATGAAATCCCTTCATAAATATAACTTGTAGACTTTGCAAAAGGAATCTAGGTCACATGATGGCTTGACAGTCATGGTTGTCCGATCATGACCAAAATAGGACAGTCTCATCTAGACATCATACTGAGTTATTCCAAGTTACAATGAAATCGCTTCATAAATAGGAACTGTAGATTGTGCTATACAAATCTAGGTCACATGCCTTTGCCACCATCACGATTGAGTAATCACGGCAAAAATGGGACATTCTCTTCTAGACATTATACTGAGTCATTCAGCAAAATTGCAATGAAATCCCTTCATAACTGCAAACTGTAGACTGTGCTAAAGGAATCTTGGTAACGTGCCCCAGCGGCTGTGACGGTTGACTGAACCCAACCAAAAAAGGATGTTCTCATCTAGACATTATACAAAGTCATCCTACAAAGTTACAATAAAATTCCATCATAAATATGACCTGCAGACTGTGCTAAAGATTTTCGGGCTTCGGGGTCATGTAGCCATCACAGTTCACTGATCGCGATCAAAAGGGGACGTTCTCATCTAGACATCATATGGAGTCACACAACCAAGTTACAATGAAATCCCTTCATAAATACGACATGTATACTGTGCTAAAGTTTTCCAAGCTTTGGGCCCGCGTAGCTGTCATGACCAAAAGGGGACATTCTCATCTAGACATGACCTCAAACCCGTATATGAAATTTCGGGATGATCGGATAAGAACTATGGGGTATAGCCTGTGCTAAAGAAAATGTGATACAGACTCACAGACTGACAGACTCCCAGACTTCCACAGGCGTGATGGCAATAGATTATCTTGACTTTGTCAAGATAAGCTAAAAATATGTACATGTGGAGCACACTTAATTTGACACTTTTGAATTGAACAGCTCTGTTAACTGTATACAATTTGAAACATCAAACCATTTACCATACATTCGGGCATTCTGCAATGAATTCTGACAAAGCAAATTGATACTAATAAAATAAAATTTGATTTCTGCTGAATATGAACCATGTACTTAACCCCTTACCTAACACTGCGGCCAAAAAATTAACCAGAATAACCCTACCACAGCCTAAAATATCTCAGGCGTTTCTCGATAAAACCCATACAAAAATAGATATCATTAGAACCAGCTCAATGATATCCATATTTGTATGGTTTTATTGAAAAATTCTGAAATTTGTTTTCGAAAAATCAGAAATTTAATTTATTTTTTAACCCTTTTGGTAAAGGGTTAATATATGATAATCTTATTGCAGAATGGTAGAAGAGTGAGTTTTGATTTATGGTGTCTTAACTTCATGTTGTTAAAAACATAAAGGATCGGTCACATCACATATACATGTAATTTGCAAGACTATCATAATAATTTAATTTTTTTCTTCTTTCTTTGATAATTTTTTAACTGAAGAAACCTGCTATCTATACACTGAATATATGTCACACATCAATCTATGAAGACTATATTTTTGTGAGGAGACAACAATAACTGGCAATGATCCCTGTTTTTTTAAAAGACCTCTTAACAGTAAAGAATAAGTTTCCATACCCGGGTTTTGAAATGGTGGGATGGAATTTTAAATGGAGGTGCATATTGGAAATTGTTTATGTATTTTAATTATACAATTAGGTAAACATGTACAATGGATATGATAGTGTTAGGCGATATGTTGGACATTAGCCTTCAGAGGTTTGGTCAATATGCCAGATCTGAATGCATAGTGGTAGTGTTCAACTGATAATCGAAACTGGCCACCACAATCGGCCGATTGTGTGACAACGGCAACGACTCCTGGAACATCAGTTCAACCAGTTGTTGCCAAGCATTTTGTGATGATTCATAAATTTGCATTTTATTATTTTCTGCAATTGTTCAATTATGAATGTAAATGATGTCAATGATACCATTCAATAAAGTTGAAAAACCACCACAATGTGTATTATTAATATCTCTGGATGACCCTTTATGGGATATACCAGTTAAACGACATGTAAAGCTTACAATCGAGCGTTCTTGCGGCAATCGCCAGTTCATACCAGAAAAGTGAATGTTGCACTCCAGTGACTCAGCTCGCACTAAAAATTACCAGTGCTGGAAATAAACAAAATTGACGGGTGCAGTTTTAAACCCCAGTGAAATCAGAGACAGGAGTAAATTGCACCTGTAAAATGTTGGTATATGAATTTTGAGGGAATACTTTCGCCAAACACCAGAAACTATAAATGTATAAGGAGTATTAAGGACCTGCTGAACTATGAGAGTAATTTCCCAATTGGCAACAGGGTGCAGCTTTCTCAAAAAACACACATTTACATGCCCTCAATATTTTTCAATGAGTGCATTTTTAGCTTCCGTAAAATAGAAAACACGGGTGCTCACGGGAGCGATTGTACTTGCACCTGTCTCACTTCCAGGACTGAATTACCAGTTGCGTACACTTGGGTGGTAAATGTGGCTCTGAGAGCCACGTTTAATGCCCAAGTATGCACGACTGGTAATTTTACTGTGCTGGACCGGAGTCAATGGAGTTTAACACTGTGAAAGAAGTTCAAATTAATGTAGTTCTTTCGAGGATCGGCTTATCAAGCCGTGAACGGACTGTAAAATATGTTAAATTTAATGTAGTTCTTTGTGAGTCTCAACTTGTCTAGTAGTGCACAGTATTACAATCGGAATCGGAATCAGCCATTTGTGAGCTCAAATAACCTGCAATCAGTCAGCGGCCATTTTTGGTAATCAGTTGAACACTAATAGTAGTAATGTATATGTACATTACCATTACATATATGTACATTACCATAGGAATTATTGAAAAGTGTGGCTTAACCCTTACGTCCTGAGATTAGTATGCTAAAAACTACTGTATATACATGTACACAGCTGAGCTGCAGATGACTTAACTGTGTTTCCACATTACTGTTGGTTGCCTATACAGGCAGTCAACAATGATGTAAAAACACATTTAAGATAAAAGCATCCTACAAGTAGAGTCCTCAAGAAAGAATGCACTTGGGACAATTTTATCAGAGCAATATAAAAGGGTAAATTTGTGGCAATATGGGGACTTAACACTTTACCTAATAAATCAATGGCATCAGCCCACGTCATTTACAAATTAAGCAGTTCAAAAAAACAAACTTTTCAAAATTTCAACAAAACCATATCATGTGACCACTCATTAGAATTAGCTCAACGAGCTTGTTTCAGTGAAGGGTCACATGATATGACTTTGTTGCAATCTTTGAAAAAAGAGAAATTAAAATAATAAATATTGATACTGTGTGCATTAGGTAAAGGGTTAGAAAAATAAATATTCTTTTTAGATTAAATTTTTACACTGGGTTATTCCAGGGAGTAGGACCAAAAAAATGAGTTTGAAAACAATGAGTTTTTAACTACAGTAGAATCCTCTTAATTGAATATCCCTTTTGCCACTGAAAATTATTCAGTTAACAAGAGTATACAATTAACAGGGATTTGGTCAGTTTCCCATGTTCTGGAGGTAAACTGAGCTTTTATTCTATTATATCTTGTTTGACAGAGCTCATAGAGCTCTGTCAAACAAGATATAATAGAATAAATGCCTGTATTGGATGTGGTGAGGCCAAAAAGGTTGATAAATAAGGGGAATTTGGAGCGTGTCACAGTAATTTTTTCGACATATTACAAAAATTTATATACAATTAACAGGAGTTTACTCTACAACCCATATGCAATTAACAGATCAAATTTGTACTGAAGGTATGGTAAATGGTTTTGTGTTTGAAAA
Source organism: Pictodentalium vernedei (assembly GCA_031216915.1). Classification (NCBI taxonomy): domain Eukaryota; kingdom Metazoa; phylum Mollusca; class Scaphopoda; order Dentaliida; family Dentaliidae; genus Pictodentalium; species Pictodentalium vernedei. The sequence goes on along the minus strand of CM062293.1, from coordinate 254,604,446 downwards.
TTATATTCAATTAACAGGGATATACAATTAAGAGATATCCAATTAAGTGGGCTCCACTGTATTTTAGAAATGAGGATGATGTGCTCCAAGTGTAGGTTCATGTAGGTGAAGACAGTTGGCAAACGTCTGTTCACTGAGGCTACTTTGTGCCTCTAATGGTTGCTTTCAACATTTTTAATGCAAATGTTCAGGTTAAAGACTGAAGCTTTGTGCTTGCATTGACAGTGAGTTGGTCAATTGATATCGTCTACTTTATAAGGCTAAATTTCTAGCAATTTATAAAATATCATGCTACGAATAAGGCAAAGTTGTAAGACTGTTATTCACAGCTGAAGAGAGCACAAGATATGTCATTTTTTTGAAATGCCTGGCAACTGGAAAACCATGGATTTTTTTTATATACCCATTACTGGGAATGGGGCGAGTGCAATTAGGAAATTTAAAAAATTTATAGTAATTTATATATTTTTTATACTTACCAATGACCCAGACATAGCTGGTGCTAACTCTTAAAAGTTAAAAAATTTATAGTAATTTATATATTTTTTATACTTACCAATGACCCAGACTTAGCTGGTGCTAACTCTAAAAAATCTAGGGCCAAACACAAATTTTGCCCCCCAATCCCCAAAATTTGCATCTAAAACCAAAAGAAATCATGTCCTAAAGGACCTCCATACTTTGCCCCCACTGTGCATGCGCAGTGTCAAGGACGTTCCGAAATTGGCGCCAATCACCATTCTTACTGGCAGTGCCTGGTCAGCGCTATGTACTCAGCGGGGAGGTAAGAGTTCCCAACTCCTGGGAGGGCCATCCCCATCTGGGTCATTGGTAAGTATAAAAAATATATAAATTACTATAAATTTTTTAACATTTTTATACTGTACCAATGACCCAGACTTAGCTGAATAGTAAAAAGGCTGGAGGGCCTAGGACATGAGGAAAATCCAATAAGCTCAACTATATAATATAGAGTGAACCCCTCAAGGAGAAAAGGAGTATTAGGCTTTACATGTATCTTTCTTATTTTATTATAAATTAGAAAGATACAATACCCTTCATAATTGAGCACAATAACATTCATGTTCTCTATTAACATCCAGTATAACCCATTATACTAATTATTTTTAAAGTAAGCCAATAAATAAAGTTAGTCCAGAGAATTGAGACTCTTTATATTCATTAAAAGTGTCCGAGGATTGTATATTAACGCCCGTTTGACACTTGACATATACAAATGCTTCACACCGAGCTACACTTTAAAAATATGACATGAATGAATTTTTAACATTAATATTACACTTTAAAACCATCCCGGAAACGACTCAGAATTACTGACTCCGGAGGAGGAATTCCCTTGCTTTTCACTATAAAGCAGGTGACCTAAGGGAACACCCTCCCCCCACTTCCCCTTGCCCTGGGTCAAATAGCCCAGAGCGAAGAGGGCAGCAGGACGGAGTCACTGCCGGAACAGAAAGCCTGCATAACTATAGTTGCAACTGTTTAGTGGACGACATTCTGAGCAACAGATAACGGACCTAAACAATGCAGGTCTCCAGAAATGGACTCAATATTTCTGAGATAAAAATTCGTGAATGTGGATGGCTGAGACCAATAAGCAGCCTTCATTAAATCTGTAATAGCCACACTATTAGCATAAGCCCAAGATGTAGAAAGAGCTCTTACTTCATGAGCCGAAATCTTAAGCACAGACTGCTGGGAAGAAGATAAACTTTCATAAGCAGTACGGATAGTTAATTGAATCCATCTAGCAATAGAATGGACCGAAATGTCCTTTCTATTAGGCATCAGAGACAGAAAGAAACGTTTTCGTCCCTTTCTGATAAACTGAGATCTCTGTTTATAAATGCGTAAAGCTCTAACAGGACAGAGTAAAGGCCTATGCCCGTCTGAAGACGGAAGAGCCTTAATAACAATAGGTTCCGGATATTTATTAGGAGCCTGATTCTTAGCTAAAAATCCAACATTAGTAGTGAAGGTGATAGTGTTCCCGACACTTCGATAGTGAGAATCGTCCACCGATAGTGCATGAAGCTCACTGACTCTTCTAGCAGAAGAGAAAGCTAAGAGAAAAGCTGTCTTATACGACAAGAATTTGAAATCTACTGTCCCAAGAGGCTCAAATGGCTTTTCCTTAAGTTTAAGAAGAACCCAAGCTAAATTCCACTTAGGAATTAACCTAAGAGTTCTGGGTCTATTTATCGAGAAGTTTCTAACTAACTTAGATAAAGAGACATTAGATCCAATTTGTACTATCGTGATGTGCATAGGTATCAGATAACATAGACCTATAACCCTTAATAGTAACAGGCTGCAGTTTGATTTCGTCAAACAAGTGTACTAGAAAGTTTGTAATGTCTGGTATGGAGGGATCAAAACTATCAACAGAATGATCCCTACACCAACGGCGAAAAACCTTCCACTTAGCCGCATAATTTAGCGAAGAGGAGGTCCTCCTACAGTTAGAAATCACGTCCACTGCTCATCCTGTAAAGTGCTTACCAAGCAAGAAGGACCGCACAACGGAAAAACGTGAAGGTTGAGACCTTGCGGGTTGTGATGAAGTCGACGCGGTTTCCCCTGCGAAAGAAGCTCCTCTCGTGGAGGAAGCTTTCGCGGTAGGTCCCACAACAGACACCAGAGTCGATTTATCCACGGTCTCTGTGGAGACAGAGATGCTACCAACAGAATCTTGCACTGAGATTGTTTTATCTTTAGCAATATTTGCTGAATCAACGGCGCTGGAGGATATGCATATCCTATCATTCCGTCCCATGAGATCGATAGAGCGTCTACTGCAAATGCTCTTGGATCCGGGCACGGTGACACATACGTCTGCAACTGATTGTTGAGATGTGTCGCAAATAAGTCTATCATTGGCCGTTCCCACTGGTAGCAAATCTGATTGAATACTTGTTTGCTGAAAGTCCACTCCGACGGCAACAAGCGACCCTTCCGTGAAAGGGAGTCTGCTAGTACATTCAGACGACCCGGTATATGACGGACCGAAAGTAGAACCTGATGTTCTAGAGCAAACAGAAGGATTCTCTCCGTTAGATTGAATAACGGAACGGAATGAGTGCCTCCCTGGTTCCGTATATACGCCACTACTGTCGTATTGTCGGACAGAATTTGGACATGAGCTTTGTGAATAATGTCCATCCAATGACGTAACGCAAGCCAAATTGACATCATTTCCTTGATGTTTATGTGCTTGGTTAGGAACTGTGGATCCCAAGGACCCTGGCATCTCGAATCCGTTGGGATCAATGTTGCACCCCAACCTGTTTGACTGGCATCCATCATAATGGTAAAACTCGGATCCGGCAACTGCAGCAGAACTCCCTGAGTTAACCACTGAATGTTTGCCCAAGTCTGAATCTCTTGTTTCACTTGATCTGACAAGAGAACATCTATGTCGAGCGAATGAATCTTCACACTCCAATTCTGAGTTAAGAAAATTTGGAGAGGACGAGTGCGCAACCGCCTCATCGGAATGAGATCCGCGGCGGCTCCGCACAAACCTATCAGTCTCATAAACTTCCTCGCTGTGACTTTGTCTGCATGAAGACAATAGCGAGCGTAACAACTGACTAATTTCGCTCTGGTTAACGGCAGACGAACGAGATTGTTGTGCGTCTCGAAGCTCATTCCCAGATGAGTGAATGACTTGGACGGCACCAGATCCGACTTCTCCTCGTTTACAACAAAACCGAGACGTCGGAGCAATAGAAGCAGATTCTGCACATCGTTCTGAAGCGTTAACTCGTTGCCGTACCTCTGAAGAATGTCGTCCAGGTAGGCCGACGTTACCGCAGACGAATGAGCTCGGAAATACATCATTACCGAGTTCATTACCCGAGTGAAAGCCCAGGGTGCTAGGTTCAATCTGAAACACATCGCCCGGAATTGATACACAACTCCTAGGACTGCGAAGCGTAGATACTTTCTGAATGTCGGATGTACCATGTCATGAAAGTACGCATCCTTGAGATCTATGCTTGTAGCATAATCGTTCACCCGAATACTCGCTCTGACTGACCGAATCGTCTCCATATAAAATTTCGGAGCGACGATCAGCTTGTTTATCCAGCTCAAATCTATGACTGGACGGAACGAGCCGTCTGGTTTGGGAACCAGAAACAGATGGCTGTAGAATCCTGGTGTTTCCTGGTCTTCTACGACCTCTACCGCGTTCTTCATTAAAAGAGACTGCACCTCCGATAAGAGAGCTTCTCTTTTCTGCGGATTTGACGGAAGTTGAGTCCATTTTGGACTTTGAGTTAACGGAGGCTTTCGTTTGGAGGATATCCTTAGACCTTCCGAAATCACCCCTCTCACCCAAGGGTCGTCCGTAATTGACGCCCACTCTTCCGAAAAACTCGACAACCTTCCGCCAACCGGAACGCGATAGAGGTTGAAGCCATCACTTCTTGAACCTGCGAGGCCTGCGGGAGGAGAAACCACGTCCTCCACGACCTGCACCTCGTCCCGTCGACCTCGGGGCATCCGACCGATTGTCCCGGCCTGAAGGACGTCCCAAACGAGAGTCGCTGCCTTGACGGTCTCTTGAATAAGACCAAGAGGACGCACCGGAACCTCTATAGGAACCTTTCTTGGGCACATTAGACCCAAAAGTGCCTGTCTTATTCTTCTCTGTCGTATCCGACTTTTTGAAAGCGGATTTAAACAACAGAGAATCTGAAGCTTTCTTTGTAATTTTATCGTAGATTGCAGAAAGCTTGCCGTCGAATAGAAGTTCTCCGGAGACCGAAGCGACTCTGAGAGAGTTCTTCACCTTACTATCCACGCGTGTGGATGTAGCTAAGGCTGCGTCACGTCTAACCAACTCCAGGTTTGCCACTGATAAGGGCGGAGTTATACGTGGAATAAGCCACTGCCCTTGAAAGAAGTCTTAATAAGGATTGTATATACTGAAATTCTTTCCCTTGAAGACGCAGTGATAACGCCTTTGTAAGGTGGTCTGCGTAAGATAAAGCATCTAAACTGGCCCTGTTAGACGTGATTGTCGTATCCAACACCGCGGTTGGAACGGACATAGACGACGGTAACGACAATTCTAAGTCTTCCGCCTCGTCGTCAAGATGCAGAGGAACTCTCGGAATACCCTGACCTGCCGTACTGAATTTATTCCTTGCATTAATGAAAGGCAGGTTAAGAGCATTGGAGGACAAGAAACCAGCTTTGCCTGTTTTGGAAGCAAGCTTGAATATAGCGTCGTTCAATAATTCAAATGTTCTTGTGACATTATTGGACTGAGACGGAAACTCAGGGACAATGTCTCTGAACCGCTCAAAGAATTCAGTGTCCAATGACGCTATTATTCTCTTGTCCGGAACCGCAGCAGTCTGGCCCGACGGAACAATGTGAGGAAGGAAGTGCCGGATAAAATCCACGGCAGCTTTATGTTGTTCCAAAAGGGATAGCTCCAAGTCATCCGTATCCCTTTCACCATCCGGTCGGACCTCACGATGCTCCCGGTCGTCCGCACCCGATGCTTCGGCGGAGCGTACCGACCCAGCGCCGTCGGATAATTCCCGATCCGACACCGATTCTGTCGGCTGCTGGGATGCTGCGATAATTTGTGCTATCTGAGCAAGCACGTCCGTCATCGAGGCCTGTGGAGTGGCGGTCTTTCGCTGCTTCGCCGCGGGAAGCTCCGCATCAACTGACTCCCGCATACTCTTCCTATGCGAACGTCCGGAGTCTACCGGCCCCGTGTCCCTGGCTACCGGATGGCGTGACCTGGTCACCGAAGAATCCTTTATCGGCGAAGCTGGTAGAATCTCCGCAGTCACGTAGCCAAGGTGCGGTCGTGTGCGCTGGTGAGAGGATGAGGAAGCATGCGCAGTCTCCGCGGACTGCCTAAACAACGGAGCGTCCTGAGCGACGGACGTGTGCTCCACTTGCGACACATTTTGAACCACAACATCAGGTCCCTGGTGTTGTTGTACGAGAGAGGGGCCTCTCTCGCTCGCGGCCCGGCTGGACCTGGACGAGCTAGGAACCGGACTAGAAGGCTTCCTCCGATCTCTCCTAACATCCGCCGTCACTGGGTGTGCACCTAGTATATTTATAGTGCTCGCATCACCCAACATTTCCTCCTGGACCGCAACGGACGAACCCGGCTGCCGAACCATTCGGTGAATGGACGCTACACCGGGCGAGCTAGCAGACGACAGTGCCGTCGATCCTACTAGGGACCTCTTAGGCAACTGTCGTATCTCCATGAGCACTTTTGCCGCTAACTCTTCATTCAATTGTGATGACGGAAGCGCACTCTTGGAAGATAACATGGAAACATCACCCTGTTCTTGTTCCTCTGAAATAGAAACTGATAGACTAGAGTGACCCTGCGGAGAAAGGACCGGTATAGCCACTTCTCCACTAACAACATACCGTGACACACGTTTCCAATGTTTGTCATCCCAATATTGACATATTGAACAGGAGTTAGTGCGAGTACACTGACTACAATTAATACAACGATCATGAAAGTCAGAGGAAGATTTCTTCCTATTACAATTTGAACAATGTCCTTTCATTGTGAAAAAACAACAAGTCCTAGTACTCGCACAAACCCCTAAACACAAAGATACAATATAGCATGATCCATTAATATTGAAAAAAGCAAATGAAATTCAAAATAATTTTTGAAAAATATTTTTTCAGCGAAGCCCAAGTTTCTGAAAAGTAACGTTGAGCCCCAATGGATCCCAAGGGTAAGTGTGGTCAAAAATTTTAAAATTATTTTAAATAATTATTGCAACACTTACGGATAATAATAATGTATCTTGTAGTGAGATAAACTACTCCAAAGGCAAAAAGTCCCCCTCAAAAGAGACTGTTGCCAATGTAAACAAGAAGTGTATAAACACCAGAAAACATGACTCCAGGAACTGACAATACTGGCCCGAAATCAGTTATCAAAATTACACACTATCTGATGCAAAACAGAGACTTCCAGAGAAGAATCTGCAGAACATCAGATGGTAGACGCAGAACACAACGTCTAAACACCCATGGGTGAAAACGTAAACATGGGGAAAATAACAGAATTCATTCTGTAACCAAGCTAATTCTCCCAAGAAATTTTAGGAGTAATCTTACTCAAAAATAAGCCAAAAGAATGGGAGAATAGCAAGGTGGGACTTACAGGATAAGGAGAGAGGAAACACTGAATAAGCAGTGCAACTTCAAAGTAAGAATGACAACAAGAGGCCCATGCCTCGAAAATAGGCAACTTAACATAATTTTATAACAAAATTTTAAGTTACAGCCCTGATTATTTTCTGTCACTCCTTTTTCCTCTCCTCCTTCACTATCCTCCTTAGAATCACCATTTCTCCAATATTTATGTGTCTGGCATCATTTAAACTGAGATTTACAAGCACAAAGATCAGTGAGATGTTAACTGATGAAGGGCCAAACAAAGAATGATGATTGGCGCCAATTTCGGAACGTCCTTGACACTGCACATGCGCAGTGGGGGCAAAGTATGGAGGTCCTTTAGGACATGATTTCTTTTGGTTTTAGATGCAAATTTTGGGGATTGGGGGGCAAAATTTGTGTTTGGCCCTAGATTTTTTAGAGTTAGCACCAGCTAAGTCTGGGTCATTGGTACAGTATAAAAATATCTAGGGCCAAACACAAATTTTGCCCCCCAATCCCCAAAATTTGCATCTAAAACCAAAAGAAATCATGTCCTAGAGGACCTCCATACTTTGCCCCTACTGCGCATGCGCAGTGTCAAGGACGTTCCGAAATTGGCACCAATCATCATTCTTACTGGCAGTGCCTGGTCAGCGCTATGTACTCAGTGGGGAGGTATGAGTTCCCAACTCCTGGGAGGGCCATCCCCGTCTGGGTCATTGGTAAGTATAAAAAATATATAAATTACTATAAATTTTTTAACATTTTTATACTGTACCAATGACCCAGACATAGCTGAATAGTAAAAAGGCTGGAGGGCCTAGGACATAGAGGAAAATCCAATAAGCTCAACTATATAATATAGAGTGAACCCCTCAAGGAGAAAAGGAGTATTAGGCTTTACATGTATCTTTCTTATTTTATGATAAATAAGAAAGATACAATACCCTTCATAATTGAGCACAATAACATTCATGTTCTCTATTAACATCCAGTATAACCCATTATACTAATTATTTTTAAAGTAAGCCAATAAATAAAGTTAGTCCAGGGAATTGAGACTCTTTATATTCTTTAAAAGTGTCCGAGGATTGTATATTAACGCCCGTTTGACACTTGACATATACAAATGCTTCACACCGAGCTACACTTTAAAAATATGACATGAATGAATTTTGGACATTAATATTACACTTTAAAACCATCCCGGAAACGACTCAGAATTACTGACTCCGGAGGAGGAATTCCCTTGCTTTTCACTATAAAGCAGGTGACCTAAGGGAACACCCTCCCCCCCCCCCCTTCCCTGGGTCAAATAGCCCAGAGCGAAGAGGGCAGCAGGACGGAGTCACTGCCGGAACAGAAAGCCTGCATAACTATAGTTGCAACTGTTTAGTGGACGACATTCTGAGCAACAGATAACGGACCTAAACAATGCAGGTCTCCAGAAATAGACTCAATATTTCTGAGATAAAAATTCGTGAATGTGGATGGCTGAGACCAATAAGCAGCCTTCATTAAATCTGTAATAGCCACACTATTTGCGTAAGCCCAAGATGTAGAAAGAGCTCTTACTTCATGAGCCGAAATCTTAAGCACAGACTGCTGGGAAGAAGATAAATTTTCATAAGCAGTACGGATAGTTAATTGAATCCATCTAGCAATAGAATGGACCGAAATGTCCTTTCTATTAGGCATCAGAGACAGAAAGAAACGTTTTCGTCCCTTTCTGATAAACTGAGATCTCTGTTTATAAATGCGTAAAGCTCTAACAGGACAGAGTAAAGGCCTGAAGACGGAAGAGCCTTAATAACAATAGGTTCCGGATATTTATTAGGAGCCTGATTCTTAGCTAAAAATCCAACATTAGTAGTGAAGGTGATAGTGTTCCCGACACTACGATAGTGAGAATCATCCACCGATAGTGCATGAAGCTCACTGACTCTTCTAGCAGAAGAGAAAGCTAAGAGAAAAGCTGTCTTGTAAGGCAAGAATTTGAAATCTACTGTCCCAAGAGGCTCAAATGGCTTTTCCTTTAGTTTAAGAAGAACCCAAGCTAAATTCCACTTAGGAATTAATCTAAGAGTTCTGGGTCTATTTATCGAGAAGTTTCTAACTAACTTAGATAAAGAGACATTAGATCCAATTTGTAAACTATCATGGTGTGCATAGGTATCAGATAACATAGACCTATAACCCTTAATAGTAACAGGCTGCAGTTTGATTTCGTCAAACAAGTATACTAGAAAGTTTGCAATGTCTGGTATGGAGAGATCAAAAATATCAACAGAATGATCCCTACACCAATGACGAAAAACCTTCCACTTAGCCGCATAATTTAGTGAAGAGGAGGTCCTCCTACTGTTAGAAATCGCGTCCACTGCTCGTCCTGTAAAGTGCTTGCCATGCAAGAAGGACCGCACAATGGAAAAACGTGAAGGTTGAGACCTTGTGGGTTGTGATGAAGTCGACGTGGTTTCCCTTGCGAAAGAAGATCCTCCCGTGGAGGAAGCTTTCACGGTAGGCCCCATAACAGACACCTGAGTAGATTTATCCACGGTCTCTGTGGAGACAGAGATGCTACCAACAGAATCTTGCATTGAGAATTGTCTTATCTTTAGCAATACTTGCTGAATCAACGGCGCTGGAGGATACGCATATGCTATCATTCCGTCCCATGAGATCGATAGAGCGTCTACTGCAAATGCTCTTGGATCCGGGCACGGTGACACATACGTTTGCAACTGATTGTTGAGATGTGTCGCAGATAAGTCTATCATTGGCCGTTCCCACTGGTAGCAAATCTGATTGAATACTTGTTTGTTGAGAGTCCACTCCGACGGCAACAAGCGACCCTTCCGTGAAAGGGAGTCTGCTAGTACGTTCAGACGACCCGGTATATGACGGACCGACAGTACAACTTGATGTTCTAGAGCAAACAGAAGGATTTTCTCCGTTAGATTGAATAACGGAACGGAATGAGTGCCTCCCTGGTTCCGTATATACGCCACTACTGTCGTATTGTCGGACAGAATTTGGACATGAGCTTTGTGAATAATGTCCATCCAATGACGTAACGCAAGCCAAATTGACATCATTTCCTTGATGTTTATGTGCTTGCTTAGGAACTGAGGATCCCAAAGACCCTGGCATCTCGAATCCGTTGGGATCAATGTTGCACCCCAACCTGTTTGACTGGCATCCGTCATAATGGTAAAACTCGGATCCGGCAATTGCAGCGGAACTCCCTGAGTTAACCACTGAATGTTTGCCCAAGTCTGAATCTCTTGTTACACTTGATCTGACAAGAGAACGTCCATGTCGAGCGAATGAATCTTCACACTCCAATTCTGAGTTAAGAAAATTTGGAGAGGACAAGTGCGTAACCGCCCCATCAGAATGAGATCCGCGGCGGCTCCGCACAGACCTATCAGTCTCATAAACTCCCTCGCTGTGACTTTGTCTGCATGAAGACAATAGCGAGCGTAACAACTGACTAATTTCGCTCTGGTTAACGGCAGACGAACGAGATTGTTGTGCGTCTCGAAGCTCATTCCCAGATGAGTGAATGACTTGGACGGCACCAGATCCGACTTCTCCTAGTTTATAACAAAACCGAGACGTCGGAGCAATAGAAACAGATTCTGCACATCGTTCTGAAGCGTTAACTCGTTCCCGTACCTCTGAAGAATGTCGTCCAGGTAGGCCGACGTTACCGCAGACGAATGAGCTCGGAAATACATCATTACCGAGTTCATTACCCGAGTGAAAGCCCAGGGTGCTAGGTTCAATCCGAAGCACATCGCCCGGAATTGATACACAACTCCTAGGACTGCGAAGCGTAGATACTTTCTGAATGTCGGATGTACCATGACATGAAAGTACGCATCCTTGAGATCTATGCTTGTAGCATAATCGTTCACCCGAATACTCGCTCTGACCGACCGAATCGTCTCCATATAAAATTTCAGAGCGACGATCAGCTTGTTTATCCAGCTCAAATCTATGACTGGACGGAACGAGCCGTCTGGTTTCGGAACCAGAAACAGATGGCTGTAGAATCCCGGTGTTTCCTGGTCTTCTACGACCTCTACCGCGTTCTTCATTAAAAGAGACTGCATCTCCGATAACAGAGCGTCTCTTTTCTGCGGATTTGACGGAAGTGGAGTCCATTTTGGACTTCGAGTTAATGGAGGCTTTCGTTTGAAGGATATTCTTAGACCTTCCGAAATCACCACTCTCACCCAAGGGTCGTCCGTAATCGACGCCCACTCTTCTGAAAAACTCGACAACCTTCCGCCAACCGGAACATAATAGAGGTTGAAGCCATCACCTCCTGAACCTACGAGGCATGCGGGAGGAGAAACCACGTCCTCCACGTCCCGCACCTCGTCCTGTTGGCCTAGGGGCATCCGACCGATTGTCCCGGCCCGAAGGACGTCCCGCACGTGAGTCGCTGCCTTGACGGTCTCTTGAATAAGACCAAGAGGACGCACCGGAACCTCTATAGGAACCTTTCTTGGGCGCATTAGACCCAGAAGTGCCTGTCTTATTCTTCTCTGCCGTATCCGACTTTTTGGAAGCGGATTTAAACAGCAGAGAATCCGAAGCTTTCTTAGTAATTTTATCGTAGATTGCAGAAAGCTTGCTGTCGAATAGAAGTTCTCCGGAGACCGAAGCGACTCTGAGAGAGTTCTTCACCTTACTATCCACGCGTGTGGATGTAGCTAGGGCTGCGTCACGTCTAACCAACTCCAGGTTTGCCACTGAGAGGGCGGAGTTATACGTGGAATAAGCCACTGCCCTTGAAAGAAGTCTTAAAGAGGATTGTATATCCTGAAATTCTTTCCCTTGCAGACGCAGTGATAACGCCTTTGTAAGGTGGTCTGCGTAAGATAAAGCGTCTAAACTGGCCCTGTTAGACGTGATTGTCGTGTCCAACACCGCGGTTGGAACGGACATAGACGACGGTAATGACAATTCTAAGTCTTCCACCTCGTCGTCAAGACGCAGAGGAACTCTCAGAATACCCTGTCCTGCCGAATCGAATTTATTCCTTGCATTAATGAAAGGCAGGTTAAGAGCATTGGAGGACAAGAAACCAGCTTTGCCTGTTTTGGAAGCAAGCTTGAATATAGCGTCGTTCAATAATTCAAATGTTCTTGTGACATTATTGGACTGAGACGGAAACTCAGGGATGATGTCTCTGAACCGCTCAAAGAATTCAGTGTCCAATGACGCTATCAGTCTCTTGTCCGGTACCGCAGCACTCTGGCCCGACGGAACAACGTGAGGAAGGAAGTGCCAGATGAAATCCACGGCAGCTTTATGTTGTTCCGAAAGGGATAGCTCCAAGTCCGGTCGGACCTCATGATGCTCCCGGTCGTCCGCACCCGATGCTTCTGCGGAGCGTACCGACCCAGCGCCGTCGGATAATTCCCGATCCGACACCGATTCTGTCGATTGCTGGGATGCTGCGATAATTTGTGCTATCTGAGCAAGCACGTCCGTCATCGAGGCCTGCAGAGTAGCGGTCTTTCGCTGCTTAGCCGCGGGAAGCTCTGCATCAACTGACTCCCGCATACTCTTCCTATGCGAACGTCCGGAGTCTACCGGCCTCGTGTCCCTGGCTACTGGATGGCGTGACCTGGTCGCCGATGAATCCCTGATCGGCGAAGCTGGTAGAATATCCGCGGTCATGTAGCCAAGGTGCAGTCGTGTGCGCTGGTGAGAGGATGAGGAAGCCTGAGCAGTCTCCGCGGACTGCCTAAACAACGGAGCGTCCCGAGCGACGGACGTGTGCTCGGCTTGCGACACATTTTGTACCACAACATCAGGTCCCAGATGTTGTTGTACGAGAGAGGGGCCTCTCTCGCTCGCGGCCCGGCTGGACCTGGACGAGCTAGGAACCGGACTAGAAGGCTTCCTCCGATCTCTCCTAACATCCGCCGTCACTGGGTGTGCACCTTGTATGTTTATAGTGCTCGCATCACCCAACATTTCCTCCTGGACCGCAACGGACGAACCTGGCTGCCGAACCATTCGGTGAATGGACGCTACACCGGGCGAGCTAGTGGACGACAGCGCCGTCGATCCTACTCGGGACCACTTAGGCAACTGTCGTATCTCCATGAGCACTTTTGCCGCTAGCTCTTCATTCAATTGTGACGACGGAAGCGCACTCTTGGAAGATAACATGGAAACATCACCCTGTTCTTGTTCCTCTGAAATAGAAACTGATAGACTAGAGTGACCCTGCGGAGAAAGGACCGGCATAGCCCTTTCTCCACTAACAACATACCGTGACACACGTTTCCAATGTTTGTCATCCCAATACTGACATATTGAACAGGAGTTAGTGCGAGTACACTGACTACAATTAATACAACGATCATGAAAGTCAGAGGAAGATTTCTTCCTATTACAATTTGAACAATGTCCTTTCATTGTGAAAAAACAACAACAAGTCCTAGTACTCGCACAAACCCCTAAACAGAAAGATACATAATAGCATGATCCATTAATATTGAAAAAAGCAAATGAAATTCAAAATAATTTTTGAAAAATATTTTTTCAGCGAAGCCCAAGTTTCTGAAAAGTAATGTTGAGCCCCAATGGATCCCAAGGGTAAGTGTGGTCAAAAATTTTAAAATTATTTTAAATAATTATTGCAACACTTACGGATAATAATAATGTATCTAGTAATGAGTAAACTACTCCAAAGGCAAAAAGCCCCCCTGAAAAGAGACTGTTGCCAATGTAAACAAGAAGTGTATAAACACCAGAAAACATGACTCCAGGCACTGACAATACTGGCCCGAAATCAGTTATCAATAATACACACTATCTGATGCAAAACAGAGACTTCCAGAGAAGAATCTGCAGAACATCAGATGGTAGATGCAGAACACAACGTCTAAACAACCATGGGTGAAAACGTAAACATGGGGAAAATAACAGAATTCATTCTGTAACCAAGCTAATTCTCCAAAGAAATTTTAGTAGTAATCTTACTCAAAAATATGCCAAAAGCATGGGAGAATAGCAAGGGGGGACTTACAGGATAAGGAGAGAGGAAACACTGAATAAGCAGTGCAACTTCAAAGCAGGAATGACAACAAGAGGCCCATGCCTCGAAAATAGGCAACTTAACATAATTTCATTACAAAATTTTAAGTTACAGCCCTGAATATTTTCTGTCACTCCTTTTTCCTCTCCTCCTTCTCTATCCTCCTTAGAATCACCATTTCTCCAATATTTATGTGTCTGGCATCATTTAAACTGAGCTTTACAAGCACAAAGATCAGTGAGATGTTAACTGATGAAGGGCCAAACAAAGAATGATGATTGGCGCCAATTTTGGAACGTCCTTGACACTGCACATGCGCAATAGGGGCAAAGGATGGAGGTCCTATAGGACATGATTTCTTTTGGTTTTAGATGCAAATTTTGGGGATTGGGGGGCAAAATTTGTGTTTGGCCCTAGATTTTTAAGAGTTAGCACCAGCTATGTCTGGGTCAATGGTACAGTATAAAAATATAACTCTTTTATAGGACCAAAATGACAACCCTATTGGCTTTAGAAGTTGTGAAAAGGGTACACTTCATCCACACAGGCACATTCTGCATGAAGAAGTTGGTTTTATCAATTCAAGTCATGGCCCGATTATACATTTATCAGCAGATTTAGACCCAATTTTGTAGTAATTTCCCATATATTCAACCATTACAAGCCAAATTCCAAATTTGTCGAGCTTGTTGTCTTCAAACAAATGCCCCATGCAATCTGCAGTCTGTAAGCAGTTTTAAATCTGCAGGTCATATAACCATAGAAGTGATTTCTTGGTAAGTCTGGGGCTCAAATTGACAACCTATGTTGGTAGCAAAGACTTGACAAGAAACAACTGCTATAGTTTAGCATGAAAGTGCAATTGAAATTACCACCTTGAAAGAATGTTGAGGGTGTTTTTTGAAACTCCTGTCAGCAAACAATATAAAGCAGAGACATTCTCTAGTTGGAGAGTCTATTCGGATCATTCATTGTATAGAGAACATTATAACAGTTGATACAACTTCAGAAAGAAATTTATTTTGCTCAGTAGGTTGAGATTTTATAATGTGGCATAGATCTGAAACATGGAATATCACTGTAAATAATAAATTGTTACTCTCTTGTTCTACAAGACAGTCTTGGAGCAGGTGAGCTGCTATATTTGTCTGTTCTTGTCATTCTTCTAGTGCGTCAATCAGTAGGTGTATTGCAGCAACAATGTGAATCACATTGTTTCACTGAGCATGTCACTTTTGGAGTATGTTGCTCAGTAGGTGTCTGTTACTCTTGCCTGGTTATACATAAGCTATACTGTTTGACAGTGCTTATCACTCATAGAGTATGCAGCTCAGTGGCCATAATCCACGCGTGTGCAATGTCCGTGCATGCATTTACCAGGTAATAAAAATCATCATCAGCTGCAAAATTTTAATTACTGAAGCACCGGGTTGTACACAAGTATATATTAATTGAATTTTTGATGATTATTCCTATAATTAGTGCTTGGAATCTAATACTATTGCATCCGCAGAAATATTGCCCACCTGTGGAAAGTGACCAGACCATGGGAGCCATACTGTAGTGTCCTGCAGTTTTGTCACCTGCATAAGAAATACTACCCTACCATTTCATTTCTGGTGTAATATTATTGAGGCAAGAGAGACTGTATCTTGTGTTTTTCACTGTGTAAATAATTGTTTGGAATATTGTTGCTTCTCAAACCCTGGAAGAACTGCATATGGATTCATATTAGGTAATTTGGACAGGTTGTCCCAAATCACCAAACATAACTTATATTACAATAGCACAAAAACTGTCTGATTTGCAGCAAAACGGATTTCAAAATTTATCCAGACCTTCAAGGTCTAATCACTAAGTAAATACTAGATACCAATTGGAAATATAAATGAAAGAAATCAAGAAAATGCATGCCTAACCTCATTTCAAACAAGGCCTGTATTTGGCCCTTTTGAACTACTAGAAAAATCAAACTTGGATCATATGGCCATAATGGTTTTTCTGAGGTGGTACATTCTGATAGTCTAACACACTCCATATTAGTGTTGTACAGAATAATGTGTTTCCAATTTGAAGCATCTACCTTCATGTGGGAACAATACAGCACATAGCAGAACACAAATAATCATCCAAGTTTAAAAGGCACCGACCCATAAACATCTGAGAAAATCTCCGGGCAATCTTCTAGGCCTGCTTTTTCAAGTCGAAAAGGGGGATAATTCTGGCAAAAAAAAACCAACCAGAACTATAATTGCAGGTGCACAGGTTCCCATGGTGGTGAACATTCATACCAAGTTTTGAGCATATTGGTCTATAAACAGCTGAAAAAATCTTCAGACAAAATTATGTCTATCGAATCGTATCGATGGACAAATGGACGCACAGACGGATAGATGGATGGACAAGGTGATTCCAGTATACGTACCCCCCCCCCCCCCCCTCAAAACAATTTGTAGGGGGTATAAAAATATATGCATTCACCTCAGTGAGTTGACAGTAGGCACCAATGGTTCCTAGAAGTCTGCTACCATATTCATATCAGAACTGATAATAAAATAACATTTCAGGAGAACAACTCATGGCCAAATGTGCTTCTGGTATTCAAGAACAAAGCTAGGAAATCAATTCTTCAAAAAGCAGTGATAGAGCTGTGTGAGGGTAAATTCTCAAAATATCAGCTTTATTTCTGTTGTTTGTTTGTTGACATTACAGTCAAGGTAATTTGGAATGAAAAAAAACACTGATATACAATGGCGTCTAAATTTATTTATTTATTTATTGATGTTTAAGGTCACATATTTATGCACAATGGCTAATCATGACCGTGACAGTTTTACGGGTGGAGGAAGCCGGAGAGAACAACCGAGCAATGATGAGCAGCTGCCAGCTCCCCAACATCGTAACTCCGCACTGCAGCACAGGCAGGGTTAGATTGGTTGAAGACATGCGTACCATCGACGTGCAGTATGCCTTAGTATACGGCGTCATCGTGCCCCCACATGGGCAATGGGGGTGAAGTGTCTTGCCCAAGGACACAATGTGGTTGCCGCAGGTGGGATTCGAACAGAGGACCTCTCGGCTTGCAGCCTGCACCTCTACCTACTGAGCCACTGCGCCCCCTAATGGCATCTAAAATCAAATAATGAGAAAAGTTGCTTTCATACCACATACTATTATTTTATTTTATATAGAGACTGCATAGTTGCCATACTACTTGAAATGTATCATGACACCTGTTTGAATGTCTTTGAATTACACTATTGTTTTTCGATGAAAATTTGTTATGTCGTGTGATATGAACATATCAGTCAGCCATGGAACCCTTCTTCAGTACACAAAATGTAGAGTGTTGCTCTTTCCCCCAAATGCAATCCTGTTGCTCCATCATAAAGCTTTTCACTTAAATACCTGAATCATATTTGGCCATGAGTTGTTCTCCAGAAATATTATATTATTTAATATCAGTTCTAGTATGAATACGATAGCAGATTTATAGCAACCATTGATGCCTGTTGTCAACTCTGTGAGTAGTTCAGCGATCCGAACATAGTGGCTACCCCTCTACGTTCAGATTCTTCCCATTCAATCCTATAGAAAAAGTTCCCATCAAGTTTTTATGGGAACTAAAAACTCGAAATTAGGAATATATATCAAGCTTTCGCCCATATTACCGGCTGCAATCGATAGTACCTGTATTTCCTTACATTTGGGCAGAGTTTATTGATCCAAACTATGTTTCATTCTTTAATTGTCGTCACTTGAGTACTTGTGAGGCGTCAACGGAGATTTCGAAATCGGCCATATTTTTGTATAAATGTAAAACAGTAAAAACAATAACTTGGTAATGGCGCCAAAACGAACAGACCTTTTTATCGATGCAGAATCGGAAATTCGATCGCAATTGCATAGAAGGGGGTTGATAATCTGCTCTGTGCGAATGTTACTGAGTTTGATGACCTTCTCTGTGCGAATGAGATCGAGATTCCGATTCCGCATCGATAAAAAGGTCTATTCGTTTCGGCGCTATTACCAGGTCATTGTTTTTACTGTTTTATATTTATACAAAAACATGACTGATTTTGAAATCTCCGTTGATGCCTCACGAGTACTCAAATGACGACAATTGAAGAATAAAACGTAGTTTGGATCAATAAACTCTGCCCAAATGTAAGGAAATACGTGTACTATCGATTGAAGTCGGTAATATGGGCGACAGCTTGATATATATTCCTAATTTCGAGTTTTTAGTTCCCATAAAAACTTGATGGGAACTTTTTCTATAGGATTGAATGGGAAGAATCTGAATGTAGAGGGGTAGCCACTACGTTCGGTTCGCTGAACTACTCTGTGAGTTAATTTTACAACATATATTTTTTTCAATTTTTGTGTTGTTTGCACCACAAATTTCATTTTGATGCATAATTTATGTATATTTAATTTGATTTTAGGGAAAATCTGAGGTGGGAATTTCAAATTAAACAAATATCCCTTACTTATATAAGCACCTCAGTCGAGGCTTAATCAAGTTAATGGCGTGAAATTGGGGTAATCTAAAGATCTGGGGCTAAACGACTAAGGGTGCGAAAGGGATTTAGGATAAAACGACCCGTGACCACTCAGACAAAGATTTCAAATATTTCTGACTTTCGTAGACTTATATTTATTCGTAGATCGATTTCAATGCCGTATATTCTGGACATTGTGGTAATTAGATGTCAAAAATATGCCACGAAAAGAGGAAATTTGTGAACATATTAACATGATTAGTGTCATTTTGATTGAAAAATTGAAATATTATGTTAACCGATTCAAGTCTCCAATTGTCAAACTGTCTTTCTGAAGCCATGACCTCACATCTATTTAAAAGACGGGAAAAGTTTACTTCTAATTTGGAAGTCATGTTGGCAAATATGTATACTGAAACTACTCTTTAATATTGAAGATGTCAACTTTAAACTCTGTTACCTCCCCTCGTCCCCAAGGTTACTGTTCAACAAAAGAAAATTGCCCTGAAGAATTTGATCATATTGAAAAAGTAAATAGAAGATGCACTTTTGTTAATCCAATCGGAAAGTTGACTGAGGTAATGAATTAAACATACTGAGTCTATAATGACATTTTGTCACGCCCTCATGTTAATAATTTTATCTCCACATAATGAGCAAAACAGCACGCACGTGTTTGAATTTAAATTTTAGAAGTTCGGTGAAATTGGCCCTACTCAGGCTTCTAAGTTCTAAACTTTAGCCGTGTTGATTGAACAAACGTAAACGCATCTCGTGTTCTATCCCACTTTTTTCCTTTAACGATGGCGCGTTGTGACACTCTTACAATAAATAATACAATACCTTTTAAATGCTGTACCGGTATTTACTTACTTTGGCCAGTAGTATGGGTGTGTACCGAAGGGGGTTACTAGACGATTCGCCCCCCGTGGACGATTCGCCTTCATGGACCATTCGCTTCAGATATTTTTTTATAATTATGTGTAAATAAAATATATAAACATGTTTTAAATATATGTTTTGAATTTTTTTGGAAAGGAATAAATAAAATTAAAAATGAATTGTCAAAATGTCAAATGGAAAGGTACAAGTTTACTTCGACTAAGTCAGTTACAGAGCAAATTGTTGTCGATACAAATATTATATTGGACATGTGTGCAGTGAATAATAATTCACACTTGTTGAATGAATGGTGGTGTAAAGAAACCTCAAAATTATGAGGAAATGTTTACACAACACTTTGCATTTTGGATTGAAATTATCAGATAGGAGACAGGTGGCCTTGTTTTTACAACAGTCTGTGTGATGTATCTTTTAAGCCAGTCTAATTGTTTACACAACAATGAAGGTTAGTTGATTGATAGCTCATTCCTTTGAAATCTTGTTTTATGGCTTACAACACTATTCCAAAACAACATTTTTGTGTTAGCTTGGTCAAAAGTTTAGTTCAAAAACATTAAATAATTCAGCAAGCTTCTTTTATTTGTTTGAACCTTTTTTTTACCGAACACAACACCCCATCTCCTCATGTGTATAAATAAGCACAGAATTTGTAATTGAGTCAGTTTACATCCTTACATCATTCACACTTCTGAATTCAGAGCGTGAACACCTGATTTCGAATCATGGAGAAGCTGGAACTTCCAGAGACATTAATCAAAACCATTTCAGCTCTGGGCATCTCTTGCCCTGTCACCTGGACTGTCCAGGAGACAGGCAAGAGAGTCCACCTGAACCTGGAGTTTGAGGTTGAAACAACCAAGACACCACCCTCTTTGGGGAGAGGTAGCACCTTTGGAGAGAGGCTCCCCTCTCCCACTGGTCCTCACCCGAAGAGGCACGGAGGCCCTGTAAAGAAGAAAAAGAAGAAGAGTCCATCAACCAAGCACAGGGATGCCCGGCGCTTGGAGGCATTCCGGAATAGGAAGAAAGAGTTGAGTGGGGGGGTGGAGGCTCTGGAGGCAGCCGCCAGTTCCCCTCCTAGTCCCACTGGTACACCCAATCAACTGCCGGCTCCTGAGCGGGTACAGTTGGATGTGGAACATCCAGTGGAGACTGAGGAGGAACTGGAAGTCGCTTTTTCACCGCCTCCCACCCCTCACTCCCCCCTTCCTTCACTACTGGAAAGCCCAGGAGCGGTACAGCCACCAATCTCTATG
The DNA here is from genome assembly GCA_031216915.1 of Pictodentalium vernedei. Lineage (NCBI taxonomy): Eukaryota > Metazoa > Mollusca > Scaphopoda > Dentaliida > Dentaliidae > Pictodentalium > Pictodentalium vernedei. The sequence goes on along the minus strand of CM062293.1, from coordinate 254,583,519 downwards.
GAGACCGTAATGAGAGGGATAGAGTTGTCCAGAGCAGCACAGGCAAGGGTAAGAAAGTACCTAGAAGAACATAACGCGCACACCTCTACACCACCACCACCAGCCTCATCACCATCACCATGCCAACCTCCAAAGAAGAAGAGCCGCAAAAAGGCCAGAAGGGGATAGACCTTTTCCCTTCTTCCTTTTCCTCCTTCAACATGCCTAGACATGTGGAAATCCATCACCTACAGCCACTGAGGGTCGAAAGGGGCTTGTTCCCCATATCGTCCCTGTTTGCCCTCGGCGCGCGAAACCATTCCTTTCGTGGAATTATCATTTCAATTGAGTCAGTTAGCAAAATGCCTCCGAAACATCCCTGTATCGTTTGTTCCAGGGCGGTTCGGGAAAATAGTTTAGCTGTTGAATGTGACAGTTGTAGTAAATAGTGCCACATACGATGTGGGACAGGTATATCTAGGAAAGAATATGATGTCTATAACTCTGACAACTCCGTCTTTCCATGGACCTGCAATCCATGCCGAAACATTGATACACCGAATGAACAGCAGCAGCAGCAGCCGATGCGGTTGCAGCCAACTCTAATAAGAGACAAAGACATATTAGGCCTGTTTCTCCTTCACAACCTCCCAGGTCTCCATTGCCACATCCAAGACCTGATTCACCTCTTGCTCCTGTGAGGCCTACTTCACCTGCAGGATCTCCTTCACTGCCAGTACGGCCTTTTTCACCATCTGTTCCTGATATAAGTTTGCTAGCAGAAACAGCTTGCCGATGTTTTGTCGTACCTGAGGCTGTGGTCGAAAATGACATTTTTGAGAATGTACCTTCTGTTGTTGGAGCCGGTGAGACTCCCCCTTTAACTTTCACTGTAGTCGCAGGTGCCTCAAAAAGATCTAAGCCATGTTTGGTGTCCTCAGACAATTATTCATACAATTTCAAGAAAAAGTTGAAATCTGGGCACACTGTTTGGTAATGTTGTGTCCGAAACAAAAATGTGTATTGTACTGCTACCATTAAAGAGCTAAATCATGAGTTTGTTGATGGGCCTACTCCACACTCTTGTGTCCCCAAAGCATCTGCCTTGCTAGGTGCTAAAGTACGTGCGAATATAAACATTATATCTAAGTCTGACACAGTGACATCTGCTTCTACTATTGTTGAAGAGGCACTTTGCCAGAACATGGATGGTAATACTCCCTTGGAATCGCTTCCGCAGCCTTCATCACTTATCAGAGAGTGTAACCGTCGGCGACGAGACGACCGACCCCCAGAACCCAAATCACTAAACTTTGAAATTCAAGAGTCAGCCATACCTGATGGCTTTCTCTGCTGTGATATAAAAGTTCAACAAAAAAGACATATTGTGTTCCATTATCCATACTAATACTTTGTCACAACATTTAAATTCTGCTCGAGAGTGGTATGTAGATGGGACATTTAAATCAGTAGGTGGCCCTTTACTCAGTTGTGGTCCATTCATGTTTTTTTTAAAGAATGGTGATACAGTTAAGCAAGTACCTGTTGTGTTTGTGTTAATGTCTGGTAAATCTGCTCAGGATTACAGTGCTGTCCTTGAATATTTAAAGTCAAACAATGATTTAAAAAATTTAACAAATGTAATCATGGATTTTGAGGCAGCTGTTTGGAAAGCATTCAGTGACATTTTTCCACATGTAAATCGAAAGCGCTGCCATTTTCATTGGACACAAGCTCTCTGGAGGAAGGTCCAAAAGTTTGGTCTTTCTGTGAGGTATATGGAAAATGCCCAGATTCAAAAGTGTATCAGACGGGTAATGTGTTTGCCCTTTCTTCCTGCAGAACACATTGTGCCTATTTTTACATCAATCGTTGGTATGGATACGCCTTCATCTCCAATGGCTCCTCTCCTGAGGAGTCTTCTTGACTATATCCACAACACTTGGATACATAGTAGTGTGTGGCCACCATCGTCTTGGTCAGTATTTAACCGCAGTGTGCGTACAAATAATAACGGTGAAGGGTGGCACCGTCATTTAAATAGTAAAATTAGGAGACACCACTTACCACTTTACCAGTTTGTGAAAGTGTTATGCCGTGAATGAGGCTGAACTTGTAGACATTCAGGCACAATTCCTTGCTGAAGATAGACTCTGTCAGCATCTTAGGGCAAAAGCTAAATCTGACACTGCCAAAATCTTTGCTGTTTGGGACAAATTTACAGATGGTGACATCACATCAAAAGATGTATTAAGGGAAATAAGTGCCATTTACAAACCATGTGTATGTTTATAATTATTAGTATTAGGGCATGAGTGATGATCAGTCTTTTCTCTGCTTAACTTTTAGTGTAAATCACGATCATTTTTCATTTCGATATTATTTTGTAGTAATTTACTGTGAAGCACTGAGCCCCTTGCTTTCCAATAAATTATTGCAAAATAATATCAAGCTGGGGCATGAGTGATAAGACTTTTCAGTGCTTAACTTTTAGTGTAAATCACGATCATTTTTCAGTTCGATATTATTTTGTAGTAATTTACTGTGAAGCACTGAGTCGTGCTTTCCAATAAATTACTGAATAGTAATAACATGACTTTCTCTGGTCCTTTAACAGCCCTCAGGAACTGACTAAGGCCATTCGGTCTATTATGTTATTGTTTTAGTATTAATTCACAATCATTTTTCAGTTCGATTCCGATCACATTTACAACGTCGAACTTTGTATGCATTTGTATGTAGATCTTGTTTGTTTTAGAAATGTATTTGTTTGTTTTCGGTGATGAAATAAAAAAAAACACAGCAGATTTTTTTGTTATTTTTATTAAAAATAAAATGGGGGGGGGGGGGTATTGTCCAAAAAACGGGGGCGAATCATCCATCGGTGCGAAACGTCCAGGGGGCAAATCGTCCTGTTCCCCTGAAGGGAACTGGACAGCTCAGGATTGGACCTCTCTGCCTCGGGATATCTCGGCATCAGGACAAGTTGGCCTGTTGTTATATCAAAAATTGATTATGAAAAAATTGAGAGCTGTCAGTTATTAACGAGAAACGAACAATGAAAGTGGCAAAGTGCTGAACATAATTAATTTTATTAACTTCCAAACCTTTTTGTGTTGTTTTGATTATAGTTTACAGTACATTTATATTATTTACAACACATAATATTTGAATTTTGATAGTGCGCTGCACCCCGGCCACACATACTGTGAAGGTAAATTATAGCATTTGAAAGATAAACTTAAAATACAGTGCTGGAAATGAACAAAATTGACTGGTGCAGTTTTACGCTCTAGTGAAATCAGAGATGAGAGTAAATTGCACCTGTAAAATGTTAATATATGAATTTTCGAGGGAAAACTGTCACCAAACACCAGAAACTTTAACTCTTTGAACCAGAGCAGTCGCTTTTCCAGTCCGGAACATGGTATGTCATAACGTCATTAAATAGGATTGCTGTTCAGTAAATGTGTGGGGTAGACCAATCAGTATTTTCAACGTGCAGCCCTGAGGCTGCACGTTGAAAATATTGAATGGTCTACCCCAAATAATGAATGTGGACTCTTCTAATTGCTGCCATTGAACTGGCAGGGCAGATACCACTAGTGTTCAAAGGGTTAAATGTATAAGGAATTGCTGAATTATGACAGTAACTTTCCACTGGCCACAGAGTGCTGCTTTCTCAAAACAACACACATTTATATGCTCTCACAGTATATTAGTGCGCCACAATATTTTTCAACAAGTGTTTTTTTAGCTCCTGTAAAATAGAAATCATGGGTGCTGACTGGAGCAATTGCACTCGCACCTGTCTCATTTCTTGGAATGAAAATAGTACAATGTACTTTTATATTTCAAATCAGAAAAACCTCGAAAGAACAAGCTACGAATGGTACAAAAGTACATATTTAAAAAGAATACGTCATTAATTATTAACAGTTTTGAGCATGTCCGTTAAAAAGCACAAATAATTAGTGAAGTCATATCAATGTTAAACAAACATAAACACTCAAATAATTGTTAACAATGATCATTTCAATGCAATTACAAAACAAACAAGTGCACAGAGAGATGTTTTAATAAGCACAAAGCTAAAAAAAAAACAATCCCGAAAATGGCCGAAATTGAATACAGTATTTTCCAGTCAGTTCATTAGATCATCGTACTGGGTGGACATATTCTTGCTTATTTAGATATAATTCTGGATAATCTTCAAATATTAACAAAGGATTATGAAGGATATTTTTCACTATGGAATTTAATTCCAACTTCATATTTTGTTAAAATTTATAATAAGTATTTTAAAATGTGTCCAAAATGTATCATGTTGGTTAGCACTGCAGCCTCATTTACTTCTTTGTGTTTAGTAGGTTAATTAAGCAGCTTGGTGTCTGACCTGGCTGTCAAAAGAATCTTCCTTCTGCTTTCATCTGGGCTGGAAATCAACAGACAATATCTAGCAGCATTAGAGTTCTGACTCCCTGCTCCTACAGCTCATTATTATTTTTTGGTTGTTGCTTTCTTGCAGTGTCTGTGACGACTGCTTATTTATTTTTTTTGCAACTTTTTTTTGGTAACATCTGTGGTTGCTTTCTTCAAAGCTTCTCAACTGTGGCTTCTGCTCATTGTTTAATGTGTCTATGTTCATATCCTTGGGTCCATTCATTGTCAGATACACCAATTTGATTGGTCAACCAAATAAACGAGGAAACGCCATGCATAGTCCAAGCAAAAGAATAACAACTTTGACCCCATCCAGACTTGGCACAAGTAATGATGTCCTCGTCCAGAGCAGGGCTAATGAGAGGAATTTGAGTATGTTGATGCCTATCATGCCTTCTCATTAAACTGTTTATACCCTGACAACTATTAAGCATGTTTGAGCGCGTAGTTCCGTAGACCGGCTTTGATTACCGAAAAGAGAAACAGAACAAGTTAAACAAGCAATTCCCATCATCTCTTACAGCAGTAGGAACTGAATCAGACCAGGCTGCTGAATGTTTTGAAGATGTTCTTGTCAATGCCTTTTAGTGAAGTCAGCCCATGGCGTGTCTTCACTCGCCTCTTCGTCTTCTCTTTCTTTAGAAGTTAGGAAAAAGCACCAGCTTTTGGACTGAATATTTCCAAGACTGCCTTATATTCATAAGAAACAGACCTTTAGAAGTTGTTTATTTAACTATGTTGTTTTTTCTAGAATGACAGGTTATGATAACAAGTAAGACTTAACCACAACTACACAGGAGTGAGAGGACACCACATTTCAGGTGTGAAACAAACTGATAAGCCAATTAACACTGTTCAATAATAAACCAAGCTGCAGTGCTTACCTACTAAAGACCAAGAAGTAAATTTCTGGATCGCGTGTTATATGTTAGTTGGTACTTTTATACATCAAATGCTGATTATATTGTTCAGTACACCCCCTGGTAAGTAAATTAAGCATTTAAAATTGTACTATATCTTTCTTTTTTTTTACTTCTTGCTTCTTCTTGGTGTTTAGTAGGACCTCCAAACCACCCACCAGCAATTTCACCCAAACCAGCCGCCAATTTAACAACTACACAGGAGTGACAGGACACCACATTTCAGGTATGAAACAAACTAATAAGCCAAACCGTCCACCAGCAATTTCACCCAAACCAGCCGCTAATTTAACAACCACACAGGAGTGACAGGACGCCACATTTCAGGTGTGAAACAAACTGATAAGCCAATTTACACTGTTCAGTAATAAACCAAGCTACAGAACTTACCTGCTAAAGACAAAGAAGTTAATTTCTGGATCGCGTGTTACATGTTAGGCGGTATTTCAGAACCTTTATACGTGTGCATCAAATGCTGATTATATAGTTTAGTACACCCTCTGGTAAGAAAATAAAGCATTTAAAATTGTATTGTATCTTTATTTTTTTTACTTCTTGCTTCTTCTTGGTGTTTAGTAGGACTGCCAAAACCATCCACCAGCGATTTCACCCAAACCAACTAGGTTTGGGACGATATCCCGGTACTCCGATACGTACCGATATGGCAACCCACGATACGGGTACTGGTTCGGATGTCCAAATTTATCGTATCGCGATACCACTATTTAGGGCAGTCACCAATCTTAAAATTGAACTATTTCACTGACAATACATTCAACACTTCACATTTTAGGCTTGGGTGATACCCCACAATTCAGAGTTTTACACCGGGATACTCCGGAATACCGATTATTAAATCGGCGCATTTTTTGTTTGGATTTGCATCGCTGTTTGCGAAGCAAGATCTCCCAGGTGTGATCTAATCACCAAAATTTCACTCACATGCTCATCCAACATTCCAATTCAATAATGGTAAAACTACAGCTAACAGTGTAACAATACACCAATTTATTATGAATGTCCTTTGGCTATGCGAAATGATAAATTTTAAACCACCATTTTACGGGTGTTTTCAAATCAGTTGATAAAACTCCACTCATGATTTCTATGATGTCGGTACCTATTAATTAGCTCCCTTGATGTGCACCAGTTATTCTTCGTAATCATTTTCCTTGACTTTTTCCGTTCGGGTGGATCGATTTGAAAATTACAAAGTGGAAGTCGAATCATGAACTGCAAGAGCATGTCACAATCACTGCTATATTTATTTTCCATTGCCAACCTACGGGACTAGAGTACTCCAGCTTTTTTGTGTATTTGGTAAGGTTCGTTGTCGTGATCATCATCAGATGACTACTTACCTATTTTCATTGTAATTCCAGCGCCTGTGTGACTAAAATCATCTTTATTCTCAAACTGAATAGTAGAAGGATGTACTAAGACTCAGAGGGGCCACTTGTTAACTCACATTTGTAAAGTTAGTGATGGGCTTATGCTAGAGTTTGAGCTCAAACACACATGACCAGGTAGTGCAGTATGTGATAGAATATGGGAAATTGGGGGGCTGAAGTTGACCCTCCTCCCGAATGTATCTGTGCTTCCCAACTATGAATTGTTGGCTCCACCATTGTCCCTGTGATCTTGACTGTAGCTTCAGTACCAGGATGAATATCAAGATACGTATCTAATATCGTATCATGACTCATGTTCCTAGATACTTATCGTACCGTGAATTTGGTGTATCGTCCCAACCCTAAAAAACATGTTTTAATTTTTTTGAACTGTTTAAAAGTATGAACGTATGTCATAAATAAAACTATTTTAAAATCTTACATTTTAAAATTTGTTTTTCAATAGTCAGTGTCATACAACGAGGGGCTTTTAGTCAATGGGACAAATAATAATTTCTTAACACACACTTTTCATGTCAACATATTCCCGCCAGAAATTTCATTATGAGGAATAGGTAAAAGTAAACATGGAACTGTTTGTGATATTTGTCTTACCAGAGAACATATTCACCCTATGATCACATCAAATTGAAGCCACTAGAGGTAAGAGGCTCTTTCCTAATACAGTTAACTACAATTAACAAGCTGGTTGGAAAATTCGTAACTAATATTACTGACAACTGCCTGTCACTTCAAATGCATGCCCGTGGGAACAAATCGCACACGCAAACTTTGCTTCAGGTGTGTGGCATGCCACGTGCCTGTGATTTTCAAATGGCAAGGCCTGGTTTTGTGACTTGGGGGTGGGGGGAGGGGGAATGCAGGGTGACCACAGTTGTGATGTATCACCACTATGTGGGACCACTGGAGTCATATAAATTGTTAACGATCATTTGCACTTTGGCCATTTCTTTTGGCACTCTGTGTTTGTTTGTTTACTTTTTGCAGAAGTCAGGTAGCAGTGTTTTGAACTTTTCTCGCCATTCCTTACTAATTTTGCATTGTATAAACAATGCAAAAATACCAGCGGTTGAAATTAATGGATATCCGGTTGAAATCCAGTGGTTAACCGGTTATAAAAATGGGCCAACCATTTCAGCACTAATATATTGATAAATAATCAACTTTGGCATTCATGACTTTGTTAATGATTGGCAATTTCTGTGAGTACTGAGTAATCGCAGAAACTATTCTGTAGTATGTATACAAACAAACGTTGTCGAGTACTTAACAACATTCATTTGTATACTCACTATGGAATAGTTTCTGCGAATTCTGCTTTCAATGCCTATAGTTTTGATCCCATATTCGGCGAAATAATGACCATGGATGACCGGATATTATCTGGTTAAAGCTCTTGGTTAGTCGATTGTGAAAATGAGCCAACCGTTTCAGCCCTAATATTGTTTTCATTGCATTAAGAGTTAAAGGTATCTATTGTATTATCTGAAGGAATATGTCCTTTGTAGACTAAAAGTCTTAAAAATTGTCATCTGAATGGGTTAAATTTGTTATTCTTATTTTAGAGATCTTTCACAGTATGGCACCATCAACACCTTCTAACAAGCAGGAATTGAACAGACCAATTCCAAAAGGCTGTGTTGATTTTCCTGCAGCGACCACAAGCTTCAAAATAGAACAGGATAAAAATGTAACAAAAAATCCAATGAACAGTATATTCAAGATTGACTACCCTGCTCATCCACCGACAACCAGGATGGCATGTGCAGAATTACCTGCCCTTGCAGAAGTTATGCACAGAGATGATCATTTTTTCAATGAAAGAGCTTCAGAAACTGTCCATTCTTTTGAGTACAGATACCTTCCCAAGCCTGTGTTGCAAGACTTTCATGGGAAATTGAGGTCAACAAACTTCAAAATGGATAAGGATGTCAATAAGCTAGTTAATTTTGATACGACTCATAATCTGTATTTTACCCCAAAGGATATAGCTGAACCTTTGCAACAGCATCGAACAACTCTTGAATGTCATGTACCGCATGGGGACAAAGAAAAGGAGCGAGATCAAATATCTGATTACCGATACAAATATAAAGGTCATGATACAAATGTTGTCAAAGTTGAAAGAGCACCTTGTATGCATGAAGGTAAGGTATACAGTGGAGCCCATTTAACCCTTTACCTAACATGAAAAGCAGACGACACTTGCAAAAAAAATTCTTGAATAACTATTTTTTTTCATTTTTTGTCTCAAAAACATAGGTTATGACCCCTTATTGGAACGAGCTCGACGAGCTCGTTCCAATGAGGGGTCATAACCTATGTTTTTGAGACAAAAAATGAAAAAATAATTAAAATTAATAGGCAATTTTTGAGAATAGCTCTGGCCGGTTTTGGCCGTTACATCGGGTAAAGGGTTAATTGGTTATCTCTGGATGGAATAACCCCGTTAACCCTAAAGTTAATGAAAAAGTTGTCCCAACAGTGTTCTTCCTTGAGAAAGCTAATAATAATTTTATAGTGTGTATTTATCTTGATAGTGTTTTTACGTCATTGTTGGCTGCCTGTACAGGCAGCCAACAATAATGTAGAAACTCTTACGCCATCTGCAGCTGTGCACATGTCTATACAGAGGTTATTAATGTAAAATTAATCTGAGGACCCAAGGGTTAATTGAATATTATAGGATGCCTGATTACAGAAGCCCACTTAATTGTGCCTGTGTCTTTTGACAGCACTTTTGAAATTTGCACAAATCACTCCGGAATGGGAACCAGTCAGTCTGGGAGTGTGTGAATACTCAAACCAAGAACACATTTCTCTGCAGATCTCCCTCTTCATTCTTTTCCTAAAATTTGGAACGATTTAAATCCAGAAACAAAGTAACACAGTAGGCCCCTATTTAAAAAGGCATAATTAATACAGTTCTAAATTCTTATTCCTCCATCACCAGATGTACCAATCCGTCTTGTCCAGATTGTTTTGTCTAATAAAGGGACCTCTTCTTCCAAACCCATTATTTCTCCTTTCAAAAAATTTCATCGTGATAAACTGTTGTGACTTTAGCAAAAATGTCCCAGGTCCATGCATGAGGATTGAGGAAAACACAAAAGGAAAAGGCTTTGATGTCAAGAAATCTGGTGTTTGGGGAAGGCAGGAAGACAGCCTCTCCGGCTGTGCCATATTTGTATGCTATAAACCAATGGCCCAGACTTAGCTGATGCAAACTCGAAGTTATCAAGGGCCAAACACAAATTTTGAACCCCCCCCCCCCCCCCCCCAATCCCCAAAATTTGCTTGCAAAACCGAAAATTAAAAGTCCTATCTGGTCCTCCATACATTTACTCTCTACGCGGGGGCGCGGTGGCGTCGCGGTAACCGGTTCTCGTCAGATCACCGAAGTTAAGCAACGTCGAGCACGGTTAGTTGTTGGATGGGTGACCATTTCAGCGACTGATTCGCGCTCCCGCGTTGTGTCCTTGGGCAAGACACTTAACCCCGGTTGCCTACATGGGGGCACGATGATGCTGTGTACTAAGGCGTACTGCACGTCGAAGGTGTGCATGTCTTCAACCAATCTAACCCTGCCTGTGCCGCGGTGCAGAGTTCAGTTGTTACGATGTTGGAGAGCTGACAGTTGCTCGTCGTTGCTTGGTGGTTCTTTCCGGGTACTCCGGCTTCCTCCACCAGTAAAACTGTCACCGACATGATATGACCCTGGCTGTTAATGTGTCGATAAACCCTAATTAACATTAACTTAATCTCTACGCATGTGCAGCCGTCAGGAAGTGACCGGAATTGGCACAAACATCATTCTTTGTTTGGCCCTGAAGTCAGCAACAATGAACTGACAATCTGTGCTTTAAAATCTCCTTTTTTGAGGATGCCAGACACAAATCAATGCAAGAATTGATGGATCCAAGGCTGTTATTGGATGATAGAAGTGTTCAACAGTGGTTTTAGACGTTCAGGGCTGTAACTTTATAATTATTATAAAATTTTTACTGAGGATTAATCCACTGTTTGTCAAGTATTCCTTCCCTATCCTTCCATGAACCCTTCCTGTTAAACTCCTAAGCTTTTTGGCTAATTTTTATTGAAATTTTTTATTAAATTTCTTAGGAGTTTTAGCATGTATTACAGAATATTTATTCTGTTTTTCCCCATGGTTACGTCCTCACCTTAGGGGTGTTAGGTTGTTTAGTCTTGCATCTTCTATCTGATGCATCATTTTTTCTTTGTATGAAGATCGAGCTTTGCATTTGGTAGCTTTTTAATTGGTTTCTGACTTTGGGGCTTTTTGTGTGCCTGATGTCTTGTTTCCATTTTTTTTTTCATTGACGTTGTTTACATTGACAACGTCCTCACATATACGTAGTATTTTATATTCTATTACTGTAGATTTACCGTAGGATACATAGATGATTTTTCCGGTAGTTCAGCTCAATAATTTGGATTTTGTCCACACTTAGGCTCTATTGGGATACCCTTGGGCTCTTAATGTTCCCTTTGGGAACTTAGGCTTTTTTGGAAAATTGTTTTTTCCAAAAAATATTTTGAATCTAATTTCAATTGATGTTATTCATGTATCTTAATTATATATTTTGTTGTGGAGTTTGGAGGAGTGTTATCGACTTTAGTCGATGCAGTTCTGCGGACTCTTGTCATTCTTGTGTTCACTGGAATGATGTATGTTGGAGACATGTTCATCCCAGGAGCAGCAAGCGGTGTGAAAAACAGATGACTGCTGCTCCTCAAGCCTTGGGAATGGACTTGCTGTCGCAGTTGCGCAGTTATTAGCAGCATCCCAGCTAATGCAAGTGCAGCCTCCCGCAGACTCCAGTGTTGAGCTGTCAGACAGTGCTGGGTTGGTCCGGTCAGTTGTGCATGTAGAAGAAGCCAGAGGTTTCTGTACGGGATGCTCGGCTAGATCTGGGGTCAGATCTCCATTTGGAGGACAATATCTGTCCTGTTAACAGTCAGGGACGACTGTGTTTGTTGTGAGAAACCATATTGAGTCACAACACGAGTCAAATGGTCCTTCCACACTGCAGCAGGGGCTGGCGGAAGTTATGGCTTCTTCTGCTTGCATGGAAGTGCATGAAAGAGGATTAGTCTAGAAGTTTCTAAGCTGGATACTCTATGAAATCTGGGGACAGATCTAGAGTGCAGAGCATTTTTTCGTCCTGTTAACAGTCAGGGGGGGGGGGGACTGTTTTCTGTTGTAAGAAACTTCTATGACGAGAAGCATCCGTCCTATGTGACGAGTTGGGATGCCTCTTCTGCACTTCAGCTGGGGTCAGCTGTGGTTACGGCTTCCATGGATATGCACGATCAGGGATAGATGCCTAAAAGTTTCTTAACGGAACGCTCGGCGAGGTCTGGAGCAGACCGTGCGCTGGAGAACCTTCTCTTTTCCATCAGCAGTCGGGGTAGACTGTTTTTTGGTGCGAGAAACTTTAGTGAGTTGGAACGCCCGTTCACGCTTGTGGTTTGGGATGCTTCTTCCACACTGCAGCCAGATTCGGTGGCAGCTATGGCATCTTCCCTTGCTTCATTAATGAAGCGTGTTGACCACAGACTAGCTATCTGAATTCGCAAGTGCAGGTTGATAGGTAGTCATTTGAAACTAGCAGTACTGTTTAACAGACTCTGATGGTGAGCTGTTAGACGGTGCTTGCATTGGTCCAGTCATCCGTTCAGTTGGTTGGAGTTGACCATATTTGCAGATGGAACATTTGGATGGTGAGAGGGATACAGAGTGTGAGTCTCCATCTCTGACAGAAGGGCACTTTAAGACTATAAAAAGTCTTAAGCTCTTAAGAATATTGTTCCATCTGAATAAGTCTGCTTTTAGATGAGCAGGCCGGTGATGAAAATATGTCCCTACCTGCATCATTTAATATTTGCTCGGAAATAATGAAATGTGCAATTTCATTGAAAAGAGCAAATCTGGGCACAGTGTCCTAAGCAGATCACCTTACTAGAGCTATGGCACAATATCTCAATGGAAAGAAATATGAGGATGTGCTTCCTCGCTAAGAGTTCTTTCCAGGGCAGTGATGTATGCCATGTACAACTCCACACGGACAGTGAATTTGGAGTTGGTAAGACATGATGCTGCCCTTGCGTCGTCATCACTTATAGATGACAAGGTGATAAGCTCTCTCTGAGTTGCTCCGGTTACCGGAAATATACTATTTGACAACAAGCTTGCATTGATATTGTGAGCAGGCTACAAGAAGTTTCAGTGCTCTGCTATTGAAGTTGCTGTCTTATCAACACACTTCAGCAGACCGGGGTAGGCGAGGCCGTTCTGCTTCTAGAAAGCATCAGGAGAATGTCTCGCGAGGGTACAATAACCCTCTTATATTTACTCTGGATGTTGTCATTATATCGACTTGGAAAAGGGGCATAGGTCTGATCAAGGCTATGAATCAGACACCCCTAGGCCGGTGATTAACGGAAGGTTATCATCTTCACGAGAAGCTGGATGTTAATCACGGAAGTTCCTTTCAAGAGACTCGCTTTTACTGGAAGTAAAGGCTCTCTTATTGAAGGGAACAATTGAGGTTGACGAAACGAGCCTCTTCATGGGGAGGACATAGTTTCTCCTCCCGTAAGCATCGTAAGTAGTACAGGTGGTGGACATGACCTCTATTGCTTGTCAGTTGATGGAGGATTATCAACTTCATGAGAATCTGGACGTTAATCTCGGAATCTTCCTTTCAAGAGAGTCACTCCTAGTGGAGGTAAAGCCTCTCTTATTGAAGGGAACAATTGAGGTCATCGAGAATAGATTTTGGTTGCTTGCCACTTGGCGGTAGGTTATCAATCTCGCACATGTGGATAAATTGCGAAAGATCAGTGGATGAGAATGTAGTCTCGGCAGGCCTGTGGCTATCAGCCGAGCAAGCTCCACTTACAAGAATACTTGTTAGACAAATCATCCAAGAGAGGCTTTCCTTCTGGAGGTTAAAAGCTTTCCTATTCAAGAGTAGCATTAGACGTTGCCGAAATTCTTCTCCGGGCTTTTATCATCACCTGCTTCTTGTCCTGAATCCTGATGGATCGTGCTTAGATAGGTTAAGATATGCCTTGGCGTGTGACAATTATGTCATTGTGGATGCCATAGTAGCCTTCTGTATGGTTACAGCGGTCTCTTGGGTTAGGCTCTGTCCACTGTCTTTGGGAATAAAACCAACAAAGTTACTGTGCTTTTCTGTTTATTTTTTCCTAGGTGTCATAGACTTCAGTCTTATTGTTACACCATAGTAGCCTAGCTAAAATCATGAGGGAGATTTTGTCAGTCTTATGCAGTGGCATAACTGAATTTATTTTCTCTTGGGACTACAGTCTCTTTGGGAATTCAAGGCTGTTTATATAGCGGCTCTTCATTCCCTATCTTGCTTGACGATAATGGTAAGTCTCCAATAACTGAGCGTTCAGGGTTTCAACTTACACCGATATATCTGTCTTCACGTAGATGAAGACTCATATGCTGTGGCTAGCTTTGTAAGTCTCCTTAGTGAGCTTCTAGAGCCTGAGTTATCAGCTTTTAATGGTCTTCACAGACAGGAAGACCTTTAGCTTCTTCAGCTAGGCTGAGTTAGTTGTCTTTCGGACATGATACCATTTGTTAGAGGAGGTTACTCTCTTCAAACCGGTATGTTTGGTGTGAGTTATTTGTTAATACAGTGTATTTGTTCATCACATCCTTATCCGCCCTTAGTGGCATTGCGGAGTTGGTCAGACGTGAGGGAGCCTTGCGGTTCCTATACAATTTGATGACTAACAAAGAACGATTCTAGTAATGTGGTGAGGAGGATGCGGTATGATTTTGAATCCCCCCCTCCCCACTGCCAATGTTTAAGAGGCGATTACCGGGCAAGACGTAGTTTTCTTCCTGTAAGCCTTGATACATGCATTTCATGACTTTGTTTCCTATGGTTATTCGTCTATATGTCATATATGAGCATATGATTCATCATCAATAAATTGCTAGCCTTTGGGTACCTGAAAGGCTGTCTAGTCAGTTAACTGGTATTCAGATGATTACATGTGGGATTTCAATGTTCACGTGCATAATAAGTGTATTATTAGGCAGACGCATTATTGTATGTTGTGGACCTTAGAAACAATGAATATTTCGGGGGTGGTCCATGATGAGTCTGTTAATCATAGCTCGATCCGTTTCTAAATCCAGGTTTCTATAATTTTGGTACCCAATTGAATATAACTGTCTATACATTCTCATATATTCGCACGTGTGTGGGAGCTTAGATATTGGATAGAACACGTCTGGGAGTGTTATTATTGGAATTTATTGTACACCTGAATCGGGTCATCTGTGGGTTACCTCGGAAGTGTGTTTATTTTCCAGAGATCGTCCATTGTGATTCTATTGGACATGTGTATGTTGTACATATTATATTACCGGTTTTTGACCTATCTATGTATGCCGATTCCGGTATACGTTATGGGCGGGCGCTATTAATTACCAGAATCGCCATTATGCCTTAGCTTCTGAGTGGCATTAAGCTTCGATTTATTAATATAATTAATATCTGGGTGTCTGTTCTACGAATATATATATTGTTATTTGGTACCGCTTTTACTGATTCCAGAGCGCTCCCCTCTTTGTAAGATTCCTTCAAAAAAGGGGTGGAGGGTGATATTTTTATACTGTACCAATGACCCAGACATAGCTGATGCTAACTCTTAAAATATAGGGCCAAACACAAATTTTGCCCCCCAATCCCCAAAATTTACATCTAAAACCAAAGAAAACATGTCCTGAAAGGCCCTCCACACTTCACCTCTACTGCGCATGCACAGTGTCAAGGACGTTCCGAAATTGGCGCCATTAATCATTCTAAGTTTGGCCCTTCATCAGTTAACATCTGACTGATCTTTGTGCTTGTAAATCTCAGTTTAAATGATGCCAGACACATAAATATTAGTGAAATGGTGATTCTAAGGAGGATAGAGAAGGAGGAGAGGAAAAATGTGTGACAGAATATTATCAGGGCTGTAACTTAAAATTTTTTAATGAAATTATGTTAAGTTACCTATATTTTTATACTGTACCAATGACCCAGACTTAGCTGGTGCTAACTCTAACAAAACCAGGGCCAAACACAAATTTTGCCCCCCAATCCCCAAAATTTGCATCCAAAACAAAAAGAAATCATGTCCTAAAGGACCTCCATACTACGCCTCTACTGTACTCTACTCATACTACGCAGTGACGCAGTCGTCCCGAAATTGGCGCCAATTATCATTCTCTGTTTGGCCCTTCATCAGTCAACATCTCAATGATCTTTGTGCTTGTAAATCTCAGTTTAAAGGATGCCAGACACGTAATTTTTGGAGAAAATGTGATTCTAAGGAGGATAGAAGGAGGAGAGGAAAAAGAAGTGGCAAAAAATAATCAGGGCTGTACTTAAAATTTTTTGATGAAATTATGTTAAGTTGCCTATTTTCGAGGCATGGGCCTCTTGTTGTCATTCTTGCTAATTGTTGCACTGCTTATTCAGTGTTTCCTCTCCCCTAGCCTTCTAAAGTCCCCCCTTGCAATTCTCCCATGCTTTTGGCATATTTTTGAGAAATTTCATTTCTAAAATTTCCTGGGAGAGTTGCTTGGTTACAGAATGTTTTCTGTTATTTTCCCCATAGTTACGTTTTCACCCATGGGTGTATAACGTTTGTGTTCTGCATCTTCCATCTGATGTTCTACAGATTCTCCCCTGGGAGTCTCTGTTTTGCATCAGATAGAGTGTAATTGATGACTGATTCCGGGCCAGTTTTTTCAGTGCCTGGAGTCATGTTTTCTAGTGTGTTTACACTGTTTGTTTTCATTGGCAACAGCCTTTTTTGAGGGGGGCTGTTTGCCTTTGTTGTAGTTTATCTCATTATAAGATACATTTATATTATCCGAAAGTGTCTCATTAATTATTTTATATAAATCTAAAATTTTTGACCACACTTTGCCATCGGATCCATCGGGGCTCAACATTACTTTTCAGCAACTTGGGCTTCGCTGAAAAAATATTTTTTCAAAATTATTTTATTTTGCAATTGTTTTTTCATTTATTAATGGATCATGTTATTATGTATCTTTGTGTCAGGGGTTTTTGCGAGTAACTAGGACTTATTGTTGTTCTTTCACAATGAAGGGACGTTGTTCAAATTGTAATAGGAAAAAATCTTCCTCTGACTTTCATGATCATTGTATTAATTGTAGTCAGTGTTCTCGCATTAATCCCTGTCCTATATGTGAACATTGGGATGAGAAACATTGGAAACGTGTGTCACGATATGTTGTTTCTGGAGAAAGAGCGATGCCGGCTCTTTCTCCGCAAGGTCACTCTACTCTCTCAGTTTCTATTTCAGAGGAACCAGAACAGGGTGATGTTTCCATGTTATCTTCTTCAAGTGTGCGTCCGTCGTCACAAATGAATTCAGAGGTAGCGGCAAAAGTGCTCATGGAGATTAGACAAATGTCGTCCGCTAGCTCGCCCGGTGTAGCGTCCATTCACCGAATGGTTCGGCAGCCGGGTTCGTCCGATGCGGTCCAAGAGGAAATTTTGGGTGATGCGAGCACTATAAACATAATAGATGCACACCCAGTGACGGCGGATAGTAAGCGAGAACGGAGGAAGCCTTTTAGTCCGGTTCCTAGCTCGTCCAGGTCCAGCCGGGCCACGAGCGAGAGAGGTCCCTCTCTCGTACAACAACATCTGGGACCAGATGTTGTGGTACAAAATGTGTCTTTAGCGGAGCATACGTCCGTCGCTCGGGACGCTCCGTTGTATAAGCAGTCCGCAGAGACTGTTAAGGCTTCCTCTTTTCGTCAGCGCACACGACCGCACCTTGGCTGCGTGACCGCCGATATATTACCAGCTTCGCCGATGAAGGATTCTTCGGCGACCAGGTCACACCATCCGGCAGCCAGGGATTCGAGACCGATGGACTCTGGACGTTCGCATAGGAAAAGTATGCGGGAGCCATCTGATGCGGAGCTGCCCTCGGCGAAGCAGCGAAAGACTGCGCCTCCACAGGTCTCGACGCCGGACATTCTTGTGCAGATAGCACAGCTTATCGCAGCATCCCAGCAGCCGCCAGAAACGGTGTCGGATCGAGAATTATCCGACGGCGCTGGGTCGGTACGCTCCGCCGAAGCATCGGGGGCGGATGACCGGGAACATCATGAGGTTCGACCGGATGGTGAAAGGGATACGGATGACTTGGAGCTATCCCTTTCGGAACAACATAAAGCTGCCGTGGACTTCATCCGGCACTTTCTCCCTCAAGTTGTTCCGTCGGGCCAGACTGCTGCGCTTCCGGACAAGAGAATTATAGCGTCATTGGACTCTGAATTTTTTGAGCGGTTCAGGGACATCGCTCCCGAGTTTCCGTCGCAGTCCAATAATGTTGCTAGAACATTTGAATTATTGAACGACGCTATATTTAAACTTGCTTCCAGGACGGGGAAAGCAGGTTTCTTGTCTGCTAATACTCTCAACCTGCCTTTCATTAATGCAAGGAATAAATTCGATACGGCAGGACAGGGTATACCGAGAGTTCCTCTGCGTATGGACGACGAGGCGGAAGACTTAGAGCTATCATTACCGTTGTCAGCTTCTATTCCAACCGCGGTGTTGGAAACAGCTATTGCGTCTAACAGAGCCAATTTAGATGCCTTATCTTACGCAGATCACCTTACTAAGGCGTTATCACTGCGCCTTCAAGGGGAAGAGTTTCAGGATATACAATCCTCTTTAAGACTTCTTTCAAGGGCAGTAGCTCATTCCACGTGTAACTCCGCCCTTTCAGTGGCAAATCTGGAGTTGGTTAGACGTGACGCAGCCCTAGCTACATCCACACTAGTGGATTCTAAGGTGAAGAACTCTCTTAGAGTCGCTTCGGTCTCAGGAGAACTTCTCTTTGACGGCAAGCTTTCCGCTATTTATGATAAAATTAAAAAGAAAGCTAATGATTCTCTGTTGTTCAGATCGGCTCCTAAGAAGTCGGATACAGCAGACACGAATAAGACAGGCACTTCTGGGTCTAATGCGCCCAAGAGAGGTTCCGGTGCGTCCTCTTGGTCTTATTCGAGAGACCGTCAGGATAGCGACTCTCGTTCGGGACGTCCTTCAGGCCGGGACAATCGGTCGGACGCCCCGAGGTCGACGAGGCGAGGTGCGGGTCGTGGAAAACGTGGTTTCTCCTACCGCAGGCCTCGCAGGTCCAGGAGGTGATGGCTTAAACCTCTATCGCGTTCCGGTTGGCGGAAGGTTGTCGAGTTTTTCACAAGAGTGGGCGTCGATTACGGACGACCCTTGGGTGAGAGGAGTGACTTCTGAAAAACTGAAGATATCCTTCAAACGAAAGCCTCCATTAACTCGAAGTCCAAAGTGGACTCATCTTCCGTCAAATCCACAGAAAAGAGACGCTCTGTTATCAGAGGTGCAGTCTCTTTTAATGAAGAACGCGGTAGAGGTCGTAGAAAACCAGGAATCTCTGGGATTCTACAGCCATCTGTTTCTGGTTCCGAAACCAGACGGCTCGTTCCGTCCAGTCATAGATTTGAGCTGGATAAACAAGCTGATCGTCGCTCCGAAGTTTTATATGGAGACGATTCGATCGGTCAGAGCGAGTATTCGGGTGAACGATTATGCAACGAGCATAGATCTCAAAGATGCGTACTTTCACGTCATGGTACATCCGACATTCCGAAAGTATCTATGCTTCGCAGTCCTTGGAGTGGTGTATCAATTCCGGGCGATGTGCTTCGGATTGAATCTAGCACCCTGGGCTTTCACTCGGGTAATGAACTCGGTAATGATCTACTTCCGAGCTCATTCGTCTGCGGTAACGTCGGCCTACCTGGACGACATTCTTCAGAGGTACGGCAACGAGTTAACGCTGCAGAACGATGTTCAGAATCTTCTTCTATTGCTCCGACGTCTCGGTTTTATAGTAAACGAGGAGAAGTCGGATCTGGTGCCGTCCAAGTCATTCACTCATCTGGGAATGAGCTTCGAGACGCACAACAATCTCGTTCGTCTGCCGTTAACCAGAGCGAAATTAGTCAGTTGTTACGCTCGCTATTGTCTGCACGCAGACAAAGTCACGGCGAGAGAATTTATGAGACTGATAGGTCTGTGCGGAGCCGCCGCGGATCTCATTCCGATGGGGCGGCTACGCACACGTCCTCTTCAAATTTTCCTGACTCAGAATTGGAGTGTGAAAATTCATTCGCTCGATGTAGACGTTCTCTTGTCAGATCAAGTGAAACAAGAGATTCAGACTTGGGCAAACATTCAGTGGTTAACTCAAGGAGTTCCGCTGCAGTTGCCGGATCCGAGTTTTACCGTTATGACGGATGCCAGTCAAACAGGTTGGGGTGCATCATTAATCCCAACGGATTCGAGATGCCAGGGTCTTTGGGATCCGCAATTCCTGTGCAAGAACATAAACATCAAGGAAATGATGTCAATTTGGCTTGCGTTACGTCACTGGATGGACATTATTCACGATGCTCATGTCCAAATCCTATCCGACAATACGACAGTAGTGGCGTATATACGGAATCAGGGAGGCACTCATTCAGTTCCGTTGTTCAATCTAACGGAAAGAATCCTTCTGTTTGCGTTAGAACATCACGTTCTTCTTTCGGTCCGTCACATACCGGGTCGTCTGAATGTGCTAGCAGACTCCCTTTCACGAAAGGGTCGTTTGTTGCCGTCGGAGTGGACTCTCAACAAACAAGTATTCAATCAGATTTGCTACCAATGGGAAGGGCCAATGATAGACTTATTTGCGACACATCTCAACAATCAGTTGCAGACGTATGTGTCTCCGTGTCCGGATCCAAGAGCATTTGCAGTAGACGCTCTGTCGATCCCTTGGGACGGAATGATAGGATATGCATATCCTCCAGCGCCGTTAATTCAACAAGTATTGCTAAAGATAAAACAATCTCAATGCAAGATTCTGTTGGTAGCATCTCTGTTGCCACAGAGACCGTGGATAAATCTACTCAGGTGTCTGTTGTGGGACCTACCGCGGAAGCTTCCTCCACGAGAGGATCTTCTTTCGCAGGGGAAATCGCGCCAACTCCATCACAACCCGCAAGGTCTCAACCTTCACGTTTTTCCGTTGTGCGGTCCTTCTTGCATGGCAAGCACTTTACAGGACGAGCAGTGGACGCGATTTCTAACTGTAGGAGGACCTCCTCTTCGCTAAACTATGCGGCTAAGTGGAAGGTTTTTCGTCGTTGGTGTAGGGATCATTCTGTAGATATATTTGATCCCTCTATACCAGACATTGCAAACTTTCTAGTATACTTGTTTGACGAAATCAAACTGCAGCCTGTTACTATAAAGGGTTATAGATCTATGTTATCTGATACCTATGCACATCATGATAGTTTACAAATTGGATCTAATGTCTCTTTATCGAAGTTGGTTAGAAACTTTTCGATAAATAGACCCAGAACTCTTAGATTAATTCCTAAGTGGAATTTAGCTTGGGTTCTCCTTAAATTGAAGGAAAAGCCATTTGAACCTCTTGGGACAGTAGATTTCAAATTCTTATCTTATAAGACAGCTTTTCTCTTAGCTTTCTCTTCTGCCAGAAGTGTCAGTGAGCTTCATGCACTATCGGTGGATGATTCTCATTATCGTAGTGTTGGGAACACTATCACCTTCACTACTAATGTGGGTTTTTTAGCTAAGAATCAGGCTCCTAATAAATATCCGGAACCTATTGTTATTAAGGCTCTTCCGTCTTCAGACGGGCGTAGGCCTTTACTCTGTCCTGTTAGAGCACTACGTATCTATAAACAGAGATCTCAGTTTATCAGAAAGGGACGGAAACGTTTCTTTCTGTCTTTGATGCCTAATAGAAAGGACATTTCAGTCCATTCTATTGCTAGATGGATTCAGTTAACTATCCGTACTGCTTATGAAGATTTATCTTCTTCTCAGCAGTCTGTGCTTAAGATTTCTGCTCATGAAGTAAGAGCTCTTTCTACTTCCTGGGCTTATGCTAATAGTGTTGCTATTACAGATTTAATGAAGGCTGCTTATGGGTCTCAGCCATCCACATTTACGAATTTTTATCTCAGAAATATTGAGTCCATTTCTGGAGACCTGCATTGTTTAGGTCCATTATCTGTTGCTCAGAATGTCGTCCACTAAACAGTTGCAACTATAGTTATGCAGGCTTTCTGTTCCGGCAGTGACTCCGTCCGGCTGCCCTCTTCGCTCTGGGCTATTTGACCCAGGGCAAGGGGAAGGGGGGGGGGCGGGTGTTCCCTTAGGTCACCTGCTTTATAGTGAAAAGCAAGGGAATGCCTCCTCCAAGTCAGTATTTCTGAGTCGCTTCCGGGATGGTTTTAAAGTGTAATATTAATGTTTAAATTCATTCATGTCTTATTTTTAAAGTGTAGCTCGGTGTGAAGCATTTGTATATGTCAAGTGTCAAACGGGCTTTAATATACAATACTCGGACACTTTTAAATGACTATAAAGAGTCTCAATTCTCTGGACTACTTTATTTATTGGCTTGCTTTAAAAATAATTAGTATAAGGGTTATACTGGATGTTAATAGAGAACATGAATGTTATTGTGCTCAATTATTAAGGGTAGTGTATCTTTCTAATTTAATATTAAATAAGAAAGATACATGTAAAGCCTAATACTCCTTTTCTCCTTAAGGGGTTACCTCTTTACTATATAGTTGAGCTTATTGGATTTTCCTCTATGTCCTAGGCCCTCCAGCCTGTTTACTATTCAGCTAAGTCTGGGTCATTGGTACAGTATAAAAATGTTAAAAAATTTATAGTAATTTATATATTTTTTATACTTACCAATGACCCAGACGGGGATGGCCCTCCCTGGAGTTGGGAACTCTTGCCTCCCCGCTGAGTACATAGCGCTGACCAGGCACTGCCAGTAAGAATGATAATTGGCGCCAATTTCGGGACGACTGCGTCACTGCGCATGCGCAGTAGAGGCGTAGTATGGAGGTCCTTTAGGACATGATTTCTTTTTGTTTTGGATGCAAATTTTGGGGATTGGGGGGCAAAATTTGTGTTTGGCCCTGGTTTTGTTAGAGTTAGCACCAGCTAAGTCTGGGTCATTGGTAAGTATAAAAAATATATAAATTACTATAAATTTTTTAACTTTCGAGGCAGCAGCCATTTTGTTGTCATTCTGATTATTTAGTTACACTGTTTTTTCAGTGTTTTTCCTCTCTCCCTGTCCTTTAAGTTCCCCCTTGCTATTCTCCCATGCTTTTGGCATAGTTTTTGTAATTATTATTACTAAATTTTCTTGGGAGTTTTAGCTGAATAACAGAATGAATTCTGTTCTTTTCCCCATGTTTACGTCTTCACCTACGGGTGGTTAGGCGTTGTGTTCTGCATCTACCATCTGATGTTCTGCAGTTTCTTCCATGGAAGTCTCTGTTTTGCATCAGATAGTGTATTTTTGGTAACTGATTTCGGGCCTGGGTGCCTGGAGTCTTATTTTAGTGTTTTTACACTCATTGTTTACCTTTACAACAGCCCTCTGTGTGAGGGGGGGATTTCTGGAAAATAATAGCTTGATGTTATTTTTAATCATAACTAGATACATTATTATTGTTCGTAAGTGTTGAATAAATTGTTTAAAATATTTTTAAAATTTTTGTCCACACTTAGGCTTGGGATCCATTGGGGCTCAACGTTACTTTTCAGAAACTTTGGCTGTTCTGAAAAAATATTTTTTCAAAATATTTTGATTTCAATTATTTTTTCTATCTTAATGGATCATATTATTATTATGTATTTTGATGGCCAGGGGTTAGTGCGAGTACCAGGACTTGTTTTCTTTTCACATTGAAAGGATATTGATCAATTGTAATAAGAGAAAGTCTTCCTCTGACTTTTATATTCATTCTATATGTGGTCAGTGTACTCGCATTAACTCCTGTTCTGTATCGTATGATTTCGATGACAATATGGGAAGCGTATGTCACGGTATGTTATTGGGGAATTGGACACTCCGGTCCTTTCCCCGCAGGGTCACTCTACTTTATCAATTTCTATTTCAGACGATCAAGATTAGGGTGATCTATCTGTGATGTCTTCCAACAGTGTGCCTCCGTCGTCACAATTAATGAAGGGCTAGCAGAAAAGTGCTCATGTAAATACACCAATTGCCTAAGAGGACCCTAGTAGGTTCGACGGCCTTTGACGTCCGCTAGCTCGCCCGGTGTAGCGTCCATTCACCGAATGGTTCGGCAGCCGGGTTCGTCCGTTGCGGTCTAGAAGGAATTTTGGGGTGATGCGAGCACTATAAATCAACCTAATGCACACCCAGTGACGGCGGATCGGAGGGAGAACGGAGGAATCCTTTTAGTCCAGTTCATAGCTCGTTCTGGTCCATCCGGACGGCGAGCGAGAGAGGCCCCTCTCTCGTACAACAACATCTGGCCCCAGACGTTGTAGTACAAAATGTTTCGCATTCGGAGCATACGTCCGTCGCTCGGGACGCTCCGACATATAGTCAGTCCGGAGTAGACTGTCAATAAGGCTTCCTCATTCTCATGGTAGTGCACACGACCGCTCTTGGCTACATGACCACGGATATCCAGTCAGTTTCGCCAGTCAGAGATTCATCGGCGACCAGGTCACACCATCCGGTAGCCAGGGACACGAGGCCTGCAGACTCCGGACGTTCGCATAGGAAGTGTGCGGGAGTCAACGTACACGGAGCTTCCGGCGGCAATGCATCTTAAGACCGCTACTGCACAGGCCTCGGGAACGGACGTGCTTTCCTAAATAGCACAGTTTATCGCAGCATCCCAGCATCAACTGAATCTGTCGCTTATTTTTTATCTGACGATGCTGGGTCGGGACGCTCCACGGAAGCGGGTTCGGACGTCCGAAAATTTCATCCGGTCCGATGGGATACCGAAAGGGATTTGGAGGATTTCGAGCTTTCCCTTTCGGAACAACATATGCTGTTGTGTATGTCATCTGACTTGGTCTTCTACAGCTTCTTTCGTCGGACCAGATTGCTGCGATGCCGGATAAGAAACTGATAGCGTCGGTGGACTTAGAAATTTTTGGTTCGGTTCAGGGACATTGTCCCTCAGTTCCAACATAGTCCAATAATGTCACACAAACTTTCGAATTATTGAACGACGCTATATATATTATTATTATATGCTTGCTATAACCAAGCATTTCTGGTTTCTTGTTCGCAAAGTTACGGAGATGTCTTTCAATAGTGTGCCTCTGTCGTCATAGTTAATGAAGAGCTAGCGGCAATAAGTGCTCATGGAATATGTCTATCGCCTTCGGAGTGACATTCGCTAGCTCACTCGGTGTAGCGTGCATTCATCGAATGGTTCGGCTGCCGGGTTCGTCCGTTGCGGTCTAGGAAGGAGATTTGGGTGATGCGAGCACTTTAATTACTTTAGTACTCACCCAGTGACGGCAGATTGAGGACAGATCGGAGGAAGCCTGTTAGTCCGGTTCCTGGCTTGTCCAGGTCCGTCCGGGCTGTGAGCGAGAGAGGTCCCTCTCTCGTTCAACAACATAGGGGACCGCATGTTGTGGTTCTAATATTTTACATTCGGAGCATATGTCTGTCGGTCGGGACGCTCCGTTATATTGACAGTCCGAGAGACTGTCCATAATGCTTCCTCATCCTCACAGCAGGGCACACGACCGCACATTGGCTACGTGACCTCAATTATCCGATCAGTTTCGTCATTCAGTGATTCCACGGCAAATAGGTCGCGCCATCCGGTAGCCAAGGGACACGAGGCCTATACACTCCGTTCGCTCGCATATTGGTAGTATACACGGGGTAACGATCACGGAGCTTCCAGCGGCAATGCATTGTAGGACCGCTTCTCCTCAGGCCTCAGTGACGGACGTGCTATCCGAGTTAGCACAGTTGTTTCGCAGCATCCTAGCAATTGACTGTTTCTTGGTCGAATCAGGAATTATCCGACGGCGCTGGGTCGGTGCGGTCCGCGGTTGTATCAGGTACGGACGACCGAACGCTTTATAGGGTCCGACAGGATGGCGAAAGGGATTCGAAAGATTTCGAGTTTTCCCTTTTGTAGTATCGGAAGCTGCCATTCATATCTTCTGGCATTATCTTCCAGTGATTGTTATTTCGGACTACATTGCTGCGATGTTGGATAAGAGACTTATAGCGTCATTGGACTCGGAATTTTCGATCGGTTCGGGGACATTGTCCCTGACTTACCGACGCAGTCCAATAATTTCATTACAACATGTGTTTTATTTTTCGACGCTATATATGCATACAAGCCTGCTACCAAGCATGATAGTTTAGTTTCTTGTCCGCGTTGCTCATTTCTGCCGTTTTATCATTTATATGAATAGTTTATTTTGGCAGTGCAGGGCATACCGAGAGTTCATATGCGTCTAGACGGTGTGGTTAAAGACTGGAAATATTCTTTTTCGCCATCTATGTCTTTTCCAACTTCAATGTTGGAAACGACAATGATGTCTAGTAGACTTAACTTAGATGCTTTATCATACGTGAGGCGCTATCATTACGTCTTCAAGAAAAGATTTACAAGATATTATTCTCAATGTAATTTCTTTTGAGGGCAGTAGTTTGTTCATGTATAACTCCACCCTTCAGTGGCTGATTGGAGTTGGTTAGACGTGACGCAGCCCTAGCTACATCCACGCGCGTGGATAGTAAGGTTAAGAACTCTCTCAGAGTCGCTTCGTTCTCGGAGAAGCTTCTCTTCGACGGCAACTTTTCGGCAATCCATGAATTGCTCGATTTACACGTTCTCTTGTCTATCTAGTGTTACAAGAGATTCAGACTGGGGCAAACATTCGGTGGTTGACTCAGAGAGTGCCACTGCAGTTGCCGGACCCGAGTGTTGCTGTTATGACGGTTGCCAGTCAAACAGATTGGGATATAATACTGATCCCAACGGATTCGAAGTGCCAGGGTCTTTGGGTTCCGCAGTCTCTTAGCAACCAATTATCTTCCGCGGAATAATGTTTTTTAGGCTTGCTTTATGTCATTGCATGAACATTATTCAGAAACGCATGCCCAAATCCTGTCTGTTAATTCGACAGTAGTGGCGTATCTCCGGAACCAGGGAGGCACTCTTTCGTTTCCGTTATTCAATTTAATGGAAAGAATCCGTCTGTTGGTTATAGTACACCAAGTTCTGTTTTGGTCCGTCATATTCCGGGTCGTCTGATTGTTTTACCGGACTCCCGTTCACTTAGGGGTCGCTTGTTGCTGTCAGAATGGACTCTCAACAAACAAGTATTCAATCAGATTTGCTATCTATGGGAGCGCCCAATGATGATTTATTTACAACACATCTTGCTAATCAATTGCAGACGTATGTGTTGGCTTGTCCGGATCTCTGAGTTAATGTTGTTAACGCTCTATTGATCTATAGGACGGAATGATAGGATACGCGTATCCTCCGGCGCTGTTGTTTCAGCAGGTATTGCTAAGATAAACAACCACAATACATTTCTGTTGATAGCATCTCTATCTTCACAGAGACCATGGGTAATTTACTCTGTTGTCTACTGTGGAACTTAACGTGAAATCTTCCTCAATGTGAGGATCTTTTTTCACTGGGTAAATCGTGTCATCTTATCACAACCCGCAAGGTCGCAACCTTCATGTATTCCGTTGTGTGGTCCGTATTGCATTGTAAGCATTGTACTGGACGAGCTTTGGACGCGATTTCTTACTATAGGAGATCCTCTTCTTCGCTATTCTATGCGGCTAAAGTGGAGGCTCTTCCGTCGTTGGTGTAGGGATCATTATGTTCATATTGTTGATCCCTCCATACTACTCATTGCAATTTTTTAGTATACTTGTTTCACAAGATCTACTGCAGCCTGTTATTATTAAGGTTATAGGTTTATGTTACCTCATACCTATGCACTCTAGGATAGTTTACAATTGAGTCTTATGTCTCTTTATCTAAGTCAGTTAGTAACTTTTTGATAAATAGACTTAGAATCATTAGATTAAATTCCTATATGGAATTTAACTTTGGTTCTTATTTAGCTAAGTAATCATTTGAGCCTCTGGAAACAGTAGTTTTCAAATTCTGACCTTTTAGACAGTAATTCTGTTGGTTTCTCTTTTACTGAAGAGTCAGTGAGTTTCATGCACTATCGATGGATGATTTTCACTTTCGTAGTTTCGGAATCACTACTTCCGTTACTATTTAGGTTGGATTTTTGCATAAGAGTTAGGCTCCTAATATCCGGAACCTATTGTTATTAAGGTCCTTCCGTCTTCATAGGGGCATAGGCCTTTACTCTTTCCGGTTAGAGTTTATGTATTTATAAACAGATATCTGTTTATTACTATGGGCGTAAGCTTCTTCTGTCTTTGATGCCTAGTAGAAGGACGTTACGCTCCATTCTATTGTTAATGGATTCTATTAACTATCGGTACTGCTTAGGGTATATCATTGACTCAGCAGTTGTGCTTAAGATTTCGGCTCATGAAGTAAGAGTTCTTCTACATCTTGGGCTTACATTAATAGTGTCGCTATTATAGATTTTTGAAGGCTGCTCATTGCGCTCAGCCATCCACATTCGTGAATTTTTATCTCAGAAATATCGAGTCCATTTCTGGAGGCCTCTATTGTTAGATCTATTATCTACTGCTCAGAATGTTATTCACTTAACAGTTGCTACTATAGCTAGGTAGGCTGTCTGTTTCGGCAGTGTCTCAGTTCTGCTGCCCTCTTCGCTCTGGGCTATTTGACCCAGGGCAAGAAAAAGGGGGGGGGGGGGGGGAGGGTGTTCCCTTGGGTCACCTGTTTTACTATGAAAACAAGGGGATACCTCCTCCGGAGTTAGTTATTCTGTCTGAGCTGTTATTGGGATGGCTGTTTAGTGAGAAGTTTATGTTTTAAAATTCATTCAAGTCTTAGTTTTTAAAGTATAGCTTTTGAATATTGCATATGTCAACGGACATGATTATGCAATCCTCAGACACTTTTAAGGAGTATAAGAGTCTCTATTCTCTAGACTTACTTTATTTATTGGCTTACTTTAAAAATTATTAGTATAAGGATTATATTGGATATTAATAGAGTACATGGATGTATGAAGCTCAATTTTGGAAGGTGTTGTATCTTTCTAATTTATCATAAATAAGAAAGATACATGTAAAGCCTATTACTTCTTTTTCCCTACAGGGGATGACTCTATTTTGTATTATTGAGCGTATTCCATTTTGCTCTATGTCCTTGGCCCTCCAGCTTTTTTACTATTCAGCTATGTCTGGGTCATTGGTACAGTATAAAAATGTTAAAAAATTTATAGTAATT
The DNA here is from genome assembly GCA_031216915.1 of Pictodentalium vernedei. Taxonomy (NCBI): domain Eukaryota; kingdom Metazoa; phylum Mollusca; class Scaphopoda; order Dentaliida; family Dentaliidae; genus Pictodentalium; species Pictodentalium vernedei. The sequence goes on along the minus strand of CM062293.1, from coordinate 254,554,387 downwards.
TCTATATTTTTTATACTTACCAATGACCCAGACGGGGATGGCCCTCCCAGGAGTTGGGAACTCTTGCCTCCCCGCTGAGTACATAGCGCTTACCAGGCACTGGTTATTAGAATGATTAATGGCGCCAATTTCGGAACGTCCTTGACACTGCGCATGCGCAGTAGAGGTGAAGTGTGGAGGGCCTTTCAGGACATGTTTTCTTTGGTTTTAGATGCAAATTTTGGGGATTGGGGGGCAAAATTTGTGTTTGGCCCTATATTTTAAGAGTTAGCACCAGCTATGTCTGGGTCATTGGTAAGTATAAAAAATATAGAAATTACTATGAATTTTTTAACTTTTCAAATCTCCTCCAGCTTGCTAAGTGTGTAACTTTGAGGGAAGCTGTTTTGTCTGTAGATTATATTCTGGATACAGCTTGTGTATTAGTGTATATGGCGAATGTTAGTGGGGGTTAACCCCTCATTCTCAAATACGCCATCCTAATTTTCAGGGCTTAGTCCAGACTAGCCTTAAAAATTGGGAACTCATTACATCCAATTAGCATAGTCATTCATGCTAAGAATACAGAATTACTTGAATTTGGCTCCTTATTTATGATATGTCTTCTTTATTACTGTACAGAGAGACATACATGCAATTCCTTTTAAATTTAATTTCCTTTCACCTGATTGCAGGCTTAGGAACTATGTTGGTCTGCTAATTCTAAAGTCCTTGGCCCTCCACCTTTTTACGATTAAGCTAATTCTGGGCCATTGGGTTATAGTATAAAAATATAATAAATTTAAAGTAATTTTATATTTTTATACTTACCAATGGCCCAGACGGATATGGCCTCCCATGAGTGGGCACTCATACCTCCCTGCTGAGTTATTATGTAGTACTCTCTTCTACAAAGAATGATGTTGGCGCCAATTCCGGTCACTTCCTGATGGCTGCTCATGCGCAGAGAGTAAACGTATGGAGGACCAGATAAAACTTTTAATTTTCGATTTTGCAAGCAAATTTTGGGGATTGGGGGGTTCAAAGTTTGTGTTTGGCCCTTGGTAACTTTGAGTTTGCACCAACTAAGCCCGGGCCATTGGTAAGAATAAAAAATATGCAAATTACTTTAAATTTATCATTTCCATGCAGTGAACACCTACTTTGTTATTTGTTAACTTATTGTACTTGTGTATGCTGCAAAATAAAGTTCATTCATTCATTCATTAGATATCTCTGGATGGAATAATCCCATTAACCCAAAAGTTGTCCCAAGTGTATTCTTCCTTGAAAACTCTATTTGTAGGTTGCATTTATCTTGACAGTGATTTTACATCAATGTTGGATGATTGTACAGGCAGCCAACAATAATGTATAAACACTGGTACATAATCTGCAGCTGTGTACATGTATATACAGAGATTATTAGTATAAAATTAATCTGAGTACCTTAGGGTTAATTGAATATAACAGGATGTCTGATGACTGGATTAATGAGCACAGCAAAATGCTACTCAAAAAATGTTCAAATGCTTACCATTTCCTGACAACTAAGCCTTATCTTTTCTATTTCTCATCACCTTTTGAGATCTGAAGATGAAAATCGTTAAATCAAATTTCTTAAAACATCATACACCCTGTATTACTTCCAAACACAAAACCATTTACCACACCTTCAGTACAAATTTGACCTATTGTTTTCATGCAGCTTATAGAGTGAACTCCTGTTAATTGAAGAGAATGTGTTTTAATATGTCAAGAAATTATCCGACATACACCTAATTCCCATGTTTATGGAGCTATTTGGCCTGAATGACTTCAGTACATCCAATACTCGATCCAAATTTATTTTTTCAGTTGCTCAATTTGTAAATTATGTGGACAGATATGGCCGTTTCATCGGATAAAGGGTTAAGCAAGAGAAAGACAATGTAATATTGATACGTTTAACATTTTTGGAGCAATGTCTTAAGATGAGCAACCTGTAGAATGCAGCTTATTTTACTTAGGCCAAACCAAAAAATACATTTGATTATCTGGTATTTACTTTTTCAAATTGTTGATGGAGGGAGGCTTTTATTTTTCTATTTTTAAATTTTTGTTTTATATTTATGTACCTTTTTGGAAAAAAAATATACTGTCCACATAATAATGAAGTTATTTTCTGCAAAATAGAGCAACCGGATGTTTACAAAACAAATACAATAAATAGACGCTGTATTATTTTAGTCATGCTTTGTTAGGGAGCGTGGTGGCTCAGTAGGTAGAGATGCAGGCTGCAAGCCGAGAGATCCTCATTTCAAATCCCACCTGCAGCAACCACATTGCATCCTTGGGCAAGGCACTTAATCTCAATTGCCCACGTGGGGGCACGGTGACATTGTGTACTGCACTTCGATGGTGCACATGTCTTCAACCAATGCTAATCCTGCTTGCGTGGAGTTAGTACATTGGGGAGTCCGACAGTTGCTTGGTGGTTCTCTCCAGGTACTCCAGCTTCCTCCATCAATAAAACTGTCCAATGCGAGGTGACCCTGGCTGTTGAAAGTATTGTTAAATGCCAATAAATAAATGAATAAATCAATAAATAAATCATGCTTTGTTGCAAACACATACAAATCAGAAAAGATGAAATTTTAAAGTCTTGTGATTTCATCACAATATTGGAAGACATTGCAAGCTAATAAAAACCTTCAGTGAGGGGATTCACTTTCAGTGTTGGAAAACCTTTCTTTTAAACCTGATGAGATACTTTTATTTAACCTCTGATGTCCTGTTGCCTAATATCCTGCTAGAAAGGGCTCTTAGTCTGAGAGACCTTTCCAGCAGTGTATTATATTACACCACTTCATCATTAACACCTTGCATGCTGCTGACAGATATTCCTGCTCAGGACAGAAAATCTCTTGCCACTACAATAAGTAAAATTTGTCCACACTTATCAAAAATTTCCCTTGCAAATTGCATCCAATTTTTCCACAGTGATTTCTTGAATCAAGTTTTTATCAAATTGAGTCATGGCTGCTTCACAGCAGCCATGACTCGATTTGATGAAAAATATTTTTAAAATACTCAGCGGGTTAAGAGTTAAAGTCAAAGAGCACTAAGTTTGATAATATTTTTAAAGTAAACCGTGGTTCTCTGAAGCTTAACAAATAAATTCCAAGACCAAGTGTAATTTGAGTTTACATACTTGCTACTTGTCTAGGGTCTAGTATGCAAGCATACAAAAATATCTGTCACCTTATATCTTTTGAAGTGAGTGATTGGTGAATGAAATGATCATTTGCCCAATTTGATCAGGGTCAGAAGTTCGAAATATTATGCAAGAATCAAAATGACATTTATCATTATTCTATACTACTCAAAGTTTGCTAAGCACCAAGTATATCCAACTACCAGTTTTACGTTTTAGTTGAAACATTGTTATGAAAAGTGTATATATATTTTTATACTGTACCAATCACCCAGACTTAGCTGGTGCTAACTCTAAAATATCTAGAGCCAAACACAAATTTTGCCCCCCCCCCCCCCCAATCCCCAAAATTTGCATCAAAAACAGAAAAATAGATGTCCTATATGATCCTCCATACTTTTACTCCTCTGCACATGCGCAGTGTCAAGGAGGTCTCGAAATTGGCGTAAAATGTCATTCTTTGTTTGGCTCTCAATTCAGTTACATCTTACTGATATTTGTGCTTGTAAATCTCAGTTTAAATGATGCCAAACACATAATTATGAGAGGAATGGTGGATATAAGGAGGAAATAGAAGGAGGAGAGGAAGAAACAGTGGAAGGAAATGTTCAGGGCTGTAACTTATAATTTTTTTACGAAATTATTTCATGTTACCAATTTTCGAGGCATGACCCTGTTGTGGTCATTCTTGCTATGAATATTCCATTGTTTGATCAGTGTTTCCTCTCTCCCTTTCCTTTATTCCCCCCTAGCTATTCTCCCATGCTTTTGGCTTATTTTTTGTAATGTTTATTACTAAAATTTCTTGGGAGTTTTGGCTTGGAAACAGAATTATTTTCTGTTTTTTCCCCATGTTTACGTCCTCTCCCTTGGGTGTTTAGGCGTTTTGGTCTGCATCTACCATCAGATGTTCTACAGTTTCTTCTCTGGAAGCCTCTGTTTTCCAACAGATAGTGTTAAATTGGTAACTGATTTCGGGCCATGTTTGCCAGTGCCTGGAGTCATGTTTCCGGTTTGTTTACACTTTTTGTTTATGTTGACAACGGTTACTTCTGATAGTGATTACTTGTCTTCTGCTTAGTTCAGTTCATAGCAAGATACATTATTATTGTTCGTAAGTGTTACATTAATTTTTTGAAATGATTTAAAATTTTTGTCCACACTTAGACTTTTTTGGGATCCATTTGGGCTCATTGTTCCCATTGGGAACTTGGGCTCTTCTGAAAAAATGTTTTCAAAGAAATTTTTCTTTTTGAATTATTTTTTCGTAATGTCATAATGGATTATTTTATTATGTATCTTTGTTTCAAGGTTTAGTGCGAGTACTATGACTGTTTACTTTGTTCACAGTGAAAGATTATTGTTCAAATTGTGAGGGGAGGAAATCTTTCTCTGATTCTCATGATCAGTGTATTAATTGTAGTCAATGTACTCGCACTAACCCTTGTTCAGTATGTATCAGTTGGGATGACAAATGTGGGAGACGTGTGTCACGGTATGTTGTTAGCGGGGAGAGGACCATGCCGGTCCTCTCTCCGCAGGGTCACTCTAGTTTTTCACTCTCTTTTTCAGAGGAACAAGAACAGGGTGATGTTTCCGTGATGTCATCCAGAAGTGTGCTTCCGTCGTCACAATCAAATGAAGAGTTAGCTGCAAAGTGCTCGTGCGGATACGTCAATTGCCTGGAGTTCCCTAGTTGGATCGATGGCTTTGGCGTCCTTTAGCTCGCCCGGTGTCGCGACCATTCAACAAATGGCTCAGCACCCGGGTTCGTCCGTTGCGGTCCAGGAAGGAGATTTGGGTGTTGCGAGCACTATAAAAATACAACGTGCACACCCAGTGATGACGGATCAGAGGATGTTACGGAGGAAGCCTGTTATTCCGGTTCCTAGCTCGTCCAGGTTCATCCGGACCGCGAACTAGAGAGGCCCCCTCTCTCTTACATCAACACCTGTGCCGCGATGTTGTTGTATGTTCATTTGTTAGTCGGAGCATACATTCACTCCTCCTGCTCGAGATGCTCCGTCGCATAGACAGTCGGACGCGACTGTTCTATTGGCTTCCTCATCCTAACTCAGCACACATGACCGCACCTTGGCTATGTGACCACAGATTTCCAGGGGACGTTCGCATATTATATAAATGCAGGAATGAACGTCCCCGGAGCTCCTGCTTCGCCGACCAGAGAATACACGTCGTCCAGGTCACTCCATCTGCTAGCCAAGGACACGAGGCCTTTCCAGTTGGGACATTCGCATATTATATAAATGCAGGAATCAACGTCCCTGGAGCTTCCAGCGGCTAATCACGCATGACCGCGGCTTCACAGGCCTCATTGAGGAGCATAGCAGGGTGATGTTACCGTGATGTCTTAGAAAAGTGTGCTTCCATTGTCACAGTCAAATGAAGAGTTAGCGGCAAAGTGCTCATGCAGATACGTCAATTCCTGGAGTTCCCTAGTAGGATCGATGGCTTTGGCGTCCGCTAGCTTGCCCGGTGTAGCGACCATTCACCGAATGGCTCGGCACCCGGGTTCGTCCGTTGCGGTCCAGAAAGGAGATTTGGGTGATGCGAGGACTATAAAATACATTGTGCACACCCAGTGACGATGGATATGAGGATGGTATGGAGGAAGCCTATTAGGCCGGTTCCTAGCTCATCCAGGTCCGTCCGGGCTGCGAGCGAGAGAGGTCCCTCTCTCGTACAACAACATCTGGGTCCAGATGTTGTGGTACATACGTTCCTCAGTCGAAGCATACATCCACTGCTTGGGACGCTCAGTTATATTGACAGTCTGGAGTGACTGCTCTATCGGCTTCCTCATCCTCATGGCACCACACACGACCGCACCTTGACTATGTGACCAGTGATATTCAACTTATCTTGCTGACCAGGGATTCCACGGCGACCAGGTCACTCCATCCGGTAGCCAAGGATACGAGGCCTTCATACTCCGGATGTTCGCATTAAGATGTATGCAAGTGTCAACGTTCAAGGAGCTCCCAGCGGCTAAATCCTGTAAGACTGCAGCTCCACAGGCCTCCGTTACAGATGTGCTATCGCAGATAGCACAATTATAGCAGCATCCCAGCATCCGACAGAAACTCTGTCCGATCAGGAATTATCCGAGGAAGCTGGGTTGGTATGTTCCGCTGCAAGTTCACGCACGGACAACCAAGATTTACAAGTGGTCCGACAGGATGGCTAAAGGGATACGAAGGAGTTGTAATTTTCCCTTTCGGAACAACATAATTGCTGTAGAGTATATCCGGCATTATCATCTGACGTTGTTCCTCCAAAATGCTGCGTTGCCGAATAAGAGACTGATAGCGCCACTGGACACAGGATTCTTTAATCGATTTAGGGGCATTGTCCCTGAGTTTTCGACACAGTCCAGTAATCTCTCACGGACATTTGAACTACTGAATGACGCTATATATAACTTGCTACCTAAACGGGCAGGTCCAGTTTCTTATCGGCAAATGCTCTACATCTGCCTTTCATCAATTCATGGAATAATTTGAAACGGCAGGACAGGGCATTCCGAGAGTTACTCTGCGTCTAGACGACCAGGCCGAAGACCTATTACTGTCTATACCGTCGTCTATGTCAATTCCAACCACAATGATGGAAACGACAATATCGTCTAACAGGACTAGCTTAGACGCATTATCGTACGCAGATCACCTTACCAGAGTGTTATCATTACGTCTCGATGGAAAAGAATTCTAGGATGTATCTACCTCCTTAACTGGTTGAGTGCTGGAAGCCCATTTTTGGGCTTTATCCTGAAGTGTGTGTACCACAGCTTAAAGGCTTCATATTCTATGAATGGGCTTCAATTAATTTTTGCTGTGATATTATTTAGTCTGGGTAGATTTGCCCTGTTACAATTTATGGGAGAGTGCCTAGAGGCACTCTCCCATAAACTGTAATAAGGCAATAACATGTGAACAAAATTTTTACAACCCAAAAAACTTAGCACTCTACCAGTTAAGAGTTCTTTTGAGGGCCATAGCATTCTCCATGTTTAACTCCGCCCTTTTAGTGCAAACCTGGAGTTGGTTAACGTGATGCAGCCCTGGCTTCATCCACATGAGTGGATAGTAAGGTGAAAAACTCTCTCAGAGTCGCGCCGGTCTCCGGAGAGCTTCTCTTCGATGGCAAGCTTTTCGCAATCTTTGATCAGATAACTAAGAAAGCTTCAGACTCTCTGCTATTCAAACACGCTTCCATAAGTCGGATTCAGCGGAGAAGAGTAGGACAGGTACTTCTGTCACAAATACGTCCAAGGGAAGTTTCAATAGGGGTTCCTTTGCATCCTCTAGGTCTTACTCTAGAGACCGTCAGGATAGCGACTCAGATAGGGGCCGTATTTCTGGCCGAGTCAACCGGTCAGATGTCCCTAGGTCGACAGGACGAGGTGCAGGCCGTGGAGGACATGGTTTCTCCTTCCGCAAGCCTCGCAGGACCAGGAGGTGATGGTGTAACCTCTATCGTGTTCCAGTGGGTGGAAGACTGTCGAGTTTTCTCAACCATTTGGGAGTCGATTACAGACGTTCCTTGGGTTCGAGGGGTGATTTCGGAAGGACTAAACTGTCTTTCGAACGAAAACCTACACTAAACTCGAAGTCCAAAGTGGACTCAGCTTCCGTCAAATATGCAGAGAAGAGGCTCGCTTCCATCAGAAATCCAGTCTCTTCTGGAGAAGTTAAGGATAGAGATTGTAGAAATCCAGGAATCCCCAGGTTCTACAACCATCTGTTTCTGGTTCCGAAACTAGACGACTCGTTTCGTCCACTCATAAATCTGAGCTGGATTAACAAGCTGATCGTGGCTCCAAGTTTCTTAAATGGAGACCATCCGATCGTTCAGAGCGAGTTTTCGGGTGAACGAGTATGCTACATGCATAGATCTCAAGATGTGTACTTTCACGTCATGGTACATCAGGCGTTCAGAAAGTATCTTCGCTTCGCCGTCATAGGAGTCGTGTATCAGCTCCGAGCAATGTGCTTCGGTTTGAATCTAGCACCCTGGGTTTTCACTCGAATAATGAACTCAGTAATGACTCATTTCTGAGCTCATTCGTCTGCGGTAATGTCGGCCTACATGGACGACATTCTTCAGAGGTATGGCAATGAGTTCAGAACGATATGCAGAATTTGCTTCTATTGCTCCGACGTCTCGGTTTCATAAGTAAACGAGAAGTCGGACCTGGTGTTGTCCAAGTCATTCACCCACCAGGGGATGAGCTTTGAGATGCATAACAATCTCGTTCGTCTGCCATTAACCAGAGCGAATTAATCAGTTGTTACTCTCACTATTGTCTTCATTCAGATAAAGTTACAGCGAGAGATTTCATGAGAATGATAGGTTGTGCGGAGCTGCCGCAGATTTTATTCCGATGGGCGGCTATGCACTCATCCTCTCCAATTTTTGGACCCAGAATTGGAGGGTGAAGATTCATTTGCTCGATACGGACATCCTCTTGTCAATCAAGTGATCAAGAGATTCAGACTTGGGCATTTATTCAGTGATTAATTCAGGGAGTTCCACTGCAATTGCCGGATCCGAGTTTTTCAGTTTGGCGGATACCAGTCAAACAGGTTGGGACGCAACATTGAGCCCAACGGATTTGTAGTGCCAGGGTCTTTGGGATATGCAGTTCCTAATCAAGCACATAAACACCAACAATGATGTCAATTTGGCTTGCGATATGTCATTGAATGAATGTTATTCAGAATGCTCACGTGCAATTCTTTCCGCCAATTCAACGATATTAGCGTATTTTCGGAACCAGGGAGGCACTCTGTTATTCAAGTTAACAGAATGAATCCTTCTGTTTGTACTTGAACTTCAATTCTTCTATCGGTCCGTCATATTCCAGGTCGTCTGAACATATTAGCGGACTCCCTTTCACGGAGGGGCCGCTTGCTGCTGTCAGAATGGACTTACATCAATGAGTATTTAATCATGATTTGAGAGGGGTCAATGATGGATTTATTTGCAACGCATCTCAACATTCAGTTGCAGACATATGTGTCACCAGGTTCGGATCCTCGAGCATTTGCAGTAGACGCTCTATCGATCTAGGGAGATGGAATGATAGGATATGCGTATCCTCCAGCGCCATGATTCAGCAGACATTGCTCAAGTTAAATATTCTCAATGCGAAATTCTGTTGGTAGCATCTCTATCTCCACAAAGACCATGGATTAATCTACTCAGGAGTTTGTTGTGGGATATGCCGTGGAAGCTTCCTCCACATTTTGGTCCATTCTATGGCTAGATGGATTCAATTGTGTATCCGTACTGCTTATGATAAATATCTTCAACTCAGCAGTCTGTGCTTTAGATTTCAGCTCATGAAGTAAGAGTTCTTTCTACATCATGGGCTTACGTTAATAATGTTGCTATTACAGATCTAATGAGGGCTGCATATTGGTCTTAGCCCTCCACTTTCACGAATTTGTATCTGAGAAATATTGAGTCCATTTCTGGAGATCTGCATTGTTTAGGTCCGTTACCTGTTGCTCAGAATGTCGTCCTCTAAACGGCTGCAACTATATGTATGTAGGCTTTTGGTTCCGGCAGTTACTCTTTCCTGCTGCCCTCTTCGCTCTTGAGTATTTGATCCAGGGCAAGGGGAAGGGGGGGGGGGGGGTGGTGTTCCCTTAGGTCACCTGCTTTATAGTGTAACACAAGGGAATACCTCCATTGGAGTCAGTAATTCCGAGTCGGTACCGGGATGGTTTTAAAGTGTAAAGCTAATGTTTACTCATCCATGTAATATTTTTAAAGTGTTGCTCGGTGTGAAGCATTTGTATATGTCACGTGTTAATCGGGTGTTAATGTACAATCCTCGGACACTTTTAAATGAGTATAAAGAGTCTCATTTCTCTGGACTTCCTTTATTTAGTGGCTTTCCTTTAAAAATATTAGTATAAAGGGTTTTACTGGATGTTAATAGAGATCATTGATGTTATTGTGCTCAATTACAGAATAGTGTTGTGTCTTTCTTTTTTGATACAAATAAGAAAGATACATGTAAAGCCTATCTCTCCTTTCTCCTTGAGGGGATAATTCTGTTATATGTAATTGAGTCTATTGGATTTTCCTTTATGTCCTAGGCCCTCCAACCTTTTTACTATTCAGCTAAGTCTGGGTCATTGGTACAGTATAAAAATGTTAAAAAATTTATAGTAATTTATATATTTTTTATACTTACCAATGACCCAGACGGGGATGGCCCTCCCATGAGTTAGGAACTCATACCTCCCCGCTGAGTACATAATGCTTACCAGGCACTGGTTGTAAGAATGACATTTGGCACCAATTTTGAGACCTCCTTGACACTGCGCATGCGCAGTGGAGTAAAAGTATGGAGGACCATATAGGACATCTATTTCTTATCAACCTACTCACAATTGTTTACTACAGGCTTGCACTACAGTGGAAGTCCCTAACTCGGATAAAATACTCTCTATTTTTGTCTTTCCCAAGCAAGTTGGGAAAGAAAAGTGGTGCAAAAGCACCAATAAAAATAAGCCAAAACTGGGTCGAGTGCAACCGGCACAGACCCAGTACGGGACGCTCTCTCCCAAGTACAACTCCACGACTTCCGTTGCCAGTGCGCATATACCGTCTCTAAAGACTCATTCTTTTTGAAATCCGCTTCGTGTCGAGATGTTTTTGCACGCTTATCAGTGTTCCACCAGCTCGATGTTTGATGATTCCAGATTCATTATACCACAGTGTATCCTTTGTATTCTCAGGAACAGTGTTTTATATATTCTCTTTTCTATTATATGTCCATAATGTATTTTTATTTGCTCTCTCTCGAGTCGCTCGCGAATTTCGCGTGCCACGCGGTTCGGATTTAGATTTTTTCACAATTATTGTTAATGCTTTTTTTTGCAAAATTTTCAAATTGTGTTAGAGTTAGGTGTCAGCGGGGTACCACTCCTGCAGTGTTTCTTCTTTCTTTTGAGAGTAGTCTTCCTGTTGGGTGGTTCCCGGTCGACCTTCTGGGGTTTTTGTTTCTGTCACCTTTCTCTCTTCTTTGGGGGTGTTCTGTTTTCTCATCTCCACTTCTCTGCTCCTCTCACCTCTATCATGCCCAGGACAATTCCCTGTGGGCAATGTCTGCTGCCAAAGCATGTGGACGATGTACATTTGTCTTGTTCCTCCTGTAATGGGTGTTCTATGAACTCCGTGGCGTTTCCGTCTACTCACTCTGGTCACACAACCAGTTTTGGGGGACCAACGCCTTTTGTGCAGCCTGGACCTTCTGCCCCGCAGAGGTCCGCGGTGACTCTCATGAGTTCTCGCAATATTGATCCTCGGGGTGCATCGTACCCCTATACACGTCTGCCTTCAGATGTTTCGGCTGCCGCCCGTCGTCCCGCGTCGGGTGTTTTGGAGGATCGTGACCCTTCGCTGGTTAAGAGGGTCAGAGGTGAAGCCACTTTGCCGGTTCGCTTCCCTGTCGAACCGGTCGGTACAGGCAGTGAGCTTAGGGAGGCCCTCTCCTTACTCACTCAACTTCTTTCTAAGAGCCTTCCTGTTGCTTCCAGCGAGGCTATGGGTGGTTTCCAGGCGCCTCCTTTGGCGCCGCCTCCCGGGATTGGAAACAGGCCGGTTTCCGATTCCTCTGGTGTCCTGACACCATGGGAGGCGTCGGCTGGTTTGCCCACGATGGGCTATGTGTCTTCCGACTCTGGGGAGGAGTCCGACATGCTTGAGGTCGAGGGCCAGCAGTCTTCGGACTTGGGGGCGGCTCTTGACTTTGTGTTTGGGTTTCTGCCTGAGCTCAAACCTGCTAACCAGCCGACAGTGTCAGCCTGGCCACGATCATCGGTCGCGCGCCAACAGCCTATGGAGCAACCTGCTTCTGGGCGCCTTCGACCGTGCCAGTCGGTACAAGTGGTTGAGGCTTTTTCAGCATTGGATGCCAAGCTGAATTCCAAGGCTTTGAAGACTTCGTTCTTCACCAGGGTTGACACCTTTTTGCCTCCTGTGCGTTATCGTTCCAACGATTCCGCCAATCCGTCAGTCTGCCAGACTTTGACGGTTCTGGATCAGGACTCCACTTCCCTCAGGCTTTCCAAGCCCAAGTCTGCCGTCATTCCAATGACGACTCTGGAGTCCACGTTGGGCTTATCTAGAGAGATGCTTGGCATGCTTTCTCTCTCAGATCACGTCGTCTCAGCTTTGGCTGCTTATCTGCCTCCAGATAAGTTTGACGAGGTACAGGCTCCTTTGCGTGTGCTGTCCAAGGCGCTTATGCACCTTACTCACACGCATGCCTGTAACACGGCCAATTTGGAATTAGTTCGAAGGGACGCTGTGCTGGACACAGGACGATCCCTTCCCGAGGAGCAGCGTGCTACTCTTCGATCTGCTTCTTTGGCAGGTCCGCAACTTTTCCATGGTTCCGTGTCGACGGTCCGGGATGACGTCCTACGTCATTCCAAAGATCAGCTGCTGTTTCGTCAGCTTGATCAGCCTTCTCGGGGAGGCAAGGGCCGTTCCAAGCCTAACAAGTACCCTTCTGCTTCCTCTGTGAAGCAAAAGGCTGGTCCTTCTGCCGCCGACTCTACTTCTTACTCACGGGGTAAAGGTAGGGGTCGACAGAATCGAGGGAAGTCTCAGGATTCTTCATTTAGCAGAGGAGGTGGTTTCTCCTCTCGCGGGCCTCGTCGGGGCTCGAAATGAAGGTCCTCACCTCGACTCGTCCCAGGTTGGAGGAAGGATAGCAGAGTTCACAGACCATTGGACCACCATCACATCCGATCCATGGGTGTTAGATGTTGTTCGGTCCGGGCTGCGCATATCCTTCCGACGGCACCCCACTCTGTCAAGGGTGCCTCTTCCAACCACAGTTCCTTCAGACGTTTTACGTCGGGAACTTTTGTCCACGGAGATTGCCAATCTCCTGGCAAAGGGGGCGATCGAGGTCGTCAAGAACGTTCAGTCAGTGGGTTTCTATTCCCGCCTGTTCTTGGTGCCGAAGAAGGACGGCCGACTCCGACCGGTTATCGATCTGAGTATCCTGAACCAGTCTATCATTGCTCCCAAGTTCAGCATGGAGACTTTCAGGTCGGTCCGCCAATCCATTCACCAGGGAGATTTCGCGGCCAGCATCGACCTGCGAGACGCTTACTTCCACGTTCCGGTGCATCGGGCGTCACGGAAGTATCTCAGGTTCGCTTTTCTGGGGCGAGTTTACCAGTTCAAGGCCATGCCTTTCGGCCTCAACCTGGCTCCTTGGGCGTTCACCAGTCTGATGTCGCATGTGATAGCGTTCCATCACACACAGTCCAGGGTGACTACTTCGGCATATCTGGACGATATCCTCCAGAGGCATTCCAATGCTGCCTTACTGGAATCGGATGTCGCCACTCTGTTGAGCTTGCTCACGTCGCTAGGATTCAGAGTCAACGAGGAGAAGTCGGACCTGGTCCCTTCTCAGTCGTTTTGTCATCTGGGGATGTCTTTCCAAACCAAATTCAATTTGGTGGCTGTTCCCCAGGCCAAGGCTGTGATTCTCTCAGCTTTTGCTCTGACTCTGTCCCAGTCCAGGTCCGCGACCGCTCGGAGTTTTCTCCGGCTGATCGGTCTCTGCGGTTCGGTGACGGATCTCATTCCTCTAGGTCGGCTGCGTGTCAGACCTCTCCAACACTTTCTGCTCAGTCGTTGGAGACCGAATGTAGATTCTCTGGATCAGGTGCTTCTGTTTCCGGACTCTCTGTATCCTCACCTTCTTCCCTGGACAGATGTTCAGTGGATTACGCAGGGTGTTCCGCTGGACTTACCCACGTCCGATCGCGTTCTGACGGCAGATGCCAGCGATCTCGGATGGGGTGCGACGTTGGATCCTCTCGGTCTTTCCCTACACGGGATGTGGGACCAGGATCAAGCAGCTCTACACATCAACCAGAAGGAGCTTCTTGCTCTTCTTCTGAGTTTCAGGCAGTGGATCCCTCACCTGTCGAATCGCCAGGTCCTTCTACTATCCGACAATTCGACAGTGGTTGCTTACATTCGGAACCAGGGCGGCACGCACTCGCTTCCGATGTACGAGTTAGCTCGGGATCTTTTACTGCTCGCTCAGGATGTTCTCGCCGGAGTGGTTGTTCGTCACATTCCCGGTCGTCTGAACGTCCTAGCCGACTCCCTGTCCCAACAGGGCAGGGTTATTTCCACTGAGTGGATGCTTCACAGGGCAGTGTTTCAGTCGCTTTGCGATCTCTGGGGACGTCCCCACATCGACCTCTTTGCGACTCGTTGGAACCATCAGGTGGACACTTTCGTGTCCCCGTGTCCAGATTCTCTGGCTTTTGCCGTGGACGCTCTGTCACTCGATTGGAACGGTCTAGTCGGCTACGCCTTCCCGCCGGTTCCGATTCTTCCTCAGGTTCTCGCCAAAATTCAAACCTGCAGTTGTCGAATCATTCTGATCGCTCCCCTGTCGCCTCAGCGGGTGTGGATCAATCAGCTCCGCTTGCTGATGGCGGCGGTTCCGGCACGTCTCCCGCTACGTCGCGACCTTCTTTGTCAAGGTCGCCCGAGGAGGTTTCACGTCGACCCGACTTCATTGTGCCTTCACGCATATCTTTTGTCAGGTCCTGTCTCCTCCGTAGAGGTTTTTCGAGACGAGCAGTGGAGTGCATTTCTTCTTCAAGGAGGCACTCCACTGGTTTAGCTTATGCAGCTAAATGGAAGGTCTTCTGTCGATGGTGTGCTGATCACTCTGTTGATTATGCCAATCCTTCGATTTCACAGATTGCGGAGTTTCTGGTATATCTGTTTGATTCTCGGGGTCTCCAGCCTGTTACCATCAAGGGTTACAGGTCTATGCTTTCAGAGACTTTTACTTATGTGGGGAAGCGTCGTATCGGCACTAATCCTTACCTCTCCAAGCTTGTTCGGCACTTTTCTTTGAAAAGGCCTCGGACTTTGCAGCTTACTCCACGATGGAATCTTTCGTGGGTGCTGCTTTGCTTGGGGGGGGGGCGCCGTTCGAACCTTTATCCCAGGTGGATATGCAATTTCTCACATATAAGACGGCTTTTCTGATGGCATTTGCTTCGGCCAGACGGGTTAGTGAGCTTCACGCCCTCTCGGTTGACCCGGCCTTTTTTAGGAGCTCTCCCAACAGTGTTACTTTTACCACTGATTGCTCCTTTTTGTCTAAGAATCAGTTACCAGATACTACTCCTCCTCCTATCTGTATCAGGGCTCTTCCCTCTGTTGAGGGTACTCGCCCTTTGCTCTGTCCGGTCCGTGCTATTCGCATTTATCTTGATCGGACATGCTTCATACGGAAAGGCAGAAAACGTTTTTTTCTGTCTCTCATTCCGGGTCGACAGAAGATCTCTCCTCAGTCCATTTCTCGATGGATTTGTCTTGCTATTCGTACGGCTTATAGTCGTTTAGCAGCTGGCGATTGTATTACCAATCGTATTTCTGCCCACGAGGTGCGGGCACTGTCTACCTCTTGGGCTTATTCTAACTCCGTCAAGTTGTCGGATGTTATGCAGGCAGCCTACTGGAGAAATGCTTCTACTTTCTCCACCTTTTATTTACGCCAGTTGCAGGAGCAGTCGGAGGACCTTTTTGCCCTGGGTCCTCTTTCTTCTGCTCAGGCTGTTGTCTTGCATAGCCATTAGGCTTCTTGAAGGTCAGTTTCAGCCTTGTACTGTTACTGCCCTTTTTCTGTCTGTGTGTCACACAGGCTCATATGTCTCTTTTCATTGTCCTTTACCAATGATTGCGACATTATGGTTGATAAGCCTCGGGACCTCTTCCATCTACTTCACGGTTCCAGTGCACTAGGGTTATGTGGGGGTTGGTTATGTGATTCCCTCCAGCCTTTTGTCTATTCAGCCTGTAGTAAACAATTGTGAGTAGGTTGATAAGAAATCTAAATTTTATAGTAAATTTCCTTTCTTATTATACCAACCACAATTGTTTACATGGAGGCCCTCCCGTCTTCTTTACGGGTAAAGAATCTTTCCTCCCCGCTGATCACATAACTCTAACGTTTACGGATTCAAAAAGAATGAGTCTTTAGAGACGGTATATGCGCACTGGCAACGGAAGTCGTGGAGTTGTACTTGGGAGAGAGCATCCCGTACTGGGTCTGCGCCGGTTGCACTCGACCCAGTTTTGGCTTATTTTTATTGGTGCTTTTGCACCACTTTTCTTTCCCAACTTGCTTGGGAAAGACAAAAATAGAGAGTATTTTATCCGAGTTAGGGACTTCCACTGTAGTGCAAGCCTGTAGTAAACAATTGTGGTAGGTATAATAAGAAAGGAAATTTACTATAAAATTTAGATTTTTAGGTTTTTGATGCAAATTTGGGGGATTGGGGGGGGGGGGGGGCAAAATTTGCGTTTGGCCCTAGATATTTTAGAGTTAGCACCAGCTAAGTCTGGGTCATTGGTAAGTATAAAAAATATATAAATTACTATAAATTTTTTAACTTTTTATTTAATTATATCTTAAATGATTTAAGTACAGAAATTAAAATTTTGTTTGTGTTTGACATTATTTTTTAGCTTTTGAATAGGATAACCATGGAAAATGGATATTATTGGCAAAAAAAAGGAAATTTTTCAAATTTGCAAAAAAGTTGACCGAGCGAACTGGTATGGGTTCCATATTGAGTATGAGACACATTACTATTAATTACAGCTTGACAATGCCTTCTCGTGCTCCCAGTCAGGTTTCTGGTGGTCCTTTTTGGGATGTTGTTCCATTCTTGGACCAGCATGGCACCAAGCTCCTGGACAATTCTTGGCTGGACAGGATGGGCTGAAATTGCAAGCTGCAACTCATTCCAGACATATTTGATTGGATTTTGGCCAGGGAATCTTTCTGGCCAGTCCATATGCTGAATCCACCCCCTCTGTCAGTACTCCCCGACAGCATGGGCAACATGCCCAGCTGATGCCGCCCAAGACCATGTTTGACCCTTCACCATAGCGGTCATTCTCAGCAATGTTGGCTGCATGAAATCGCTTTCCTGGTCTTTTCCATAGCCTAGAACACCTATCTGTGTGGTCTAGGCAGTACCTTGACTCATCTGTAAAAAGGGCAGGTCACCAATCTTCTCTGGTCCATCCAATGTGGTCCATGGCCCATTCATATCGTGCCTGGCTATGGTTCTGGGACAGCAGAATGTGAATACATGGTCTTCACGATCGGAGACTATCTCTGTGCAACCTTGCTCGGATAGTCTGTGGCGAAACATTTACCCCAGATGCATTCTGAAGGTCACTGACTTTGAAGCTGTGTTGCTGTGGCAATGCGATTCCTACGGGCCTGAATGACCAAAAACCGGTCTTCAGCTGCAGATGTTGCCCTGTCTATGTCACCACCATGCTGTCTTACTGGTGTGCCATACTGCTGAAATCTTGCCCAGGCTCTGGTGATCACCGTGTGGTGCACACCAAGGGCTTCACCAACCTGACCATGGGTAGCCCCCTGCTCCACCATCCCTACAGACCACCACATTTCTGCTTTGAACAGACAAATGTCTTCCTTCATTTGCATTTGCCATATTCAATCATTAAATCACAAGGGTTTGTGTTGAAATGAAGATTGAATACCCTACACATATCATGTACATGTAGACAGTACACGAAAACATGATGAAAATCAAGGGGTACATTCTTTCCATGACTGTCACGAAAAGTCTGCCAGTTAAGAGACCTAATGTAAACACTTCGGACCAAAAATATCGCAAATATATCACCAGCAAATTTCACAATGATGTATCAAATATTTGATGCTTAGCAAACTTTGAGTAGTATATATGCTGCTGGTGAAAAACAGATCTGCGAGAGTCAGATTCTCACATTCAGGTAAATTTCTGCCCCTGCTTATCTCAGTTGACAGAAATTGATAGCAGATAATACATGACTGAAAACAAGGTTTTTGTTCTTTTCATCTTTTTTTCTGTTTCAACTTTTTAGACAGTACCTATCAGTAATGTCCAGTAATGTTCTGTCCGTAATCTGTCAACTGCCACCTCACCAACCCCAACCTTTTCCTTGGTGAACATGCTAATTGTTAATATGATATATTTACACAAATTTACACATACATGTATGTGTTCTTTTCTTTTGTAGGTGGCCCACCAACAGTGAAAGGTGATGAACGACTTGTTCACTTCAGTACAACTCATAATGACAAATTCAATGGAAGTTGGTTACCTCGAGTTCAGCCATTCCCTGCAGTAAGATTATTCTAATCATAAAAACCTATTCATCATGAAAATATCAGCGTGCTAGATGTAGAAAAAATTAAATTTGACAAACAGATCATAAAGACAGGATAAATGGCATATATTTTTTTAGCTCACCTGACTTTCAGTCAGGAGAGCTATAGTGATCACTCACCGTCCGTCGTCCGTCGTCCGTCGTCCGTGAACATGGTGTTTGCGTCTTCTCCTCCCAAACCGCTGAACCAATTTAATTGATATTTGAGATAATAGTTTGTTATGACATCGCAATTTGATTTTGTTCAAATCAAGTTGCCCCGCCCGTGGGTAGGGCCACACCCAAAAAGTGTGCTGAAATCTTAAAAAATCTTCTTCTCATGAACCAGCGGTAGCAGAGACTTGATATTTGGTGTGCAGCTTCCTTTTGAGGTGTAGACTCAGATTTGTTCAAGAGAAGTTTGTGGGGCTATACTTGGCGTCGTTATGGGAGGGGCAAAATTTTTGGCCCCGCCCAAAATTTCTATTTTCCAAACCGAGAGGCTGATTTGAACCAAATTTTATGTGAGGACTTATTGGGTCATAAGTAACTAATTTATGCTGATTTTTTTTTTCCCGTAGCCCCATGGGAACCGCAGGAGCTAAAAATAGAAAAAAATTAAAACGCCCATATCTCCAAAACTGCACGGCACCGAGAATTTTTATTTGGTGTGAAGCTTCCTTAGGACCAACAGAAAGAATTGGTAAAAGAAAATTGCTATCGGTTTTATCATAGGGTACAGTTTCGGGACATTGAAAAAGTGCTGAGTCAGCACTTTTTAACACTGTAGGCAATGGGAAAAACATTAAAAAATCTTCTTCTCCAGATCCAGCAGGCAGAATCTTTTGATATTTGGTATGCAACATTGGAGGGTGGATCTGATTCAGGTTTGTTCAAACCGGCCCCCTGGGTTCATATTTGGGCTCAGTATAGGAGCCCGATTTCGAACTTAGTGCATTTCAGGGAAATTTCTTAAAAAATCTTCTCCAGATCCAGCAGGCAGAATCTTTTGATATTTGGTATGCAACATTGTGGGGTGGATCTGATTCAAGTTTGTTCAAATCGGCCCCCTGGGTTTATATTTGGGCTCAGTATAGGAGCCCAAATTTGAACTTACTGCATTTCAGGCAAATTTCTTTGAAAATCTTCTTTTCCAGATCCAGCAGGCAGAATCTTTTGATATTTGATATGCAACATTGTGGGGTGGATCTGATTCAAGTTTGTTCAAATCGGCCCCTTGGGTATATATTTGGGCTCTGTATAGGAGCCCAAATTTGAACTTAGTGCATTTCAGGCAAATTGCTTTGAAAATCTTCTTCTCAAGATCCAGCAGGCAGAATCTTTTGATATTGGGTATGCAACATTGTGGGGTGGATCTGATTCAAGTTTGTTCAAATTGGCCCCTTGGGTTTATATTTGGGCTCAGTATAGGAGCCAAAATTTGAACTTAGTGCATTTCAGGCAAATTTCTTAAAAAATCTTCTTCTCCAGATCCAGCAGACAGAATCTTTTGATATTTGGTATGCAACATTGTGGGGTGGATCTGATTCTATTTTGTTCAAATCGGCTCCCTAGATTCATATTTGGGCTCACTATAGAAGCTTGAATTTGAACTTGGTGCATTTCAGGCAAATTTCTTCAAAAATCTTCTTCTCCAGATCCTGCAGGCAGAATCTTTTGATATTTGGTATGCAACATTGTGGGGTGGATCTGATTCCAGTTTGTTCAAATCGGCCACCTGGATTCATATTTGGGCTCACTTTAGAAGCCCAAATTCGAACTTAGTGCATTTCAGGCAAATTTCTTTGAAAATCTTCTTCTCAAGATCCAGCAGGCAGAATCTTGTGATATTTGGTATGCAGCATCCTTAGGGGGGTGAGATTCAAGTTTGTTCAAGCCATGTCCCTAGGTCCATATTTGGGCTCAATGTGGGAGCTTGAATTGTAACTTTGTTCAAAATCCAGCAGTCGGAATGGTTTGATATGTGGTGAGTAGCATCCTTGGGGGGGGGGGGGGGGGGGGGGGGGGATTCAAGTGTGTTAAAGCCAAGTCCATGGGTCCATATTTGGGCTCCCTGTGGGAGCCCAAATTATAACTTAGTCAATATGAGGAATTTTTCTTTAAAAATCTTCTTCTTCAGATTCAGCAGTTGGAATGTTTTGATATTTGGCATGGAGCAACCTTAGGGGGCTGAGATTCAAGTTTGTTCAAGCCAAGTCCCTTGGTTCATATTTAGGCTCACTATGGGAGCCTGAATGACAACTTAGTTCAAAATGAGGAATTTTATTTAAAAATCTTCAGATCCAGCAGATGAATGCTTTTGATATTTTTTATGCAGCATCCTTAGGGGGGTAAGATTCAAGTTTGTTCAAGCCATGTCCCTAGGTCCATATTTGGGCTGATTGTGGGAGCTCGAATTGTAACTTGGTTCAAAATGAGGAATTTTCTTTAAAAATCTTCTTCTTCAGATCCAGCAGTCGGAATGTTTTGATATTTGGTGTGCAGAATCCTTAGGGGTGTGAGATTCAGGTTTGTTAAAGCCAAGTCCCTGGGTTCAT
Source organism: Pictodentalium vernedei (assembly GCA_031216915.1). Classification (NCBI taxonomy): domain Eukaryota; kingdom Metazoa; phylum Mollusca; class Scaphopoda; order Dentaliida; family Dentaliidae; genus Pictodentalium; species Pictodentalium vernedei. The sequence continues at coordinate 254,533,384 of CM062293.1, read as the reverse complement.
ATATGGGCTTCCTGTGGGAGCCCGAATTATGACTTAGTTCAGTATGAGGAATATTCTTTAAAAATCTTTTTTTAGATCCACTGGTCAGAATATTTGGATATTTGGTTTCAGCTTTTCTTAGGAGGAGCAGATGCAACTTGTGGAAATCAATTCTCTGGGTTGCTATTTAGGCTACCATGTCAGGTGAGCGCCCTCAGGCCCCCTGGGGCCTCTTGTTTCTGAATGCTGGCACTTCATACCACCTTTTTTCGCAAGTATTCTCAGTTATATAATTAGTCAAGTTAATTAGTGGTTTAATTCTTCATCTAATTAATCAGCCATATCATCCTGTACAATATACAAATTTAGCAGTTGAAAAAAAAAAAGATTTGAAAACAATTTCAGCAGAACCATATTATATGACCCCCCCAGCTTGTTGAGCTCATTCTAATGAAGGAGGTTGCATGCTATTGTTTTGTTGAAATGTTTTGAAAAATTAAATTTTTTTTTTAAATTTTGATATCGCCTACGTTGAGTTAACTTGAAAGGGGATCACTTGAGGGCAGTCTGTTTTTTAATAATTAGCATTCCTGCAAGTCCATTGTGGGTTGCTTTATTGTGGCTCTAATGAAAAATGCTTAAAGCCATTTTAGTGGCTCCACAATGTATGTACGAATGTATTGTTTGCCTGCTAGTTGAAAAATATGTTCATAAATAATTTTTTTTTGTTTACAAACTATTGGAGAGTGCCAATATGCACTTTCCAATAAATTGCAACAAACTAAATAAGCACTTAATACAACTTAACACATCCATCACACATTCAAACTTCCAAAAAGATGCAGTAATTCATTTCGATTGTTTCTGTTGTGTAAATTGATTTTTAAGCCCATGTCATGACCCGAGGCACGCCGGCATAGGCATCAACACTTGTGTTAAAATTATTGTAAGAGTCCACTTACTTTCTGCCCTGTTACTATGCACCTCATACTGTTTCTATGGCTTACAATTACAGACCCTTACCCAGTGATATTTTTTTATAGAGTGTTTTTGCAATGTTAGACTTTTTTGTCAGTGTGGACTTAGAGAAAAGTTCTGTCCTGTTTTGCTATACATGAGTGGAGGCTACAACCAGTATGCTGTGGCTTTTATATTTCATGTATGTGTTAAATGCATCAGTATAAGATGACATTAACCCTTGACCTGATATTTTTTCCAAATTTTAGACTTTTTTAATGCAATGTTGGACTTTTTTGTAAATGTGAACTTAGATAAATTCTTACCTGTTATGCCAGGGCTTAAAATCTGTTTCAGTTTCCGTGAATCACAGTTGATTCACGTCATGTACATTCACACAAATCCTTTGTTCGGAATTTTCTGGATCATAATACAAATTCAGATAATAAATTCAGTTTCACTGACACAGTAACAGTAACTGTTAAATGCTACTTGAATGACCTGGAGAGTAATAAAACTACACAATTTACCTAAATTGACTATGCAGTATGTTCATTGCTGGTTCAGAAATCTTTGGTGGTTCCGAACTGTGTTGGTGTCAAAGTCACTTAATTTATAATATTACACACTGACTGAAACAACTCCAAACGCTTTTCGTAAACATACTTAACTAGCATATTTGAACAACTTGAACAGTTTTTTAATTATTTCCCAATATTTCCATTAATTTCTCTATTTTATCTTGAATTACATACATGTAAGTTGAATTTAAATTAGGTACAGCATGTGGCATCTAAACAACAACAACAACCTAATTGATGACGAAAACGGGGAATTCCGTAACCAAGAAATTCCTTGCAAACGTCATCAATTTTTATCGTTGTGGGAACTGATTTGAAATAGTGTGGTATAACTCTCCCTGGAATATTGTGCATCACTGATGTATTAACTCTTTAAGTCTTTCCCTACCAGTGACGGCAATAATCATCGCACTTCATATACCACTCTGTGGTATAAAGCAAGCAAAATAATTCTCTGATGCAAAGGGGTGAGTAATTTTAAATTTCAAATCTATTCAGGCAGTGGATTTGAATTTTAATCTTGCTTTCCGATGGGGGAGGGTTATATTTCGATCACAGGGTATACATGCCGAAGTTATCTGGCGTGAGTTCTAAAGGCACCATCATATGTGTATGTGCACGGGGGGTGGGGTGGTCTCCCCCCCAGAAAATTTGTTAGAATGTGCTGTCAAATGAAGTATTTTAGTGGCATTTGGAGTGAACATCCAATTGATTTTTGAATGGCAAAAATATCATCTTTCTTTTGGGTCCAATAGACAACAGATTTTTTTAGTTTGAAAAATTTGGAAAATAAGTGGGGGGGGGGGGGGGGGGTGAATCTGCCACTGCATTGACAGATTTGCCCATTCAAAGGGTATTATAGTCAGTGAAAGAGATGCACTTCTTAATATAATAAATTTCTTGCAACAAATTTGATAGACATGTATTAGTAAGTGTAACTCTTAATGTGAGATCATCAGATGACTGTTCATTCTTTCCTGTATCAATGATCCATTGTTAGTGACGTACTAGCGCAATATTTATAATCTACGTATTGCACTTTGAAATCTGAACGGGAATGCCTGCATGTCGTAGAATAATATTACAATTAGTCACAATGTGTTGGTATGTTGAGATGTCAAAATTTATGATAGTATGACAGCCAACATACCGCATTGTTGGCGGTTAGAGTACTATGAGAAAGTTTGACATCTCAACATACCAACACGGTAGCACTCTACTGGTTATGCAAATTATCTGCAAGATGGTCACCTAATCTGATTTCCATGTCCATTCTTCGTTTTAGTTTTCATTGAGTTATCATTATCAGAGAGTATTCACTGAATTCTGAGAATTCCCATTACTTCAAAAAAATTAAAACACAGCCAAGCACTTAAAAGCATATTTTGGATTTTTAGTTTTCCTTCCTTGTATTGAAACTTATCTCTTACTTTGATACCAAGTCGCTTTGCAGGTGTCACAGTCTGTTCTTTTCCAAGATGAGTTTTGTACTCTTCAGCGTGATGGTTTTGTATGTGGCAATGTAGATTGGAGGTATTTGAACTGTTAGGCAGTTTTGCAGTGTTCTGATTATAATTGACATCTTTCTCATTCTGTCACAGATATATCATTGGTAGAAAAAATGGGGTGGTCATGCGAATCATCGGAGAGACAATTGCGAATCAACATGGATTCGCGTAATAGCAGTGTGCGTGAATCTTTACGCGAATCGATTCGCGGATTCGCATGGAATTTTAACCCCTATATGCTATACATGTACATAAGTGGAGGCCACCACTGCTATGCTGTGACTTTTATATTTCATATATATGTTAAATGCATGAATATAAGTCAACATTAACCCTTGATCAGACATTTTTTGCAGATTTGTAATAAGTCTAGGTTTATTGCATGCCATGCGTTGGTGAGCAAATGGGGATGGACACCCCCTCTTGTTTTATCTGCTATAATAAAACCTGCACTTGACACTGATCCATGGTTAAATCATTTTTGTGAACTTCCCAAAACCCAGTGTCATGGGTAGGTATTATTTTGAGGTTATTGCTTGGTTAGTTGCATATTGACTGAGATATCAGCTTGATATAACTTCATAGCAGCCATTCAGCCCGAGACCGAAGATTGAACACTGATGTGAAGTTAGCGAAGGCTGAGAATCATCCGACATGATTCTAACCAAGTAATAACCTCTATGTTTGTTAAACCAAATCAAGTAAGTACAAAATGTTCTCTTCTCCTAGTTCAGCTATCCGTACTTCGTGGCTTCCCAGAGTGGAAGCCGCAAAGTTAGGATGGCTGAACTATCTCTCCTATCTTCTCTCACTTTAAAGAATCTCCACTGACAACTCTGAATCTTAGTTTGCATTGAGTTTTGTGTACAACTCTCATTTTTCTCTTCATCCATCTTATCCTTATTTATTGCCATCATTAATTCATCAAAATACAAAGACTGGTTCCCTATGGGAACCCCAGGAAGTAAAGTATTGCTTGTTTACTAAGGTACACAAACTCTGTTTTACTTGTAAATAGGACCCAGTTACCAATGCCTGGGGTGGAAGTCCTCTAAAATGGCAAACATGTATAAACAGTTGGCTGGACTTGACTTTATCTCCATGCTGTGGTCATGATTAGCCATTGTGCATAAGTATGTGACCTTAAACATCAGTAAATAAAAATAAACTTGCCTGGTAATGCCAATTTTACTGATTGATTGCTTTTAACGAATACCAGTGAACAATTTTGCTGTGAACAAAATGGCTGCACCTACATGTAGTAATGCATCAAAGGGTAACAACTCTAGATTGGTTCATATTGGCCAAGATTAGTGTTGAGACGATTATTGATTTCTTATCAGCCTACCTTACAATTGTTTACTACAGGTTTGCACTACAGTGGAAGTCCCTAACTCGGAAAATAAACTCTCTATTTTGATCTTTCCCAAGCGATTTGGGAAAGAAAAGTGGTGCAAAAGCACCAAGAAAAAATAAACTAAAACTGGGTGGAGTGCTACTGGCACACACCCAGTAGGGGACGCTCTTCTCCTAGTACAGATCCACGGCTTCTGGTACCAGTGCGCAGACATGTGACCGATGACTCATTCTTTTTTCTTCCACCATCTTTGAGGAGATGTGCTATCCATCTGCGTTAGAAAACGATGATACTTCTCATTGGTTACTTGTTCCTGTGACGCGGGCGGGCGGGCGTAAACAATTGGTTTCCGGATGATAACTTGATAGTGGTTCAACTCACATTCATTAAACTTCATACGTAGGTTGGTCTTGGTGGGAGGAAGAACCCTATTGATTTTGGACTCGCTACGTCAAAGGTCAAGGTCAACGTGACCTTGAACATAGTAAATCGCAACAATTCCTTTCCGGATGATAACTTGATAGTAGTTCAACCTACATTCATGAAACTTCATAGGTGGGTTGGCCTTGGTGCGAGTAAGAATTCTATTGATCTTGGACTCACCAGATCAAAGGGCAAGGTCACAGTGACCTTTAACATAGTATATCGCAACAATTGGTTTCCGGATGATAACTTGATAGTGGTTCAACCTAGAGTCATGAAACTTCATAGGTGTATTGGCCTTGGTGCGAGGAAGAACCCTATTGATCTTGGACTCACCAGGTCAAAGGTCAAGGTCACAGTGACCTTGAACATAGTATATCGCAACAATTGGTTTCCGGATGATAACTTGATAGTGGTTCAACCTAGAGTCATGAAACTTTACAGGCATGTTGGCCTTGGTGCGAGGAAGAACCCTATTGATGTTGGACTCACCAGGTCAAAGGTCAAGGTCACAGTGACCTTGAACATAGTATATCACAACAATTGGTTTCCGGATGAGAACTTGATAGTGGTTCAACCTAGAGTCATGAAACTTCATAGGTGTGTTGGCCTTGGTGCAAGGAAGAACCCTATTGACCTTGGACTCGCCAGGTCAAAGGTCAAGGTCACAGTGACCAAATTGCAACAATTGGTTTCCAGACAATAACTTGACAGTGGTTCAGCCTATAGTCATGAAACTTAATAGCTGCATTGGCCTTTCTGTGAGGAAGAACCCTACTGATCTTGAACTCGCCAGGTCAAAGGTCAAGGTCACAGTGACCTTGAACATAGTAAATCGCAACAATTGGTTTGTGGACGATAAATTCATAGTGTCTTAACCTACATTCATGAAGCTCCATATGTGGGTTGACTTCTTGCAAGGAAAAATCCTATTGATATTGGACTCGCCAGTTCAAAGGTCAAGGTCACAGTGACCTTGAACATGGTAAATCACAACAATTGGTTTCCGGATGATAACTTGATAGTGGTTCTGCTTACATTCAATAAACTTCATAGGTAAGTTGACCTGGGTGCGACAAAGAACCCTATTGATTTTGGACTCGGCAGATCAAAGGTCAAGGTCACATCGACCCTAAACATAGTAAATCGCAACAATTGTTTTCCAGATGATAACTTGATAGTGGTTTAACCTACGTTCATGAAACTTCATATGTAAGTTGGCTTCAGTGAGTGTAGAACCCTATTTATTATGGACTTGTTAGGTGAAATGTGAAGGTCACAATGACCTTACACGCAGTAAATCAAAACAGTTGGTTTCTGTCACAACTCGACATTGGATCGGTGATCCTGAGCGGCATTTTTTGATGGATAATTTATGTTATCCTTTTGGATAGTATTATTATTATTGGAATTAGGTGTCAGAGAGGGGCTGTATGGACAGGATTTCTCCTCTTTGTTAAGGGTAGAACTTCTGGTTTTTGGATCCCTGTTGGCTGTCTGGGTTTTGTTGTGTTCCTGCTGGCTTGTTTTTTTCTGCCACTTTTCTCTCGTAATTGGGGTGTTCTTCTACTGTCTCAATCTATTGAGTCCACCTTTTACTCTCCAGATCTCACCTCTGTTATGCCCAGAACTGTTCCTTGTGGGTAATGCCCTTTGCCCAAGCATGTGGACTATTCCCATGCTTCTTGCTCCACTTGTAATGGGTGTTCTTCAGATCGACCCTGTGGGCTCTGTGCATCTTAGTCATCCACCTTTTGGGCTTCTGTGAACCATATGGTGTGTTCCCGTGGCCATTCTTCCCACACCCGCGGAAGGGGGAACACTGTCATTCAGGGCCTCCTGACAGGACCACGTCTGGTGAGAGTTATACCCCCTCCGTAGGGTATGTGCAGTCTTTTCCTGTTTTGGATACTGCGGGAACTGTTAAGTTGTCTGGTGAAGAGATGCCTGGTTCCGAGACTGTGGTCCCTCTCCAGTCGACATGTGAGGCTGTCACTAGGGTTGTGACTCCTCCTTCGGAGCCAAGCTCAGTTGCTCTCTCCACTTTTCCACCAGTTTAAACAGCTCCCGATGTATCTGCTGCTACTGCTGTAATGTCGGCAATGTCATCTGTCACCATTCCAGCCGGCTTATCCCTGCAGGGGTCTGCAGAGATGTCTGATAGTGTGGGTGTGGGATATCGGCCTCAGCCTTTCCTGACTTCAACTCGGCAAAGTCTGAAGAGGTTGCCGGCTGAACCCTCTGCTGTGGTCTCTCAGCCGTCGAGTCCAGCAGCTTTCTCTTTGGATTCGGATGTTCATGGTGGGGTCCGTCCATGTACTCTGGTCCGACCACCAGTTTTGCGGGTCCAACGCTTTCTGTGCAGCCTGGACCTTCTGTCCCACTGAGGTCTGCGGCAACTCTCCTGAGTTCCCGCACTGTAGATCCTCGGGGTGTGTTATACCCCTATCAGCATCTGCCTGCTGATGTTTTGGCTGCCACCCATCACCCTGTGTACTAGAGGATTGTGACCCTTCGTTGTTAAAAGGGTCAGGAGTGAAGCCACTTTGCCGGTTGGTTCCCACTTTGAACTGGCTGACACAGGCCCTCTCCTTGCTCACTCAGATTCTTTCCCAGAGCCTTCCCATTGCCTCCAGTGAGGCTACTAGTGGTTTCCAGGCGCCCCAGTGGCACCACCTCCTGGGATTGGAAGCAGGCTGCTTTCTGATCCCCAGGTGTGCCCACACAATGGGAGGCATCGGCTGGTTTGCCCGTGATGGGCTGTGTGTCTTCCGACTCAGAGGATCGGTCAGACATACCTGACGTCGAGAGCCAACAGTCTTCTGACTTGGGGGCAGCTCTTGACTTTGTGTTTGAGTTCCTTCTGGATCTCAAATCGTCAGACCAGCCGACGCTGTCAGCCAGGCCACGACCATCGGTCGCACACCAACAGCCTGTGGGGCAACCCACTTCTGGGCATCTTTGACCGTGCCAGTCAGTACAGGTGGTTGAAGCATTTGCAGCTTTGGACTCTAAGCTGAGTTCCAAGGCTATGAAGACTTTGTTCATCACCAGGGCTGACACTTTTTTGCCTCCAGTGTGTTATCGTTCCTACGATTCCGCCAATCTGTCAGTCTGCCAGAGTCCAAGTCGGACGTTATTTCTATGGCGACTCTGGAGTCCCTGTTGGTCTTATTGAGAGAGATGCTGGGCATGCTTTCTCTCTCAGATCACGTCGTCTCTGCTTTGGCTGCTTATCTGCCTCCAGATAAGTTTGACGACATACAGGCTTCTTTGCATGTGATTTCCAAGGTGTTCATGCATCTTACTCACACGCATGCCTGTAACACGGCTAACTTGGAATTAGTTCGCTGGGGCACTGTGTTGGACACAAGCCATTCCTCCTGAGGGGCAGCACGCAGCTCTTCGATCCACTTCTTTGGCAGGTCTGCGACTATTCCATGGTTCCATGGCGACGGTCCGGGATGACGTCCTGTGTCATTCCAAAGATCAGCTTCTGCTTCGCCAGCTTGATCTGCCTTCTGTTGGAGGCAGGGGCCGTTCTAATCCTAACAAACGCCCTTCTGCTTCCTCTGCGAAGCCACAGGGCTGATCATTCTGCCACCATTTCTATTTCTTACTCACTTGGTAAGGGTAAGCATCGGCAGACCAGAGGGATGACTCAGGGGATCCTTCATAGTGGAGGAGGTGATTTCTCCTCTCGCGGGCCTCGCTGGGGCTCGAGATGAAGATCCTCACCTCGATTCGTCCCAGGTTGGAGGAAGGATATCGGAGTTCACAGACCATTGGGCCACCATCACATCCGATCCTTGGGTGTTAGATGTTGTTCGGTCCGGGCTGTGCATATCCTTCCGGTTGCACACCACCTTCTTCCAACACAAGTTCCTTCAGACGTTCCTTGTTGGGAACTTTTGATCACTGAGATAGACGATCTCCTGTCAAAGGGGGAGATCAAGGTCCTCAAGAACATTCATTCAGTGGGATTTTATTCTCGCCTGTTCTTGGTGTCGAAAAAGGACAGACGACTCCGACTGGTTATCGATCTAAGTATCCTGAACCAGTCTATCATTGCTCCCAAGTTCAGCATGGAGACTTTCAGGTTGGTTTGCTGCTCCATTCACCAGGGAGATTCCGCTTCTTGCATCGACCTGCGAGACGCTTACTTTCACATTCCGATTCATCGGACATCGCGAAAGTATCTACGGTTTGCTTTTCTGGGGCAAATTTACCAGTTCAAGGCCATGCCTTTCGGCCTCAAGCTGGCTCCTTGGGCCTTCACCCGGCAGATGTCGCATGTGATAGCCTTCCATCGCACTCAGTCCAGGGTGACTACTTCGCCGTATCTGGATGATATCCTCCATAGGCACTCCAATGCTGCTTTTCTGGAGTCAGATGTCGACACACTGTTGAGCCTGCTCACGTCGCTAGGGTTTGGAGTCATCGAGAAGAAGTCAGAGTCCCCTCTCAGTTGTTATGTCATCTGGGTTCAGCTGAATACGGTGGCAGTTCCTCAGGCGAGGGCTATGATTCTCCCAGCTTTTGCCCTGACTCTGTCCCAGTCCATGCCTGCAACAGCTCAGTGTATTCTCAGGATGCTCAGTCTCAGTGGTTCGGTGACAGATCTCATTCCTCTTGGTCGGCTGCATGTCAGACCTCTCCAACACTTTCTGCTCAGTATTTGGAGGCCAAATGACGATCCTCTAGAGCTGGTGATTCAGTTACCGGAGTCTCTTCATCGTCATCTCCCTGTGCCAGATGTTCGGTGGATTATGCAGGGGGTTCCGTTGGACGTGCCATGTCCAATCATGTTCTGATGGCAGATGCCAGTGATCTTGGATGGGGTGCGACCTTGGATCACCTAGGTATTTCCCTTCACAGGGTATGGGACCAGACCTGTTAACCTCTGAAGGTGACTGTCAGTGATATTTTGATGAGCTCTCAGTGAGATTTGGATGCTTGTCAGTGAGATTTTTGCGTGTGACCAATACATCAATATTTTCCTTGTTATGCCTCCCACGGTCCCACCCGTGCACCCCCCCCCCAACCCAAATGCATTTTATTTCATTTTAATAATATATTTTAACACTTTTAATGGTATTAGATTTGCCAGTAAAAGCATACAAATATGGATATCACTGGGCAAGAACCCCACCCCCCACCCCCCTTATCAGACACACAAATGTGAGTGGATGCCTATCTAGCTTTTGTCTGTACCAACCCCCCCCCCCCCCCTGCCCCCCTTCTCCCTCTGGGAGCCATTTTTCCTTGCTCATGCAAGCCCATCCCGGTGCTTCAATACATGGAGGCTTAAACATTTTGGGCCGAAATGTCCCAGGACCAAAACGTTCAAGAACAAACACAAGCATTCCTTCTTCGTTCATGCCATTTATTCATGTAAATTAACAATTTCAGTGATTTATTTCACAAAGAATACGATTCCAAACTCAACTTACCTTATAAAATCGGAAATCTATATTTTTTTCCAATTTATTCACAATTACCACAATACATTTCAGTCAATATGTCATCGGCAAATGATATCTAAAAATTTTTTAAAACCGACTGAAAATCAAATGTTTGCAGTATTTACTTCACACTTCAATCGCGCATAACTGGCATTCTGTTTTACTATCAAACACAATTTATTTATATTGTGTCAAGTAAATGTGTATCTGTGATAAATTATCGTTTCCAACAAGTATTCTGCATCATAAATTTATATATCATGACCAACTTGACAGCTTGTTTAATTTTCAAAATAGAACACAAGACTTGCCATTGAAAGATGCAGAATTTTGCAGAAACCGATGGGTCCCCCTAACCACCGGAATTACCCGGAATCAAAAAAAAAATTGATGACCATTATGTTTATCACACTCCACTCATAGCTCATGCATACATATAAAATAAACTTATGCCGTATTTTGGAAGGTTTGCCAGCAAAGACAGTGACAATAAGCCAGTGTTGATGCTGTGAACCAGTGAATTCTGACAGGACAAATCAGTTCGTAGTTGGGTGAATGATAAGGGGAATGGCAACATATAACATCTCTGGATACTTTATGAAAACAGTTTTCACAACTCTGTGATTAAATATTTAAAATAATAAGCAAAGAGTGAAAAATACGACATAAAACAGATAATTCCAGGTATTCTGGGTAATTCCGGTGTTTAGGAGGACCGGAGTCGATCACAACCGAATATGATGTCATTGAACACATTCACACAAATGTTTGTAATCTCGCGTGTCCAAGATTTCAGAAATTTGTAAACGGTAAAATGTGATGGATTTCAGGACAACTATTTTGAAAAGTGTCAAATCGGGAGAAAATAGGATGTGACCGTAGAGAGTGTGAGTTGGTGCCTCAAACAGGGAGACTCACGGTGAAACCAGGAGAGTTAACAGGTCTGTATGGGACCAGGATCAAGCAGCTCTTCAGAGTTTCCTGCAGTGGATCCCTTACCTTTCGAATTGTCAGCACCTTCTGTTGTCCGACAATTCGACAGTGGTTGCTTACATTCGAAACCAGTGTGGCACGCACTCGGTTCCCATGTATGAATTGGCTCGGGATCTTCTACTGCTCACTCAGGATGTCAACACTGGAGTGGTGGGTCGTCTGAACATCCTAGTCGACTCCCTGTCCTGACATGGGCAGGGTCATTTCCACCCAGTGGATGCTTCACAGGGCAGTGTTCCAGTCGCTTTGCATTCTCTGGGGTCGTCCCCACATCGATCTTTTTACACCCGTTGGAACCATCAGGTGGACTCTTCCGTGTCCAGATCTTCTGGCTTTCAGCGTGGATGCTCTTCGTCGGTTCCGATTCTGCCTCAGATTCTAGCCAAGATACAAGCCTGCAGTTGTCAAATCATTCTGATTGTTCCCCTATCGCCACAACGGGTGTGGATCAAACAGCTCTGCTTTCTGTTGGCGGCGGTTCTGGCACATCTCCCTCTACATTGCTACATTCTTTGTCAAGGTCACCCGAGGAGGTTTCACGTTGACCCGACTAGATTGTGCCTTCATGCATATCTTTTGTCAAGTCCTGTCTCCTCCGTAGAGGTTTTTCGGGACGAGCAGAGGAGTGCATTTCTTCTTCAAGGCGGCACTCCACTTGTTTAGCCTATGCGGCTAAGTGGAAGGTCTTCTGTCGATGGTGTGCTGATCACTCTGTTGATTATGCTAATTCTTTGATAATACAGATTGCAGAGTTTCTGGTATATCTGTTTGATTCTAGGGGTCTCCAGCCTGTTACCATCAAAGGGTACCGGTCCATGCTTTCAAAGATCTTTTCGTATGTGGGAAAGCATCGTATCGGCACTAATCCATACCACTCCAAGCTTATTTGGCACTTTTCTTTGAAAAGGCCTAGGATTTTGCTGCTTACCCCAAGATGGAATCTTTCTTGGGTGCTTCTTTGCTTGGGGGGGGGGGGGGGGGGAGGCACCATTTGAACCTTTATCCCAGGTGGTGGATATGTGTTTTCTCACATACAAAACGTCTTTTCTGAAGGCTTTTGCCTCAGCCAGATGGGTTAATGAGCTTCATGCCCTCTCTGTTGATCCAGCCTTTTTCAGGAGCTCCCCCAACAGTGTTACTTTTATCACTGATTGCTCCTTTCTGTCCAAGAATCAGATACCAGAAACAACTCCACCTCCTATCTGTATCAGGGCTCTTCCTTCTGCTGAGGGTAATCGCCCTTTGCTCTGTCCGGTTTGTGAACTTTGCATTTATCTCAAGTGGACGCAGTTCATTAGGAAAGGCAGGGAATGATTTTTTCTGTCTCTTGTTCTTGGTCGACAGAAGATCTCTCCTCAATCCACTTCTCAATGGATTTGTCTTGCTATTCACGCTCATCTACCAACTGATGATGGTTTTACCAATTGTATTTCTGCCCGCGAGGTGTGTGCATTGTCTAACTCCAGGGCTTCTGCTAACTCCGTCAAGTTGTCGGATGTTATGCAGGCAGCCTACTGGAGAAATGCTTCTACTTTCTCCATCTTCTATCTGCGTCAGTTGCAGTAGCAGTCTGAGGACCTTTTTGCTTTGGGCCCTTTTTCTTCTACTCAGGCTGTTGTCCACCCTAGCCATTAGGCTTCTTACAAGGTTAGTTCCAACACTGTGCTGTTTTACTGTCCATTCTGTCTGTGTGTCGTGCAGAACCATACGCCTCATCTCTCTTTGTCTTTTACTAATGTTTGTGATGCTGTGATTTGATAGGCCTCGGGAACTCTTCTTCTGTCCATGGTTCCAGTGCAGTTGGGTTATGGTCGGGTTGGTTATGTGATTCCCTCCTCCTATTGTCTATTCAGCCTGTAATAGACAATTGTAGGGTAGGTTGATAAGAAATTTAAATTTTATAGTAAATTTCCTTTCGTATTATACCCCACACAACGAAGTTGCTGGGGTATAATGTTTTTGACTGGTCCGTCCGTCTGTCAGTCCGTCAGTCCGTCAGTCCGTCAGTCCTACTTGTTTTCCGGACTTTTTTTCTACACGCTTCCAGATATTGAGCTGATTTTTGGTATGTGAGTCTAACATGGTGGCCTACAGATCAAGTTTGCATTTTTTTCCGCTCCACTGATTTTTACCAAAATTACGGCCCTTGGACTTTGAAAAGTTCATCAAAATTACAGTTTTCCAGACTTTTTTTCTACACGCTTCCAGATATTGAGCTGTTTTTGGGTATGTTAGTCTAACATGGTGGCCTACAGATCAAGTTTGCATTTTGTTCCGCTCCACTGATTTTTACCGAAATTACGGCCCTTGAACTTTGAAAAGTTCATCAAAATTTCAGTTTTGCAGACTTTTTTCCTACACGCTTCCAGATATTGAGATGATTTTTGGTATGTTAGTCTAACATGGTGTCCTACAGAATAAGTTTGCGTTTTGTTCCGCTCCACTGATTTTTACCGAAATTACGACCCTTGGACTCTGAAAAATGCATTAAAATTACAGTTTTCCAGACTTTTTTTCTACACGCTTCCAGATATTGAGCTGATGTTTGGTATGTTAGTCTGACATGGTGGCCTACAGATCAAGTTTGCATTTTGTTCCGCTCCACTGATTTGTACCAAAATTACGGCCCTTGAACTTTGAAAAGTTCATCAAAATTACAGTTTTCCGGACTTTTTTCCTACACGCTTCCAGATATTGAGCTGATTTTTGATATGTTAGTCTAACATGGTGGCCTACAGAACAAGTTTGGGTTTTGTTCCGCTCCACTGATTTTTACCGAAATTACGGCCCCATAGACTTTGAAAAGTTCATCAAAATTACAGTTTTCCGGGCTTTTTCTCTGCTTGAATTCTTTCAATACCATTGAAACTACAGAACACTGTTTTCTGCAGTATTCCTAGAATCTATGTTTATTTTTAAAAAAATGATTAGAGCTTGAAATATCGGGGCACGTGGGGTATGTGAGCGTGCTCACTAAGGTTCTATATTTATACCTACCACAATTGTTTACATGGAAGCCCTCCCGTCTTCTTATTCAGATAAGAATCCTTCCTCCCCACTGATCAGATAACTCCAATTTTGGCAGATTCAGAAGAATGAGTCATCAGTCACATGTCTGCGCACTAGTACCGGAAGCTGTGGATCTGTACTGGGAGAAGAGTGTCCCCTACTGGGTGTGCACCGATACCACTCGACCCAGTTTTGGCTTATTTTTCTTGGTGCTTTTGCATCACTTTTCTTTCCAAATCGCTTGGGAAAGATCAAAATAGAGAGGATATTTTCCGAGTTAGGGACTTCCAATATAGTGCAAGCCTGTAGTAAACAATTGTGGTAGGTATATTAAACAATTGTGGTAGGTACAATAAGAAAGGAAATTTACTATAAAATTTTAATTTTCAGGAGTCAACTAGTCGAGCGGGATAATTGACTCAAAAGCCAACTAATCATGATCGGGCCATTTCTCAAACCACTGAGGAACTCCCCAAGTCTTTAAAGGTGATCAGCATTTGGCCCTTCTGTAATTTTAAGGGAAAGAAGTTGAGTTTATTTTTATAAAATTGGCTGGGAATAAATATAACCATTCACTACATCTTGTCATGTGTTTATTCTTCCCAAAAGATTAATTAACCCACAGTACTAGTTGGGCAGAAATATTTTGTTACTATGGACTTGTTGCTGTCATGATGACATTGCACGGCTGATGGCCATTAGAAGTGCTACTATGTGCGAAACGCATCTGGATATGAGTGGTAACTTCAAACGAGAGCAGTGGTAACATGTATTATTACACTTCACGGGTAAACTCATTGTGATTTCCACAGACTTTATTTGAGGGATAAAATAAATAAATGATAGAAGATTACTATATTTTTATCCTAAAACAAATAGCCCAGACTTGGCTGGTGCAACCTCAATATTATCAAGGGCCAAACACAACTAAAAGTACTAAAAGTATGGAGGGCCAGATAGGACTTTTAAATTTCGGTATTGTATGCAAATTTTGGGGATTGGGGGGTTTTCAAAATTTGTGTTTGGCCCTTGATAATATTGATGTTGCACCAGCTTAGTCTGGGCCATTGATAAGTATAAAAAATACACAAATTACTTTAAATTTATCATTTTTTTTCCGACTATATGACTGGTCCATTTTAAGGTCACCACTAGTTGGTAATATAGTTGACATTGATTAGTCAGCTAATCGTCACAACATTCTTTGCCGCTATCGGCATCATATCACAGTGTTCCTGCTGGGCCTTGGATTCAAGGAACAGCCTTGAATTTGATTAAGGGTCATTCATGGTCTTGTAATCCTGGAAAATGTGTTAGGGGGCCTTGAAAAGCCTTGAATATTCACAAAATAGAAATGCTGTCAAAGCACATTATCATAACTATATAATTTTATGTGCCAGAGCCTGTAGGACCCTCTGGTCATTACCCTCCCCCCATATGGAAGTGGAGGTGACCAGAAGTCCTTGCTAAGCCATTGATTAGTCAGCTAATGGTCACAACATTCATTTGCCACTATCGGCATCATATCACAGTGTTCCTGCTGGGCCTTGGATTCAAGGAACAGCCTTGAATTTGATTAAGGGTCATTCAAGGGCTTGTAATCCTGGAAAATGTGTTAGGGGGCCTTGAAAAGCCTTGAATATTCACAAAATAGAAATGCTTTTGAAGCACATTATCATAACTATATAATTTTATGTGCCAGAGCCTGTAGGACCCTCTGGTCATTACCTTCCCCCCATATGGAAGTGGGAGTGACCAGAGGTCCTTGTTAGGACTATTGAAGACAGGGCCTTGACAAACCTTGAATTTGGCTTTTGTAGGACCTTGAAAGATGCTAAAATATATCAAGAAATGGCCTTGAATATCCTTGGATTTTATCATTCCTTGCCAGCAGGAACCCTGTATCAGCCAAGTTTGAAGTCGCTTCCGCCAAGCTTGATAATGGACAATTCTGAGAAATAAAATTCTATCTAATAAATAATGATTTAGAATACATGGATCAGAATTGTTAACTGGTATATATATACAAATTTCAGGATAATAAACAAATTGGTGAACGAAAGTCATCCAGGAAGGTACTTGAAAATTCTCTTCTCCTGGACTTGAAATTCTCTTCAAGGGTTTACCACCCCTGTTGATAAGTACTTGAGATTTTCAAGAAATGTCATTATTAATTAATTTTATTTGTAGAAAAACCCCAAAGAAAAGGTTTTACCTTTCAGTCCTTTCTTTAACGAATTACCAAAAATAATATCAACATATGGCCAGCACTGTCCACAAAATTGCCTTTCAAATTTATTGTTTTAAAAATTTTTTGTATCCAAATCAAAGTTTATGACCCTCGATGGAACCAGCCCATTTCAGTGAGGGGTCATAAACTGTGTTTTGGTGACAACACTTGAAAATGTTGAGTTATTTAAAAAATATTTTTGCAATTATTGTCTGTTAGTGTTTTTAATACAAAATATTA
This sequence comes from Pictodentalium vernedei, assembly GCA_031216915.1. NCBI lineage: Eukaryota > Metazoa > Mollusca > Scaphopoda > Dentaliida > Dentaliidae > Pictodentalium > Pictodentalium vernedei. Next base: position 254,516,642 of record CM062293.1, on the reverse strand, counting down.
AATTGTTAGTTTAAAAAAGTTTTTTGGAAGTGTCGTCTAGAAGCCACTACAAGGGCTCTACTGAAAAGTGCTGGAAGCCACTTTAGTGGCTTTACATAGAATGCATCAGCTTTTTGTTTTTGCAGCAGGAGAAGAAAAGTATTTATATCAAATTGTTTTGTTACAATTTATTGGAGCATGCCAGTGGACTTAAAAACGTAGCTTATGACCCCTCATTGAACAGGCTCATTGAGCTCATTCCAATGAGGGGTCATAAGCTATGTTTTTGACGCAAAAAATGAAAAGCATTAGTTATTCAAGAATTTTATTTGCATGTGTTGTCTTCCTTCATGTTAGAAAAAGGGTTAAAAAAAATGACTTCTTCAAACCGCCTTTGAGAAAAAATTCAGTATGCTACCAGTTAAAACAAATTACTGGTACTTGCATAATCTGAGTGTGTTTGACAAACTTATTCTTTCTGGTTCTATGAAAAATGAACAGTCTTTTGGTAATTTCTAAGTCTCATAAAAATAATATAATTTTTTCCAAGAAAAGCTTTTGAATGCATCCTGAATAATATTTCAGTTTCAATTAAAACTGGTACTCCTTTTCCTTTCTACATTTTCCACATTTTTTTTTATTTTATCAGATCAACAAGTGATATATTAAAACACACAGTCCAGCTGATCCACATTACAGGTGTTCCTTGTACTCCCTTTCAAATTAGTCCATCTTCCTCTCCTGTACCTGTAGTAGGTGCCTTATAAACTTATTACATTTTCAGCCCACTGGAACCAATGTTCCCAATGGTGACACTGACAAAATCAACACAACAGAAACAACAACAAACTTTTCATATGCCAATTCTGGTGATGTCAGTGGCTTCAAACCATACAGCCAGGAAGAGGTCAGTTACAAACTGGCACATACAAATTTCAAACAACGCGATGGTCACAACATATATAATGATTACCAGAGTAATGCAGCTTCCTGTTATAAACCATCCTTCTATAAAGGTAAGTTATATCGTACTGACCCTGGAATAGGCTAATAAACAAAAATAAGCCCAACTCTCAACTTTTCAGATTTCAGTTGAATCAGTTTCAAAGTCCTCTACTTGCAAATAAACCCAGTCCCTGACTTTGGATGACAATATCGATGACACCATGCTGGCAAGTTGTTACAACAGAAAAAGAACCCTTTACCCAATGAACATGATATCAAAATTTGTCATTTTAATTACTTTTTTTTCTCAGATGTTTAAAAAAATTTCGACAAAACCATATCATATGACCCCCTCATTGGAACGAGCTCAGGGAGCCTGTTCTAATGATGGGTCACATGATATGGTTTTGTTGGAAATGTTTTAAATTTTTTTTTTCTTCATGTGGTCATTTTGTAAATTACATGAATGTATGTTGCCGATTAAGGGTTAATTCAGCTTTGCCCTAGGATTGAATGAGTCGCCTAACTTTCTGTCAGTTTTGTTTCAACTTGGCCTCAGAATTCTCCTGCAGACTTGACCTCTCAAAAATAAGCCCACCTATATACTTTTGCCCTCTTTTGTATCATGCAAACCTTGGGCTTATTCCCAGGTCAGTACAGTAGTTTACTTTACTCTGAAAATCTAGTAGTAGTACAGTCATGTTTTCTAACAGCAGTGTCTGCCGCCAAAGTCTAGCAAGGGCAACAAGTTTCAAAGAAATACTTGCATATGATCACCAGAAAGCTCTATATTAAATTTTGCCACTTCCCAAGATTATGAATCTTGCGAATGAAACAATCCACAAAAATTGAGAAAATTTGTGACATAAACACCATACAGAAGACACAGTTTTCTTGTCAAATGCACAGGAATTGTGGTGTAGGAATTAAAATGCTTCGTAATTTGTTGGTTTTTAAAATCAGGAATATGTGATGTGGCACTCAGATCTGGAATATGTTTGTCACATTTGGTTCTGATTCTTTGAATGAATTGCCTGATATGACATCCTAGCAATGATTTATGGGCACGTCTATGTTATTTTCAAAACGTTGATGTCCATTAAAAAAAGATAATAACTAATTGGAATCTGATGACTTCAGACTTCTGCTGCTTGGGAGAAAAGTGTCATCAGCCCAATTCAGTAATTTGGGACCCAAAACTGTAAAAGAGGGCCCACTGAAAGTGATTTTTGATCTACTTTGAATGAATTTTGTCCTAGCCTTAATGCCTTGCATGCTGCTGGCAGATATTCCTGCCCAGGAGAGGAAATCTCTTGCCTTTCAGATAAGTAAAAGTTGAGGGTATTTAACCAAATTTTCACATATTAACTGTGTATACTTTTTAACCAATGATTTCTTGAGTCAAATTTTCTTGAATTTTTCATCAAATATAGTCATGGCTGCTATGAAGCAGCTATGACTAGATTTGATAAAAATATTTTAATGTTACTCAGCAGGTTAAGAGTTAATGATCCATTAAAATAATGACATTGGCTGGACCAAGTACTTTGGACCTACTGCATTCCAGACTGTCAGAATTTTCTTAGTCACACACTAAATGGAAGATTATATCATTTGAAACCTGAAAGGTTAAGGGATCTGAAAGGTACTGTTTAAATTCTAAGAAGCAAAGAAATAGCATTTCTGTGAGTCCAATATTCAAATTTTCTCATACCAGTCCAAATTATGGTTGGCCTACTTCTGTGTCTAATGTTCTCAAATTCTGCCATTCTCAATGTCCCAAATTCAGCAGGTTTAAAAGCCTTAACATTGTGATATTCATTTTTAGTTGTACCACTCAGCAAGAGCAAGTATCTGTATTTTCAGTGTAGGTGCAAAAAACAAGATAAATTGCTTTTCTGTAGGACATATTCAGGGTTATCTTGGGCAACCTCCAGGGTACATGGAGATTTAATACCTGGATGTCGATTTTAAACCTGAGGCTGAAAGGCAGAGGGTTTAAGAAGAGGCATCCAGGCATTAAATCCCCATGTCCCCTGGATTTTGCCCTAGTTAACTATTTTCTCTTGCCTCCTACCAAAGTAATAATGCTGAGCCATACGTGTGTTTCAATAAATATGATAAACTATCCCAAATGTTGCCTCAAACAATAAAGCTGAAGTTCTGCTCTGAGTCTCAAATTCAGAAGCAAGAGTATCGTAATTCACTATCTGCAAACAACACATACATGTACGAAATAGCAAGACGACAAATAGCCCGATGAACTGCAGTCAGTTTTCATATCCTTTAGTGAAAGAAATTAGGGACAGAACATTTTTTTCTCTAGTATTCATATTAACCCTCCATGAAACCAGTTTAATTCAACACACACTGAAAGGATTCCATGAAAAGATGAACAGAAACAAATGCTATTACAGGACTAAAATAGATTGAGTCTATTTATGAAACTAAGCCACACGATTCGAGAAGTTTGTAGCTTACGCGAATTTGAATCGGTGTACATTCAGTGTTCCAGTGTTTATCAAAGAATAAAGTGCAGCTTATTAGATGTGTTGGAGTGTATGTTTTGTGTTATATTCATGTCTCTAGGAGATTTATTGTTATTTAAAATGATGCTATAAAACTCAAAACCTGTGATGAAGCCAGTGGAGGACAAAGTTTGAGGAGACAATTTGTGTATCACACGGGTGATTTTGCAATACCCACTTGGATTTGAAGCCGAAGGATTGACTTGTGCTTGTGGAAATAGAAGGGGTAGGTGTACTTAATAACAGTGGACATTTTTATTGTTAACCATCAGAAAGCACAGAAAAGTTATCAGTCACTGTTGACAACTTTTTAAGCTCCCCATTATGTTTAAAAAAATCAGAGATTCAGACCGTGTCTGTGGCACTGGCTTCCTTTAAAGTTCTGGAATTTAGAATTTTTTTCCAAGAACCTGGAAGGTCCTTGAATATTGGAGGTTCATTGAAAATCCATGAAAAATGATATATCAGGCAATCAGGGAAGATCCATTGCAGCAATATTCAGTTTACCTCACTGCAAGATGAGTATTGCTGAAGGGATTCTTCTCTGCCTAATAGAATGTTTGTTGAATGAGAATCACTGTTAAGACTGTGGATATGATTGTGATATGAAATTAACCCTTTAAACAACGTAATGGCCAAAACCGGCAATTTTTTTACTGAAAATGTGCTGGTTAGATCCTCCAAGCAAACTACCCACTGCTTTATGAGCTGTATATAATTATGGTGATTGGGTTGTCAAGTTTTTACTGGTCTTAAAAAAGAGAGGTTTTAGTAGATGCCCAACCATTAAGTACTAAATCATATTGTGTTTACTGTAGTTTGTATTAAACAAATGTCATTATGTATTTTCCAGTTGAGAGATATGTACCAGAGAAACACAGAAATCACAGTGACTTACCACATGGGGACTTGGCACCTGAAAGAATTGTTGATAGAATTAGTACAACGACAAGTCGATTTTATCATGGAAATGTAAGTCACGATTTTAGACAACAGTCCAGTTCTCAATTTTGTGTCATATTGGATGGATGCTGCCAATATAGTGATTTTCATTCTGAAATATGACAAAGCAGAACACTCAGATCCATAAAATTTTCATCCATTGTGAGTTTTCCAATATGTCTAGGTTTGGCTGTTCCACTCTCTTTTGCCAGGTTAGCTATACTGACAAGACTGAATCAAGGTATGTTTTGGATACTGCAAGACTTGACATCACCCCAGGCTTAGCTGAGCCCAGGTAGGCCTGAAGTGATGCCAAATCTCACAGAGGCAAGGTATATATCTGCCCTGACATGCCATATTCTTCTTATTGAATTTTCTGGCTTTTTGATTAATTCCTACTCACATTCCTGCAAAAGAGAAGTAAAGTTGAATGATTTTTTCTTTGATAGAAGAAATTAACAATAGGTATATAAAATAACATTTTGAAACTTTCGATTTTTTTTTTTAACCACCTGGCATAATTTGTGCTTTTTCTCTCGAAAAACCTATAATAATTCTGACTGTATCAGTACAACATTTATAAGCAGGGCCATATCCGGGGATAATTTGGGGACACCAGTACTTATATGCCACAGGCAAAACCGTAGTCCGTAGAAACGGAAAGTGAAAGTAGGATTACCATACTGAACGCCTCGTTTTTAAAAGACACAAAAGTGTTGAAATTACCGTAACTTGCCTTCATGTGCTTTCCGCATACCTGTTCCGTGAAGTTTTTTTTTATCAGAGTGCAATTGCTTCAGGCATATTTTTAGTCAGCTGAAGTATCCTAGTTCAGGATTCAAGGGATTAGCTTCGTGTTTGTTTTCGTCATGTATAATTTCTTGCTGAATTTCGACCATTTTAACAGACTGTGTGATGGAGATTTTCACGAATACAATGAGTTTTGGCACATTGAGTTTGGGTGCCCAAACTACAAACTAGTATACCGGTACCAAAAACATCCTTGATATGGCCCTGATAACATTGGCATGGTATTTTTTGAGATGTAGGGTATCTCCCCAAGTTGGAAATGGGATATTTTGTGAGTGTTTGACTTGTTTATCTAAATGCTTAACCCTTTACCTAACACGAAAGGCAGACAAGACTTGCAAGTAAAATACTTAAGTAACTAATTTTTTTCATTTTGGGCATCAAAACAAAACATAGCTTATGATCCCTCATTGTTGGAGCTAGCTCAATGAGCTCATTTCAGTGAGTGGTCATAAGCTGTGTTTTTGAGACAAAAAGTGAAAAATATCATAATACTTGAATGGTGATATTTTTATACTGTACCAATGACCCAGACATAGCTGGTGCTAACTCTTAAAATATAGGGCCAAACACAAATTTTGCCCCCCAATCCCCAAAATTTGCATCTAAAACTAAAGAAAACATGTCCTGAAAGGCCCTCCACACTTCGCCCCTACTGCGCATGCGCAGTGTCAAGGACGTTCCGAAATTGGCGCCATTTTTCATTCTAAGTTTGGCCCTTCATCAGTTAACATCTGACTGATCTTTGTGCTTTTAAATCTCAGTTTAAATGATGCCAGACACATAAATATTAGTGAAATGGTGATTCTAAGGAGGATAGAGAAGGAGGAGAGGAAAAGAATGTGTGACAGAATATTATCAGGGCTGTAACTTAAAATTTTTTAATGAAATTATGTTAAGTTACCTATTTTCAAGGCAGCAGCCATTTTGTTGTCATTCTGATTATTTAGTTACACTGTTTTTACAAGTGTTTTCCTCTATCCCTGTCCTTTAAGTTCCCCCTTGCTATTCTCCCATGCTTTTGGCATAGTTTCTGTAATTATTATTACTAAAATTTCTTGGGAGTTTTAGCTGAATAACAGAATGAATTCTGTTCTTTCCCCATGTTTACGTCTTCACCTACGGGTGGTTAGGCGTTGTGTTCTGCATCTACCATCTGATGTTCTGCAGTTTCTTCCCTGGAAGTCTCTGTTTTGCATCAGATAGTGTATTTTTGGTAACTGATTTCGGGCCTGGGTGCCTGGAGTCTTATTTTAGTGTTTTTACACTCATTGTTTACATTTACAACAGCCCTCTGTGTGAGGGGGGGATTTCTAAAAAATAATATCTTTATGTTATTTTAATCATAACTAGATACATTATTATTGTTCGTAAGTGTTGAATAAATTGTTTAAAATATTTTTAAAATTTTTGTCCACACTTAGGCTTGGGATCCATTGGGGCTCAACGTTACTTTTCAGAAACTTGGGCTATTCTGAAAAAATATTTTTTCAAAATATTTTGATTTCAATTATTTTTTCTATATTAATGGATCATATTATTATTATGTTTTTTGATTGCCAGGGGTTAGTGCGAGTACCAGGACTTGTTTTCTTTTCACATTGAAAGGATATTGATCAATTGTTTTAAGAGGAAGTCTTCCTCTGACTTTATTATCATTCTATATGTGGTCAGTGTACTCGCATTAACTCCTGTTCTGTATCGTATGATTTCGATGACAATATGGGAAGCGTATGTCACGGTATGTTGTTGGGGATTTGGACACTCCGGTCCTTTCCCCGCAGGGTCACTCTACTTTATCAATTTCTATTTCAGACGATCAAGATTAGGGTGATGTATCTGTGATGTCTTCCAACAGTGTGCCTCCGTCGTCACTATTAATGAAGGGCTAGCGGAAAAGTGCTCATGTTATACGCCAATTGCCTAAGAGGACCCTAGTAGGTTCGACGGCCTTTGACGTCCGCTAGCTCGCCCGGTGTAGCGTCCATTCACCGAATGGTTCGGCAGCCGGGTTCGTCCGTTGCGGTCTAGAAGGAATTTTGGGGTGATGCGAGCACTATAAAATTAACTTAATGCACACCCAGTGACGGCGGATCGGAGGGAGAACGGAGGAAGCCTTTTAGTCCGGTTCATAGCTCGTTCCGGTCCATCCGGACGGCAAGCGAGAGAGGCCCCTCTCTCGTTCAACAACATCTGGCCCCAGATGTTGTGGTACAAAATGTGTCGCTAGCGGAGCATACGTCCGTCGCTCGGGACGCTCCGTTGTATAGGCAGTCCGCTGAGACTGCTAAGGCTTCCTCTTCTCGTCAGCGCACACGACCGCACCTTGGCTGCGTGACCGCCGATATATTACCAGCTTCGCCGATCAAGGATTCTTCGGCGACCAGGTCACACCATCCGGCAGCCAGGGATTCGAGACCGATGGACTCCGGACGTTCGCATAGGAAAAGTATGCGGGAGCCATCTGATGCGGAGCTGCCCTCGGCGAAGCAGCGATAGACTGCGCCTCCGCAGGTCTCGACGCCGGACATTCTTGTGCACATAGCACAGCTTATCGCAGCATCCCAGCAGCCGACAGAAACGGTGTCGGATCGAGAATTATCCGACAGCGCTGGGTCGGTAGCCGGGGACTCGAGGCCTGCAGACTCCGGACGTTCGCATAGGAAGTGTGCGGGAGTCAACGTACACGGAGCTTCCGGCGGCAATGCTTCGTAAGTCCGCTACTGCACAGGCCTCGGGAACGGACGTGCTTTCCTTAATAGCACAGTTTATCGCAGCATCCCAGCATCAACTGAATCTGTCGCATATATTTTATCCGACGATGCTGGGTCGGGACGCTCCGCGGAAGCGGGTACGGACGTCCGAAAGTTTCATCCGGTCCGACGGGATACCGAAAGGGATTCGGAGGATTTCAAGCTTTCCCTTTCGGAACAACATATGCTGCGATGCCGGATAAGAAACTGATAGCGTCGGTGGACTTAGAAATTTTTGGTTCGGTTCAGGGACATCGTCCCTCAGTTCCGACATAGTCCAATAATGTCACACAAACTTTCGAATTATTGAACGACGCTATATATTTTATTATTTTATGCTTGCTATCCAAGCATTTCTGGTTTCTTGTTCGAAGAGTTATGGAGATGTCTTTCAAAAGTGTGCCTCTGTCGTCATAGTTAATGAAGAGTTAGCGGCAATAAGTGCTCATGGAATATGTCTATCGCTTACGGAGTGACATTCGCTAGCTCACCCGGTGTAGCGTACATTCATCGAATGGTTCGGCTGCCGGGTTCGTCCGTTGCGGTCTAGGAAGGAGATTTGGGTGATGCGAGCACTTTAATTACTTTAGTACTCACCCAGTGACGCCAGATTGAGGACAGATCGGAGGAAGCCAACAACATAGGGGACCGCATGTTGTGGTTCAGATATTTTACATTCGGAGCATATGTCCGTTGCTCGGGACGCTCCGTTATATTGACAGTCCGAGAGACTGTCTTTAATGCTTCCTCATCCTCACAGCAGGGCACACGACCGCACATTGGCTACGTGACCTCGAGTATCCGATCAGTTTCGGCATTCAGTGATTCCACGGCGAATAGGTCGCGCCATCCGGTAGCCAAGGGACACGAGGCCTATACACTCCGGTCGCTCGCATATTGGAAGTATGCACGGGGTAACGATCACGGAGCTTCCAGCGGCAATGCATCGTAAGACCGCTTCTCCTCAGGCCTCAGTGACGGACATGCTATCCGAGTTAGCACAGTTGTTTCGCAGCATCCCAGCAATTGACAGTTTCTCGGTCGAATCAGGAATTATCCGACGGCGCTGGGTCGGTGCGGTCCGCGGTTGCATCAGCTACGGACGACCGAACGCTTTATAGGGTCCGACAGGATGGCGAAAGGGATTCGAAAGATTTCGAGTTTTCCCTTTAGTAGTATCGGAAGATGCCTTTCATATCTTCTGGCATTTCTTCCAGTGATTATTTTTCGGACTTCATTGCTGCGATCTTGGATAAGAGACTTATAGCGTCATTGGACTCGGTTTTTTCGATCGATACAGGGACATTGTCCCTGTCTTACCGACGCAGTCCAATATTGTCATTACAACATGTGTTTTATTTTTCGACGCTATATATTTATATATATATACAAGCCTGCTACTAAGCATGATAGTTTAGTTTCTTGTCCGCGTTGCTCATTTCTGCCATTTTATCATTTTTACAAATAGTTTATTTTGGCAGAGCAGGGCATACCGAGAGTTCATATGCGTCTAGACGGTGTGATTAAAGACTGCATATATTCTTTTTCGCCGTTTATGTCTTTTCCAATTTCAATGTTGGGAACGACATTATGTATAGTAGACTTAACTTAGACGCTTTATTATACGTAATCCGCCTTACTGAGGCGTTATCATTACGTCTTCAAGAAAAGATTTACGGGATATTATTCTCAATGTAATTTCTTTTGAGGGCAGTAGTTTGTTCACGTATAACTCCGCCCTTCAGTGGCTGATTGGAGTTGGTTAGACGTGACGCAGCCCTAGCTACATCCACACGCGTGGATAGTAAGGTTAAGAACTCTCTCAGAGTCGCTTCGTTCTCGGAGGAGCTTCTCTTCGACGGCAACTTTCCGGCAATCCATGAATTGCTCGATTTATACATTCTCTTGTCTATCTAGTGTTACAAGAGATTCAGACTGGGGCAAACATTCGGTGGTTGACTCAGAGAGTGCCGCCGCAGTTGCCGGACCCGAGTGTGGCTGTTATGACGGTTGCCAGTCAAACAGATTGGGATATATACTGATCCCTACGGATTCGAAGTGCCAGGGTCTTTGGGTTCCGCAGTCTTTTAGCTATCAGTTTAACTTCCGCGGAATAATGTTTTTTAGGCTTGCTTTATGTCATTGCATGAACATTATTCAGAAACGCATGCCCAAATTCCTGTCCTTTAATTTGACAGTAGTGGCGTATCTCCGGAACCAGGGAGGCACTCTTTCGTTTCCGTTATTCAATTTAATGGAAAGAATCCGTCTGTTGGTTATAGTACACCAAGTTCAGTTTTGGTCCGTCATATTCCGGGTCGTCTGATTGTTTTATCGGACTCCCGTTCTCTTACGGGTCGCTTGTTGCTGTCAGAATGGACTCTCAACAAACAAGTATTCAATCAGATTTGCTATCTATGGGAGCGCCCAATGATGATTTATTTATGACACAGCTTGCTAATCAATTGCAGACGTATGTGTTGGCTTGTCCAGATCTCTGAGCTAATAGTGTTAACGCTCTATTGATCTATAGGACGGAATGATAGGATACGCGTATCCTCCGGCGCTGTTGTTTCAACAGGTATTGCTAAGATAAACAACCACAATACATTTCTGTTGATAGCATCTCTATCTTCACAGAGATCATGAGTAATTTACTCTCTTGTCTACTGTGGGTCTTAACGTGAAATCTTCCTCTATGTGAGGATCTTTTTTCACTGGGTAAATCGTGTCATCTTTATCACAACCAGCAAGGTCGCAACCTTCATGTATTCTGTTGTGTGGTCCGTATTGCATTGTAAGCACTGTACTGGACGAGCTTTGGACGCGATTTCTTACTATAGGAGATCCTCTTCTTCGCTATTCTATGCGACTAAAGTGGAGGCTCTTCCGTCGTGGTGTAGGGATCTTTATGTTCATATTGTTGATCCCTCCATACTACTCATTGCTATTTTTTAGTATACTTGTTTCACAAGATCTACTGCAGCCTGTTATTATTTAGGTTATAGGTTTATGTTACCTCATACCTATGCACTCTACGATAGTTTACAATTGAGTCCTTTGTCTCTTTATCTAAGTCAGTTAGTAACTTTTTGATAAATAGACTTAGAATCTTTTGATTAAATTCCTATACGGATTTTAACTTCGGTTCTTATTTAGCTAAGTAATCATTTGAGCCTCTGGAAACAGTAGTTTTCAAATTCTGACCTTTTAGACAGTAATTCTGTTTGTTTCTCTTTTACTGTAGAGTCAGTGAGTTTCATGCACTATCGATGGATGATTTTCACTTCATAGTTTCGGAATCAATACTTCCGTTACTATTTAGGTTGGATTGTTGCATAAGAGTTAGGCTCCTATTATCCGGAACCTATTATTTTAAGGTCCTTCCGTCTTCGTATGGGCATAGGCCTTTACTCTTTCCGGGTACAGTTTATGTATTTATAAACAGATATCTGTTTATTACAAGGGCGTAAGCTTCTTCTGTCTTTGATGTATAGTAGAAGGACGTTACGCTCCATTTTATTATTAATGGATTCTATTAACTATCGGTACTGCTTATGGTATATCATTGACTTAGCAGTTGTGCTTAAGATTTCGGCTCATGAAGTAAGAGTTCTTCTACTTCTTGGGCTTACTTTAATAGTGTCGCTATTATAGATTTTTGAAGGCCGCTCATTGCGCTCAGCCATCCACATTCATGAATTTTATCTTAGAAATATCGAGTCAATTTCTTGAGGCCTCTTTTGTTAGGTCTATTATCTACTGCTCAGAATGTCATTCTCTTAACAGTTGCTACTATAGCTAGGTAGGCTGTCTGTTTCGGCAGTGTCTCCGTTCGGCTGCCCTCTTCGCTCTGGGCTATTTGACCCAGGGCAAGACAAAGGGGGGGGGGGGGGGGGGGTGTTCCCTTGGGTCACCTGTTTTACTATGAAAACAAGGGGATACCTCCTCCGGAGTTAGTAATTCTGAGCTGTTATTGGGATGGTTGTTTAGTGAGAAGTTTAAGTTTATAAAATTCATTCAAGTCTTAGTTTTTAAAGTATAGCTTTTGAATATTGCATATGTCAACGGACATGATTATGCAATTCTCAGACACTTTTAGGAGTATAAGAGTCTCTATTCTCTAGACTTACTTTATTATTGGCTTACTTTAAAAATTATTAGTATAAGGATTATATTGGATATTAATAGAGTACATGGATGTATGAAGCTCAATTTTGGAAGGTGTTGTATCTTTCTAATTTATCATAAATAAGAAAGATACATGTAAGGCCTATTACTTCTTTTCCCTACAGGGGATGACTCTATTTTATTTTATTGAGCGTATTCCATTTTGCTCTATGTCCTTGGCCCTCCAGCCTTTTTACTATTCAGCTATGTCTGGGTCATTGGTACAGTATAAAAATGTTAAAAAATTTATAGTAATTTATATATTTTTTATACTTACCAATGACCCAGACGGGGATGGCCCTCCCAGGAGTTGGGAACTCTTGCCTCCCCGCTGAGTACATAGCGCTTACCAGGCACTGGTTATTAGAATGATAAATGGCGCCAATTTCGGAACGTCCTTGACACTGCGCATGCGCAGTAGGGGCGAAGTGTGGAGGGCCTTTCAGGACATGTTTTCTTTAGTTTTAGATGCAAATTTTGGGGATTGGGGGGCAAAATTTGTGTTTGGCCCTATATTTTAAGAGTTAGCACCAGCTATGTCTGGGTCATTGGTAAGTATAAAAAATATATAAATTACTATAAATTTTTTAACTTTTATGAATAGCGCTGGCCAGTTTTAGCTGTTATGTTGGGTAAAGGGTTAAGAAATATTCTACGTTCAACTTGTTGAGATAACTCCCCTCAGAACACACCACAGTGGAAATATCTTGTATTAACCTAACACTAAACTTGACTAAAGGACGACACTTTCAAATGAGTCCCCTGAATAACTAAAAAATGTTCAATTTTGCCTCAAAAACATAACTGATGACATCTTATTGGAAGAAGCTCATTCCAGTGATGGGTCATAAGGTATATTTTTGATGCGAAAGTTGATAATATAATGAAATTTGAATGGTGATAATTGTAAATTGTGCTTCCCGCTTATATGCATTACTTCAGGTAAAAGGTTGAAAAACATCTTCCTCCCCATTTAACCCTTTTCCCAACATAACGGTCAAAACTATTATCAAAAATCACCATTCAATTTTCATTATTTTTTGTCTCAAAAACATAGCTTATGACCCCCCCCCCCTCATTGGAATGAGCTCATTCTGCTCTTTCCATTGAGGGAGCATGCACTATGTTTTTGATCCCAAAAAACCAAAACAGTTTAGTTATTCAAGAATTTTGCTTGCAAGTGTCATCTGCCTTTCATGTCAGGTAAAAGGGTTAAAATAATTATTCTTATCTTTTGTAGCCTCCTTTAGGTCTTCATAACAAAATTATATCTGGTGCTAATCTGAGGACCAAAAGTAAGGTTTGGTTTGGTGAACCACCACTTGATAAACAATTCTATGATACAACTACAAATGACACATTCCAACCAGTGACAGCACCATATACTTATAACCGATCACTATTCTATAAAGACAGTGCCATACCATTGGATTATTATAACAGTAAGTGACCTTTATGTTAACACTCTACCAATGCTGGACAATATTCCTATTTTTATAAATGTTACATCTGGACTGTGAACCAATTCACTATTGGAGTTATTTTTTGGCTCACCTTAGCGAAGCTCAAAGGGAGCTTTTCTAATCACTTTCTGTCTGTCGTCCGTCCGTCCGTCCGTCCATCATCCATTTGGCATAAACTTTACATTATCGACTTCTCACAAACTCCTGGACCAAATTGAGCCAAATCCGCTGTGCATCTTCCTTATCATATGTCAATTCAAGTTTGTTCAAATAAAGTTGCCACACCCACGGGGCACCACAAGTGGAATAACTGATAGCACCTATAAAATACATAAAAAATCTTCTTCAGATCCAGTGGTCAGAGTCTTTTCATATTTGGCATACATCATTTCTTGGGGGGAGGGGGGGGGGGGGCAGATTCAAGTTTGTTCAAATCGAGTCTCTGCCATAATATTTGGGCTCCCTATTTGGTATACATCATTTCCAGGGGGGGGGGGGGGCAGATTCAAGTTTGTTCAAATCAAGTTCCTCAGTTAATATTCAGGCTCCCTATGAGAGCCCGAATTTTAACTTAGTGCAATATGAGGAAATTTCTTTAAAAATCTTCTTCAGATCCACCAGTCAGAATCCTTTAACATTTGGTATACATCATCTCTAGGGGATGGGGGTTGGGGGTGTGGGGGGGGGGGGGGGTCGGTTCAGATTCAAGTTTGTTTGAAAATTTTGGGTCTGGTTCGGACTTAGGAATTTTGGACCAAAATTCCAAAAAACAATTTTTTAGATTTTTTATGTGTTCTGTTCAATTATGAGACAAAATGTTTTTGCCTGAAAATTTTGGGACATCTAATTGCCCCTATTTCCCTCCCCCCCTCCCTAACAAGGAATGAAGGGGAGGACATAGGCTAAAAACATTTTCACAGTTGGAACAAGACCCAAAATTTTCAGGCTATAAAAAAAAAATTGTCTAAAAAAAATGAAATGCATAAAAAATCCCCCCAAAATTTCCCGAATTTTAGTCCAAAATTTCGGAGTCTGAACCAGACCCAAAATTTTCAGGCTAAAAATGTTATTGTTTTTGTCCCAAAATTCAACAAAAGCATAAAAATAATACCACTATGACCACCAACCCCGCTCCCCACTCCCAGGGGTCAATTAAGAGGAAAAAAAAAATGCAATATGAAGGAATTTCTTTCAAAATCTTCTCCAGAACCACCAGTTAGCATCTTTTGATATTTGGTATACAATATCATGGGAGTGGGTTCAGATTCAAGTTTGTTTGAATTGAGTCCCTGGGTAAATATTTGGGCTGAATTTTAACTTAGTGCAATATGATGAAATTTCATTGATCTTCAGATCCAACATCCAAGTGCTTTCTTATTTGGTATACAGCAACTGGTGGTGGTGGTGGGGGGGGGGGGGGGGGGGGGGTTAGGGTGTGTGTGTAAGATTTAAGTTTGTTCAAATTGGGTCCCTGGGTTAATATTCATGCTCTGTTTGATCGGGGGGCAGTGACATAACAACCCTTAGAAATTTGGCAGTGCTAGTCTACAGCTGGAATTGGAAGCAGTCAGGAAGACCCAGGATAATAATCTTCTGACATGGACACTAGAGTTATGAATAATTTCATGACTTCATTCTTTGTAGTGTTGATGAACCATGACTAACTGAATGTGATCCAAAATAGTTCTTTGAACCACTTTGTCAAGTGTCTCAGCTATTTGTTTTTCTATGCAAATAGTAGATTTTTTAGTAAAGCCATTCTGAGTATTAACCCTTTACCCAACCTTATGGCCTGCGCTATTCACAAAAATTGCCAGTTAATTTTCATTATTTTTTTCATTTTTTTGTCTCAAAAACATAGGTTTTGACCCCTGTTTGGAATGAGCTTGTCGAGCTCGTTCCAATGAGGGGTCATAACCTATGTTTTTGAGACAAAAAATGAAAAAAATTAGTTATTCAAGAATTTTTTTGGCAAGTGTCGTCAGCTTTTCATGTTTGGTAAAGGGTTAATGTAAAATATGCCGACCACTGGTTGGCTGAAGATTACAATACCATTTTCCCCATTGATTTCACATCGTTTAATTTTTGAGAATGATCATGTAAAATGATACTGTTGGGTTACCAAATAATGTATTGTCAGGTTAATTTATCATTCATAGACATCAGAAATTTTGTATTTCATGGTGAGGCTGCTCATGGATGTAACTATATTTCTGATGCCCACTCAAAATACAAGGAAGGAAAAAGTACTGATGTCTGTTCAGCTTTTCATATTTGGTCATTTTGCTGGAAATAAAGAAACAATCTTTTTTTTTACAGATTGATTCAACCTTTCCAATACTAAACATAAAAAAGTTGTAATTGATTTATTTTTTTTATCTTAATCCTTTGACCCTGAGAGGTCGCTTCTCTGGCCCAGGAACATGATACGTCATACTTTCATCAAGTAGGATGCAGGTTTGGCTGATTTAAATCATTTGAAAAAAATCATTGATTAAAATAAAAAATTTAACAAATATTCAGGAATATTTTCAAAACAACTTGTAAATGAGCTGAAACAAGATGGAATGCATATTAACTGTTGAAATACAGTAATTTTCCCTTGTTTATGACAGAACTAATCTATGGGAGAATATACATCCCACTGTGTCTTCACTGCTGGAACATGCTGTATGTAAGTAAAATGTTCCTAAATAAGTTTTATAAGTTTATATAATTTTCAGCTAATATGAATAAAATTATATTAAAGTGAACATAGATTTTAAACCATATATATGATATATTTGATAATCTTTCAATGAACCCATCAAAATAATAAATCAACTCTGAGAACAAAGATAAGTGATTTAGGTATCAAAAGTTTCAAAAATGATTTTCAAGAAGTCATCTTCGAATTCCTTCCAGCAATGCTGTAACGAAGAGAAAACACAAGTTTCAATGATTCTTCTTTATTTCCATCTATGCCGAATGTCTATTCTGTGCCAAATGTATTTTGGATTTCTTCCCCTCATACCACCTCAAAGACTGAAATGGTTAACACAGGTAAATGTTCTAGTGTCAGTTATATGTATCCATTCTCTGGGCAGCCTTTGATACAAACTGCTGCTAATACACTCTGTTTCTCTTAACTAAAGGAATCATGTGAGAAAAAGTATCCTCTGGTGAATAATTTATAGTATGGAAATAAAAATGAAATTGGTTTAAATCAGAAAAATTTGATTTAAATAAAAAAAATACATTTTTTGAAGAAAAATCACCAACCCTGGTAGGATGGCAGCTAAGTGAATGTATGGGATAGACAAATCAATATTTTCAACATGCAGCCACAAGGCTACACATTGAAAATATTAATTGGTTTGCCCCCAAATAATGAATATGGACTTCCAATTGCACCCTTTGAAGTGACATGGAAGATACCACCAAGGTTCAAAGGGTTAATACCACATAGTCATGTTCAATAGAACAGATTATCAAGCCTTTGTGAATATCGCAAATGATGTTTTGTTAAAAAATAGAAATGAAACATTCCAAGTTACAAGGAAACAGGTACAGTAGATGCTGCTTAACTGGAAAAGGGCAAAATTATTTTTGGTCATCAAAGTTTATTCTCAGGTCTTTGCCATGTTACAATTCATGGGAGAATGCCAACAGGCACTCTCTCATGAACTGTAATAAGGCAAATCCCTACAGACTAAATAAATTCACATCAAAGATAATATGAAGCACATCCATAGAATATGAAGCCTTTGAGAAGTGGTACCTGCACTTCAAAACAAAGCCTAATATGAGCTTCCAGCACTCTACCAGTTATTCAAATACTGCTCCGTAAAATAGAGCAGGGGAAGCCACTATTATGCCTCTATTGGAAAGTTCTGAAAGCAACTTTTGTCGCTCTAGACTATGCATTAGCTTGTTCACTAAGTTGTAAAAAAAACTTCTGTCCCCAATGCAGAGTGAAGCTTATAAAGTGCAGACCTAAAGTCCATGTACAGAATTTGACTAAAGTGATTTGTTTTGTGTTTGACAGTTTATAACAGTGTTTTTAATTAAATCAGTAAGCAATTAATCCTTTACCTAATGCAAGCAGGAGATGAGAAGAATTCTTGAATAATTTAACATTTCTTATCAACCTACCTTACAATTGTTTACTGCAGGCTTGCACTGCAGCGGAAGTCCCTAACACGGAAAATATACTCTCTATTTTGATCTTTCCCAAGGGATTTGGGAAAGAAAAGTGGCGCAAAAGCACCAAGAAAAAGTAAGCCAAAACTGGGTCGAGTGCTACCGGCACTCTTCTCCTAGTGCAGACCCACGACTTCCGGTATCAGTGCCAAGTCAGTAACTAATGAATCATTCTTTTTTCATCCGCCAGCGTGGCAAGACGTGGCAAGACGTCCATTTGCATTAAGAAACCTTGATAATTGAAGTCATTGATAATGGTTACCTGTGACTGGATTTATGGATCTGAGGATCGTATAATAACGGGACTGTGTTTTATATATTCTTGTTATTATTTTCAACCACATTTTCTTTGTATTTTATATATTCTTCATGTTCGCACACGACTTTATCGCGTAAAGTGAGGTTCGGACATAAAATTTGTTGGTTGATAAATTTACGTTATCCTTTTGGATAGTATTATTATTATTGGAGTTAGGTGTCAATGGGGGCTGTATGGACAGGATTTCTCCTCTCTGTTGAGGGCAGAATGTCTGTTTTTTGGGTCCCTGTCGGCTGTCTGGTTTCAGTTGTGTTCCTGCTGGCCCTTTATTTTCTGCCACCTTTCTCTCATAGTTGGGGGTGTTGTTCTACTTTCTACATCTGTTGAGTTCACCTTTTCTTCTACTGCTCCCACGTCTGTTATGCCCAGGACTGTTCCTTGAGGGCAATGCCTTTTGCCCAAGCATGTGGTGCATTCTTGTGGCCATTCCTCCCGCATTTTGCCGGTTCGTTCCCATGTCGAACTGGCCGACACGGGCCGTGAGCTTAGGGAGGCCCTCTCCTTGCTCACTCAGGTTCTTTCCAAAAGCCTCCCTGTTGCCTCCAGGCTACTAGTGGTTTCCAGGCACCATCCATGGTGCCGCCACCTGCGGCACTGCCTCCTGCAGCAACGCCTCCTGTGATAATCTGTCAGTTGTGCCTACACCATGGGAGGCATTGGCTGGTTTGCCCATGATGGGCTATGTGTCTTTCAACTCAGAGGATGGGTCAGACATACCTGACGTCGAGGGCCAACAGTCTTCTGACTTAGGGGCAGCTCTTGACTTTGTGTTTGCGTTTCTTCCAAAATCTCAAACCGTCAGACCAGCCGACGGTGGCAGCCAGGCTGCGATCATCGTTCGCGCTCCTACAGCCTGTGGAGCAACCCGCTTTCAGGTGCCTTCGATCGTGCCAGTCGGTACAGGTGGTTGAAGCATTTACAGCTTTGGACCCTAAGCTGAGTTCCAAGGCTATGAAGACTTCGTTCTTCATCAGGGCTGACACCTTTTTGCCTCCAGTGCGTTAACGTTCCCACGTTTCCGCCAATCCGTCAGTCTGCCAGACTTTGACGGTCTTGGATCAGGACTCCACCTCTCTTGGGCTTTCCAAGCCCAAGTCGGCCATTATTCCTATGGCGAATCTAGAGTCCCTGATGGGCTTATCGAGAGAGATGCTGGGCATGCTTTCTCTCTCAGATCACGTCGTCTCTGCTTTAGCTGCTTATCTGCCTCCAGATAAGTTTAATGACATACAGGCTCCTTTGCATGTGCTCATGCTTCTTACTCACACGCATGCCTGTAACACGGCTAACTTGGAATAAGTTTGCCGGGACGCTGTGTTGGACACAAGCCGTTCCCTTCCTGAGGGGCAGCATGCTGCTCTTCGATCTGCTTCTTTGGTGGGTCCGTGACTATTCCATGGTTCCATGGCGATTGGCCCGGGATGACGTCCTACGTCATTCCAAAGATCAGCTGCTGCATCGTCAGCTTGATCAGCCTTCTGTTGGAGGCAGAGGCCATCCAAAGCCTAACAAGCACCCTTCTGCTTCCTCTGTGAAGCCAAGGGCTGATCCTCCTGCCACCGCTTCTACTTCTTACTCATGGGGTAAGGGTAAGCATTGACAGGCTAGAGGGAGGATTCAGGATTCTTCATATAGTAGAGGAGGCGTTTCTCCTCTCACAGGCCTTTCCGGGGCTTGAAATGAAGGTCCTCACCTCGATTCGTCTCAGGTTGGAGGAAGGATATCAGAATTCGCAGACCATAGGGCCACTGTCACATCCAATCCTTAGGTGTTAGATGTTGTTCGGCCCGGGCTGCAGATACCCTTCCAGAGGCACCCCACTCTGTTGAGAGTGCCTCTTCCAACACAAGTTCCATTAGACATTACATGTCGGGAACTTTTGATCACAGAGATACACAATCTTCTGTCAAAGGGGGTGATCGAGGTCGTCAAGAACATTCATTCAGTGGGATTTTATTCCCCCTGTTCTTGGTGCCGAAGAAGGATGGCCGACTCTGACCGATTATCGATCTGAGTATCCTGAACCAGTCTATCATTGCTCCCAAGTTCAGCATGGAGACTTTCAGGTCGGTTCACTGCTCCATTCACCAGAATGATTTCGCTTCCAGCATCGACCTGCGAGGTCCTTATTTTCGCATTCTGATTCATTGGATGTCGCGAAAGTATCTCAGGTTTGCTTTTCTGGGACGAGTTTACCAATTCAAGGCCATGCCCTTCGGCCTCAACCTGGCTCCTTGGGCCTTCACCTGACTGATGTCGCATATGATAGCCTTCCATCGCACACAGTCCAGGGCAACTACTTCGGCATACCTAGACGATATCCTCGAGAGGCATTCCAATGCTGCCTTTCTGGAGTCCGATGTCGACACACTGTTGAGCGAGCTCACATCGCTAGGGTTCAGAGTCAACAAGGAGAGTTGGACCAGGTCCATTCTCAGTCATTTTGTCATCTGGAGATGGACTTCCGTACTCAGCTGAATATGATGGCGGTTTCCTGGGCAAGGGCTGTGATTCTCTCAGCTTTTGCCCTGAATCTGTTCCAGTCCATGTCCGCGACAGCTTGCAGTATTCTCTGGCTGCTCGGCCTCTGCAGTTCGGTGACGGATCTCATTCCTTTAGGTCAGCTGCATGTCAGACGTCTCTAACACTTTCTGCTCAGTCGTTGGAGGCCGAATGTCGATCCTCTGGATCTGGTGCTTCAGTTCCGGAGTCTCTTCATTTCACCATCTTCCCTGGACAGATGTTCAGTGGATCATGCAGGGAGTTCCGTTGGACTTACCCATGTCCGATCGTGTTCTGATGGCAGACGCCAGCGATCTTGGATCCTCTAGGTCTTTCCCTTCACAGGGCTTGGGGCCTGGATCAAGCAGCTCTTCACATCAACCAGAAGGTTATTGCTCTTCTTATGAGTTTCCAGCAGTGGATCCCCCACCTTTCGAATCGCCAGGTCCATCTGTTGTCCAACAATTCGACAGTGGTTGCTTACATTCGGAACCAGGGCGGCACGCACTCGGTTCCCATGTACGAGTTGTCTCGGGATCTTCTACTGCTCTCTAAGGATGTCAACGCCGGAGTGGTGGGTTGTCACATTCCCGGTCATCTGAACGTCCTAGCTGACTCCCTGTCCTGATGGGGCAAGGTCATTTCCACCGAGTGGATGCTCCACAGGGCAGTGTGCCAGTTGCTTTGCGATCTCTGGTGTCATCCCCACATCAATCTCTTTGCGACTCGTTGTCGTGTCCCCATGTCCAGATCCTCTGGCTTTCGCCGTGGACACTCTGTCACTCGATTGGAACGGTTTTGTCGGCTACGCCTTCCCGCCTGTTCTGATTCTGCCTTAGGTTCTAGCCAAGATATGAACCTGCAGTTGTCAAATCATTCTGATCGCTCTCCTGTTGCCTCAGCAGATGTGGATCAATCAGCTCCGCTTTCTGTTGGCAGCAGTTCCGGCATGTGTCCCTCTACATCACAACCCTCTTTGCCAAGGTCACCCGTGGAGGTTTCACGTCGGCCCGACTTCATTGTGCCTTCACGCATATCTTTTGTCAGGTCCTGTCTCCTCTGTAGAGGTTTTTCGAGATGAGCAGTGGAGTGCATTTCTTCAAGGAGGCACTCCACTGGTTTAGCCTATGCGGCTAAGTGGAAGGTCTTCTGTCGATGGTGTTCTGATCACTCTGTTGATCATGCCACTCCTTCGATAACACAGACTGCAGAGTTCTGGTATATCTGTTTGATTCTCTGGGTCTCCAGCCTGT
The DNA here is from genome assembly GCA_031216915.1 of Pictodentalium vernedei. Classification (NCBI taxonomy): domain Eukaryota; kingdom Metazoa; phylum Mollusca; class Scaphopoda; order Dentaliida; family Dentaliidae; genus Pictodentalium; species Pictodentalium vernedei. The sequence continues at coordinate 254,494,796 of CM062293.1, read as the reverse complement.
TACCATCAAAGGGTACAGGTCCAAAGGAACAACTCCACCTCCTATCTGTATCAGGGCTCTTCCTTTGGCTGAGGGTAATAGCCCTTTGCTCTGTCTGGTTCGTGCACTTCACATTTATCTCAACTGGACGCAGTTCATTAGGAAAGGCAGGAAACGATTCTTTCTGTCTCTTATTCCTGGTCGACAGAGGATCTCTCCTCAATCCATTTCTCAATGGATATGTCTTGCTATTTGCGTGGCCTACGCTTGTCTAGCGACTGACGATTGTATTACCAGTCATATTTCTGCTCATGAGGTGCGTGCATCGTCTACCTCTTGGGCTTATGCTAACTCCGTCAAGTTGTCGGATGTTATGCAGGGAGCCTACTGGAGAAATCCTTCTACTTTCTCCACCTTCTATCTGCGTCAGTTGCAGGAGCAGTCGGAGGACCTTTTTGCTTTGGGCCCTCTTTCTTCTGCTCAGGCTGTTGTCTACCCTAGCCATTAGGCTTCTTACAAGGTCAGTTCCACCTCTGTGCTGTTACTGTCCTTTCTGTCTGTGCATCGCACAGAACCATACGCCTCATCTCATTGTTTTTTACTAATGATTGTGATGCTATGGTTTGATAGGCCTTTGGACCTCTTCCTCTGTCCACGTTTCCAGTGCAGTTGGATTATGTGAGGGTTGGTTAAGTTATTCCCTCCATCCTATTGTCTATTTAGCCTGTAGTAAACAATTGTAAGGAAGGTTGATAAGAAATTTAAATTTTATAGTAAATTTCCTTTCGTATTATACCTACCACAATTGTTTACATGGAAGCCCTCCCGTCTTCTTATTCGAGTAAGAATCCTTCCTCCCTGCTGATCAAATAACTCCAATGTTGGCAGATTCAAAAGAATGATTCATTAGTTACTGACTGCGCACTGGTACCAGAAGCCGTGGATCTGTACTAGGAGAAGAGTTCCAACACTGAGTGTGCACCGATAGCACACGATCCAGTTTTGGCTTATTTTTTCTTGGTGCTTTTGCACCACTTTTCTTTCCCAAATCCCTTGGGAAAGATCAAAATAGAGAGTATATTTTCTGAGTTAGGGACTTCCACTGTTGTGCAAGCCTGTAGTAAACAATTGTGGTGGGTGTAATAAGAAAGGAAATTTACTATAAAATTTAAATTTTCATTGTTAGCCTCAAAATCAGCTTATGCCCCCTCATGATATGGGCTAAATAAGCTATATTTTTTTAGACAAAGATTGAATCCTCCCCACACTCCAAACAAACAAAAGCAAAAAAAAAACAAACAAAAAAACATGCTCCATGGCAGTTTTATGAATAGCCATATACCATTATATTAGATAAAGGCAGAGTTAAGTGGTCCTCACTTTATCATGTGGGCTGTTTGTAACACTGTTTCTCAGTTAAGTGATTCATTCTTTGTATTATTGATTTTCCATCAAATGGTTGCCCAAATTTTTCTGGTTCTTAACCCTCTGTATGCTGATGACAAAATCCCAAAATTTGAAGGAGCAAATTTTTCCCACAATGCACTGAGGAATTTGAACAATTCAGTCTTGTTTGAAAAGCTCAGTGAGCTCTGTCAAATGAGAATAAAGTGATTACGTGTATAATTAAATTCGTTGTTGCATTATGGGAAAGAATTTCAGCTTGAAATTTTGACATTTGGTCATCATTAAAAAGAAAGGTGATTTATAACAAATCTTTATTATGTCCCCACATTAGTGTGGTAAAATTGGGATACTCGTGAGTGTTTGTCCGTTTATTCATCTGTGCATTTGTCCATCCCAAACTTTTATCTTCACCAGTCTCATACTTTCCTTCCGATACTTTTGATATTTTGTGTGATGAATAACCATGATATAAACTTGCACATATTGTTACGTCATGTTGCTGCACCTAATTTTTCAAGAGTTATTGCTCTTTTTACTCAGATTATTGAACAAATTCATCTCTAAATTTTATCTGCAACTAGACTTCAATTTTCTATTGGATATTTTTGATATTCTGTATGCTGAATAACCATGATCCATGATATAAACTTGCACTTATTGTTATGCTGTGTTGCTACTCCATATTTCCCAAGAGTTATTGCCGAATATGTATCCACAACTAGACTTAAATTTTAATCTGATTGATTTGATATTTTGTACACTGAACAACCATGTTGCCATTTATTTGTGGACTTGGGTGCAGCAGGGGACATGGTGGGGGGGGGGGGTATCTTTTTGGATCATCCTCAGATGACACTTTCTCTAATTTCTACAAAGATGCCATGCTTCTAGTTTAACCCTTCCTTTACCCTACTTATATTTATTAATAACCATCAATCACAAATTTCATCTCATATTTAATCAAATTTTTCTGGTCGTTTATTTACAGAAAATGAAGTTAACAATACAACTCATTCAAGTCATTATCTGAACCCAAATCAGGGGAAGACCATCCTCAATCATGATGTTCTTCATAATGTAAGTATTGATGACAATTCAGACACCATTTAAATACACAAGCGTACAAGCATTTTACATTTATTTTGTAGATCATTTGCATTTTAACATTGACTCCTACTACATGGAATGGTCTTATCAAGCTTATTCCATTGAGGACTCCTAACCTGTATTTTAAGAGCAAAAATGGAAAGAAATAACAAAATATTAATTTGCAATCTCCATGCATACTTCATTGTAGTTTTTGCCATTTCATCAGTAAATAGGGTGTTAAGCTATGTATTTAATTATGTCTATGTTTTGTTGCTTTCCCTGAATAGCTTGATAACTCATAGTGATTACATTTTGAGCAGCAAAAATTTTAATGCCACTGCTTATAATGCAATGATAACTAAATTGAATGAAACTTGTCTTTACTTGTTACAGTTTCCAGTATGGCTTTCAGTTTGTAAAAATGGTTCTGTATTTAAAAAATTACTTCTTGTATATTCATCTTTCAACCAGATTATGTCATGCATTTCTCACCAGTTTAATCTTGAGATAGTTGAGACACAAGATGAGTTGTTTGAGATAATGTCTCATGGACAGATTCAGTTTGTGCAAGTCAAAGCATGTAACTTGAGAACTTTAACTCATTGCATACTGCTGGCAGGTATTCCTGCCCAGGACAGGATTTCTCTTGCCACTGAAATAAATATAATGCAGGCACATTAAGCCAACTATTTTTATACTAAAACCAATGGCCCAGACTGAGCTAGTGCAAACTCATTAATTTCCAGGACCAAACACAAATTTTGAACCCCCAATCCCCAAAATTTGCATACAAAATCAAAAATTAGAAGTCCTATCTGGTCCTCCATACTTTTGTTGACTGTGCATGCGCAGTAACCAGGAAGTGAGTGAAACTAACGGCAGCACATTCTTCTGTTTGGCCCAAGTCTGGAAACAACTGAATTGACATCTGTGCTTTAAAATCTCTTTTCTGAAGAGTCCAGACACAAATCTTTGATGATTATGGTGGATTCAAGGATGTGAAAGGATGCTGGAAGTGAACTATGGTGGTTTTAGACGTTCAGGGCTGTAACTTGAAAATATTTATGAAAAATTATTCATGTCTCCCATTTTTGGGACATGGGCCTGAACATCATCATTCTTGCTAATGGTTAAACCTACTTTTTGTTAAATGTTCCTTCCTCCTCTTCCCATGAACCCTCTTGTTAAACTCCCAAGCTTTGTTGGCTTTTTTTATTGAAATTTTTTATTAAATTTCTTGGAAGTTTAACGTGATATACATAATGTTTATTCCAGTTATCCCCATGGTTACGTCCTCATCCTGTGGGTGTTAGGACATATGTAGTCTTGCATCGTCTACCAGATGCATTGTTTTTTCTTCTCATGAAGATCTGGCTTTGCATCAGGTAGTGATTGATCGCTTACTGACTTTCAGCTTATTTTATGCCTGTTGTTTAGTTTTCGGTTTTTCCTGTTGAAGTTTTCACTTTGACAACATTTCAGTTTATAGTATTCTTATAGTATAGTACAGTTATCATATTTATTGTAAGATACATGTATTTAATTATGCCAGTAGTGTAGCTTTAATATTTTGGTGTTTGTCTACTCTTAGGCTTTATCGGGACGCCCTTGGGCTTATGAGGTTCCCTTTGGGAACTTGAGCTTTTTCTAAAAATTTTCGAAATTTTTTTTTTTCAATTCTGATTTCTTTCGAAACGATTTTGATTGCCGTATATTGTATCCTTAATGTGTATAAATTATTTTGTAGTTTAAAAGTGCAGTAGACTTTGTCTTTGGCTTAAATATTATTATGAAATCCTTCTGCTCTTAGTGTAAGGCGAGGAAATCTGCCTCAGATTTACACACTTGTTGTCTTGCTTGTAGTCGCTGCACACCTTCAGATACATGTGCTTCTTGTGTAGTTTGGGATGCCAAACGTTGGAAGCGGGTGTCGCGTTATGTGCGCGGTGAAGTTCTGATGCCGGAACATTCACCGCAGGCTAATTCTAGCTTTTCAGTTTCTTTTTCAGAGGAACAAGAACATGGTGATGGTACAGCAACACCCATCCAAAATGTGCTGCTGTTGTCACGCTCTGATCAGCAAACAAAGCTAGCTGCAAAGGTGCTCATGAATATCAAACAAGGAATAAGGCCACTTATTTATTTACAAGCAGCTAGCTCGGCCGGTGAAGTGGTTACCCCATTAGTGGGAGCTGTAACACCGGATAAGTCTGTAGCGGTCGAGGAGAGTGTCGATTTGGGTAGACTGAGCACTTCAAAATCAAAAGCTCATCCAGCGACGATGGCAAAGGGGAGGAAGCCAGCAAGTTTCTCAGCGGGAAGCTCGGCGAGAGCTGGGGTCAGATCGCGAGCAGGAGAGCCTTCTCCATCCCGTCAACAGTCGGGGCCGACTGTTGCGGTTGAGAGAAACTTCACTGAGTCAGAGCTAACATCCTCATTGGCCATTTGAGGCACTCCATCCACACTGCAGCCGGGGTCAGTGGCAGTTACGGCATCTTCCCTGTCTATTGCCAAGCACATTAGACTGCTCACTAGCTATCCGACTTCAGACATTCAAGCAGTTCCGCGAAAGGATCTGAGAACAGATCTCCGTCCCGCGAACATCATGCAGCAAAGAAACATAAGACTGATGCTCTGCAAGCCTCAGTAATGGACTTGCTGTCGCTGATTGCAGCTTCCCAGCCAACACAGGTGCGACCATCAACAAACTCCGGGAGTGAGCTGTTAGACGGTGCTGGGTCGGTACGGTCATCCGTTCATTTGGATGGAGCTGACCGAATTTCACAGCTGGACCAAGCGGATGATGAAAGGGATTTGGAGGAAGATTCTCCGACCCTTTTGGAACAACATATGGAAACAAGGAACTTTATTCATCAATTTTTTCCTGATCTTGTTCCTCCTGGTCAGCAAGCTGCATCTGCTAGGCAGATATCACTATCATCCCCAGATAGGGATACCCAGCGGAGAAAGGACAACGTTCTTTCCTTCCCAGGTCAGTCAATTCATGTGTCGGAGTCCTTCAGCCACATTGATGATGCAATATTTAGCCTAGCAAATTCAAGAAAGAAAAATCCTTTCTTATCAACATCTTCCATTCACATACCGTTTCCAGGACCTCGAAAATTAAAAACCATGGGAGAAGATGTTCAGAGAGCTCCTCTGCATCTGGATGATCAGGCTTTTGATATGGATATCTCGCTACCCGCATCATTCTATGTCTGCTCAGATGTCATCGAATCTACAATTGATTCTAGCCAGGCAGTTTTGGACGCTATGTCCAACGCAGATCATATCACCAGGGCTTTTGGACCATCATCTTGTTGGGAAAGAATTTGTCGATATTAATTCGTCGCTCAGAGTTCTTTCAAGGGCAGTTATGTATGCAACACATTATTCCGCCCTTACAGTGGCTAATATGGAATTGAAAAGATGTGATGGAGCCTTAACATCGTCTTCATTGATAGACAATCGGATGAAAAGCTCTCTTAGAGTCGCTCCGGTTTCTGGGCATACCTTGTTCGATGACAAGTTATCCCTAGTGTGCAAAGAAGCTACCAAAAAAGCTACCAGCACTCTTTTGCCGAGATCAGCTTCCCAGCAGCAGTCAGTGATATGATGGATGTGGTAGGCTAGGGACCTCCAGTTCGCAGTCAGCGAAGAAGAGCTCCTCACGGGGGTACTAAGAAACTCTTGTACGGCTACTCAGGGAACCATCAGTATAGCGACTCTGGAAAGGGGCATAAATCTTACAAAGATTATAAGCCAGACTCCCCTAAGCTGATGGCACATGGTAGTTCTCGGGGAGAACATGGTTTCTCTTCCCTAAGGCCCCTGCAGGTCATACAGATGATGGTCTAAACCTCTGTTGCTCTCCAGTTTGCGGAAGGTTATGAAACTTCGCGAGAAACTGCACAGACATAATGGAAGATCAGTGGATCAGGAATGTAGTCAGAACAGATCTTCGGCTATCAATCTGTTCAAAGATCCCACTTACAAGAAGTCCATGTTGGACAGATCTTCCGCAAATCCTTCAAAAAGAGTCTCTTCTTGCCGAAATTTAATTTCTCTGAGTAAAGGAAGCAATAGAGCTCATAGAAAATCACAACTCGCCGGGATTTTACAGTCACCTGTTTCTTGTGCCGAAACCAGACAGCTCTTTTCGACTGGTCATAGACTTGAGCTGGATAAACAAACTGATTATCTCTCCGAAGTTCTATATGGAAACCATCCGGTCGGTAAAAGAAAGCATTCGAGTGAATGACTTTGTGGCAAGCATAGACCTAAAGGATGCATACTTTCACGTCATGGTTCATCCGGCTTTCAGAAAGCACCTGCACTTTGCTGTTCAAGGGAAGGTTTATCAGTTCAGAGCATTGTGTTTCGGTTTGAACCTGGCACCTTGGGCGTTCACTCGGATAATGAACTTGGTAATGTCATACTTCCGAGCTCATTCAGTCATGGTAATATCGGCTTATCTGGACGACATTCTTCAGAGATACGGTGACAAAGATGCACTTCAGAATGATCTCGCGTGGTTAACTCACGGAGTTCTGCTTCAAGTACCAGATCCAGTCTTTACTATACTGAGTCAAAAAAGAAAGTATCATAAACTTTGAGGAGCATTTTTATAAGTATCATCGACTTTAATTCCAAACAAATTGTAAATTCAAATTTTGAGTCTAGCTGTACGAATTTGTATAATTCCATGTTCTTACCGTTGCAAGCGTCACGTCAGGACGCTGCAATTCAGACAATTGTATACGGTTCGGTGGACAAATGAAAAGTTCACACAATCAGTCAATAGCATGTATGTCCACCGTTTGCCTCTTGCATGGCAAGACATAGACGGCATATGGACCTGATAAGTCTCTGGATGTCACCCTGTGGTATCGCGTTCCACTCCTGCCTTAGAACATTACATAAACCGCCTAACGTCTGAAGATCATGAAGTCGTACCTGATGGTCCAAATGATCCCAAAGATGCTTGATTGGCGACAAATCTGGCGAAAGTGGGGGCCAGGGAAGAAGTTCGATGCTCTGCTCCTCAAGAAAGTCACGACAGATACGTGCCATGTGACATCGGGCATTGTCTTGCTGGAATAACAGCAATCCTACGTTAGCGTTGAACAACAGGACAACAACAGCATTAAGAATTTCATCCCTATATCGCTGTCCATTCAGATTACCATCGATGAAGATCCACTGCGTTCGATGGTGCAAGGAAATTCCTGCCCAAACCATTACACCACCCCCGCCAAAATGGTCACATTCTTGCACGTAAGCATCAAAAAAACGTTCTCATCAGTGATACACTCCTGCCCTACCATCAGCACGCTGTAGACAAAATTGTGATTCACTACTAAAAAGAATTGGGCTCCAACACTGCTGAGTCAAGCGAACACGCTGAAGTACCCATTCCATTCTGATAGTACGATGACGTTGAGTAAGGATTGGTCTGTGCTATGGACGCCTACTTTGGATGCCATGTTCAGCGGGTCTGTTGCAGACAGTTTGTACACTGATTCTATTGTTAGTTCTACCAGGAGTAATTGTTGCTGTCCTCGTTGCTGGACGGAAGTGATCCCGCAAGTGAGACATCCTGATGTGTCGGTCTTGTGCAGGGATGTAACTCTTGGTCGACCTGAATGCGGTCTGTCAGCAGTAGATCCAATGGTTCTATACCTTCCAATGAGATGGTAAATAGTGTCCACAGTGACTCTGAACTCGGCAGCGAGCTCATCTGGAGATATCCCAGCCTCATGCATACCAATTCCATGCAACTTCTGATTTTCTGTTAATCTTGGCATTTTTAAGAATTTTGGAAGACAAAAACTGGCATGTTTTCTCAATAATCCCTACTCTGTAGCACAACATAACACAAAGAAAATCGTCGGTCACCCATTCAATTTGACAATATCGGGTAGCATGTGCTATTTTGAAATTGGTAGCAAAATTGTATACGGTTGGGTGGACAACAACAACATGCCATTAAACTCTTTGCGCGACTTCTTGTCCACAAGCATGCAACATTAGAACTATTATATATCATCCTTTATGCTATTTTTTCCCATTTGTTTCTATTATACTTTCTTTTTTGACTCGGTATATTATGACGGATTCGAGTCTGACGGGTTGGGGTGCATCCCTGATTCCTGCAGACCTGAAGTGCCAGGGTCTTTGGGACTCTTCTTTCCTGGAAAAGCACATAAACATCAAAGAGATGATGTCTATTTGGCTTGCACTGAACCACTGGATTACTCGCATAGCCAATGTCCATGTGCAGATTTGTCGGACAATTTGACAGTAGTGGCTTATCTCAGGAACCAGGGCGGCACTCATTCAATTCCTCTGTACGAATTGATAGAGAAAATTCTCTTATTTGCTCTGAGTCATCATGTTCATCTCTCAGTCCATCGTATTCCGAGTGTCTGAACATAGTAGCAGACTCGCTCTCAAGGAAAGGTCACCTGTTGCCATCAGAGTGGACTCTCAACAAGTGAATATTCTCTTTGCCACGAACCTAAACAATCAGCTTCCAACGTTCGTGTCAACCCTTGTCCATATCACCGAGCATATGCAGTAGATGCTGTATCGATTTCATGGAACAGGATAATAGGATATGCATATCCTCCAACTCCACTGATTCAGCAGATTCTGTTAACATTTACCCAACGTAATGGCCAAAACCGGCCAGCGCTATTCCCAAAAAGCGCCAATTAATTTTCGTTATTTTTTTGTCTCAAAAACATAGGTTATGACCCCCCATTGGAACGAACTTGACAAGCTCGTTCCAATGAGGGGTCATAACTTATGTTTTTGAGACAAAAATTGAAAAAAATTAGTTATTCAATACTTTTGTTTGCAAGTGTTGTCTGCTTTTCAGGTTAGGTAAAGGGTTAAAAATCAAACAATCTCACTGCAAAATCTTGCTGGTAGCACCTTTGTCAGCTCAGAAATCTTGGATCAACCTGTTCAGATGTCTGTTATGGGACATTCCCCGGAAGCTTCCTCCTCTCAAGGACCTTCTGTATCAGGGGAAGTCCCACACACTGCATTACTACCCGGAAGGTCTGAAAATCACATATTTTTAGTTGTGCAGACCTTTTTGCATGGGAAGCAGTTTACAAGATGAGCAGTGGACTCAATATTTTTATACTATAATCCAATGGCCCAGACTTAGCTGGTGCTAACTCAAAAATATCTCGGGCCAAACACAAATTTTGCCCCCCATCCCCAAAATTTCCATGCAAAACCGAAAATTAGAAGTCCTATCTGGCCATGACATCAGGAAGTGACCAAAATTGGCGAAACATTATTCTTTGTTTGGCCCTCAGTCAGATAACAACAAACTGACATCTGTGCTTTTAAATCTCAGTTTTAATGATGCCAGACACAAATCAATAGTTTATTTGGTGGATCCAAGGACACGACTGGATGAAGGAAGGAAGAAACGGTGGTTTTGAAATGTTCTGGGCTGTAAGTTTATAATTTTTATAAAAAATTTTTCATGTTTCCCAATTTCAGGACATGAGCCTGACGTCATCATTCTTTCTAATGATTTTTCCACTGTCTGTTAAGTGTTCCTTCCCTATCCTTCCTTGAAGCCCTCCAGTTAAACTCCCAAGCTTTTTGGCTTGATTTATTGAAATTTTTTTTATAAATTTCTTGGGAGTTTAAAGTGTTACACAGAATGTTTGTTCTATATATCCCCATGGTTACGTCCTCACCCTAGGGGTTTTTAGGCATTTTGGTCATGCATCATACATCCGATGTATCGTTTTTTCTTCTGGTGAAGATCTTGCTTTAAATCGGATAGTTCAAAATCTGTTACTGACTTTGGGCCGTGTTCAGACATGTTAACTCTCCCGGAATGCCCGGGAAAATCCCGGAATTTCAGTGTAGTTCCCGGCCTCCCGGACGGGAATCAGTTTTGGACCAAAAATCCCGGAAAACAACAGTCAAATATTTCGTTCCCGTTGTAACTTATGAAAAACGTTCGGAGTCAAATCACATGCATTTCAAACTCTGGTAAAAACTCACGAAGCAGTAAAATATGGATTTAAGTTAAATTTATTTAAGAAAAGGCTATTTTACGATATATATTTCAACTGTGTTCATGTTTATTTCTGGGGTTTTTCTTCGGAGATTTGTGATAAATGTGCGAGTGTCGAAGTGAAAATAGGTGACTTACTTTCAAAAAATTGAAAACTCCACCTTCATTTAAATGCAGTTTTTGGAAATTAAAATATATGAAAAGGAATTAAATAATATATATTTATTTATTCCTTCATAGAATAGCTTTAATTCTCATCCCTTTTCCAAAATCAAAACGTAAACATCAACTATTTAGCACAGCTTAAAAGTAGGTTAATGTCGCTTAGGATGCCGAAAAATTATAACAGCATATTTAAACACAATGGACTTTTTTTCTAACACCACATTTATTCTGTTGTGCTGACTACAGAACTGTTAACTGTTGGCCATCTGTAACCAGAAGATTTTGAATGGAATTGAACAAAAATGCTTCAGTGATGAAAAGAAAAGTTTTGTGTAGTGCATAAGCGTCCCACATGCATGAAGTTTGATAAAGATACTTTCTGAGTACTAATGTTCTTGAAGTAACTGAACAACAGGACATCTTTCCTTTTAACATTTCCAGACTTGGGAAATTATTAGCTAAATAGACTTTGATAAGAGCAAACCACAGGTGGATGTGCTCTGTGGGACAGTGTGTGTGTGTGTGGGGGGGGGGGGGGGGGGGAGGGGGGGACTCAGGAAGTAGAGGATACCGGGGGGGGGGGGGGGGGGGTCAAATCAACAGTTATTTTATGATTTTTTTAATTTTTCAACATAGCATAAATGCATCAGCATAGTTGACAACTAGTTCTGGATATAACCTTGTGTTAATAGTGGTCCGTGAGCTGAAAATTCACAAGATTTTTTCTTTTATTTCGCCCCCGCGCGAACTTTTCCCTGAAATCCATCCCATTTCCCTGAAAATCACCCTCAGGTTCCCTGAAAAATTATTCTGGAGGTTAACGTGTCTGGCCGTGTTGCCTGTGGTCTTGTTTCCGGTTTTCATTCTGACGTTGTTTACATTGACAACACTCTATTTGTATATGTAGTTTCCTATTTATTATTATGGTAGGACTGTTTTAAGACACATTAAGTATTCTGGTAGTTTAGCAATTAATTTTTTGGATAGTAAAATAATTTTTGTCCACACTTAGGCTCTATCGGGATACATTTGGGCACAATGTTCCCTTTGTGGACTTGAGCTCTTGTCAAAATTTTTCGAAAAATTTTTTTGTGTAAATTATTATTCGGTTTGTATTTTGAATGTTATTTGTTATGTATCTTTTTCTAATATTTAATGTGGAGTTGGTGGGAGTATGATCGACTTTATTTTGCTTTATTATGAAAGCATATTGCTCAAATGCAAGGCGAGGAAGCCTTTCCTCTCATTTACATGTTGGTTGCCTTGCTTGTAGTCAATGTACTCCCACTAATTCTTGCTCAAAATGTGTTGGATGGGATGACAAACGTTGGAGACAGGTGTCACGGTACGTTGTTAGAGGCGAGATGCCACTGCCGGTCCTCTCGCGGCGAGAGGTCACTGCCGGTCCTCTCGCCAAAAAGTCACTCTAGTTTTTTAGTATCTATTTACGGAGGAACAAGCACATAGTGATGTTTACGTGATGCCATCAGAGAGTGTGCTTCCGTCGTCGCATTGAGATAGTCAAACAGAGCTAGCGGCAAAAGTGCTCTTAAATATTAGGCAGGGCAATAAACCACACACCCATGGTTTCAGCTCCCTATCGCCAGGTAGCTCGTCCGGTGAAGCGTTTACTCCATCCGTGGGTGCCGTGATGCCGGGTGTGTCCCGTGCGGTCGAGGAGAGTAGAAAGGGTAAAGCGAGCACTATAAAATAAAAACAGGCTCACCCTGCGACGATGGAGAGGAAGATGCCGGCAAGTTCAGTGGGAAGCTCGGCGAGGTCTGAAGGACCGCAAGAGAGTCCCCTCTCTGTGACAACAACATCTGGGGCCAGATGTTGTGGTTTGGAACTTGCGTCAGTCGAAGCATACGTCCACGCCTCCCCTCCGGGATGCTCCGTTCAGTTCACAGCTGGGGCTGCAGTTACGGCTTCTTCTTCAGCATCTACCAAGCACACACGACTGCACTTTGGCTAAGTGACTTCTGATATCCAGCCTACATCACCGAGAAAGGTCCACTCTTCGTCAAAGAAGTTACACCATCCAGTAGCCAAGGAGACGAGGCCTCATTCATCGGGACTTCTGCAGAAAAGAGCCATCTCAGACACACTGTCCCAGGAGCATCCGGCGGCCACGCAACAGAAGACTGCTGTGCCTCAGTTCTCTGTAACGGACTTGCTGTCACAGATTGCGCAGCTCATCACAGCATCCCAGCAAGTGTGGAAGCAGCCGACGGCAGTCTCAGAACCTGAGCTGTCGGATGGTGCTGGGTCGGTCCAGTCATCTGCGCGTTCATATGCCGATGACTGTGAGTCTAATCTGATTCAGTCGGATGGTGAAAGGGATTTGGAGGAGAATTACCCCTCCCATTTGGAACAACACAGGGTGGCGATGGATCTAATGCATCAATACTTCCCTGAGTTCGTTCCTGAGAATCAGAATGCTGCAACCGCTCGAAAGTAGCACTATTCAGTAGCTAAGAAGATGAGGCCTCATTTATCGGGCTGTCCGGAGAAAAGAGCTGTCCCGGACACTCTGTCCTGGGAGCAGCCGGCGGCCAGGAACAGAAGACCACTGCTCCGCAGGCCTCCATAATGGACTTGCTGTCGCAGATTGCGCAGCTCATTGCAGCATCCCAGCAAGTGCAGAAGCAGTCTCAGAAAATGAGCTGTCAGATGGTGCTGGGTCGGTCCAGTCATTTGCAAGTTCAGATGCCGCTGACCATGATTTTCAACTAATTCAGACGGATGGTGAAAGGGATATGGAGGAGGATTACCCTTCCCTTTCGGAACAACACATGGTTGCGATAGATTTAATCCATCAACACTACCCTGAATTTATTCCAGTGAATCAGAACGCTGCGACTACAAGGAAGAAACCGCTAGCATCGTTGGATGCTGACTTCATCTGGACAAAGAAGAGGTCATGTCTTTTCCGGCTCAGTCTAGACAGGTGTCGCAGGCTTTTGGCCATTTAGACTATGCCATATTCAACTTTCCAGTGGGAAGAAGTAAGGCGGTTTCTTGTCATCATCTCCCATAATTTTACCGATTGTTGAACTACGTTCATTTAAAACGGTCGGTGAAGATGTATAGAGAGTTCCTCTGCATTTGGATGGGCAGGCTGAGGATCTAGTCATGACCTTACCTTCGTCATTCACTATTTGCTCGGACACAATTGAGACGGCACTTTCTTCCTTCAGAGCGAATTTAGAAGCAGTGTCTTACACAGATCACCTTTAAGAACTGTGACGCAACGTCTCAACGGAAAGGAATTTGAGGACATACCTCTTTAAGAGTCCTTTCCAGGGCTATTATGTTTATCACGTATAACTCTGTCTTAACAGTGGCTAATTTGGAGTTAATCAGACATGACGGAGCCCTTGCGTTGTCATCTTTAATAGATGACAAGGTGAAAAACTCTCTACGGTTCGCTCTGGTATCCGGACACTAAGTTTATGATGATAAGCTTTCATTGGTTTATGACCAAGCTACAAAGAAAGCATCAATACTCTTCTCCTTAAGTCGGCTTCTAATTGACCCGCAACAGCAGAAACGAGTAAGGGAGGACGTCCTAGACAGAAATCGTCTAAAAGGGACTCCTCGCGAGGGTATTGGTAACCCTCCTATAATACTCTAGGGATCGTCATAGTACAGGCGTTGAACCAAGTAAAGTGGTCGTACCCGAAAAAAATTTGGGACAAGCTGATTTTTGTGTCATTTTGAAGAGGAATGTCTCCCGAAGAACATTTCCAAAATCCGCGAAATTTTTTTATAGCATTTATACTGATGGTGGTGTAAGAGCGAATTTCAATCAATTTTCCGAAACCAGCATTCCAACGCTTGCGAACATGAGGACATGGATTTGTGTGAATCGAGTTTTTTCTACTCACTAACACACAGGGTATACAGAGTGTATCATCACAGTCCATAACACCGGTGCACATCCCTTACTAGCTCAGAAATGGCTGAAACTGATGCTACTCCGAGGAGTTCATGTAGCATCTGGAGTGGACAGAAATCAATCAACAGGGAAGATTTAGATAGTGTCAAGGAATTGTATGATAATGTGCTGGACAGCTCGATAGCTCTTTCCGATGTTTCAAACTCAGCAGCTCTCGTAAGGGTAAACACTTGCCTCGACAAGTACAAAGCCAAACTGGCTGAACAATCGTGCACTGCTAAGCTGTGGATACAATATCTAGAATATGTTCAGACACTGAAAATTTTCATCAGAGGTGAACGCCTTGGCGATTGGAATCTCCATCTTATTGCTGTCAGAAATATGTTGAACCTCTTCGCTGCCACGGGACATGTACACTACGTTAAGAGCTGCAGGTTGTATCTGCAAATGATGCTTGAGCTCCGCGCGAAACATCTGTGGTTGTATGTCTTCTTTGATGGTTTCCATGCTATACGCCAGAGTTCCAGGGTTTGAGCAGGCCTTTCAAGTGACCTTGTTATTGAACAAGTCCTCATGCACTCAATTAAAAGTTGAGGAGGACTAATGCGAGGTCGTGGGGTGACCGAATCAGTGCATCAGGAGTGGATTTACACCATGCATAAATGCGCTGAAATACACGAAGCTATGACAATGCTGACTGACATGAAACTCAGTACCAATGAACAACATGTAGATATGGGCACTTCTCGTCGTAAACGAGACAACACTGACATGATGAAAATACTAGAATGGTTTGACTTGTACAACATTCGCTCAAGACCAGTATTGTTTTAACAGATCTAGTAAACAAAAGGTCCAGATTTGGGCAGATATTCAGTGGTTAACTCAGAGAGTTCTGCTGCAGCTGCCAGATCTGGCTTTCACGATTATGACGGATGTGAGTCAATAGTTTTGGGCACGACCCTGAGTCCAACAGACTCAAAATGCAGGGGTCTTGGGACCCTCGGTTCCTGGAGAAACACATAAACATCAAAGAATGATGTCAATATTGTTAGTGCCACATCAATGGATTCACATTATAGCGGACACGCATGTTCAGATATTGTCGGACAACTCGATAGTGGTAGCGTACATCAGGAACCAGGGCGGCACCCATTCAATTCCATTATGCCGACTAACGGAGAAGATTTTTCTATTTTGTCATCTATCATCATGTTCATCTCTCTATCTGTCATATACCAGGTCGTCTGAACGTACTAGCAGACTCGCTCCTTGGAAAGGTCGCCTGTTGCATTTGGAATGGACGTTCAACAAGCGATTATTTGGACAGTTTTGCTACCAGTGGGTTCGCCCCATGATAGATCAGTTTGCGACGCACTGGAACAATTAGTAACTGTCATTTGTATCGCCATGCCCAGACCATTGAGCGCATGAAGTTGACGCTCTGCAGATCTCATGGTGGTAGATGATAGGATAAGCATATCCTCCAATTCATTTGATTCAGTAGATTATGTTTAAGATCAACCGGTCTCGTTGTTCACGTCCTTCTCCTTGTTCTACGGCGACCTCATGAGCACATCCGCTTTTTAGTTGGATTAGTTTCCTGTGATTATTTGTTGATCACAATTAAATTGTTACTCTTTGAGTACCTCGGAGGTTGCATAACCAGTTAACTGGTATTCAGATGATTACATGCTGGATTTTAATGCTCTTGCACATTATAATTATTAGGCTAACGCTTTATTGTATTTTGTGGACCTTGAAATTGTAATCTATTTCGGGGCGGTCCGTGTCAGAGCCTGTTAATCATGCCTACTTCCATTTCTAGATCCAGGTTTCTATTATGTCAGTACTCAAATTGCATATTCACACGTGTTTACGGTTGTAGATATCGGATAGTACATGTTGGAGACCATTGTTACTGGAATTTATTGTACAGAGGTTGCCTGTGGGCTATCTCGGAAGTGTGTTTTTTCTCCAGGGATCGTTCAATGTGGCTCGATTGGACATGTGTATGTTATATTTTATATCACCAGTTTTCAACGTATCTGTGTACGTGTCTGCGGTGTACGTTATATAGTGGGCAATATTAATTACCAGGATCGTCGCTATAGCCTTAACTTCTGAAGTGGCGATAGGCATCATTTATTAATCATGGATTAATACCCGAGTGTCTGTTCGACGATTATTTATATTGTTTTTTAGTACCGCTCTTATTGATTCCAGAGCTCTCCCCTCTTTCTTTAGAAGATTCCTTCAAAAGAAAGGGGGGTGGGGGGGGATTTTTACCTCTTCTCTGGCTTGATAGGCATATAACTATGAAGGAAGCTGTTTTGTCCATAATTATATTCTGCATCCTGCTGAAGTGTTATGCATGGACTATGTTTGTGGGGGATTTTCTCTCATTCTCAGATACGCCATCCTAATTTTTGGGGCTTAGTCCGGACTAGCCTTAAAAATTAGGAACTCGTTACATCCTAATTAGCATACTCTTCATGCTTAGAATAAGGAATTACTTAAATTGGGCTCCTTATTTTGGATATGTCTCCTCTATTACTGTATAGAGAGACATACATGTAATTCCTAATTATTCTAATTTCCTTTTGTCTTGGATTGTTATAAAAAATATAAGTATTATTTTAAATTTTTAATTTCCAACTGTAGGAGGACCTCCTCTTTGCTGAATTACCCAGCTAAATGGAGAGTTTTCTTTCTTGGGCTTAATAGTATTGCTATTACTGATTTATTGAAGGCAGCCTACTGGATGCAACCGTCTTCATTTACTAAGTTCTATCTTAGAAATTTAGAGTCTATCTCTGGTGACCTCAGATCCTTGGGTCCTCTTTCTGTTGCACAGAATGTTGTCCATTAATAATACATCTCAGTGATGTCTTAGGCAGTCTGCTCAAGCACTGATGCAGTTCCACTGCCCTTTTTGTTCTGAGGATGCTTCCTTCAGAACAGGAGGAGGGGTTCCCTTATTATGATCTGGCTTTATAGTGAAAAGCAAGGGAATACCTCCTCCAGTGTCAGTAGGTCAGCGTCGATGCTGGGTGGTTTTAATGTGTAGCTTTGTGTGAAGCAACAATTATGTCTTATTTATGTGTTGGTTTTCAAGTGTAGCTCAGTGTGAAGCATTTGTATATGTCATGTGTCATACGAGTGTTAATATACAATCCTTGGACACTTTTAAATGAGTATAAGGCATCTCATTCTCTGGACTTACCTTACAATTGGTTTCCTTCACTGAATTAGCATAAAGGGTTATGCCGGCTTTAAATGGAGAAATTATTGTGTATTACTCCAATATATGATTGGTCTTCTCCTATTCTCCTGTAGGAGCTATTCTTTATTGTGGGGGTAATAGAGATATTATATTCATCGATGTCCTAGGCCCTCCAGCCTTTTTACGATGCAGCTAAGTCTGGGCCATTGGTTTTAGTATAAAAATATGATAAATTTAAAGTAAATATTTTTTATACTTACCAATGATCCAGACGGGGATGGCCCTCCCATGAGTGAGCACTCATACCTTCCTGCTGATATATGTATATAACATTTAGCAGGCATAACTAGGAAGAATGATGTTGGAACCAATTTCGGTCACTTCCTGGTTACTGTGCATGCGCAGTAAACAAAAGTATGGAGGACCAGATAGGACTTATAATTTTTGATTTTGTATGCAAATTTTGGGGATGGGGGGGGGGGGGGGGGGTTCAAACTTTGTGTTTGGCCCTGGAAATTAATGAGTTTGCACCAGCTAAGTCTGGGCCATTGGTAAGTATAAAAAATATACAAATTACTTACAAAATACATTTTCTTCCTATAAATTGAAGGGACTTTTTGACCAAAGATTGCTTGAGTTAAATTTAAATGATCCTTTTGTCAAATCTAGTCATGGCTGCTTATCTGAGATTTGATAAAAAATATATTGAAAATACTCAGCAGGCTAAGATTTAATTAAGTTTTTCTAATTCTTCCAGATCAAGTCATCACATATTTTTCCACCTCTGAAAAGTGAGCGATTCTTCAACACAACAAACAGGCAGTTCTTTACACCCAAAAGTACAGAGAAAATAGCCATCAATCCTGGACATCTCCAGAAGAGTTCTGTCCCTTTGGGAACATTTAACTTGGAAAATGTAACCATAAAGTAACTGTGTTGGAAAACAATGTTTTGTCTAAAGAAGAAAATATTTGAAACCGCTTTAATAGTAAAGCTGTTTACCTTACCACATATACAGATGACACTTGCATCATATTTTCTCAACACCTTATCTCACACGACTTGCTGACACAATATTTTTCTGAATAAATGTTAATTTTCAGATTTATGCTTCGAAAACATAGCTTATGACTTTTTTGAAATGAGCTGAAATTGCTCATTTCATTGAGGGGACATGAGAATAAATATGTTTGTATGTTGATTTTTGTGCACATCACTAGATTTTGCCAAAATTATGAAATGGGGATTGTCCTAGTCCAACCTGTTTAAGCCTGCTGGCTGGAGTGTTCTCAAACCCTTTACCTAAACAGTCTCCTATATCCGCCTGTGTAATTTAAAAATTAAGCAGTTGAAAATTTTTTCCAAAATTCCAACAAAACCATGTCATGTCACTCCCTCATTGGAACAAGCTCATCAAGCTTGTTCCAGTGTGGGGTCATATGAGATGGTTTTGTTGAGATGTTTTGTGAAAATTGAAAAACAAAAATTCAAATAACAAACTTTGATGTTGTGTGCGATAGTTAGAGTTTAAGTATATATCCAATTTTTTCTCGTTACTTTCTGATTGTTGTATTTTCTGATTCTGAGTCACAGTATAGGTGTTGAATGATTTGGAATGATATATCATCCATATTGTACTTTTCTGAGTTTATGTGGTAAGGTACTAGTTTGTGTGCCCTTACATAGGTGTTCCTTAATCCTGATACAGAATTCGCATTCATTTTCACAAACATATTGTTGCATGTTATTAAATAATGTTTTTGTGATAAGTGATTTTGCCATTGAAAAAGTATCATCATTTCTTTGGAGTACTCTGAAAATGCCATGTTTTTACAATCAATTTGCACACTGAGCAGTTGTTGGTGTATTCCTCGGGGACGTATACCAGTCTTCCAGATTTTTCTGTCATTCTTCAGATAAATAGTTCCTCTCTTACCTATTGTGCAAGTCAGTCCCTACTGGGTTAAAGTTTGTGACAAAGGGAATTCTATTATTGTTGATGTATATTCTATGTGCAGTTAGTAGATCTGCTCTGTTGAGATGATTTACTTTGTTTTGACAGTTTCAGCTATTAGGAGGTAGGCCCTCTTAAGGTAATGTTGATGCATAACCTTGCAAAGGTTTATGTAATTATCAACGTCAGAACAGATGTTTCTAATTCTGAGAAATTGCCCACATTAGGCGGCTATTTTACAATTTTCTGGATGACAGAGTTGAAGCGCTGCTAACTGTTTGTGTCTGTTGGGTTTGTGTATGGGCTTATTTGTAGTGTATTTCCACTTTGCTTAACCTGAACATCAAGAAAGCTGACTTTGTTTTTGTAAGAGTTTTCAGTTATGAATTTAATGATGTTGTGATAGTTGTTGCCGAATTTCTCAATCCCTTCATTTCAGATCATGAAGATGTCATCTATCACTCCATGATTGTTGTGTAGTTGGGAGGGTGCAGTTTGAAGCATTTCATTTCTAGTTCATCCATGAATATGTTGGCTTATGTGGGAACTATTTTAGTCCCTATACTGGTACCATATGTTTGTAAGGCCTAGAAAAGTTAAAAATCTGTTTCTCAGGCCCTCCCATATGGTCCTTTTGGCTGCTGCATGCTCTCTTTTTATAACCAGTGCAAAGTTAAAAAAAATAAAAATTAAATGGTTTTCGTCTGATATTTTACCCAAATTAATAAAATTGATAAATTTGTCTCTTGAGTGAAACAAGGCTTTTCAATGCTTTATGCATGATGAAATACACCACTACCCATGCTATTCTGTAGATTATGAGGCCTAAAACATAAAACAAGCCAAGAACATGGAACTTTTGCAAAGAAATAATTATAAAAATAAAAAATAAATAGAGGATATGGAATGAGTGTTTTTCTCATATAATATTTATGAAACGAGTTTAAGAATTTTCCTTTTGGGCGAGCCTCAAACGGAAAATTCGGATGAGTTTCATAAATATTATATGAGAAAAACCCCTCATTTCATATTCTATTTATCATATGACACACACACGCACAAATTAGCCACTTAGTATAACTTTTTAACCCATCACCTAACTTTTTCAACCCATCACCTAACTTGAGTTGCAGACGGCACTTAAAAAAACATCCTCGTATAACTAAAAATTTTCATTTTTTGCTTCCAAAACATAGGTTATGACCCCTCATTGGAATGAGCACGACAGTCACACGCTAGTTCCAATGAGGGGTCATAACCTATTTTTTGGAAGCAAAAAGTGAAAATATAAAAAAAATGAATGACGTTTTTGTTGTATTGCGCGAGAAGGTTTTTGCCGAGTTGTATTTTGTTTAGCCAATCAAATTGTCCAGTTTTGAAATTGGCGAATGAAAGCTCCCAACTCTAGTTACGCAAATTATGAAAATGTGGCCCAGTTGTATTTTGTTCAGCCAATCAAATTGTCTAGTTTTGAAATTCCAATAAAATTAACGGATTAATATGAAAACAAAATATCAAATGTTTTAAAGTGAACAAAACTGACGAGTCATATGATAAAATAAGAAACCGCCTGCCCACATGCAATTTTACCAAAAATGGCCTGAGAAACAGAAAAGCTACTTTGTGGGGCCAAATGATTGCCATTAACTTCAAAATTGTTCATGTAGGATGATTCTCAGCAAAGAGAGTACACTACATTGTAAGTCCCATTTTTATTTTTCCCATTTTAAACATTGTACTACTGCCAATAGTCCTCCATGGTTTGGTATAGTGTATAGAATAGTGAAATCTATTGTCACAAAGATGAAATGATGTACAGAGCAGTGACATCCATTATCACTACGATAAAATGATCCGGAAAGTTGCTGTTTGATAAAATCTCTGTTAGAAAATTTGTGGTGTCTCTGATGTATGTAGCTTGAGTATTGTTTAACATGTCCTTTTTGGTGTTCTTCCACAAGACTACTTATATTATCTGTGATGCCTCTTGTCCCACTGACAACTGTGTGTCCCAGGATTTTCTCTCATGTCATACACTTATGTATTTTTGGTAGTGTATAAAAAAATGGGTGTGCAAGCTTTGCTTGCTTTTAAACCCTTACGTGATTTTGAGGTGATTTCTCCTTCATCACACAGTTCCTGAGCTGCTGTTTGATGAAAAGCTAGGTCTACCCATAACTTTGTATAAAACTTGGAGTCTTACTATTCAGTGCAGGGGGTTGGAGAGGGGAAGCTACAGCTGTGGGCTTGTTGGGGGAATACCCTAGCCTCCTGTCTGGAAGAGCCCCCTCTACTTTGGGGGAAATCTCAGTGCCTTCACTGTTTCAATTGTCTGCTTGCTTCTTAGACATGGTCTTTTATGTTTTGAATTAGTTTTGATGAGCCTCTGTCAGATTTTTTTATGACGGTGTGTTTATTCCTGACTTGGGATTGGATGGCTTGAACCTCCTCAGGTTTAAGAGGTTTTTTTTCTCTAAATTCAGCATGATATTTTTTCAGAAATTCTTTTTTGAGAATTACTGCAAAAGTATTGAGGAAAGGGTCATTCACAGAGTTAGGTGCCCAAATGCTCTTTTGCTACAGTATTGTTAGGCTCCCCAAAGAGGGGTTGAAGTCTTAGGTACAATATAAACTTGTTTAGGTTGTCAGCTAATGAGGAGGGCTCTGTCTCTTTGAGTTTGGTGTCTACAGTTTAGTCCCTGGCTTTGAAGGCACTGTTCCTCCCCAGGTAGTTTGTTGTCAGGAAAATTATAAACTAGCAGCCTGGAAATAAGCAGACTGTCATCTGCAAAATGAGGTTCCCAGAGGGTGAATTTGGTGATTCTACCCTGCACAGCAGGGTAGCATCACCACATTTACCCTCTGTGAACCTCAGTCTGAATCAAGGTCTTGAGCCTAAACAGAAAGAGGTACCCAGAGGATAAACTGGCTCACTGTATGGTATAGCATCGGCCATTCTGGGGACCTCATTCTGCAAATGACAGATTGCTTATTTCCAGGCTTGTAAACTAGTCCTTTAGTTTCATTGTTTTATTATTAAGATTTGTTTACATTGTTTACAAATAATACAGTTCTCTGGGAAGTTGGATAACTTTTCTAAAATTGTCTTTGTTTCTTGGATGCATGTTGTTATTCTTACCTCTACATGTTGGGCGAACTCTTCTATTTGGGTTATGTCTAGTTGCTCTATAGTGTTGGTTGGATAGTTCCTTGTCCTGAATCCTGGTTTGTTGAGATTCAGTGTTGGTTTTTGTTGCATTTCCTTATTGAGGAATTCAATCTTCTTATACTTGATTCAGCAGGTTCTAGAAATCCTTTCTTTTAAAGTGCAGATGGTTTTTTCAGCATCCTCTTTTTCTGTTGTTGGTATTCTTCCCCACTTTTTCTGTTGTTGGTATTCTGACCCAGAATTTTTTTGGAAGAGTTATGTCCCCGACTTGAAAAGTTGAAGGGGTATCTAGTGAAGTCCTCCATCCATCCATTTTTCTGTCCATTTGTCTGCACCAACATTTTTCCTCGTATCTCAGCTGCTGCTACTCTGATTTGAATGATATTTGGTGTTGTGATAGTGCATCATGGGGGAATGATACCTGTTTAGCAAGAGTTTCTTCCACACATTTCTTTCACAGTTATGGCACTTTTTCACTCTTTCGACATAGAAAAGTTTTGACAGGGCATTGGCTCACGCTTTGCATTGCCCCTCTTGTTGCCAATTGCCTTTTCAAGTCACGTATTGGCATGGCAGGTATACATTCCATGGGGTTCAGTGGAGCTGTCTAACAGAAACTCGCTTTCATGTTTTTTGGAACCTGTCTGTGTATTTGTTCTCTGTTTCCTTGTTTACTCGCAGTCCCCTGAGTAAGATCTTTGCTTTTATACACATAGGAAAGCAGTGTGTTGCTGAAACTTCAGCACGTGAATTTAGAATTACAGAATTTTTAGTACACATCTTTATTGTTCTTGTTTATTGTTCTCTGAAATATTTGTCTGTATGTATTGGTTGTTTCTATGATTGATTTTCTATCCCCGTTGCTAGGTCTAATTTCAGTGACAGTTCTTCGGATTCTGAAGCATCTAATGATAGGATGTCTATTGACTTACTGCAGCAACTTCTTGAATTGGTTGGTATGTTTGCCATATTTCTTTTGGTGAAATGAAGAAATGTTGAATGCTTTATAACCAGATAGATTTTGATCATTTGGATCTTGTCAGTGGTATAAAAATGTATATACATTCCATGCTGCTTAACTGGTAGAGTGCTGAATTATTTTTGGTCATCAAAATTTGCTCATGTGTCTTTGCCTTGTTACAATTCATGAGAGAGTGCCTATAGGCACTCTCTCAGATTGTAACAAGGCAAATCCTAACCGACAAAATTATTTAACTTCAAAGGTAATATGAAGCTCATCCACCAAAATTGATGCATTTAAGTTGAAGCAACTGCATTTCAGAAGAAAGCCCAAAATGTGCCTCCAGCACTCTACTAGTTAAAAGACAATTACATGACAAATGATGAAATTTTAACTATCGAAACAGGTCTAGTAATAAAAAATTCTACATTTTTTTTTAATAACTGCTAAATAAAATATAATAAAATTTTGCGAAAGTAGTTTAATTGGAGTATAAAATGACTTAACCATTTCTATTTTTGCTTAGGCTACACAAAGTAGATCTTCTGTTTCTCAGGCCATTATTTGTGAAATTGCATGTGGGCGAGCGTTTTTTTATTTTATTTTTTATTTCAGTAATTACTTCTTTGCCATCAAAAGTTCATGATCTCGGTTCAAGTTTTAGACCTCATAATCTACAGAATAGCATGGGTGGTGGTGTATTTCATCCCTTGAGTGCAAGAAGGCTTTGCAATGCTAAAGCATTGCAAAGCCTTCTTGCACTCAAGGGACAAATTCATCAATTTTTTTTAACTTGGGTAAAATATCAGACATAAACCATTTAATTTTAATTTTTTTAAAGTTTAAATTGGTTATAAAAAGAGAGCATGCGGCAGCCAAAAGGACCATGTGGGAGGGCCTGAGAAACAGATTTTTTATTTTTTTAGGCCTTACAATGCATTTTTTTTCAAAATATTGAAGCATAAAGTATGTTTTGGGATAAAAAAAAAATGAAAAAGAAATATAAGAATCAGTGAATGATGACTTTTGTGTGCAGTGTTTGGAAGATTTGCTGAATCAATGGTTTAAGAGGTACGGTGAAAATGTGTCTCTTGACTCTTAAGATGAACCTCTGAACCTCTTGAGTGTTTACTAACAGACATCTCTTTCAAATGTGAATTCAAGAAAATGTTTTACCCTGGTACCTCAAGATATTAGTAATACAACATAATTCCAAGAAAAATTACATTT
Source organism: Pictodentalium vernedei (assembly GCA_031216915.1). NCBI lineage: Eukaryota > Metazoa > Mollusca > Scaphopoda > Dentaliida > Dentaliidae > Pictodentalium > Pictodentalium vernedei. Next base: position 254,469,662 of record CM062293.1, on the reverse strand, counting down.
CTGTAAGTAAGAGATGTAATTTGACACTGAATGTCTCGAAACAGAAAAATATTTGACTGTTCAAATATCCAGGATTTTTTTCCCAAACTCATTCCCTTCAGGGAGGCTGGGAACTACACTGAATTTATGGGATTTTTCTATGCATTCCAGGCGAGTTAACATGTCTGAATGAGAATTAGCTTTGCATGTTGATTCTAATCATATGTAACTGTCTATGTTTTCTTGTGATTTAAAAGAGTCTTGTTTTACTTCATTGTAATGACGACCAGCAGTAATGAAAGGGAGCCAAGTTTACCCTCACAAGACTGAAGTTGAAGTATCAAATTTTCAAGCTGCAATTTTCTTCCCATAATGCAGCTAAGAATATAACCAAATCAATCTTGTTTGATAGAGCTCAGTGAGCTCTGTCAATTATGGTTGAATTGAAACCCTTCCTAGTTATGGGAAAAATTTGCTGCTTGAATTTTTATTTGCCTGTTTGAAAAACAGTTGTATTATGTAATCAGTCTGCCCGTCCATCTGTCCATCTATCCATCCTTCTGTCGATCCTTTAACATTTTTGGTTTCTGACCGATAACTCCAGTGTGGATTATTTGATCTCAACCATAGTTGGTATGAGTATTACCCAGCTAGTAATACAGGCCAAGTTCAAATATAGGTTTTGTCCAATTATTGTTACATGAGTTACAGTCCTTTTTTGACATAGAATTCAACCATCTATTAACATTTTTGGTTTCCAACCGATAACTCCAGTTTGGATCATTTTATCTCAACCAAAGTTACAACAATTTAAAATGGCTAATGGGCATATGTAGCCACACCCCGCGCTGCTCTTGTTGGTGTTTGGACATTAGTGTGCAGAGGGTTAATTGCATACCAAGTTTACTTGTGAATAATATACAAATAACAGTAATATTTAGTTAACCAGAATCAATTTGGTCATATTTTTATACTGTACCAATGACCCAGACTTAGCTGGTGCTAACTCCAACAAAAACCAGGGCCAAACACAAATTTTGCCCCCCAATCCCCAAAATTTGCATCCAAAACAAAAAGAAATCATGTCCTAAAGGACCTCCATAGTACGTCTCTACTGCGCATGCGCAGTGACGCAGTCGTCCCGAAATTGGCGCCAAATATCATTCTCTGTTTGGCCCTTCATCAGTCAACATCTCACTGATCTTTGTGCTTGTAAATCTCAGTTTAAAGGATGCCAGACACGTAATTTTTGGAGAAAATGTGATTCTAAGGAGGATAGAAGGAGGAGAGGAAAAAAGAAGTGGCAAAAAATAATCAGGGCTGTACTTAAAATTTTTTGTTGAAATTATGTTAAGTTGCCTATTTTCGAGGCATGCGCCTCTTGTTGTCATTCTTGCTAATTGTTGCACTGCTTATTCAGTGTTTCCTCTCCCCTAGCCTTCTAAAGTCCCCCCTGGCAATTCTCCCATGCTTTTGGCATATTTTTGAGAAGTTTCATTTCTAAAATTTCCTGGGAGAGTTGCTTGGTTACAGAATGTTTTCTGTTATTTTCCCCATAGTTACGTTTTCACCCATGGGTGTATAACATTTGTGTTCTGCATCTTCCATCTGATGTTCTGCAGATTCTCCCCTGGGAGTCTCTGTTTTGCATCAGATAGAGTGTAATTGATGACTGATTCCGGGCCAGTTTTTTCAGTGCCTGGAGTCATGTTTTCTACTGTGTTTACACTGTTTGTTTTCATTGGCAACAGCCTTTTTTGAGGGGGGCTGTTTGCCTTTGTGGTAGTTTATCTCATTATAAGATACATTTATATTATCCGAAAGTGTCTCATTAATTATTTTATATAAATTTAAAATTTTTGACCACACTTTGCCATCGGATCCATCGGGGCTCAACGTTACTTTTCAGCAACTTGGGCTTCTCTGAAAAAATATTTTTTCAAAATTATTTTGTTTTGCAATTGTTTTTTCATTTATTAATGGATCATGTTATTATGTATCTTTGTGTCAGGGGTTTTTGCGAGTAACTAGGACTTTTTGTTGTTCTTTCACAATGAAGGGACATTGTTCAAATTGTAATAGGAAGAAATCTTCCTCTGACTTTCATGATCATTGTATTAATTGTAGTCAGTGTTCTCGCATTAATCCCTGTCCTATATGTGAACATTGGGATGAGAAACATTGGAAACGTGTGTCACGATATGTTGTTTCTGGAGAAAGAGCGATGCCGGCTCTTTCTCCACAAGGTCACTCTACTCTCTCAGTTTCTATTTCAGAGGAACCAGAACAGGGTGATGTTTCCATGTTATCTTCTTCAAGTGTGCGTCCTTCGTCACAAATGAATTCAGAGCTAGCGGCAAAAGTGCTCATGGAGATTAGACAAATGTCGTCCGCTAGCTCGCCCGGTGTAGCGTCCATTCACCGAATGGTTCGGCAGCCGGGTTCGTCCGATGCGGTCCAAGAGGAAATTTTGGGTGATGCGAGCACTATAAACATAATAGATGCACACCCAGTGACGGCGGATAGTAAACGAGAACGGAGGAAGCCTTTTAGTCCGGTTCCTAGCTCGTCCAGGTCCAGCCGGGCCGCGAGCGAGAGAGGCCCCTCTCTCGTACAACAACATCTGGGACCAGATGTTGTGGTACAAAATGTGTCTTTAGCGGAGCATATGTCCGTCGCTCGGGACGCTCCGTTGTATAAGCAGTCCGCAGAGACTGTTAAGGCTTCCTCTTCTCGTCGGCGCACACGACCGCACCTTGGCTGCGTGACCTCCGATATTTTGCCAGCTTCGCCGATGAAGGATTCTTCGGCGACCAGGTCACACCATCCGGCAGCCAGGGATTCGAGACCGATGGACTCCGGACGTTCACATAGGAAAAGTATGCGGGAGCCATCTGATGCAGAGCTGCCCTCGGCGAAGCAGCGAAAGACCGCGCCTCCGCAGGTCTCGACGTCGGACATTCTAGTGCAGATAGCACAGCTTATCGCAGCATCCCAGCAGCCGACAGAAACGGTGTCGGATCGAGAATTATCCGACGGCGCTGGGTCGGTACGCTCCGCCGAAGCATCGGGGGCGGACGACCGGGAACATCGGGAGGTCCGACCGGATGGTGAAAGGGATATGGATGAATTGGAGTTATCCCTTTCGGAACAACATAAAGCTGCCGTGGACTTCATCCGGCACTTTCTCCCTCAAGTTGTTCCGTCGGGCCAGACTGCTGCGCTTCCGGACAAGAGAATTATAGCGTCATTGGACTTTTTTGAGCGGTTCAGGGACATCGCTCCCGAGTTTCCGTCGCAGTCCAATAATGTTGCAAGAACATTTGAATTATTGAACGACGCTATTTTTAAACTTGCTTCCAGGACGGGGAAAGCAGGTTTCTTGTCCGCAAATACTCTCAACCTGCCTTTCATTAATGCAAGGAATAAATTCGACACGGCAGGACAGGGTATACCGAGAGTTCCTCTGCGTATGGACGACGAGGCGGAAGACTTAGAGCTATCATTACCGTCGTCAGCTTCTATTCCAACCGCGGTGTTGGAAACAGCTATTGCGTCTAACAGAGCCAATTTAGATGCCTTATCTTACGCAGATCACCTTACTAAGGCGTTATCACTGCGCCTTCAAGGGGAAGAGTTTCAGGATATACAATCCTCTTTAAGACTTCTTTCAAGGGCAGTAGCTTATTCCACGTGTAACTCCGCCCTTTCAGTGGCAAATCTGGAGTTGGTTAGACGTGACGCAGCCCTGGCTACATCCACACTAGTGGATTCTAAGGTGAAGAACTCTCTTAGAGTCGCTTCGGTCTCAGGAGAACTTCTCTTTGACGGCAAGCTTTCCGCTAGTTATGATAATATTAAAAAGAAAGCTAATGATTCTCTGTTGTTCAGATCCGCTCTAAAAGGTCGGATACAGCAGACACGAATAAGGCGGGCACTTCTGGGTCTAATGCGCCCAAGAGAGGTTCCTATAGAGGTTCTGGTGCGTCCTCTTGGTCTTACTCGAGAGACCGTCAGGATAGCGACTCTCGTTCGGGACGTCCTTCAGGCCGGGACAATCGGTCGGACGCCCCGAGGTCGACGAGGCGAGGTGCGGGTCGTGGAAGACGTGGTTTCTCCTACTGCAGGCCTCGCAGGTCCAGGAGGTGATGGCTTAAACCTCTATCGCGTTCCGGTTGGCGGAAGGTTGTCGAGTTTTTCACAAGAGTGGGCGTCGATTACGGACGACCCGTGGGTGAGAGGAGTGATTTCGGAAGGTCTAAAGATATCCTTCAAACGAAAGCCTCCATTAACTCGAAGTCCAAAGTGGACTCATCTTCCGTCAAATCCACAGAAAAGAGACGCTCTGTTATCAGAGGTGCAGTCTCTTTTAATGAAGAACGCGGTAGAGGTCGTAGAAAACCAGGAATCGCTGGGATTCTACAGCCATCTGTTTCTGGTTCCGAAACCAGACGGCTCGTTCCGTCCAGTCATAGATTTGAGCTGGATAAACAAGCTGATCGTCGCTCCGAAGTTTTATATGGAGACGATTCGATCGGTCAGAGCGAGTATTCGGGTGAACGATTATGCAACGAGCATAGATCTCAAAGATGCGTACTTTCACGTCATGGTACATCTGACATTCCGAAAGTATCTACGCTTCGCAGTCCTAGGAGTGGTGTATCAGTTCTGGGCCATGTGCTTCGGATTGAATCTAGCACCCTGGGCTTTCACTCGGGTAATGAACTCGGTAATGATCTACTTCCGAGCTCATTCGTCTGCGGTAACGTCGGCCTACCTGGACGACATTCTTCAGAGGTACGGCAACGAGTTAAAGCTTCAGAACGATGTTCAGAATCTTCTTCTATTGCTCCGATGTCTCGGTTTCATAGTAAACGAGGAGAAGTCAGATCTGGTGCCGTCCAAGTCATTCACACATCTGGGAATGAGCTTCGAGACGCACAACAATCTCGTTCGTCTGCCGTTAACCAGAGCGAAATTAGTCAGTTGTTACGCTCGCTATTGTCTGAATGCAGACAAAGTCACGGCGAGAGAATTTATGAGACTGATAGGTCTGTGCGGAGCCGCCGCGGATCTCATTCCGATGGGACGGCTACGCACACGTCCTCTTCAAATTTTCCTGACTCAGAATTGGAGTGTGAAAATTCATTCGCTCGATGTAGACGTTCTCTTGTCAGATCAAGTGAAACAAGAGATTCAGACTTGGGCAAACATTCAGTGGTTAACTCAAGGAGTTCCGCTGCAGTTGCCGGATCCGAGTTTTACCATTATGACGGATGCCAGTCAAACAGGTTGGGGTGCATCATTAATCCCAACGGATTCGAGATGCCAGGGTCTTTGGGATCCGCAATTCCTGTGCAAGCACATAAACATCAAGGAAATGATGTCAATTTGGCTTGCGTTACGTCACTGGATGGACATTATTCACGATGCTCATGTCCAAATCCTATCCGACAATACGACAGTAGTGGCGTATATACGGAATCAGGGAGGCACTCATTCAGTTCCGTTGTTCAATCTAACGGAAAGAATCCTTCTGTTTGCATTGGAACATCACGTTCTTCTTTCGGTCCGTCACATACCGGGTCGTCTGAATGTGCTAGCAGACTCCCTTTCACGAAAGGGTCGCTTGTTGCCGTCGGAGTGGACTCTCAACAAACAAGTATTCAATCAGATTTGCTACCAATGGGAACGGCCAATGATAGACTTATTTGCGACACATCTCAACAATCAGTTGCAGACGTATGTGTCCCCGTGTCCGGATCCAAGAGCATTTGCAGTAGACGCTCTGTCGATCCCTTGGGACGGAATGATAGGATATGCGTATCCTCCAGCGCCGTTAATTCAACAAGTATTGCTAAAGATAAAACAATCTCAATGCAAGATTCTGTTGGTAGCATCTCTGTCGCCACAGAGACCGTGGATAAATCTACTCAGGTGTCTGTTGTGGGACCTACCGCGGAAGCTTCCTCCACGAGAGGATCTTCTTTCGCAGGGGAAATCGCGCCAACTCCATCACAACCCGCAAGGTCTCAACCTTCACGTTTTTCCGTTGTGCGGTCCTTCTTGCATGGCAAGCACTTTACAGGACGAGCAGTGGACGTGATTTCTAACTGTAGGAGGACCTCCTCTTCGCTAAACTATGCGGCTAAGTGGAAGGTTTTCCGTCGTTGGTGTAGGGATCATTCTGTAGATATATTTGATCCCTCTATACCAGACATTGCAAACTTTCTAGTATACTTGTTTGACGAAATCAAACTGCAGCCTGTTACTATAAAGGGTTATAGATCTATGTTATCTGATACCTATGCACATCATGATAGTTTACAAATTGGATCTAATGTCTCTATCGAAATTGGTTAGAAACTTTTCGATAAATAGACCCAGAACTCTTAGATTAATTCCTAAGTGGAATTTAGCTTGGGTTCTCCTTAAATTGAAGGAAAAGCCATTTGAACCTCTTGGGACAGTAGATTTCAAATTCTTATCTTATAAGACAGCTTTTCTCTTAGCTTTCTCTTCTGCCAGAAGAGTCAGTGAGCTTCATGCACTATCGGTGGATGATTCTCATTATCGTAGTGTTGGGAACACTATCACCTTCACTACTAATGTGGGTTTTTTAGCTAAGAATCAGGCTCCTAATAAATATCCGGAACCTATTGTTATTAAGGCTCTTCCGTCTTCAGACGGGCGTAGGCCTTTACTCTGTCCTGTTAGAGCACTACGTATCTATAAACAGAGATCTCAGTTCATCAGAAAGGGACGGAAACGTTTCTTTCTGTCTTTGATGCCTAATAGAAAGGACATTTCAGTCCATTCTATTGCTAGATGGATTCAGTTAACTATCCGTACTGCGTATGAAGATTTATCTTCTTCTCAGCAGTCTGTGCTTAAGATTTCTGCTCATGAAGTAAGAGCTCTTTCTACTTCCTGGGCTTATGCTAATAGTGTTGCTATTACAGATTTAATGTAGGCTGCTTATTGGTCTCAGCCATCCACATTTACTAATTTTTATCTCAGAAATATTGAGTCCATTTCTGGAGACCTGCATTGTTTAGGTCCGTTATCTGTTGCTCAGAATGTCGTCCACTAAACAGTTGCAACTATAGTTATGCAGGCTTTCTGTTCCGGCAGTGACTCCGTCCGGCTGCCCTCTTCGCTCTGGGCTATTTGACCCAGGGCAAGGGGAAGGGGGGGGGGGGCGGGTGTTCCCTTAGGTCACCTGCTTTATAGTGAAAAGCAAGGGAATGCCTCCTCCAAGACAGTATTTCTGAGGCGCTTCCGGGATGGTTTTAAAGTGTAATATTAATGTTTAATTTCATTCATGTCTTATTTTTAAAGTGTAGCTCGGTGTGAAGCATTTGTATATGTCAAGTGTCAAACGGGCTTTAATATACAATACTCGGACACTTTTAAATGATTATAAAGAGTCTCAATTCTCTGGACTGCTTTATTTATTGGCTTGCTTTAAAAATAATTAGTATAAGGGTTATACTGGATGTTAATAGAGAACATGAATGTTATTGTGCTCAATTATTAAGGGTAGTGTATCTTTCTAATTTAATATTAAATAAGAAAGATACATGTAAAGCCTAATACTCCTTTTCTCCTTAAGGGGTTACCTCTTTATTATATAATTGAGCTTATTGGATTTTCCTCTATGTCCTAGGCCCTCCAGCCTGTTTACTATTCAGCTAAGTCTGGGTCATTGGTACAGTATAAAAATGTTAAAAAATTTATAGTAATTTATATATTTTTTATACTTACCAATGACCCAGACGGGGATGGCCCTCCCTGAGTTGGGAACTCTTGCCTCCCCGCTGAGTACATAGCGCTGACCAGGCACTGCCAGTAAGAATGATATTTGGCGCCAATTTCGGGACGACTGCGTCACTGCGCATGCGCAGTAGAGACGTACTATGGAGGTCCTTTAGGACATGATTTCTTTTTGTTTGGGATGCAAATTTTGGGGATTGGGGGGCAAAATTTGTGTTTGGCCCTGGTTTTTGTTGGAGTTAGCACCAGCTAAGTCTGGGTCATTGGTAAGTATAAAAAATATATAAATTACTATAAATTTTTTAACTTTCCTATACTGTGGTGATAAATTGAGAAGTTAATCTTTTGAGCTCTTAAAGGCCTATCAATCAAGAAATGATTGATTGAGTGCTAAAACTGTCCCCATGGGAACCCTTAGAAGTGAAGCTGTGCTTATTTACTGTCATAAAGCTCTGTTTTACTGGTAAAATAGGACCTGGGAACCAATGCCTGGGGTGGAAGACCTCTAAAATGGGAAACATGGGTATAAACAATTGGCTTGCCATGACTTTATTCATATTCATTTTGCAGTCACGTTTAGCCATTGTGCAGAAATATGTGACCTTAAACTCCAATAAATACAATAAACAAATCAAATCCAAAAATAGAATAACTCTGGCCAGGATGGTTTGTAAAGCAAAGAGATTTTGAAATCATACGTATGAATTTCAGATAGATCAAGCCAAATTTTTATTCTACAGGAATTTACTTCGTAATCCTTCTGCTATTAACTCTTCATGTAACATAAAGGCCATATCTAGTCTAGTGCTGTTCACAAAAATGACCACTCAAATTTTTTTTCAGGTTTTTACAAACTTAGCTTATGACTCCTTCATTGGAATATGCGCAGAAAGCTTGTTCCAATGAGGGGTTAATAACCTATGTTCACCAGATAAAAAATGAAAATATTGAGTCATTCAAGAAAATGTTGTGAGGTATTTCCATAAGTTGTGTTAGGTAAAGGGTTAAGATAATCAGTGTCTTTGGTAACACTAATGAGATTTCTACTAGTATAAGTTTCAGGAGAGTGCCCCAAGAATAACTTAGATGAGAATGAAATGCTTGGGAGGATCCTCTCACCTCCTCATGGAAAGGTCTTGTTACAGACTATCTCTCATACAGTTAACACTTTACCTGACGAATCATCCACATCTACCATCACAGTTTGCAAATTAAGCAGCTTTTAAAAAAAACTTCAGCAAACCATATCTTGTGACCCCCACATTGGAACCAGCTCATTGAGCATGTTCCAGTGATGGGGCACATGATATAGTGTTGTTGAGATTTGTATTAAAATTTGAAAAATAATATTTAAAATAATAAATTTTGTTATCATTAGCATTAGGTAAAGGATTAACCCTTTTCCTAATGCAACAGCAATATCCCTATTCACAAAAATCACCAATTTAAAAAAAATATATTCGGCTCCCAAATATTGCTTTTGGGCTATGGTGCCTCCTTGGAATGGGCTAATTGAGTTCATTCCAATGAGACATTAATGGCTATGTCTTTTAAGCAAAAAATGAAATATTTGGTTATATTAAAGACACATTTATTCACATATGTCATTTTCTAGTTGTGTGAGGTAAAAGGTTAAATTACCCCGCAAAACAAAATGTGTTAAAAATTAAGCCTGGTTGGATTGTCACTTGTTGGTTGTAAAAGAAAGGCAGATTGAGGCTTTTAACTGTTTCAGTGCTAGAAATCACTATCATGGCTCTATTGAAAAGTGCTGGAAGCCACTTAAGTGGCTTTATACTGTATGCATTAGTTTGCTGTTTGCTCAGCAGTAGAAGAAAAAATTGTTACATAAAATTGTAACCAAACAATTATTACACCCCCCGCAAACAAAGTTTGGAGGGGTATATAGGAATCACCCTGTCTGTCCGTTCATCCGTCCGTCCGTCTGACCGTCTGTCCATCTGTCCATCCGTCCGTCTGTCCATCCTTATAAGCACAACTCCTCCTAAACCATTTGAAGAATTTTCATGAAACTTTACACAATGGAAGAACCCCACCTGAAGATGTGCATGAAGCAATATTATTCCATTCTGACATTTCCAAGGGGAGATAATCTAACTTACATTTCAATTGCTACATCATATGGTTGTGACAACTGAGGCACGGGGGTATCACTTTGTTAGAGTCAGACCTCGAAATAAAGAGCTTACATCATAACTCATTAGCAGGTTATGCTTAGTAACCTATAGAAATAATGTGTTGTGAGGCTTTTATGCCTTTGTTTTACTATACCAGCCATGCTGTTTACGTCTCAACAGAATTTACGCAATAGTGAATAGAAAAAACTGATGTGCAATCTCATTTTTCGAGATTACATGTTAGTGTTTGCTATTAATGTTGTGATGGAAATTCAGTTTACTCTTGTGGATGCTGTGCACAACCAATGAGTGGATGGATTCCTGAGAGATTGTCAGGTCTGACAGACAAAACCTGCCGGATTTGGAATTTAATTTATGTTGTTTTATTTTGTCATAACCTGAAGTTTATTCGCATATTTCACAATTGATGTAACTTAAAAGATCATTCGCAGGTTATTTCTAGGCCTGTAGTGTCTATCACAAATGGTCAGGAGATATAGCACAACCAAAGTCTCCAGTGGAGGGTTCAGCAAGCCCCCTTATTGCATTATTCAAAACCATGCAGTTGTCCAAAAATATCCAGGCATACCAATTATGAGCCTTGTATACCAGAGTATTTTGAGGCAATATATGGTGTATCATGGTACTCTTAACTGGCAGAGTGCTGGAAGCCCATATTTGGGCTTTAATCTGAAAAGCAGGGAACCCAACTTAAACACTTCATATTCAGTGGATGTGCTTCATATTATCTTTGAAGTGAAATTATTTAGTCTTTAAGGATTTGCCTTGTTACAATTTATGGGAGAGTGCCCACAGGCACTCTCCCATAAATTGTAACAAGGTAAAGACAAGTCAACAAATTTAGATGACCAAAAAAGCACTCTACCAATTAACAAAGACTCTCTAGTGCATGCACTGCCATTTTCATCCCACAAGAGGTCACTGGTATTAGAAGCTGTTAAGATTAACATCTTGTTTGTTAGGAATAAATATCAAGATTATAATATGATTATGCAGTTTATTGAGAAAAAAAGTAGCAAAATACTTGATTTTGCCCACATGTATGGCCTTAGAAAATTAGAAACAGTTTAGGTATATGTTGGAGGGGAGGTTGGGGTGGCAACCACTTGAATTCACCTCTGGTGTGTTTGCTATGTATTTCTAAGCCATCCCTGCAATTGAGAAATTTTCAGTTGAAGTCATTCTCCACAGGCCATACAACGTACCATCATTATGTGGAAATAGTTGATTCACTTATGGTTAGTATTTTCTGCTCACTGCAATATTTCTATTAAAGTGAACACTGAATTATGGATTACCCATAATGGTCTGGTTGTGAGAAAACAATTTTCTGACCTAATTGGACCTGCTAACTAAAGCCAGGCAGTTGAGTCTTCCAATTGTGTTTAACCTGTTTGTAGCGAAACATCTCCAAAGCAGCTCATACATGTAGAAGTGGACTTGTTCTGGGCTACTGTACTCAACAGGCTCTGGATGTTTATGTCAAAGAAGATATGGTTAGTCCTGTACCTAACTTACAAATTGGCTGCATGCACCCACGTAATATTGAAATTGAGCAGTTGAAAAAACACTCCTCAATAGAACAAGCCCAGCCAGCTTATTCCAATTGGTGGGGGGGGGGGGGGGGGGGGGGTGGGGGGGAGGGGGTGGTCATGATATGGTGGTTTTGTTGAAATTTTTGGAGCAATTTGAAAAAATAATATTTAAAATAATAAATTTTGAAATCATGTGTATTGGGTAAAGAATAGGACCCTGCAAATCTTCGGATTAGATTTGAATTATGAATTGTTTGTCCAATTCATTTTAATTCGATTCTTGAATACCTGACTGCTGAATACTGAAATTGAATATCTCAATGACGATCACAAACTTATGTCCTTTCTTTTCGCATATATTTATTTCTTGCCAATTACTTGAACTGGTTGAGTGCTAAATTATTTTTCAAAGGTGATTTGAAATGTATTTTTTTACAGATGCCTTGCAAACAGCAAGGGAAACCTTAGTTTAGCAATATTTTGTTCATGAACAAATTTTTGTAACAATTTATTGGAGCCTGCTGGCACTCTCCAATAAATTGTAACAAAATAAATTTATATGAAGATTTATTTTCTACTGCTAAGAAAACAACAAGCCTATGCAAAGGGTGTAAAGCCACTAAAAAGGCTTTCAGCTCTTTTCAGCACTTTTCGATAGAGCCATTGATAATGGCTTCTATCGCTGTACCAGATAATATCAAGAATAGGTTGGTTATTATTTTAATAGTCAGTAACTAGGCACGAATAAAATCATTAGGAGCAACCTAGCAGATGTTATGTAATGTTATGTTTATCTGTTGTACAGACCACTCAACAATGTGTGAACTTGAAAGGGCAGGAACACAAGAGACATGTCAACTTTGACCTATGCAGTTACCACATATACTGACTGAATGTGTGATTCAATTCAAATTCCTTTCAAAATTGAACTTTAAACATGCCATTCAATTCGTTATTGATTCAAATGGAAAAAGTCCCATTAGTAGGGGCCTAGTAAAGGGTTAAATTGTCTGTCTTACCTGAGTAAAAAAAGGTCATCATTAAAACTTTATTAGGACTTCTGGGATGTGAGATCGAGCTGGGATGTTTTTATTTTGTAGATTCAGTTTTAGTTTCGGTTCAGTTTCAGGAAAAAACCTCGGTTTCAGTTCAGGTTTTTCAACGTGTTAATAACAGACAGTAATAACTCTTCACATTCCTTAACTTGGAAAAAATGCGTATTAGTTTGTATCGCATCACCACAAAAGCACTGCTTGTAAGTATTTCTATTGAGCTCTGCGTAAGTTCCCTTTGCTCATTCTATGAGGTTCTATGGGATCAGTTACTAAGCCTATTCAGTCAGAAAAAACTCATAAATAGAGGATATGGAATGAGTGTTTTTCTCATATAATATTTATGAAAAGAATCAAAGAGTTTTCCGTTTTGGCTAGCCTCTGGCGAGCGCAAATGGAAAATTCGGACAAGTTTCATAAATATTACATGAGAAAAACACTCATTTCATATTCTATTTATCATATGACGCACACAAGCACAAATTAGCCATTTAGTATGACTTTTTAACTGATCACCTAACTTGAGTTGCAGACAGCACTTGGAAAAAAAACATTGTCGTATAACTAAAAATTTTCATTTTTTTGCTTCCAAAACATAGGTTATGACCCCTCATTGGAACAAGCTCATCGAGCTCGATCCAATGAGGAGTCATAACCTATGTTTTGGAAGCAAAAAGTGAAAGTATAAAAAAAAATGAATGGCGTTTTTCTTGTAGGTAAAACATTAATACAATATAACCCACCCTAAATAGGACAGATAACGTAAATTCTCCCTACTGAAATTATGCAAATGTCACCCAGTTGTATTTTGTTTAGCCAATCAAATTGTCCAGTTTTGAAATTGACCAATGAAAGCTCCCAACTCTACTTATGCAAATTATAAAAATATGGCCCAGTTATATTTTGTTCAGCCAGTCAAATTGTCTAGTTTTGAAACTGACCAATGAAATTAATGGAAGGCTTTATTTATCACTGATTAATATGAAAACAAAATATCAAATGTTTTAAAGTGAACAAAATGGACGAGTCATATGATAAATCAGGGTATCAGATGAATAAAACTCATCTAATCTATGTTGTGTTCTGATTGTCACATTTTCTCACTTATTGACTCCTCCTGTGGACGAGTCAGTAAGGGTGAAAATGTGACAGTGAGAACACGACGTATTCACTCCTTTGCCGATTGACTAATTGACAAGAATCTACAGTAGTCACTAGTCCAGTTCTCTCATAGTAAAATACTTTGATCAGTTTATGCACAAACACAGTAAAACCGTCTGGTCACTTTTTTGGTGGATCTTACCGTTTGGTTTTCTGGTTTGCCACAAGAACCGGAACCAAACTGGAAAACCAAAAAACCACCCAGCCCTTATATGAGGTTTCAAAACCATGAAGATGAAGTGGAATAATTTATGCACTTGAAGCATACACTGATGTTCTTTGAATGAATCAGGTCATATATTAATATGCCCAAACCATTTTGTCTGTTTTTTTTTAGTTTACTTTCTGTAATGCATTATGATATCTGATAGATAGAGGATCTCTAATGAGTAGTGATTCTATATGAAATTTCTGTATTGAGTTCACTAAAATTGATCTGAACTGAGGTTTACCAAGGCTCAGATTGATTTTTAGCTCACCAACGAAATTGTGTGAGCTTATGTCATGACCTGAGGCACATCGGCATCAACACTTGTGCTAAAGTTATTGTATCAGTCCACTTTGACTTTCCACCCTGTTGCTACGCACCTCTTACTGTGTTTCTATGGCTTACAGTTACCCACAGACCCTTACCCAGTGATATTTTATTGATTTTTAGTGTTTTTACAATGTTAGACTTTTTTGTCAGTGTGGACTTAGAAAATTTCTGACCTGTTTTGCAAAACATGAGTGGAGGCTACCACCGGTATGCTGTGGCTTTTATATTTCATATATGTGTTAAATGCTTTAATATAACATGACATTAGCCCTTGGCCGGACATTTTTCAGAGATTTTTGACTTTTTTAATGCAGTGTAAGACTTTTTTGTCAATGTGGACTTCGAAAATTTCTGACCTCTTTTCATATACATGATTGGAGGCTACCACTGGTATGCTGTGGCTTTTATATTTCATATATGTGTTAAATGCATTAATATAACATTACATTAACCCTTGGCCAGACATTTTTTAGAGATTTTGGCCTTTTTTAATGCATTGTTAGACTTTTTTTCACTGTGCACTTAGAAAATTTCTGACCTGTTTTTGCAATGTTAGACTTTTTTGTCAATGTGGACTTCAAATTTTTGACCTGTTTTGCTATACATGTACATGTCCGGACATTTTTTGCAGATTTGTAATAAGCCTAGGTTTATTGCATGCCATGTGATGGTGAGCTAATGGGGATGGACACACCCCTCTTGTAATGAACTTGGTTCAGAAATTTCATGTCAGATTGTGTGGGATTTGAGATTCTTTTTATCACATAATGTGTAATTTAAATTTTTTAACTAAGGTATTTACTCAAGTTGGCTAGCACTGTTCACAGAAATTGCTAACCAAATTTTAGTATATTTTTATACTGTACCAATGACCCAGACATAGCTGGTGCTAACTCTTAAAATATAGGGCCAAACACAAATTTTGCCCCCCAATCCCCAAAATTTGCATCTAAAACTAAAGAAAACATGTCCAGAAAGGCCCTCCACACCTCGCCCCCACTGCGCATGCGCAGTGTCAAGGACGTTCCGAAATTGGCGCCATTTATCATTCTAAGTTTGGCCCTTCATCAGTTAACATCTGACTGATCTTTGTGCTTTTAAATCTCAGTTTAAATGATGCCAGACACATAAATATTAGTGAAATGGTGATTCTAAGGAGGATAGAAAAGGAGGAGAGGAAAAGAATGTGTGACAGAATATTATCAGGGCTGTAACTTAAAATTTTTTAATGAAATTATGTTAAGTTACCTATTTTCAAGGCAGCAGCCATTTTGTTGTCATTCTGATTATTTAGTTACACTGTTTTTTCAAGTGTTTTTCCTCTCTCCCTGTCCTTTAAGTTCCCCCTTGCTATTCTCCCATGCTTTTGGCATAGTTTCTGTAATTATTATTACTAAAATTTTTTGGGAGTTTTAGCTTAATAACAGAATGAATTCTGTTCTTTCCCCATGTTTACGTCTTCACCTACGGGTGGTTAGGCGTTGTGTTCTGCATCTACCATCTGATGTTCTGCAGTTTCTTCCCTGGAAGTCTCTGTTTTGCATCAGATGGTGTATTTTTGGTAACTGATTTCGGGCCTGGGTGCCTGGAGTCTTATTTTAGTGTTTTTACACTCATTGTTTACATTTACAACAGCCCTCTGTGTGAGGGGGGGATTTCTAAATAATAATATCTTTATGTTATTTTAATCATAACTAGATACACTATTATTGTTCGTAAGTGTTGAATAAATTGTTTAAAATATTTTTAAAATTTTTGTCCACACTTAGGCTTGGGATCCATTGGGGCTCAACGTTACTTTTCAGAAACTTGGGCTGTTCTGAAAAAATATTTTTTCAAAATATTTTGATTTCAATTATTTTTTCTATATTAATGGATCATATTATTATTATGTATTTGATTGCCAGGGGTTAGTGCGAGTACCAGGACTTGTTTTCTTTTCTCATTGAAAGGATATTGATCAATTGTTTTAGGAGGAAGTCTTCCTCTGACCTTATTATCATTCTATATGTGGTCAGTGTACTCGCATTAACTCCTGTTCTGTATCGTATGATTTCGATGACAATATGGGAAGCGTATGTCACGGTATGTTGTTGGGGATTTGGACACTCCGGTCCTTTCCCCGCAGGGTCACTCTACTTTATCAATTTCTATTTCAGACGATCAAGATTAGGGTGATGTATCTGTGATGTCTTCCAACAGTGTGCCTCCGTCGTCACAATTAATGAAGGGCTAGCGGAAAAGTGCTCATGTAATACGCCAATTGCCTAAGAGGACCCTAGTAGGTTCGACGGCCTTTGACGTCCGCTAGCTCGCCCGGTGTAGCGTTCATTCACCGAATGGTTCGGCAGCCGGGTTCGTCCGTTGCGGTCTAGAAGGAATTTTGGGGTGATGCGAGCACTATAAAATTAACTTAATGCACACCCAGTGACGGCGGATCGGAGGGAGAACGGAGGAAGCCTTTTAGTCCGGTTCATAGCTCGTTCCGGTCCATCCGGACGGCAAGCGAGAGAGGCCCCTCTCTCGTTCAACAACATCTGGCCCCAGATGTTGTGGTACAAATGTGTCGTTAGCGGAGCATACGTCCGTCGCTCGGGACGCTCCGTTGTATAGGCAGTCCGCTGAGACTGCTAAGGCTTCCTCTTCTCATCAGCGCACACGACCGCACCTTGGCTGCGTGACCGCCGATATATTACCAGCTTCGCCGATCAAGGATTCTTCGGCGACCAGGTCACACCATCCGGCAGCCAGGGATTCGAGACCGATGGACTCCGGACGTTCGCATAGGAAGTATGCGGGAGCCATCTGATGCGGAGCTGCCCTCGGCGAAGCGCCGATAGACTGCGCCTCCGCAGGTCTCGACGCCGGACGTTCTTGTGCACATAGCACAGCTTATCGCAGCATCCCAGCAGCCGACAGAAACGGTGTCGGATCGAGAATTATCCGACAGCGCTGGGTCGGTAGCCGGGGACTCGAGGCCTGCAGACTCCGGACGTTCGCATAGGAAGTGTGCGGGAGTCAACGTACACGGAGCTTCCAGCGGCAATGCATCGTAAGTCCGCTACTGCACAGGCCTCGGGAACGGACGTGCTTTCCTTAATAGCACAGTTTATCGCAGCATCCCAGCATCAACTGAATCTGTCGCATATATTTTATCCGACGATGCTGGGTCGGGACGCTCCGCGGAAGCGGGTATGGACGTCCGAAAAATTTCATCCGGTCCGACGGGATACCGAAAGGGATTCGGTGGATTTCAAGCTTTCCCTTTCGGAACAACATATGCTGCGATGCCGGATAAGAAACTGATAGCGTCGGTGGACTTAGAAATTTTTGGTTCGGTTCAGGGACATCGTCCCTCAGTTCCGACATAGTCCAATAATGTCACACAAACTTTCGAATTATTGAACGACGCTACATATATTATTATTTTATGCTTGCTATCCAAGCATTTCTGGTTTCTTGTTCGAAGAGTTATGGAGATGTCTTTCTAAAGTGTGCCTCTGTCGTCATAGTTAATGAAGAGTTAGCGGCAATAAGTGCTCTTGGAATATGTCTATCGCTTACGGAATGACATTCGCTAGCTCACCCGGTGTAGCATACATTCATCGAATGGTTCGGCTGCCGGGTTCGTCCGTTGCGGTCTAGGAAGGAGATTTGGGTGATGCGAGCACTTTAATTACTTTAGTACTCACCCAGTGACGGCAGATTGAGGACAGATCGGAGGAAGCCAACAACATAGGGGACCGCATGTTGTGGTTCAGATATTTTACATTCGGAGCATATGTCCGTTGCTCGGGACGCTCCGTTATATTGACAGTCCGAGAGACTGTCTTTAATGCTTCCTCATCCTCACAGCAGGGCACACGACCGCACATTGGCTACGTGACCTCGAGTATCCGATCAGTTTCGGCATTCAGTGATTCCACAGCGAATAGGTCGCGCCATCCGGTAGCCAAGGGACACGAGGCCTATACACTCCGTTCGCTCGCATTTTGGAAGTATGCACGGGGTAACGATCTCGGAGCTTCCTGCGGCAATGCATCGTAAGACCGCTGCTCCTCAGGCCTCGGTGACGGACGTGCTATCCGAGTTAGCACAGTTGTTTCGCAGCATCCCAGCAATTGACGGTTTCTCGGTCGAATCAGGAATTATCCGACGGCGCTGGGTCGGTGCGGTCCGCGGTTGCATCAAGCTACGGACGACCGAACGCTTTATAGGGTCCGACAGGATGGCGAAAGGGATTCGATAGATTTCGAGTTTTCCCTTTAGTAGTATCGGAAGATGCCTTTCATATCTTCTGGCATTTCTTCCAGTGATTATTTTTCGGACTTCATTGCTGCGATCTTGGATAAGAGACTTATAGCGTCATTGGACTCGGATTTTTCGATCGGTACAGGGACTTTGTCCCTGACTTACCGACGCAGTCCAATATTGTCATTACAACATGTGTTTTATTTTTCGACGCTATATATATATATATATATATACAAGCCTGCTACTAAGCATGATAGTTTAGTTTCTTGTCCGCGTGGCTCATTTCTGCCATTTTATCTTTTTTACATATAGTTTATTTTGGCAGAGCAGGGCATACCGAGAGTTCATATGCGTCTAGACGGTGTGATTAAAGACTGCATATATTCTTTTTCGCCGTTTATGTCTTTTCCAATTTCAATATTGGGAACGACATTATGTATAGTAGACTTAACTTAGACGCTTTATTATACGTAATCCGCCTTACTGAGGCGTTATCATTACGTCTTCAAGAAAAGATTTACGGGATATTATTCTCAATGTAATTTCTTTTGAGGGCAGTATTTTGTTCACGTATAACTCCGCCCTTCAGTGGCTGATTGGAGTTGGTTAGACGTGATGCAGCCCTAGCTACATCCACGCGTGGATAGTAGGTTAAGAACTCTCTCAGAGTCGCTTCGTTCTCGGAGGAGCTTCTCTTCGACGGCAACTTTCCGGCAATCCATGAATTGCTTGGTTTATTCATTCTCTTGTCTATCTAGTGTTACAAGAGATTCAGACTGGGGCAAACATTCGGTGGTTGACTCAGAGAGTGCCGCCGCAGTTGCCGGACCCTAGTGTGGCTGTTATGACGGTTGCCAGTCAAACAGATTGGGATATATACTGATCCCTACGGATTCGAAGTGCCAGGGTCTTTGGGTTCCGCAGTCTTTTAGCTATCAGTTTAACTTCCGCGGAATAATGTTTTTTAGGCTTGCTTTATGTCATTGCATGAACATTATTCAGAAATGCATGCCCAAATTCCTGTCCTTTAATTCGACAGTAGTGGCGTATCTCCGGAACCAGGGAGGCACTCTTTCGTTTCCGTTATTCAATTTAATGGAAAGAATCCGTCTGTTGGTTATTGTACACCAAGTTCAGTTTTGGTCCGTCATATTCGGGGTCGTCTGATTGTTTTATCGCACTCCCGTTCTCTTACGGGTCGCTTGTTGCTGTCAGAATGGACTCTCAACAAACAAGTATTTAATCAGATTTGCTATCTAAGGGAGCGCCCAATGATGTTTTATTATGACACAGCTTGCTAATCAATTGCAGACGTATGTGTTGGCTTGTCCAGATCTCTGAGCTAATACTGTTAACGCTCTATTGATCTATAGGACGCAATGATAGGATACGCGTATCCTCCGGCGCTGTTGTTTTAGCAGGTATTGCTAGGATAAACAACCACAATACATTTCTGTTGATAGCATCTCTATCTTCACAGAGATCATGAGTAATTTACTCTCTTGTCTACTGTGGATCTTAACGTGAAATCTTCCTCTATGTGAGGATCTTTTTTCACTGGGTAAATCGTGTCATCTTTATCACAACCAGCAAGGTCGCAACCTTCATGTATTCCGTTGTGTGGTCCGTATTGCATTGTTAGCACTGTACTGGACGAGCTTTGGACGCGATTTCTTACTATAGGAGATCCTCTTCTTCGCTATTCTATGCGACTAAAGTGGAGGCTCTTCCGTCGTGGTGTAGGGATCATTATGTTCATATGGTTGATCCCTCCATACTACGCATTGCTAGTTTTTAGTATACTTGTTTCACAAGATCTACTGCAGCCTGTTGTTATTTAGGTTATAGGTTTATGTTACCTCATACCTATGCACTCTACGATAGTTTACAATTGAGTCTTTTGTCTCTTTATCTAAGTCAGTTAGTAACTTTTTGATAAATAGACTTAGAATCTTTAGATTAAATTCCTATACGGATTTTAACTTCGGTTCTTATTTAGCTAAGTAATCATTTGAGCCTCTGGAAACAGTAGTTTTCAAATTCTGACCTTTTAGACAGTAATTCTGTTGGTTTCTCTTTTACTGTAGAGTCAGTGAGTTTCATGCACTATCGATGGATGATTTTCACTTTCATAGTTTCGGAATCAATACTTCCGTTACTATTTAGGTTGGATTGTTGCATAAGAGTTAGGCTCCTTTTATCCGGAACCTATTATTTTAAGGTCCTTCCGTCTTCGTATGGGCATAGGCCTTTACTCTTTCCGGATACAGTTTATGTATTTATAAACAGATATCTGTTTATTACAAGGGCGTAAGCTTCTTCTGTCTTTGATGTCTAGAAGGACGTTACGCTCCATTTTATTGTTAATCGATTCTATTAACTAGCGTACTGCTTATGGTATATCATTGGCTTAGCAGTTGTGCTTAAGATTTCGGCTCTTGAAGTAAGAGTTCTTCTACTTCTTGGGCTTACATTAATAGTGTTGCTATTATAGATTTTTGAAGGCTGCTCATTGCGCTCAGCCATCCATTCATGAATTTTATCTCAGAAATATCGAGTCCATTTCTGGAGGCCTCTATTGTTAGGTCTATTATCTACTGCTCAGAATGTCATTCACTTAACAGTTGCTACTATAGCTAGGTAGGCTGTCTGTTTCGGCAGTGTCTCCGTTCGGCTGCCCTCTTCGCTCTGGGCTATTTGACCCAGGGCAAGAAAAAGGGGGGGGGGAGGGTGTTCCCTTGGGTCACCTGTTTTTACTATGAAAACAAGGGGATACCTCCTCCGGAGTTAGTAATTCTGAGCTGTTATTGGGATGGTTGTTTAGTGAGAAGTTTAAGTTTATAAAATTCATTCAAGTCTTAGTTTTTAAAGTATAGCTTTTGAATATTGCATATGTCAACGGACATGATTATGCAATTCTCACACACTTTTAGGAGTATAAGAGTCTCTATTCTCTAGACTTACTTTATTATTGGCTTACTTTAAAAATTATTAGTATAAGGATTATTGGATATTAATAGAGTACATGGATGTATGAAGCTCAATTTTTGGAAGGTGTTGTATCTTTCTAATTTATCATAAATAAGAAAGATACATGTAAGGCCTATTACTTCTTTTCCCTACAGGGGATGACTCTATTTTATTTTATTGAGCGTATTCCATTTTGCTCTATGTCCTTGGCCCTCCAGCCTTTTTACTATTCAGCTATGTCTGGGTCATTGGTACAGTATAAAAATGTTAAAAAATTTATAGTAATTTATATATTTTTTATACTTACCAATGACCCAGACGGGGATGGCCCTCCCAGGAGTTGGGAACTCTTGCCTCCCCGCTGAGTACATAGCGCTTACCAGGCACTGGTTATTAGAATGATAAATGGCGCCAATTTCGGAACGTCCTTGACACTGCGCATGCGCAGTGGGGGCGAGGTGTGGAGGGCCTTTCTGGACATGTTTTCTTTAGTTTTAGATGCAAATTTTGGGGATTGGGGGGCAAAATTTGTGTTTGGCCCTATATTTTAAGAGTTAGCACCAGCTATGTCTGGGTCATTGGTAAGTATAAAAAATATATAAATTACTATAAATTTTTTAACTTTTATTCCATTTTTGCTGGAGAAACATAGCTTATGACCCCTCCCCACATTAGAATGGGCTCAATGAGCTCATTCCAATGAGGGTTACAAGCTATGTTTTTGAGAAAAAAATGAAAATATTTACTTTTTCGGGAAATGTTTTCTGCAAATGTTGTCAGCTATTTGTATCAGGCAGTTAATGCAAAATACGAGAAGATACATTTTTTTTATTGAGGTTTAGAAACACTTTCACGCAGCCAAGGTCATCCTTGTGTCAGACAGTTTTATGGGAACCCGGAGTACCATGAGAACCACTAAGCAACTGTCAGACTCCCCCAGCAAACTAACTCCACACAAGCAGAGTTAGCATTGGTTGAAGATAAGTGCACCATTGATGTGCAGTATGTCTCAGTACACAGTGCCACCATGCCCCCAGATAGACAATTTGGATTAAGTGCCTTGCCCAATGAAGTAATGCTAATTAATGTAGGGCTGCACGGTACATCTATAAATACCGATATTCAAACCAGTATCGAATGAATACCGATGTAATTACGAAAATGTCAGTTTATCGGCATTATTTATTTAGTCCCGAACAAATAATATTATCCCTGTACCTGATGAACTGGCCTCATCCTCCCAGGTAATGCACAAATTGTGCAGTTGAACAAATATTATTTTTCAATGAATTTCAACAAAACCATATCATGTGACCCCCTCATTGGAATGAGCTTGTTCCAATGAGGAGACTCTTGATGTAGTTTTGTTGAAATTTTTTGAAAAATTCAGTAAAGTAATATTTAAAAAAATAAATTTTGATATCATCTGCATTGGGTAAATGGTTATTCGAACTCTTATCATCAAGGTATGCTGATTTGTTCTGATTGTGATGGTTCAAGTGCCGATTATGATACGTATGTTCATGTTCAGATATCTGAACAGTCTTTCGATATTCCGGTATACCATGGTATTTTTTTGAACACCAATACCAGTATTCAGTTTCGAATACCGTGCAGCCCTAATTTGATGGTGATTATGTGATATACAAGTTTTGCTTTTTAATTTTTGTGTTCTGTGATTTCATCATTTGCAGTAGTTGATGATTTTACTTATCATTGTGATATTATGAGCCAAAGATTTATGCCATTTACATATGTTTTCCAGTCTTATGATTGTAATAAAAATTTTATATTTGATTGTTTTTATTTATTTTTATATTCATCTAAACTTGCCGTGGTAATATTCCATTTAAATCAAAATGATAAGTTCATTAGTATTTTGTGGTATTAGTAATTAAATATATTTACTATATTTTGGTATTTCCATTTGTACTTATGACAGTATTCCCTTTTATATGAGGTTTGTTTGCATTTATTTTTATCACTGAGTTTACACTGAAAATGTTTTGGTTTGTTGTTTTTTATTTGATGTATATGTTGATCCAATTGTATATTTTTAATAAAGATTTGTTTGTTGAGTGTTTTTTGATTTTTATTGAAAATCAGGATGAGCTCTATTGATCACTCACCATCCATCATCTGTCGTCTGTGAAAGTGGAGTTCCTAACTTCTCCGAATCTGCTGAACTGATGTCAGTTAAATTTGAGGTGATTGTTTGTTCTGACATCGTATTTTGATTTTGTTCAAATCAAAATGTTCTGTGCCATAGGGAGGGGGTGGGGTAAATGCTTCCAATGTTTTAAAAAATCTTCAAATGAACCGACGGGTACACTGACTTGACATATGGTATTGAGCCTTGTTTTGAGGTGTAGAATTAACTTTGTTCAAAGTTTGTAGAACAATATTTGAATTTGTAATGGATGGTACAGTGGAGCCCACTTAATTGGATATCTCTTAACTGAATAACCCTGTCAATTGAGTATAATTTCCCAACACAAAGCCATTTACCATACCTCCAGTACAAATTTGACCAATTAATTGAATATAGGTTATAGAATAAAACTCCTGTTAATTGAATAAAAAATCTTGTAACCTGTCGAAAAATTATCCTAAATCTCCCCAGTTTTCCTTTGTTTATACACCTATTTGGCCTCAGTACATCCAATACAGGCATTTAATCTATTATATCTTGTTTGACAGAGCTCACGGAGCTCTGTCAAACAAGATATAATAAAAAAAATGTTAAGTTGATCTTTTGAATACAAGAAAGTGTCACAATCCCTGTTAATTGAATACTCCTGTTAATTGAATAATTTTCATTGGCAAAGTGGCTATTCAATTAACAGGGTTCACTGTATTACGATAGACCAGCATAAGGGAAATGAAATCCATAAATCGTGGGTTTTGCCCACGCATTCATTCCAGAGTTATTGCCTTGCTGGACTTGTCAAAAAAATAAAATGAACACTGCACATTATACATTATAACTCGGACATCAGTTTTGAATTTTGATGTCCTTTGGTATGATAATTGACCAGTGTGGGGAACATGATATCCATATAACCTGGGTTTCGTCTGTACATTCCTACCAGAGCTATGGCCCTTGTAGGACTTGGGGGGAAAAAAACAAAATTAACCTTTCACGTTATAAATTGGGCATCGGTTGTCTGATTTTGATGTTCTCTAGTCTGATAATTGAACAGTGAAGGGGGACAGATATCCACATATCTTGGGCTTCATGATCTGTTGTTGGATTTTGATGTCCTTTAGTAAGGACTTCATTTTGCATTGCCACTGTCGGGGCAAATGTCCACGTGAAACATTGCTCTTGTATTTGATGTTTTCAAGACAAAATAAATATCTATTGATTGAAATTCAAGTTCAACTGGAGCATGACAAAATATCTGTATGTCTTTACAAATACAGTGACATCGCTTTAAATAAATTGTAGTGTATGCATAAACTGCACAAAAGTGGGTAAACAACGCCAGATTCCTTACTGAAATTAAACTGGCAACTCAAGAGCTTGGTAAAATATACATGTACCTTTACCAGTTCAAAGAACTGGAAAAGCTGTCAGGTTACACAATATGGCCTTATGGTTGGATTCTGAATCCCCTACCATGGAGTATAGTTGATGGGGTGTCAGTCTTGTGTCTTTTACATTGACTCTGCACAGAAGACCAGGCTGCAACTGAATATTGTTTTATTGGCTTAAACAATTTTTACACATAAAACAAAATTTGAGAAAGTTTTATTAGTTCACTGGTAGATGTCCAAATAAGTTTTCAAATGTGAATAGTAACATGCATATTTTTCCCCAAAGATACCTTGCTACTTGGAATGAATAGCCATAGTGTAGGAAGGTTTTGTTCATAAACATTGTTTTGTTACAAATTATTGGAGAGTGACTATTTCCACTCTCCAATAAATTGTAAGGAAACCATTTTATATAAACACTTTGTTTCTATTTCCGAGAATACAAGCTAATGCATACAGTGTAAAACCACTTAAGTGGCTTTCAGCACCATTCATGATTGTGTGTTCTAGCACTCAACCTATTTAAATCCAAGCATTCTAACAGAATCGACTAGCCTTCTTCATGTAGGACTCTGGGCGTAAGGTAACTTTTTTTGTTAGTGCAAAGAAAATGCTTTCAAGTAAGATACTGTTGGGTAAATACTCGCTTGTAGAATGAGGATTTTTTTACTGTTGAAACTAGGATCCCGAATGATTTGTTGGGCATTATGAGTCACAGAGGGAAAGGGGAACTGTCGTTCTCATGATAATTGACCAGTCCTTTTGAAAACATCCGATCTTTTCTGTTTGAATTGACTTTATTGTGTTCTGACTTGATGAGCTAAGCGCTACGAGACCATTTCTCAAAGCAATCTGCTTGACTGACTTCATTGTATTGAGACTGCTGTGGACAATATATTGCAAATCATTTTGATGGTTGTGGTCAATTCAGGCGCATAGTCAGTTTGTTTTTATTTTCTGTTTTTTTTAGCTCACCGAAAGGAGCTAAACTTATCACTTGCCATCCGTCGTTGTCGTCGTCCGCCATCATCCATCCGCCGTCATGAACATTTTTCAAACGACTTCTCCTCTGAAACCACTAGGTCGATTTGCTCGAAACTTGGTATGGATGTTCACTACCATATGTCAATTCTAGTTTGTTCAAATGAAATGGCCACTTCTCTTGGAGGCTCTGTATGGGGCATAACTCTGATAGCACTGTATGAATTATAGAAAAATTATTAAAAAATCTTCTTCTCCAGATCCAGCAGGCAGAATCTTTTGATATTTGGTATGCAACATTATGGGGGTGGATCTGATTCAAGTTTGTTCAAATTGGCCCCCTGGATTCATATTTGGGCTCAGTATAGAAGCCCGAATTTGAACTTAGTGCATTTCAGGCAAATTTCTTTAAAAATCTTCTCAAGATCCAGCAGGCAGAATCTCTTGATATTGGGTATGCAGCATGCTGAGGGGGGTGAGATTCAGGTTTGTTCAAGCCAAGTCCCTGGATTCATATTTGGGCTCACTGTGGTAGCCCAAATTATAACTTAGTTCAAAATGAGGAATTTTCTTTAAAAATATTCTTATTCAGATCCAGCAGTCGGAATATTTTGATATTTGGTATGCAGCATCCTTCGGGGGGTGAGATTCAAGTTTGTTCGAGCCATGTCCCTAGGTCCATATTTGGGCTCACTGTGGGAGCCCGAATGATAATTTGGTTCAAAATGAGGAATTTACTTTAAAAATCTTCTTCTTCAGATCCAGCAGTCAGAATATTTTGATATTTGGTATGCAGCATCCTTACGGGGGTGAGATTCAAGTTTGTTCAAGCCATGTCCCTAGGTCCATATTTGGGCTCACTTTGGGAGCTTGAATTGTAACTTAGTTCAAAATGAGGAATTTTCTTAAAAAATGTTCTTCTTCAGATCCAGCAGTCGGAATGTTTTGATATGTGGTGTGTAGCATCCTTATGGGGTGAGATTCAACTTTGTTAAAACCAAGTCCCTGGGTTCATATTTGGGCTCCCTGTGGGAGCCCAAATTGTAACTTGGTCAATTTGAGGAGTTTTTCTTTAAAAATCTTCTTCTTCAGATTCAGCAGTCAGAATGTTTTGATATTTGACATGCAGCATCCTTGGGGGGTGAGATTCAAGTTTGTTCAAGCCAAGTCCCTGGGTTCATATTTGTGCTCACTGTGGGAGCCCGAATGATAACTTAGTTCAAAATGAGGAACTTTCTTTAAAAGTCTTCTTTAGATCCAGCAGATGAATGCTTTTGATATTTGGTATGCAACATCCTTAGGGGGGGGGGGGGGGGGGGGGGGGAGATTCAAGTTTGTTCAAGCCATAAAATTTGTCTCTCATGACTTCATTCCTTTGTAGTGATGATGAACCACCACTTTGGTCGGTGAGCGATTAAGGCTCCTTGGGGCCTCTTGTTTTTTTTTTCTGTTTTTTTTTTTTTTGGGGGGGGGGGGGTGTGATATTTGAAAGGCCGTTGTGTGGGTTTCAGAGCCTCCCCCCCAGTGCTAACTGCGCCTAATTTCGCCTCCTCTCACTTCCCTGAAGGGAAGCAGGGTCCACGACCGGAGGGTCCTAGTTAGGACTACCCCCCCCCACCCCCGTCGAGAGAATTTTGCAAAATTTGGTGTTTTAAGAGCGAATCTTGGGCATCTGTATAGACTGTATAGCGTGTAGCCCCATATATTGGAAACCATTTTGGGGCTGTATTCTGTAGGGGCGCCGGAGCACTCCGGGGCGTGGGAGTGGGACATGAAGGGTATTTACATGCAGTAGCAGCATCACCATGACATACCGTGTACATGCATGTCTGGAGG